>JAWWEE010000040.1:53639382-53701919 GCA_035221455.1 Xenops minutus | reverse complement strand
TGCCGGGCCGGGCCGGGCAGGGCCGGGCGGGCGGGCATGGAGCCGGGCGCGGGGCTGGGCGCGGTGCTGGAGGCCGTGGAGGGGCGCGGCGGCGCCGAGGCGGTGGAGCGGGTCCTGGCGCGGTACAACGAGGAGGTAACGGGTCCCCTCCCCCGCCCCCGTGCGCCGCTCCCCCGGCAGCGCCGCCGGCACCGTCCCGCTCCCCCGGCCGGGGCTGCGCCCTCTGCTCCCCGCGCTGGCTCTGCCGGCTCTTCCCGGCGCTCACCGCCCCTGCCGCCTTGCCCCCGGCCCTTCCCGGCGCTCACCGCCCCTGCCGCCGTGCCCCCGGCCCTTCCCAGCGCTCACCGCCCCTGCCGCCGTGCCCCCGGCCCGGCCCGGCCCTTCCCCTGCGCCCCGCCCGCAGGCCGTGCCGTGCCAGGCTGGGCTAGGGCAGTGCCCGGGGCAAGGCAGGCTGTCCCGGGAGCGCAGAGACACGGGTGTCGCGGGCAGGTGATCCCACGGGCCGCCTCCCGTGTTGGTGCTCCGCGCCCCGTGGGTAGTGCAGTGGGGTATCGGTGCTCGGGCTGTAAAAAGAGCTGTTCCACGGTGTACGCTTGCCTCCCAAGTCTTAACCCGCGTGTACGACCGAGAAGAGGCTGGAGGGAATAACGCTGGAGTCTCCTGTATGCCTGCCGTGCCACTGTGTGGCTGCCCCCCTGCCCCAGGGGCTGCCCTGTGTCTGCGGGTGGGAGAGGCTTTGCTTCCCCCGCCTGTGTCCATGTGCAGTGCCAGTGTACAATGGGCTGCCAAACCTCCCTGCCTTTTCCCGTGTTTCTGGCCAAGCAAAAAGGGAGACAGCTCAGAGCAGGCTGAGCTTTTATTGGTGACAGGTGTGGAAGAGTACCAAGTGTCTGCTGACGTTGCTGTGTGATATGTATGTGCTCGGTCAAGAAACGAAGGGATTTCTTGGTAATACAGGAAAATAAAAATCAGAGTGAAGATCCATGTTAGGTGGATTTTATATCCTCCCACATCTGATAGTGACGTTTTGACAGCTAGATTTTAGCAGAGCAGTATAGTGCCTTTTGAAAGATTACATCTCAGCCCTTCAGGTGTCTGTCCTTTGTGTCAATGCCTGGTGTACAGGTCTCTAAAGCTGGTACTGACTCAGCGTTTGCCTTTGGATGTAATTTAAATGCGGTTGTGTTGAAGTAACTACTCGCTGAAATTTAGGAATCTGTTACAGGAACAAACATTCAGATTCATAGCTTTGGTTAAGGGAGGAGCCAAGTGAATGTGGACTGGTGTATGGCTATTCTTCAGCCTCCAAGAGGTGGCTTGAAATTTGCTGTCTTAAGTGCAATATGTTTTAAGTCTAACAATGGCAGAACTGATTTCTTCACTCAACTTGAGCTTCTAGAGGAAGCTTGAGCAACAGTCTTGACCATAGTCTGCCTTTGTGTATGTGAAATTCAAATGCAGAGATAGATGCAGCTGTAGGGCACTTTGTCTGCAGGACTGTTAGGCCAAGAGTTTGTTAGACATATCTGTTTTAACTTGCTGACCTCTGAGGTACAGAGCAAGGGTTCTGACTGATGGAAACTTATCTCTGGCCTTACTTTTCAAAATGACCCTGTGTTAAACGTCAAAAAGCATGCATGAGCATAATTTCTTAATTTTGCTGTACTGGATTTCATGCCTTCTCAGCAGCTTTCTCAGATGAGTTATTTAGGTTTGGGTTGAATTCTCAAAGACAGAGTGAGAGCCGGTGCAGTTTCTATTCTGGAGTTTCAAGTTTTCGAATGAAGTCTTGAAGTTATATGTGTAGCTCAATTTTGAAGTGGGATGGGAAACCTTTAATACTGTCTCAATATAACATTGCTCTGCCTGTGTTTCTTGTTATAAGTTTTCCGTCATGTTTCCTACATCTCTTTTTCTCTACAATGTATAACTAACTCATATCTTGCCTGTGGGCCAGCAAGACTGCACAGAGGACTCCAGGTTCCAGACCTTTACCCACACCTCTTCTGGGCTTTATGTTTCCTTGGGTTTTTTCCAAACAACCAATTCAATATGCTTTAATTGTAAAGAAAGGATGGATCAAGTGTAGTTCCAAGGTGCAGGTGGTTGTAGAATGATAAGAAGATAAATCATTAGGTCTGTTGTTGTTCCTGCGTGCTGTCCCATTTGCAATGATTATTCCAAATCTCTGTTCCTCCGGCACTTGAACTTCTTGCTGTCACTACATTTCTTCCAAAAATGTTCATGTGCAAAGACAAATGTTGCCTTCCTGTGGTTAATTGTTCATCATTTAGTGTTCGCCTGCTTTTGGCTGGCATGTTGCTGAACTGGAGTGGTTCAGTGGGAGCCCTGTAAGAGAGAGGAGGGAAATTACTTTGCTACCATCCTCCAGGCTCTAACTGATGTTGGTGACTTTTGGTGGTAGTGTAGGTGTCCAAGGTCTTTCAGTGTAATTGCAGGTTTGGGTCATGAAAGATAAGAGGCCCATGAATGTGCCATGGAAGGTCACTTTTGTTTTCCAGTCACTTGCATGATGTGGCAAACGGTATATTAGAAATAGAAACTGAGATTTTAATTTTTTTTCAAAGCCGTTCATCATGCTTAGTCATTTAGCTTGGAAGTTTTAAAATGTTGAAATAACTGTTTGGTGTTACTGCAGCTTTTTTTGACTGTCAGAATAAACTTTGTCACATTAGTAATATTGCACTAATAACATACTTCAGGATACTAACATAGAACTAGACTCAGTTACTATTTGAAGTGTTTAATAAGTACTCCTTGTTAGACCATGTCTAGCTTGTGTTTAATTGTGCCAGAGAAACAAATACCTTGGTAAAATGTTTTGGAAATTGCCAGAATACAGAAGCTGGTAATTTTTGTAGCAGAGCTTATTTGATTTAAACTACTTGTTTTCTGGCCAAGATGATATTGTGGTTGTCCTGCTTTGGGACAGTCAGTGCAGTCAAAAGCTTGTAAACAAAATATGCTTGGGAAAGAATCTGAGTAATAAGGTATTTGTAAAGCACAAGTCTCTACTTAACGTTTTTCACCCTGTCAAGTGCCACGTGTGAGGTGGTTAACTCTCACCAGAAGTGCAGCCTGCAGATAAAGCCTTGCTCTACACCAGTAGTAGCTGTAAAACTGTACACTGGAGCCACTCAGTGAAGCTCTTGCTGTTGAGTAGGATGGGAAAAGGACATGAGTTGGCATGGTGATGGTCTCACTATCTGAGGTTAGTTTTAACCAGCCTTCTGAAGTTTTATAATAGTTTTGTGGGTATTACCTAGCAGCTGATCCTCATGTAACAAACACAAACTCATGTCTTTATTTACAGAATCGGACCGTTTTCAGATTTGACCCAGCAGATGAAGACAAAAGGAAGGTAAGTAAAATAGGCTATTGAGCTGCATGCCTCAATGTGGAAGTATCAAAAAGTAAAAGCAGTCTCTTACTTTAGCTGCCACTGTAAAATGGTGCAAGCAGCGATTATAAAGTTATGTTTTAATTTTTGTTCCTTCAGTGCAAGAGATGTGACAACTACACTTTCCCTTTTTGTCTGAAAGAGAAGAGCAAATTCCCATAGCAAAACCCCCAGTCTTGAACGAAAGTAGTAACAGAAAAGTATCCATAAATAATAACCAAAAATAATTTTGTTGGGTACAGATTTGGGCTGAGGTGGAGGAATAAAGGTAAAAATACTCTTGTATCTACTGAAATAAAATTTTGCAATAGATTTTTCCATTTTCTCTCTTCTCAGCATGTAGCAGTATGAAAGATGTATTTCTTGTTTATGTTAGATACTTAAATAATACTAGAGATTAAGATGAAGTAATAAGTACAGAGGAAAACTATGAATCTGTGAGGGAGACAGACCTACAGAAGGCTGTTAATTCAAAGGTAGCAGTAATCAGTGGTACGTGATACATTCATGTTGGGTTTCAAAGCTGGGAAATGTTTGTGTGTTGAAGTATTGAGCTGTACAGGTGTGTCAGGGTTTAACAGATCCCTTGAGATCCATCTGCAGCCTCACATTTAAAGCTTGGACATGTTTGTTTTTTATTTGTTTGGGTTTTTTTTATGTTTTTCCTGTTGTTATTTTTAGGGCATAATATGTAACAAGACCCTTCCTTTCTGTTCTCTAATTAGTTTTTTGGGCTGATTTGCATATTTATTCAGAAAACATTAATTAGTGAATGAGACTGCGTGTTTCTGCTATCTCTGGAATAAACTCAAAGCTATCCTGCAAGGATAGCTTGTTTGAAATTGGGCACACATTGATTCATTCCATGATTGTGTGCAAAATCTAAGTATTTTAAGGTATTAAGTCTTTTTCTCGTAGAAATTGGTGGGATGATAAATCTGTCCTTTGCATTTTCAAAACCATCAGCTGTGTGTACTGTAATCTTTAAGTTACAATTCTTTATTGCACAGATGACTAGAAGACCTCTTAGCTTGGCTTTATCTGTGGCTTTACTCGAAGCTGACGTTGAGTAACGTGGTGATGGACTCTGTGTGTCCTTTTTGATCTATGGAAGAATTCAGCTGGGATCTTCATTTGGTTTTCATACTGTGTTTGCCTTCTCTCTTCTCACCATCCCTTCCATGTCTTTTTATGATGTGAATGGGCAAGTGTCTAGGCTGAAAAATTGATTGCCAAGTAGAGAACACAGGAAAGGAGAATAGGGCAGAAGCTAAATTGGCAAAAGCCAAACAAAGACAATGAGTTTGGGGAGATTGGGTTGTAAGGTATAGGATTATTTTTTTTCTGTCTGTGGTTAGTTTAGGGTTTTTTGTTCTTTTTTAAACAGCTACTTAACTGTATATACTCAATTGTCTTTAGCATCTGTAAAACACTGAGCATTTGCCTTTCATCTTTCAGTGAAGATAAAAAATAAAAACGCTTTAAATTGAAAGGGAAAATAATACATGCTCTTGCTAAGAGCATGCTGCTGAAGTTGTTACCAAAACTGATGGGAATTGCTTGAAGACAGCATGATGCAGCTTCATTAAGAATTCAGAATTCAAGTTCCATTTTTTCTTTCATTAATACATAAATGTACTTGAGTTGATAGTGTTTGCAGTTCTGCTGCCGTTAACTTAGAATGATTGCAGTGAAGGAGAGTTTAGTCAGAGTCACAATCCATAATGAAGTCTTATAGTAGAACTGATGTTCAGGTACAGAGGCAAATGCAGGGGGACTTCATGATTTTGCCATTGGTTTCTGATGCTGTTGAAAGTTTGCATTATAACCTGATAAATGTAATACGTACTTCTCACCAGTCTCTTGCTGTATATTTGCTTTGTTCATGGCCTAGGAGTAAATTTGCTTATTTACTTCAGCAAGCCTGACAGACTTTGTTGTAAGTTATTCATGTCTATGCAAGAGTGGAAGTAAAAGATCAGTTATAGCAATGCAAGTTTTTTCTTTGACTTATCACGCAGCTCCAGCCATCACCTTAGAATTACAGCAAGGTTGTGTCAGTAGTGTGACCCTGTTGTAATGTAGGTGTAACTATGCTTTAAGCTTTTCTAGGTTGGATACTGTTAGGAAAGGACAATCCATACACAATGGTGACACGCTGTAAAATATGAAAGATAGAAAAACAAAAGTATGGCTTGACTAGAAGCTGGGTAAATTCAACAGAGTAAGTTGTTGTGCAGTGGTATGGCTATCAAAGCATGATGCTTTAGGCTATAACCTAACTAAATTAGCAGTGACTTTGTCATACTGATAGTTCCAGGAGGAAAGTAGGTTGTGTCCTCTAGAAGGCAGGAAGAGAGGTAATGCTATCAAGCGTGTCTGGACACAGCCACAGGACTTTAATACATCACAGCATGATGAAAACACAAGATTGTAATGTAAGCTGTCCTTGTATTTGTCCTGTTTTGTTTAATGATGTATGTGTCTGCATTGCCCTGTGTGGCGGATACTATCTGTGGATATAAATCAGATGATAATCTGCGTTGTGTTGTAATACCAGGCACATCAAGTTGGTGCCTTCTCAAATTTTTATATGCTAATAAAAAATATGAATTTCTGAGAGCCTGTTTTCAGTTTCTCTGTGTAAACAGTATAGAAATTGCCAACCAGAAGTAAATATGTTCTGGAATAGCAGCAGAAATTAAAGCAGTAGGGTTGCTTCTAAAGACCTTAGCCAGCTCTTAGAAATCTAAAATATTTGTCTCAACCAGTCAGGAAAGCTGTTGACAGTGTTTTACTGGAAAAAGTTGAGCCTTCAGCACTGCAACACTTCACAACAGCATGTCATGGTTGAGACACAGTTGGTTCTTTAGGTCTATGCTGGAATCAACTCCAGAAAATTAATATCTATTAACTTGATTGGGCAGTCACCTTGGAGAGAGGTGTCACATATAGTGTCTCTCTCTTTGTGTGGCACAGCAGGTGCTTCAGGTCAAGCCTCACATGTCCTAATACAGAAAGCAAAGGGGGTTTAGGACCACTTTATTGTTATTTAATAGCTTTGCTTTCCATATTTATTCCTTGTCAGGTCCAAATAGTGCTTCTGAAGTAGCACCACATTTGTGCTTAAAGTGGTAAGAAAGTTATAGCACTGTTTGTGCCCTGGAAATGTTTGTCAGCACTGACTGCCTAGTTAGACATAGCATTCCACAACTAGAAGTTGCTGCAGCACCATTTGTTGAGGGGATATAACAGACAAAGTAAATCTGTCTGTGATAGCAAGCAAGTCTTGTTAAACTGGGTGGAAATGCTGAGTTTGGGGAGGAAGGGGTAAAAAGGGAAGCAGCAGCCAAGTGTAAGAATATTGCTCATAAGCCATATTCTTATCTGAGGTGGTAGGGTATTTGTGAGTCACATATTTCCTCTTCCACTGTCTACCTTTTGTCTGCTTCATCTCTTGTAGTACTTGCAGCATCTGGTTTCTGCTGTATTAACTCCAGCTTACTGTGTTGGATCAGTTCTGTAATACAGATCTCTAGAGTTTGAGACCAGTTTTCTTGAATTATTGTTCAGGTTCAGTTTGAACACGATGGGTCTAAAGTTCAGTGGGAAGAAAATCACCAAAACAGTCTTTCCCTGCATTGCTGAATGTCTTCAAGGTGTTGAAATAGCTGGTGGTAAATCTTACCAAATGTATTGTGGGCCTCTTTCTCCCAATTAAATTAATGATGTGAGGAGATTCCTTAAGGCTGTGGACAGTACCATATTTGAACTTGGGAAGCATGGAAGCAGTTGATGAGTATGTTGATGGAACAAGATGCTGTCACGCTCTAAATCTCAGAAGAACTTCATTCTTAGATAGTGCTGTTGACACTGATGCTTCAGGGAGGTCTGAAGGTTCCTGTAGCCACCAAGGCACAGAGCTTTTCTTCTCCCAGTAACTTTGTTGCAAGCTTTTAAAGTCTTGTAAGAACATTAAGTGCTCCTGTGGGCACACTGTGTGGTATCTTGGTATTGGTTGTTACTGTTCTGACTTGACTGAAAGCCATTAAGGGATTACCAGTCTGTAAGAGACAAAAAGTTACTAAGTATCCTTCTTTAATACTAAGTGTTTGTGCTAATTGCTTCTGGTCTTGGCCGTTCCCATCTAGCATTTTTCAGTTTTCACATCCCTTAAGGTTTGTAATAAGCCAGTAAAATCCATTTCTCCTTTTAACACCCTTCTTTCACCACTGGGTTGCAGAGGGTAAAGGGTCCTCCCTCTCCCAGTCCCATGCAGAGAGCAAGGAAGGCTACTGTGAGTGCAGCTGGGCAGGATTTCACCTTTCTGTGGCTCTGAAGCCGGGGTTTATTCCCCCAGTTCTGACAGCAGCGATGGCTGTGCCCGCTCCTCACCTCACCTGCGGAGTGTTGTCTGCGTGTGCTCTCCCCTTTGGGTCTCTGCCATGGCAGGGCTGGCAGGCTCCTGCCAAACAGGCCAATCTCCTGCTGTCAGTACAAGCCGAGCAATGAAGTTTTGAAGTGAAACAGACTGAATCCTTAAGGAATACAACTACACACCTTCCCTCCTCACCCACATTGGTCCACAAAGATTAGGCAAAAGTTTAGCGTGGTCTTTTCAGAGGAGGTTATCTAATTGTCCTGCTGTTTAGCATAGCTGATGATACGTGTTATGTAAATGTTGTCTCGACTTCCAGAGAAAATGAAAGCTTGAACTAACATTTCAATTATTCTTGAGCTTACTTTCTCACTGCCTTGGATGCTTAGCTCTGAAACCTAAAAGGAACTTAAACACAGAAACTCAAGACTTGTGCTTTTCTCCCCCCTCTCCCCCAATCTACTTAGCCTGTGAACAGAGGTGCTGGAAGAAAATGGAAGTAAAGAAATTTTTTCCCAAAGCCACACAATAGGTTTGGGGCTGAGAAAGGAAGAAAACACAGGTCTCTTGCATATCAGGAGAAGTCTTTTTTCTATTGGGATATGTTGCTTCTTAGCACCAAGAGTTTATGCTGTCAGGATAAAGGACCAAAATGGATTAATATTTTATTTGTCAAAAGAAGAGGACCAATGGGGTTTTCTGGGTTTCCTGTTTTAACAGACAAGAAAATGCTACACTGTAGCACAGACAAAAAGAATGGTGTGCATTGCTCTGTGTTAATCTTACTGTTATCACAAAAGCTGAGAAATCATGAATTTTAGAGAAATTAATGGATTTTACAATTAAAAAAAAGTTTAAAAATATCAGAAACTGCCTTGGGTCTTTAGAAAAGTGTATGAAAAAGAGTTCTTACCTGACTGAGGAAAGTCAAAATCCCATCTGAACTTTGAAAGTATAGAACTCAAAGAAATGTTAAAAATCTTACAGTGACTTAGAGGATAGCAATAAAACCTTTGAAACTAAGACAATCATCATATATATTGTGGAAGGGAAGATACCTTGCTGTCTGAATTTTCACTTGCTTTCATTTCCAACCAAATAAATGAAATCTATGCCCCTTAGTTTATACCATGCTAATGGCCTACAGGATGAGGGAAGGAGCACCACCTAAAGGAAATGAAAAGCATAATAATGCTTTTGTGGTCACACCCCTTCCTGTTTCTCCTCTCTCTGTGCATTGTTTCTCTTGCACCATCAAGACAAAAGCAGAAAATGTGAAAATGTGCTGTATGGCATTTGGTTTTAGTTGTCTCCAGGGCAATTTCCTAGTAGGGTGAATTTTGTTTCTTCAAAACTTTCCATGGATAGACTTCAATTATAATCAGATGCTGTAGCTCTTCCTGAGCTGCTATTGGCACTTGGGATAAGCCAGCAATGGTTCACTGTCATGGATATTGTAAATGAATTTTGATTCTTCTAAAATCACTCTTGATGGCTCACTGGGGTCTAACTCCAGAGAACTTTGTCAGCAGTTCCTTATGTGAGTCTTGCCTCTTAAACAAATTGTGTGTGTGTATATGTGCATATATATGTATAATTGTTAGGAAGTTTAGTTAAGTTTGTGATGGCCTGGCTTTTAATCTAGTGTACATAAAACTATAATTGATGCTTCTGAAAATAAATACTAGCCTTGCTTGTATTGTGAAATATAAGCAGCCAAGGCTTCAGGAACATGTAAGAATTTAAGTACCTTACAAGAACAGTGATAGTCTGGGGTTTTTTAAGTCATAAGCACGTTGCTAAATTTCCAAAAAAAATTTCTATTTACTAGTTATCTTTAGTACAGCTGTTTAGAGTTAAGGCCCTTCCTACATTTCACTAAGATTTGAAACGAGGAGATTTTTATAATCTTTAATTAAATTGCAAGGGTAGTCTTTAAATGTACAGAGGGAGAGTTAGGCTTCCGCTGGCAAATCAGTGGGAGTTTGGTACCCTTTGGGATCCCCCCCTGCAGTGCTTTTGACATTTTGCATTGACACTTCAGTAGCAGCAGGTGGGTGCAACTTACAGAAAAAAAAAATTTCAAAATCAGTCTGAAGTTTGAGAGGCTTGGTCTCTTTGTAGTCACATGAATGTTTGGGTTTTATCTGATTGACATTAAAAACCAGAGCGCCAGATGCAAAATATGTATGGGCAATGCTGCTCACAAAAATGTGGTGTCCTGCTCCTAGGAGGAAAGGAGCACCTAAGATTTGTAGATGCCCACGGTCAAAAAGAAAGAACAGAAGCCAGATGGTCTGCAAAAACTTAAAAGGTTTTATTAGTAAATTATATACTTGGTATGGAAATTTGTACAAGTTAGTCCCTTATCCTCTGGTATAAACACAGTGGTAGTGGATTTTGAATAAGGGGTAGGGTGAAAGAGAAGAGAGGGAGAGAAAAAGAAAGATCATGAGTCCTGGCTCCAGCATCAGTCCAGCTGATGGAGTGTCCAGGGTCCCGGGGTGCATGCACATGCAGGCTTTGTGGAAGTACCTTTTTGTAGATAAGTTTTCCCTACCTCAGCTAAGTTTTTTGCTTTCTCTGCAAATCAATTATTATGTGCAGTTCTTCTAGTCCTTTCTGGAAATAGGTCTAGAGCTTCAGAGCGATTGGTGGTCTTGATTCCCCCCCCAACCAGGTCAGCCTTTGGTCAACAGTCCATGCCCAGTTCTCAACCTCATTCCTGTCCTGTGTTGTACGTATCTCCAGGAGCCAGAACAAGGACGTTTGTCCCAGAAAAGTGCTGCCCTACCTCCATATGGCCTTCTTCTCCAGCCACATGCTGTTCTTTCTCACAGTGTGTTATTATCAACAGTCTTTGGTTGTCTCCACAGCTATCTGGTTGTCGATGCTTTAGACATACACATTAACCCCTCATCTGCTGGGCTTCTGCACAAAAATAAGGTGAAACTCTCCTTTGTTTCAGTGCTATTGATCAGATAATTTATTAAGTGATCCTTGGTATTTAAATTCCTAGAAGAAACCTTCAGCACTGTTGATGAGAAATCAGATCAGGTTTTGTGCTGTATTTGTTTACTGATAATGCAGTCTCTGGCCCAGTATGTCTTTGAAGTGTTCGTTCAGCATCTTGCTTTTGGGAAGATTGGTAACTTGGCTTCTAGTGTTGTTAGTATGGTACTGCCTACACAGTATCTGAAGAGAGGCAAAGTCCAGTTGATGAACCAGCTGTTGTATTTGTATTCTATAAACTGTCCGTTCAGTTCTGTGTTACTCCTCAAAACCAAACAGGCTTCATGGCTTTGCTTCAGCTTGCAAAGCAAAGTTTATTGTATGGAAATCTTGCTTAGCAATTGAAACATTGCTAATTGCTAATTGAAATTCATGTAAGAAGTTGAACTGTGAGTAGGTAATTTGACTGGATCTGGACTGGTCATTTTTTGTTTCCTAGGCATGTTTGAAAACCCTTCAAAGATGCCACCTTCAGAAACATTTAGTACAGGTCTAGCATACCATGCTTAAGTCAGGGAGTTGTATAGATCTGTGTGAACAGCATTAGGTTAATGTTGAAAAACTCTGAAAACTCTGTACTTGAGTATCTTTTTCTAGCCACATTAAGTACCTATATGCCTGTACAGGTGGGCAAATGTGGTTTTTACTCTGTTGCCTTGTCTTTAATATTCTGATAGATTTCTCATATTGCCTGTGTGATAGTAAGAGGTGGAGCTCAGTTTTCAAACTTTTACTGGATTAATCTAGTCAGGGCTGTGGAGATGCAGTCAAGATCTTGGTTGTCTGGGTGGTGCTTTTGGGTGGGCTTAACCCCAGGACAAGCATACTAGAAATCATATTGTGATTTCCTACTGTCTGACTTTGTTTACAGATTGTCTTTTAACATTGTTGCAGACTTGTGTTGTTTTCTTCTTTATTCTTCTGGAATGTCTGTTCTAGATTTGCTGTAGACTTAATGTTTGTTGTTTGGTTTTGTTATTTTTTTTTTTTTATTTTGGCTTTAATTGTAAGGGATGACAGTAAAAAAATTGTTTGGATGTCCTAAGTGGAACCTTTGTTTTGAACTTTGAGTCAGGCTGATGGGCTTCTGTGCTCCCCACCTTTTCATTATGGTGATGATGGTAAAAAATGAAATTCCAGAGACTGTTCCTGAAGAACTGTTTTATACTTTACTAGTATTCCTATGCCTTTTGTAATCACTTTCATGACACAGACTGCTTGAGACTGCAATAAGAATTTCAGCTCTTAAGCAGACTTCTGCACTAGGGTTATTTAAGTCAGTTGCTGCTCTGGCTTTTTTTGTCATTTATTCAAGTTGATGGTCAAGATACAAAGCTTGGGAGGTGAGAAGCATGGAGGAACTGTGTCCTGTGAGGTACAATGCAGTTTGTATTTTAGTGTGAGCTTCTTTGCAACGATACTTCTGACTCTGGTACCCTTAAGTAGTAGTAGAGTTCTCTTGAACTTAAGGCATAAAAATGCATAAAAATCCTATGGAGTCCTCTCACATCAAGCAATCTCTTCTGTCCTGTCTTTTCTCCCCATTAATTGATCATTGGATTGTCCATTTCTTTTGTATAAAAGGTAATTCTTCTGTAATTCAGATGTTACAGTTCTGACCTGCAGATTATTGGAGTGTTGTATTTTCTCATGCTGCATTTATATAAATAATGCTTACCTTGCAGTCATGTTGGTACAAAGTATTAGTGAAGTATTTTGACAATACTGGATAGCATCTGCCATTTTGGGGTAATGCTTTTGCAAATGTTGATGTATTTGGATTGTATCCATGAAAACTGCTTTTCGTGCTCTCTGGAGACCTTTTGTAACAGTTTATATTTTGAAGAGCTAATATGGAATACCTCATTTCTCAAGTCAGCTGGAAACTCAAAAGTTACATGGGAACTTAGCAAAAGTACTTTCTTATTGCCACCAATATTTTGACACTAAAACTGTTCCTTTTTTGTTTGTTTGTGTTTGCCTAGAAACTGTGTGAGGGAATTCTAAACATCCTTGAAAAAGACACAAAAACATCATGTCAAGTTGCCTGCCTGGAGGCCCTCCGGATTCTCTCCAGGGACAAGAAGGTTTTAGTGCCTGTAACCACCAAGAGGAACATGCAGATCCTTATGAGGCTGGCAAAGCTGGACAATGTGGAAGATCCTTTGGAGAGGGAGTCTGAATTTCCTGTTATAGTAGAAGCTTTAAAATGCCTCTGTAACATAATTTTTAATAGTTCAGTTGCACAGAAGCTCAGTTTGGAACTGAATCTTGCAGCTATGCTCTGCAATCTTCTGCAAAAATGTAAGGACCAACGGTTCGTTGATGACATTAAATGCTTTGATTTGCGTCTCCTCTTCCTCCTGTCACTTCTGCACACAGATATTAGATCACAGTTGCGTCAGGAACTACAAGGGGTGCAAGTTTTGACTCAGGCTTTGGAAAGTTCCCTGAGTGTAAGATGGACAGAAGAATATAAAGCAGCAGAAGATCGTGACAGGCCTCCTCTATCTTTGCAAGAGACAGATTGTGCCATTGAGGCACTAAAGGCTCTATTTAATGTAACACTTGACAGTTGGAATGTCCACAGCAAGGTAAGGCTTAGCTGAAGTGTTTTTTCAATTGATTTTGTTTAGCCTGTGTGAGCCAGAACCAGCAGGTAGATACACAAGAGGTAGTTGTCCAAACCCCAGGGCAAGGGTTTTAATGCTTAACTTATGCTACTGTAATTTTGACGGAATACTGTATTTTTCAAAGTAGCAGCTAAGGTAGTTTTCAAATTTTGCATTATAATTTCTCTCTATGCAAAATCAGTCTGAGAAAATTTCTCTGTCTGAATTCTGTATGTGTCAAGTATTGATCATCATGGGTTTTCAACAGGTGTTGAGTCTTTAATGCTCATTGCTTTGAATACCAAAATAACATTTTTGGGTTTATTACTACTTAGGCAAAAAAATCTAATCCATACATTTTCTATGTAATGAAAGAATAGCTTGGATTTTATAATGTGAGTTAGAACTATATGCTTTCGAATAAAACATTCAAGAAATACTATTTTGTAAAAGTCTTAGGTTTATAAAAGAAAATAAATGTTGTTCATTAATAATTAGCTGGCTAGGGAAATCTTTGTCATCTAAGAGTATCAGATGACTACATCTCTGGAGGTCATGGACTGTAGGGTAATAGAGCTGAGAAGACTCCCTAGGTTTTGTCTGTTTTTCTGAGTGTGATGGTAAGTACATCAACTCTAATTTTTAACAAATTGCTCTGAAAAAAGAGTGGTACTATATCTGATGTCTTTATCTCTCATCCTCTGAACACTAAGTTTCGACTTAAATGTGATCTTTTAAGATGAGATCAAGTACAAGAACCAAATACACTTTCGTTTTTATATCTTATGAATAAGACTTATCTTGAGTTTTTTCATTGTAACATCAGATCTTATTTTTATTTCTAAGATAAATATGCTTCTTATGTGTTGCATCCCTAAATTTATAAACAGAAATTATAAGGGTAACTTTTTTGAATAACCTAAATCTGTGCTACAGTAAGAGAATTATATAGGAAATCTTTCTTTTTAGTCCACATCATATTGTCTCTATATGCGGTGTATAAAGCTGATCAAAAGTCTACAGCAGTTAAAACTGTTCTCTTTAGTGCATTAGACTAAATAGCAAATAAGACTTTAATCATAACTTTAAGGAATGTAAAACCTGAGAAAAGTCTGAAATTTATTCATTGATTTAATGTCTCCAGGATATGCTGAATAAGAAATCCTGAAATTTAAGATTGAGTGAAACTTTGAGTTTCAAGAGAATATAAAGTGAGGTTTTATTCTTCTGTTTATATTCCTGGTTTAGACCTTTATTAAAAGTATCTTTAACTTTGACAAAGTTCTTTGTATAGAGAGGGTAAAAGAGAGTGTAACACAGCTATATGGAAAGCCGGGAAAAGAAACTGTATTACATGTTGACTTCTTGAGAAGTAATCTCTTGAAATCGGGATCTTGAAGTTGGTTTACTCTTACAAAATACTGAATTTGGGGAGATATAAAGCCCAGCTCACTGCAGAAAGGCAGGCAGGAGATGGCACACAGTTGTGGTGTTACCTGATGAAGTTTTGTGTGGCTGCTGTCTGTAGAATGAGGGAGGTTTTGTTCCACAAAACATTCCCTCCTTGAAAAGTCCAAGCATGCAGCTTTTTTTTTTTTTTTTTTTTTAAAAAAAAAAAAGAGAGTTCAAGACATCCTGGGGCAGGAGAAGCTTATTTTGTGTTTTGAGATAAAGCTTATATAATAACTCTTTACTAGAAATTCCTAGAAGCAGGGAACCTTTAATTTAAAGAGCTTTTTAGTAGTTGTTAACTGTTAGCCAGATATGTTGACATTCTGCCTAGTGAATGTTCCAGTGGCAGTTTTAATGATCCGCAAGAAGAGTAAACAGAGTGTTAATGAGGTGGGCTGAAGATGCAGAATTTGAAGAGATTCCAAACAGTAGAAGGCTAGAAAATAAAAGGAGAGCAGAGAGGTTAGGCATGTGGGTAGAAAGCTAAACAAGATCCATCCTAAGGGGGACAGAACCATTTGAAACACCAGTATTTAATGACTGGAGATGGTTTCAAAGTAGCAAAGCCAGACAAGAGCTGCAGGTGGTAGAGCTGGCAGATTTGGATGCTGATGCTACTAAAGATGCAGTGGGGTGCTTTGTACTCATTCAAACACATCAGAACATATGATGGATGCCAAGAAGGGCTATTGAAAAAGGACAAGGATACACACAGTTAAATGATTACAGTTACTGATGTACTTTTGTGTGGCTGCTGTCTGGTGGGAGGTTGGAAGAGGGAATTGCTTGCAGAGAGCAAAAGTAGGGCAGATAAGGTTGCTGAGAAGTTATTAATGAAATGGAGGAAAGTTATCAAGGGAACAGAAGCAAGTGAATTAGAAAAAGAGACAGACTGAGTGGAAGGAATGAAACTGTTGACAGCAAAAGGCCTAAATGAGGAGAAGGCAAATTAAATGAAAAACATATGTAATCTAAATGAGGAGGTGGTCTGATGTAACTACAAGAAGGAAAATTGCAATGGTATATAGCAATAGTGGTATGGAATTGAGCAAACACTTGTAATTGGGTTTTCTGGTAATGAAGGATCATTTAACTGGAAAAAACTCCCCAGTGAATTGACAAGGCCTAGTTCAAGGTCAGCTTGTGACAGTTACGTTGAATTAAGCATTCAGTGAACTCTAAGGTACAGTCCTTTTATTGATAGGGATGGATGTTATGATCTAATAGGTATTTCCCATCTTTAATTTTTATTATTCTAGTGACCTGAAACCCTCACTTGCAATCTTCAAAATGAAAAAATATCTTCATAATTTATATTTATATAGAATGAATCTCATCAATTTCGTTACATGGCTGCCATTCTTCGACACTGCTTATTAACCACGGGCCCTACTGAAGACAAAACTGAAGAGTTGCACAGGTTGGTAGAATTGCAGAACCACTCTATGTTAAAAGCTTTTGTTTCATTTTTTAAGTAGAAATTACTTTGTCTGAAATAAAAAATGGAAACTTAAGAAGCAATGAAAACTATTCACTTTGATTAAAATATTATTAACCTTTTTTATGAAAGCTGTTTGCCTCAAATATTGTGTAGGCATGTCCACAGTTCCAGAGAGAAAGTGTCTGGCAAGATTGTTATTTTCTACCAATGGTTATGAAGCTCACTTTTTTGAAATCTTTTTTATTTATGTGCAAGGGTTTGCATCTGAGGATGACAATACACGTGGAAGTTCTAGAGGTAGTGTAAATTGGAGTGGAATGCAACTTCTGTTGTTTTGCACAGAAGTTGATGGAAAAAACTACATTTTGAAATTTTCATATATAATTTTTGCAATTCTGACTGATTGGGGTGGAAGTAACAAGTTGATATTTTATCACCATTAGTTCTAAGCTGCTTTATTAAAAGTACAATTATTTTTTTCCTTGGTAATAGTGGTTGGGTTTTTTGTTTTTCAAAGCTGAGTAAATCATCTTGCAGTTTTAGGTGTGCATATGGGGTGGGTTTTTTTAACTCAGTCCTGCACCCAACTGTTAGGTATTTGCAGCAAATAATTCAATCAAAATTGAGGTTATTTTTAGTGAGGCAGTGGATTTCTGTTCAGTGTTATTGTCCTTTTTCTGTGGCACTCTTTTGTCCAAGTAGGTCAGTTGTTCACACGGCCTGACGATACAGTAGCTTCAAACACGATCCCATGTTATCGTTCAGCACACTTGAAGATAGTGTTGCTATTTTCTTTTTCAGAGATGTCAATATTTCTAAGCCTAGGATCTTTTGAAGATCTTCTGAACCAGCAGTATCTAGGAAGAAGGATATACAGTGTTTCACACCCAGCAATCCTGAAAGTGTTAAATGAACTTGATTAAAATGTTGGAAATCTCTCAGAGATCAAGAGTCTTAGCTGGGTGAACCCTAAAATCCTACATCACAGCCCTTCTCAGTTGGTGCACACTAATTTGGAATAATTCAGGATACTGCTGCAGCAGTTGCCATGACTAAAGTTAGTGCTGTGTCCTAAAACGCAGTCTGTTTTCTCTTTGCTGCTGCTTATGGTGG
Organism: Xenops minutus; assembly: GCA_035221455.1. Classification (NCBI taxonomy): domain Eukaryota; kingdom Metazoa; phylum Chordata; class Aves; order Passeriformes; family Furnariidae; genus Xenops; species Xenops minutus. The sequence goes on along the minus strand of JAWWEE010000040.1, from coordinate 53,684,490 downwards.
GTGTTTTGTGCTCTCATCCTCCTTGAAGGGAAGTACTGGTGGGAATAAATTCCCCACTGCTGGGCGAATTTAACAGTTGTGGATAAATTCAACAAGTACAAGAGAGAGCTTGGTATTCCATTTAATTATTATACAGCTGATGCTTTTCCCAAGTTCTGTTTCCTTGTCCAGAAATCCGGCTAGTCTAATCACCCTGTTAAATACCTCACCCTGAAATATTCAATTATCTTGTGCTGTTTCAAAAGGGTGCATGTTATGCCAGTTCTTTTAGCTTTTGCAGACACTTGCAGATGAGATTCAAAAAGGGCTTTACATAAAGAAGTAGGAAGCTATGAAGAGTATGTAGTATAGGTGTGATTTCTGTCCTTGCTTTTTTCAGCCAGTAGCGATATTTTGTAGCAATGCTGCTGAGATGGACCTTCTGGAGACACTAAGTCAAGGCAAAGGGTCTCCATAATTCTGAGAGGGGGAAGCAGAAAAGAAATGAGGACACACATCACTGCCTTGTGTCACTTCAGTTGTTTCTCCATCAGACTCAGTGTAGCGCTGTGTCAGTCTTTCTGTTATGCTGAGAAAACAACTTTCTCCCTCTCTTAGCAAACTGTAACTAGTTTGCCTAGCACAAGTTCATAAAGAGTGCAAGTACAGCATTGTTGCCCATAGTATTTGATCTTTATTTACATGCTAGAAGAACACCGTGCAGGTTTTGACTTTTGTGATTCAAAAATTTCAGCCAATTTGCAGAACCTGAGTTTTGTCTTTGAATGCTACAAGGATGCAGTAAAAGCTGAATAATTGAATATGCTTTTCCACAGAGACTATTCATCACAAGGCAACTCTGGAATAGAAATGCTATAGTCAGAAGTAATGCCCCTGCAAATCCTCAAAGGGATCGGGGCCTGGATCAGAGGGCCCCACTTCAGTCCACTGATGTATTTGGACAAGCATAGCTTTAATTCCTGATAGGAGCTTCGCTAAGGAATGAGTAAACTGTTGTTAGCAGTCTGTAGCTAAAAAAGACAGCTCATGTCATCATTTGGGCTGTTCAGTATGCTGGACTCTGAGCATGCAGTTTTTATTGCTAGAGATGAGGTGTGAGTCAGAGAGCAGAGCACAACTTCCAGCTCTGCTTTCCACCTGGAGCCTATCAGTAAGGCAATTAGGAAAACTGTGTTAAAAATAAAATAAAATAAGTGTTGAATGCAGAATAAACTTTATGAGGCATCAGGGAGACATAGGTGTATTTCTTAGGGTTGCTGATCACTTGCATTTCTCTAAGTTTGTAATGTGCAGAACCTAAGATCCTTAAATGAAGGGTTTGGGCAGCCTGCTAAAGCACATCGTTTGAATGCTTGTGCTCTGAACATGTAAACTGAGGATTTATTTTATGTGAACATCAGGTGTTGGATACATGCCTTGAGCTATGATGTACTGATTGTCAGTGTGACTCTAATAAATAAGCAGAAGGTACCTATAAAAATAGCTTAACTGATTTAGTGTCCAGTATTGTCATTATTGTGGTTCTGTCATGTCATTACTTAATGTTTGAATATGAACAGCTTAAAGTACCACATATTAGACTGAGTGCCATTTTTGCCCGCTAACAAGGTTTTAATCAAGGCATTCAGCAGCTCTAAATAGGCCTTTGCTTCTAAATTTGCATATCAGGAGGGGGCTGGGAGCATGAGTGGGTGGATGTCATGTCCCAGTGATTAATGATCTCTAGGAAGCCGAGAATGGGAGAGTAATATACGCAGTATTTCTACCCCCTGGAGTAGGAATGCAAACACTATTGTGCAGATCTCTGCATAGTCACTGACTTCCTGGTAGCTGGAGAATTTCATACACTCCTCTACCACAAATAAAACTGTCAGTGGAGTGACAAAGATCAGAAAGCCGGGCTTCATTTATTGAAAAGAATAGCTCAGACACAGTGATCCAGAAAATTAATTTTGTAGGTGTTTGGGAACTTGGTTGTTTAATAAGAAACTGGTAAAAAGAGAACTTTTGATGAAAGGCCTGAAGCCACCAAATATTTGTTGAATTTCAGTCTATTTTGTTTCTGACTATTCCTGAATTATTGGAGAGGAATAACTTCCGTGATATAAAAGACATATCTTGAACAGGAATTAGAAATTAAACAAAACAAAGAAAATAAACATTCCCAAAAGTAATAGTTGTCTGAATTTCAATTGCTAAAAGAGCAAAAGGGAGATGGCACAGTGTGGAACAGCCACCCAGTCTGATCAAACCAGAACCAGCACATTTGTTAGAAATCCTGTTTTGTCTGATTGCTGTGATTTTATTTTGCTAATTCTGCATTAGAATTGTATTAAAAACAGGGGGCAGCTTCTAAGTAGATATTATTAAAAGTCTTAAAGTTGTTTGAAAAATTTTCCCGATTCTTGGAACACTTCACTGATTCTTGAAGCATCAGTGCTCATTGCTTCGTTGATAGCTTTGAGGTCTGCATATGTAAACCTGAATAGTTCTGTAGTATCTCTAAGTACATCCATTTGTAAGTTTAGTTGGGCATCAGCAAGTAAATAATGACAGAATTTTAATTTTTGCAGCATCTGTGTAATTTAGCCCAATATTCAGCAACAGTACAAACACAAGTCTGTACAATGAGAACAGGATAGATAGCAAACTCGAGGGATGTGTACCACACAAGAGACCCTTGCAAAGTAAGTTCCATCGAACTCCATTAAAGAGGAGGGAGGGACCCTGTGGTCTAATTTCAGTCACTTAATGGCTCTTTGGGAAGCGCTGCTCTTTATGTGTTGTAGAATGTGAAGATGCCAGTTACTGAAAGGTAGTGCTTGGTGAATAAACCTGAAACCTTTTTTAACGTGTTAAAAGCCTTCTGTATCTCTTATATAATGCAAACTAAATAAAAGTGAGAATATTTCAGGGGACCTAAGAAATTGTCACCATGACCTACTATTACAGCAGCAGGGAATGTTTTCTATGGTGTACTTTGTCACATTAATGATGGTAATAGGGATGTGTGGTAAAATGTTTTAAGTTTCAAGGAGGAAGAAACTGATCACTGCAAATCAATGTCGGAGTTCCCCCTGCTGTCCTTCGAGATCAGCTGCTGTAGCTCGCTGCTGGAATCTGTGCCTTATCCATGGGATGGGGTACTGTGGGGGCTGGAAGTAATAGTGCAATATTGCTTGTGGAGCTTTTTGTCTGTCTTTTTCCTTGTTTGTTCCAAGAGCCGGCACTCAGGCGATAATGTGTGCCACCTTCTTTAAAACCCAGAGAGTGGAGAATAAAGCATTGTTTGAGTTGTAGGGCCTCTTTTTGATTGTACTTGTACAAGCAGTTTATGGTGAGTTGTACTCTGTTTTTAATTCTTTCTTTCAAATGAATAATGAATTTTTAAAATCTGTTTCAGCAATGCAATCAACCTCTTAAGCAATGTTCCCGTTTCTTGCTTGGATGTTCTTATTAATCCATCATCCCAAGAGGAAACAGATATAAAATACAATGGTATGAATATGGGAGCAATTCAAATTTTGCTGGATTTCATGGAGAAGAGAATAGACAAGGTATGCGCTGCAGGGCTTCCTCATAAAAGTGACCTCTTTAATTAAAGCAAAAAGTGCATGTATGTAAAGTTTGTTTCAAACCTTTCAGCCAGCATTAGCAGAAATATGGATGTCCTTCTAGCTTTTGAAACACCTCAAAACTGAGAACAAATTCCTGTGAATATCTGAAGCTACTTGCTTGTGTGTGTGACTATGGAAAGTTCGTATTTTGGCTGTCATATAGAACTTCATTGAAGTGTTCATAGAATTTGTAAAGGAAAATTTGTTAGGAAGTGTTTTATTTGTATTTGGTTTTTTTATAGGGAAGCAGCTATAGAGAAGGTCTGACTCCAGTTCTCAGTTTATTAACTGAATGCTGCCGAACCCATAGGAACATTAGGAAGTTCATCAAAGCTCAGGTAAGTAAAATGTTCAGCAAAATTTGTATATTAAGCTAATGATAAATGTTGAGGTTTGTACATTAGTGCAGGAGAGTGCTATAGAAATAATTTTCAATCATGTAAATCAATAGGTATTATGGCCTAAGATCCATGATACATTTTCTAGAACTCTTAAGTAATAACATCAGAGGTATTGTAAAGCTGTGTTAATGTGAGTCACCATGGACCATATGAGATGAGGCAAAGAACTCAGTGGGGTCTGTCCATTTACAACTGGCATATAAAAACCATTTCAGTGCAGTTAATAAAACTTTGCAGAGCTGTGTGGTGGCCAGTGAGAATGCAGGTGTTTTGATGGTTTCTGCTTGAGTTTTAGTTTGACCTCAGCAGGCAGGAGTCTTTGGGATTGAAACTTGTGTATCGGTTTGTATGAGTTGTCCTGGCAGAGTAAAACTCTGTGCCCAGACAGAGGCACACTACATCCCTCTGTCTTTTAAAAGATATGTTTAATACAGTATGCACTGTGGGTAGGCTTTTTACAGGAGAAAATATTTCTGTGCCATGGTTAAAGATGTAAAGGGTCTGTGTAGCTTGGTGGTTGGGTGTGGTGTTTTCTATTTGTTTTGCTGCTTTTCCTGAAGTCAAGTGAAGAGAATTTAAAAGATGAGCAAGGGAAAGACAGCTAAAAGCAGCTGAAAAATGTTCTTTTTCCTAAGCTGCAGTGATTTTTGGGTTCCATCCTAAATGCTGCTCCCAGGTCAAAGCTGTGCCTGAATTCATAAATGGAGTTTAAAATGGAAAAGAGCATATATTTCCTGCCTCTTTTATCTATACTAGAAAAGTGGGTTGAGGAATTTAAGAAACTTGTTCTTGTTGTTTATTGTTCTTGTTTGCAGCAATTCTTTCCTAGGATAATCTGCTGATCTGTTAACTAAAAAAAAAGTTGCAGAGCCAAATGTTCAGAAGCTAGAAAATGAAGTTGTCTGCATGTTTTTACGACATCTCGGCGTCTAGATGTCAGATATAATTGCATGCTGACTCCTACCACAGGACCACTGCCTCATATAGTGCAGAGAATGGATGGATACTGCTAACTGCATGACTGGATGTTTGATATTTTGAATTACCCTCATTGTTAAGTGCTGGCCTTAGGCTTTATTTATTGTGCACTATTCAAATTGTGATCTGAAGACAGAATGATTAATTTCCTCCTGGACTGTCCTATGGCACTCATCACTGTATTAGTATTAGAGTACTCTAAAAACATTAATTCATTCTTACAACACACTGTGAAATGACAGTCATGGTACTATCCCCATTGGGGAGAGTAAGCAAGGATAAAGTAAAATGTTTTTGCTAATTGTCTGAATACTTAGTTTGAAAAAGATGGGTCAGTTTTTTTCAAAGCATTCGATACTGTAGCATTCATTTGTTTAAGTATCAGTTCCTTGTGAGTCTGATTTCAGTAGTAATTGTGCAGTAATTTAGCACAGGGCATGACATTTTACATTAGACACCTAGAAGACAAAGGACCTGCAATTTTTTACCACAATTAGTGACATCATTTGTTTCATTCCCTAGTGAAGCATTGAAGATCTGTAATTTTTATTAGAGTCTTCAGATCATTAAATATTTCATATTATGGCCCAGATCATATCATATATCCTGTTAATGTGAAGAGATCAGTGTAGGTGTTGAGTCTGAAGGCATACACACAAGAAGGCGGAAGTTAGTTTGCCAAACAAGCCATTATTCAGGCACCTCCTGCCTTTCCAGAGGGTTGAAGTTAACAATATTAATAACACTTAATGAGAAAATAGTATGTTTGAGGAAATGTTAATTAGTGTTTTCTCCAAAATATTTCTGAAATTTAGCTTGAGCTTTTAAGATTGTTTTCTGAGAGAAGCATTTTCTCTCTACATGTAGCACCCATTTTTCAATAGTAGAAACTTGTAGTAGAGCATGCAATGTGACTTATTTTCCTGCTTTTTCATTATGAACATATCATTATTCTATATAAACTGCACATCATGTTAATATTGTGAGTTTCCTTTAAGCTGGTATTTATAATGCTTTTACCAGATACATGAGTAAAACAAAAGAAACAGAGAACATGAGATTACTGCTTCCTATTGATCAACTGTTTTGGGACAGCCATTTGTGCTCATAAATTCCTAATATTTGTATTTTCAAAGTTTGCATTTGAGACTAAGAGCTTTTGTGCCCAGAATGACAGACCAGAAGGCCTAAGTATATTAAGAAGCAAAAGTCATTCCTGATGCAAGTAGGCATGGTTGACTGATTTTATTGCCTTTTTTTTGGAAGGACAGAGCTTACAGTATTTTCTTGTTCTGTTGACTGTGGGGTTTTTTGCAAATATTGGATAGGTATTGCCATACATTCTATGCCATTTGTTTTTGTGCTGCTAGGTACTGCCTCCATTAAGAGATGTATCGAGTCGTCCAGAAGTTGGCACAACAGTGAGAAACAAACTCGTGCGCCTTATGACACACGTTGACCTTGGAGTAAAGCAAATTGCAGCAGAATTTCTTTTTGTTCTTTGTAAAGAGAGAGGTAAGAATTACCTTTTCTTCTCCCTTTTGTGTAAGGTCTTGCTGCAATTAGTATATTTGCCTCTTGCTCTAACTCTCAATTCTAGTAGCACTGCGGTGGGTTTTGTTTCGTAGCTGATTATAGCTTAACAATTTTCTGTATGGCTCTTTGCAGTCGATAGCCTGTTGAAATACACAGGCTATGGTAATGCAGCAGGATTGCTGGCAGCAAGGGGCCTGTTGGCAGGAGGAAGAGGAGATCATTGGTACTCAGATGATGAAGATACAGATACAGAAGAATACAAATCTGCAAAGCCAAAGTATAGTATTGTTTTCAATTCTATGTATCCTGTTGCAATTTAGATTTCTTTGTTTGGTTGGTTTGGTTTTTTGGTTTTTTGTTTTGCTTTTTCCAGAGAGGCCAGTTTTGGAATTACATGTGCTTATACTAACTACTGTCTTCTGCTGAGTTCATGGGCTAATTATTGAGAAACCAGCCTCTAGTAGTGACCAGCATGTAGTCAGATGGCTCCAGAGGGAAAAAAGATCACAATGTGAATGATTTAAAATCCCTTGGAATAACTATTTAAAATTCAAGGGTGTAAAGAAATTTTTAAGCAAATTTTAGAAAAAAACTTATAGTAACAAACTTAGCAAGGATGGCTTTTACCCCACAATTTCCAGGAACTCACATGAAGTTACCAAACTACAAACTATTGTTTGTGGAATATATCTCTGTAATGGAGAAAACAGAAGGTTCAGATATGGCTTAAGGTTTTAAGCAGAATGGTGTTGAAAAGGAACAGACCAGTAGGTCTAGTTTCAGTTTTGGTCTGTTTTCAGACTGCTGGTTGCTAAAATTTTTCTTAAGAATCAAGTAGGTCACATGTAAATATGGAAGGGAGAAAATAACTTCTACAGCAGTCATGCATCAGGAATCCAATTTATTTGAAGGATTCAGTGATCATAGAGAAACTGTCTGTTGCTTTTTATTAGTTATAATTGATATTATGTTAGAGGTTTCAGTTTGTCATGCTACATTTAAGATTTGATGCCATTTTAAGTAGGTTCTGAAATTGTTGATAGTGGAGATCAGAAGGATGTTATATTTCTCTTTTACTGTGTTTTCCTTTAATTACACAGACATGGCTAGGTTGTGGTTTACTGAGAGATTCTTATTAAGGTACATGAATAAAACACAGGATTAAATGTTTGAGAAGTTACAGGAATTACATTGTTTCTCTGCTAAGAAATGAACCTAAACCAGGAGGTTTCTTTTTATTTCTCCACTGCAAGATTTTTACCTTGGTGTTTTCTCTCTGCTCTTATTTCAAAAGCTTAACATCCAGTTATATGAATATAAGTGAAACTATAACATCTATTTAGTTAAAAGCTGACACTTAAATGAAATACTCAAAACAACTGTCAGTTGATTTGTGCATCTGATTTTCTGTATTGCTGTTAAATGTTTGTGATTAAAGTTTGAAAGGATAATTTGCTCTGAAGTGTTCTTTAAAACTACTTCTCTGCTTCTGTTACCATTTCTGTGTCACTGTTCACTTGTTTTAACAGTGAAAATAAAACTGGCATTGTAAATTCTCAAAGTAAAGTAACTTAATTTGATTTGAGGAAAAAATAATCATCATGAGAGGGCAGTAGTAATCTAATTCAACAGTTCTTTATGAATAAGAAAATTAACTGGAACCTGTCTATAGTTTTAAAATTAAGCCTGTATAGAATTAGTTTCAAACATGTATCTGTCATTCAGTTCCCTATTTATGTCATTATTACTCATGACTTCATTGTTACCATCATTGCCCTGTGTGTGGGTTAAAACATAACAAGTACTAATGGGCTATGTTTCTGAGTAGCTAACAAGAAATTAATATAGCGAAACCACAAGAAGTTAAAATCACAGTTCATGAGAAAAGGCTAAAAAGGGTCTAAATATGAAGGTTGACTATTTTTAACAAAAACTATCATGTAGTTCAGACAGTTTTAGTCTTGGTGGTTTCTGTTAGTTTCTTCCTCTTCCTTGCTATTAAGCAGGAAGAAAATGTGCATATTTCTGCAGAAATGTAAACTGTATTGTTTTTCCGCCTCCAGCATTAACCTTATCACTGGTCACTTAGAAGAACCAATGCCCAATCCAATGGATGAAATGACAGAAGAGCAAAAAGAATATGAAGCTATGAAGCTTGTCAACATGTTTGATAAACTTTCCAGGTATGGTATTACAGCTGCTTTTGAGAGAGACAGCTTGTATCCTGGCTCTTTACTAAGGTCTGGTGCTTCAAAACAGTTCTAGAATCAGCTTCTTTGAAGGATTAGGACCACTTTAACTACAGAGAAAATTGTTTAACACTTCAAAGAAAAGAGTGCTATGTTACAGGACTTCAGAGGAAACTTCTTTTGGAGTGGATTGGACAGAATGAGAAAGGCGTGGTGAGGGAACCTGCCTCCTGAATAGATAGACTGATGTCAATTAAGAGAATTTATTCTTTTAAAATATGGAACACAGTCCAAGCTCCAGGCAAATGTACTCATTTTCCCCAAGTCAATGAGCAGCATCTCACTGTAACCACTTACATCTGCTGCTTATGTGCAAAACAAATACAATGTGAAAATAGTTGTCATCAGAAACAATAAATTGTACAATGGAGCAATTAAAAGGGAATTTGCATTTAACACTTATTGTGGATGTATTAGTTTAAGTATAGACTGGATTACAAATCAGCCTTTGTAATTTGTTTCATGTGACTAAGGTAATGCCATGAAAGAAAATGGTACTTAGTGTGACATACAAGTGTATGGTATTGATACAGAAAGTTGGTCTTTGTCTCAGTACAAAAAGGGAACAGACCTGTGCTGTTATCTGTGGCTTTCTTTCTCTTTGACTCAGTATGCCTAGAATTCACTGATTTTTCTTTCCTCATACTTGTAGCTGTATTGAAGTGACTGCCTTTAGTTTGTTTTCTGCTTAAGCAAGAGTTTTACATTTTGAAGAACACAATGTAATAACTAATTTACCATTGAACTGATCTGTAGGAGGTGAATATATAAGTGGATCATTCTTCAAACATGGGAAAACTCAGCAATTAGAAATGTGTTTGTTTTGTGAGAGTGTAGATATTCAAATAACAAGACCTATTGGGATAAATTGAGAAAAACAAGTATTTTTACATTTCTATTAAAGGTTAGGAATACAGCAAAAGATACAGGAGAATCTGAAGCTTACATTAGCTCTCAAAGACTGAATTACAGGCAGGGAAAAAACTTGGAACAACTGATCTGAGACTGTCAGTGAAGTAATTGGATACTTTTTCACATTATTTGCATGGAAAGCAAGTGTAGTATGTCATAGTCTTTTCAATAAAGAGAAGAAAATGCAATGCTCATATAACCTTAATTGAACTACTCTGAAAATTGGCATCATTGCTGTGTAAGCTAAAGAATTAAGATGCTGAGCATCAAGGGTTACCACAGTAAAATGACTAAATGGTCTAAAATGTTTTTTAAAAGAAAGATTGAGACCGGAGATGAACTAAGACTGCAGACGAGTCAGTTGCTATCACTACAGCACTTACACAAAAACTCCCAGTGGCGTTACTGTAGCATAAGAGCCTTTTCAGTTTGGAGATGGGAGACACCTGCTGCAGTGCCTGCTCCAGACTGACAATAACTGAGCAGCTGGTGCCCTGTGTAGACACTTACCCTCTTGGCCGGTGGCACTTCTGTCACCTTGGGCTTTCTGTGTCACTTACTTCCACCTGCAGTTGCTTCTATAGTACTTAGACTGCAAATGCTTCAGGGCTGGGACTCTTTGTGGTAAGGTTTTTGTTTGTTTAGCATAGTGATTACTGTGGGACAGTGTTGTTGGTGTGACCCCTTTAGGTGCTGTGATAACATGAATAAAATCATTTGACTGTTCTTCCCACACTTTTTATTTTACTAAAAATTGGGCAGGAGGGAAATGCTGCCAGGAAGGAAAAAGAAAGTAAGACTTGGTTTGGGAGGCTGTGGGATGTTTTTCATGAATGTAATTGAGTGCAACTGTGGGCTTTGAAGATGTTAAATAAAATGGGAAGCTGCCAGTCTCGTACACAAGGAGTTAGTAACATGCTGATTGTAGTGGGAGTCCCTCCATAGATTTGGAATAGAACACTTGTGCTGGCTCAGCTTGAGCCCTTCAGTGCTGGGTGTTTTTAGAGACTTAAATGTGTGTGGAATGCACCTTTTTCCCTTGGTTTGCACCCTACAAATGCAAACTAGAGGTTGCTTTAGTAGGAGACTTCAGTTGATGCTGGGTTTTGAATCTTTGTTGTCATTGTAGGAGGGGAAATATGCCATGGACAGTTTCAGTTTGGTGCAGTGTTACAAATGCAGTCTTATAAATGTTGTATGTGCTTATAAGAGGGGAGGAAGTTGAACAGGAACAAACAGCTGCTTCTCATCTTGAATGACTTTAAATTTATCTATGTAACTTGGACAAGAGCTGAGAGTAAACTTGCATGATGTGCAGCAAAACTGGTTTAGTACACTTATACTGTCCCCATAATGGAAGCTAAGCTTTGAAGAGCTGACACACTTTTACTAGGGAAAGGTATGAAAAAGAATGTTGCAGAACTGACAAACTTGCTTCTCCTCGCTGTCTGATGAGGATAATCAGGCCAGTCTGTCACTGGGGTATTTTATATATGGCTTTGACTGGCTGAGTAGCATTTTTGAAAGTTACCTGATGATGGCTTGAACTCAGATTTGCAAAACAGGACTGCTTCACTGAAAAGTTATAGCCTTCATTAGTGGCTGCTGAGTGTTTACACTGTACTCTTCTTACCTGTGTATGGAAGCTATAGGTAATAAAGGGACATTTTTTCCCTTTTTCCATAATATGCTAGTGGAGTTTTGCTGTTCAGGTTTCTCTATTTTCAGCATTGGCACTGAAAAATGCAAACTTTTTGAGGTGGGTGATGTAAAACTGATTCATGCTTTTGGTCATTTCAGGTCATACTTCTAAAGTTTTTCAGTTCTCTTAGGTTGTTGATGTTTAGGCCTGTTCATGGGATAATGGACAATCAATGAGGCTAAATTAAAATAAATCACTCAGTTTTGATTTGTCAAAATACATGTAAGAAAGCTGAATATTGTTTCTGAGCCCATTTCTCCTGCACCAATACTTTACCGTAGACTTGGGTTCTATGAAAGCTTTTACAGAAATTAGTATTTTGCTCAAATTTAGCTGGGTGAGTTTATTTTTTTTAAATCATTAAATATATACAAATTATAAGTATAAATGAACATGAAAAATCTTGATTACTGCTGCTCTTGGGAGATATATGTATTATTTGGGTTGCTTGCTCGATGCCTGAACTTGGCCCTGATGTAACTAAGAGTTTTGTCTGCAGTGTCTTGTTGATTCGTTGAGATTGGTTTGTGGCTGTAAACTGGTGTCCTCTGCACATGATGCACATTTTTGAGCTTGAAAAACTCCACAGATCTGCAAAAAGATTTAACTTAGCCTTCCATTTTCTGCAAAATATCAAGCTAGGCAACTTGACTCAGTATTGTGTGATATTCTGTCTATATAATAGTTTATTGGAAATACTCTGTGTTAATTAAAATGTCTGCAACAAAAAACACTAACATTTTTTCTATTATAAATGGTAGGTAGAATTGTATATTAATTGACTAATTTAAAATGTCAGGATTCTTTTTCCAAGCCAACCTTGTATTAATAGCAAGAATCCTTTTGCTGATGGAATGGTCTCCAATTATCACAGCTTTGGTTTTGTTCTACATTGAACAGAAGTCAACCAAATGAGTATGGAAGAGAACCTGTCTAAATAAGCTACCACACTCATTAAAAACACAAAATTAATCATAGGATCAATGAAGAAGGCAATGTTACATAGTTGTTTTTTTTTCTTCCCCTTTCTAATCGTAGAACAAAATAGTGTTACATGAAAGGATCGGAACTATTATGTCGTACTCAATTATGAGGAGGTGAATAGGTGCCCAACATGCTGGTTTATCAAAGGGGCAGACTGGTGTTTACATGATGGCTGTTTGATTACAGACACTGTCATTAATTCCGTGTGTCAGTACTGCCCTGTAGCACAGAGAGCAGACAAGAAAGAGTCACCCTTCAAAACAAGGGAATGATTTTTAAGTCTTTATCAAGCTAAATGGCAAGCAGGAAGCCAAAATTTGTATAGATATATTTGAAGGGACTCTTTGGAGATCTGGAAGTGGGAGAAGAGAATGCATTTTACCAACTGTTTAATTATGGTGTGTTTCTAAGTACACTTGAATAGAATACTTTGTTTGCATTAGAAAAAGAATGTTGCAAGGTGCATTTGAGTATGTGGGAGGTCACATAGGGATGTTCAAACATGTACAAATACATGCATTGTATGCTAGTATATATCTTCATGGATACAGAATAATTCCTGCTGCCATCTGCTGGGCTGAAGCCATCGGTATTTTTCCCCTATAGGTGTACTGTATATAAACATAGAGTTTCTGGATAATGACCTGCCTAAAAGGCTATACCTGTTGGTTTCTGGCACTTTCCTTGCTGCCTTCTCTCTCACTGTAAGCAGTAAGTGCATCCTCAGTTAGCTCAGGGTGTCAAAGCACAGTTGAGGTCTCTGAGCAGCCAGTGCCAACTGTGCAAATTGCTGAGGCTGGCAGGGCTGAGAGCGTTTGTGCCAGGTAAGGATCAGCTGTGTGGGCTCTTGTGTGGTCCTGCAGTTTAGCTGAGGGATGTCTCTTGAGATCCTTTTGTTATTTAGCAGAAAGTCGGTCCAAACTTCAGAAACTGGCTTTGTAGACAGCCCAGATCTTTTCATCTGTTTGTCTCCCTCTGTATTTTTCTTCTTTGAAAACCAGGAGTAAGCTTGCATGGTGTTCAGAGCTTGCACTGGTGAAAGGATGCCATGTTTTATATTGTTTTAGGACTTGATTATGGTTAGAAGCAAAATAGGCTGATCCCTCCTTCTCCTCCTTCTTATGGTGGCCTAGCATATTTCTGTCTTCACACAGTTCAGTTTTACTGGGTATCATTTGCCTGAGGAAGGGTGTATGGAGTTCAGCCTCCTAATACAGAGAGAACAGCAAACCTGCAACAGCAATCTTTCATTCTGCTCAAGGGCTTGTGAAGCAGGGAGCTCATGCTGGGACGGAAAGGTACTTGATAAACATCCTTGCTATTTTGTGCAAAGTGAGCTCAGCCTAGGTCTCATTGTTAAAGCCTAGAGAGGAGGAAATGCATCAGGAATAACCCTCAAATGCAACACAGCACAGTTGGCAGTGGTGCACTTGGAAATGAGTAGACCAAGCTGAAAAATGGGCTGTTGAGCATCAGAAAAAAGAATACAAGTGCACATCTGTGACTCAGAGTTCTGTATTTAATTGGTTTTCATTTCTGTGTTTCAAAACTTGGTGCATTTATCCCCAAAAGGCTCCCACACAAACCACAGACCCCAAGACCTGTGTAAATGGATACGTCTGGTCCACTGCATCTGGTGTCCAGTGTCTCTGCAGGAGAGAACACCTTTGTGTCAAGTTCTGGAGTGTGTGTAGTGGGATGTGAAAGGGAAGCTTGAAAAGGGAAGTTTCAGAGAAAGAGCTCTTTCTTTATAATTGACTAGTGATGAAATAGGACTTCTTGACTATTTACAGACATCTTTATAAGTATCTTTGTGAGGAGAGGGAGGTCCCCACGTAAATGAATCTTGCAACCTTGTTTTCCTGTGTTTCTCATTCCTTTTTCTTGAACTATTTATCCTTAAATAACTTTTTTGATTTGTTTGTTGCCAGTGATAAATGGTAAATTACTAGAAAATTATGTGATTCTATGACTTCTAGCTGCACCATTAAATGTTGCAATATAAGAACGTGCATTGGGATTTCTGAAACAAAAATCTAGGATCCTCTCAGCTTCGAGGGCAAGCAAAGGTGATTTTTTTCTTCATGGCAATGTTTCTCCTTTTAGGACTTAAAAAGTACAAGAAAGGACTTTACTCTTCAGATTACTCTTCTCCAAAAATAAGTGTAATAGATCACTACTGAGGCTTGAACTTGAGTAAGTGGCACTGAAGAGCTGTTGCAAGATTGATTTCAGATTTCAAAGGACACTTGTTCTGTATTATGGTGTTTAACGTTTGAAAGCCAAAAAGACTTTAGATGTATAGGGTTTTTTTCCTGTGGATAAAAAATCTTTGCTATTAGACACAACTCCAAGGACTCCAGCTTTGCCTTTGGGGGACTCCTACAGCAGGCAGAGTTCTGGTCCTCTTTGGACACTATATCTGCACTATATCATGTTTTCTAATCTGGTTTCAAGTATTCTTTTGATCTCTTTTCCACACATCTCCAGCAGATTCTTGAAAACTTAAGAGTGTTGTCATTTGGGCAGAATCTGCATACTGTAGATTGCATTGCCTGAAGGGAGAAGACTTGCTGTCAGTCCTTCATTAATGGCAAGCTCTCTCCAGTCTATTTAAAGGTAGATCCTGTTCTTCCACACACACTGAGGGAGAGTCCAGCCTGTCTCTTTGAATATAGTCTTGCAAACCTGCTTCCCTGGCCTGCAGCTTCTCACCAGACCTGGTTTAGCCAAACCACAGCAGTTTCTCCAGGTCCAGTTTCTCCTGTGGCATTTGTGAGCTTATCACTGTAGTATCTGATTGTCACATCTGCACGAACAGCTGCATTTATCTTGCTGGTCTCTGCCCTTCCTGAGCAAAAGGACTCTGAGACTTAGTTTAACTGCTTCTTGCCCGTACAATATCTAGCATACTCACACCGTTTAAATCAGATGTTGCCTTTCTGGCTATTCCTGTGGATGTGTTAAGGTTGGATCGTGAGCTGCGTGCAAGGAATTTTTGTCCCTTTTTCCTGCCAAGGTAGTAATGCAGAGCAGACAGAGCTGGTGAGATGCCTTTGCTTCCCCATTGAGTGATGCAGTTTTACTGTCTGTGTCTCGGAAGGGTTGTAGATGTGTGTTAAATTGACAGTTCTGGTGGGCTGCCTTTCAAGCAAGGGGTAAATTGACATCAAACCTCCACTCCTTTATTTAAGGTGACTCCTGAATATTGAGGTATTTTCTTCTCTTTTTTTTTTTTTTTCTCCAGCAGAAAATCAAAATGTTATCTTTGCCCTTACAGCTTCTGCCATAATCCACCTATAAATGAGGTGATAAAAAGTAAGGATTAAATAAATCTTTGCTAATACTTTTTGATTGGCTTAATCAATAATTAATCATCTCTTAGATGAGGCTGTAGCTTGTGGAGTAGATATAATTGGATTAACTGCTGAGCGGCCTTTGGAGCCTTGAAGAGATTAAAATGTCTGTAAATCCTGTAATTAAACTGCCACAAACAAAAGCAATAGTATTAGAATCAGTCAGCTTTTTTTAAATGAATCAACAAATACTTAACACATGCCTAGTAGTGGTGTAGGCAGAGTCTGTTCTCCTAACTGATTTATTTCTTTCCACAGGATGAATATGTATCAAATCATTGTTTTAATTGTTTGGGCATATATTAGCCAGAATGGCAGGTGAAATTTTAGGAAGAATTGGCTCTCAGAGAACTCTTCGAAGAAAAGCCGGTTTGTGTATCCAAAACAGTGAACCTGCTCCTTGTTTTGAGCCTGTTAGGCATTGACTTTTCATGGTGTCTTTAACTGGCTAAGTAAGTTTGGCCTACATGAATGAAGTCTTTATCTGTCCTGCTCTTCCCCTCCCACCTATTTGGGAAAGTTTTTTATGCCTTTTTCTTGAAAACAGAGGGCTTTAGCAGAAATCACTTCTTCTAAAGGCTCCTTATGTACTAAAGCATATACTGTATGTGACTGTGTTACACACATGTGAATTGATATGTGTCCATATGCTAATATATGTTCTTTTTTTTTCTAAATCTCTTACAGAGATGAGCTTATAAAACCAATGGGAGTGCGGCCGGATGGCACAATGGCTCCTTTGGAAGAAGCAGTCAGCCAGTACCATACCAACAAGCAGGAGAGCTCAGATTCAGACTAAGGCATCACCTGCTTCACTCGCAATTCGCCTCTAATCCACACTTTTTCTTAGAGCCACATCTTTTATCTAGGCATTTTATCCTCACATTAGTCATCATCACTTTAAGTGTTCTGTTATTGGAATATTTAAATGATGGGTCCTGTGCTGTAATGTCTGAATTTTTATTATGTCTGTTTAGAGAACATATCAATTTATTAGTTTATTATCTTTATTAATTTAAAACTAAACGTATTTCAAAGGGATAAAAAGCGAAAGCCTACAATGGAAAATAAAATATGAACACTTTCTTTTTCCAGAATACTGTTTTCTGAACTCTGTAAGTTTTCTCACTCTTGATAATTTTTTGTATTGTCTTGGCAGTCTTCCTCTTTATGTAATTGTAATTAATGAAGTGTGTTTACTTAATGGCATTAGGAGCAGAGGGTGTTTAGACTTAGAAGTCTGATTGACCTTGTGAGGTTGTTTTAACTGGCATTGAGCTGTGATTTCAAAGCTACCCTTTTTAAAGTGTTGTGGGGTTTCTTACTGCTACACATTTCCCCACTTAAGCTGCTGCTTAAGATTTTAATAGTGTCAGTCACTGCTGCTAAAAACTACCTTTAAATTGGGAACAAGATGATGTATGTTGTTTGTCTTCCCTCCCTGCCCTCCCTGGTTAAGACCACATGAATATACCTCCCCTCCTCCCCACTTTGGTGGAGTAAAAACATCCCTATTCATAAGTGTTCAAGTATGTACACTTAAATGTTGCCATGAATGAGAGTAGACTGAAGTGCATGTGCCAGTGTTGTACTGAATTGGGGCCCACTTTTGGAGATTAGTGGGTATGCCTCACTTGAAGAGAAGTCAAACGAACCAACAAAGAAATATTTCCTTTTATGGAGAATTTAGGAAGCAGTGGGATAGAGAATGGGAAGGTGGGAAGGAGAAGGAAGTGTCACTTCAAATTCTGTACTCTTTAAAAACAAAGATTAAAGTTTTAGGCGTGCTGCACTGCTATTCTTGCCTCTTTGCCTGCTTGGTTTCTTTCTCTGTTTCTCTCAGCATGAATTACATGAAGAATAATCCATGTCCTAGTTTCTGATTGCCTTTTTTGTGCAGAAGCATATACAAGCCATTACCTGTGAACCTTTCAGTTGGGGATGGTTCTCCAATCTGATTTTGTTTCCTGTGACTTGACACTGGTTCCCTGAACTAAGGAAGTTGGTCTTCAAGGACCTTTTAAAGGGAGGGATTGGGTGTGAAGTTGTGCTGTGGTTGCCTATGCAAGGAGCTTCCACAGATCTATTTAGTCTTCCAAAAGAACTGAAAAGAAAAAAAAAACAATGCAGTCCTGTCCTCTCAGCAGTTAAGCTTGTGTTTCCAGAGAACGCTGTCCAGCCACAGCAATGTCCTTTCCTGCCCCTAAAAAAGTGGGAACTTAGAAAATTTATATAACTAATGTCCCTATGCTGGGACGTTTCTGAATGTTGATAATACTTGGGTTGTGACTTGACTTGGGCTATATTGTCTACTACATCCATGGGGAGGATCACAGTTTGCTGAGGAGGAACAGGAAGCCACCTTTCCCACACAGCAATAGCTAAAGCAAAACTATGCATTGATAATACTGTAATCATACCTATTCCTACTCCAAAAGTGGGAGGGAGGAGTTGTGCAGTAGTAAGAAGTATGCTTGGCTGCATCTTAGCTGGGTCTCAAGAACGTAATTCTCGTTTAGCATCAGCCAGTGACTACTCTGAGCCCAGCACAGGCAAGTATAAAGTGCCCTGCAGGTGCAAAGAATCTGTGAACCTTCCCTGAGGAGCAAAACTGAACTAACCCTGTTAATGAAGAACTGAGCCCTGTCTTGGTATCGGCTGAGGCTGATTCTTGGCTGGGCAAGCTGTTACTTCAGTAATGGGTTTTTATGTGGGTTGCTCTAGAGGGCTACGTACAGAGCATGAAAAAGAGCAAAATCTTGGTTTGTTGCTCTACAAGCTGTAGAATATGCTCCTACAATTAGCTGGTTAAAGAGATTAATAAAATAATAATGGCTCCAGGGGCCTTGTTATACATGGTATAGCATGAGGCTGTTGTGCTCTGGTTCCTGTCATTTGCCACAGGGCAGCACTATTTGCAATAAACAGTTCTCTTTAGTTTATCTTGAAAAACAGATGCTCATAGTAGGTACTACAGACAAGAGATGCTGCTTCAATTAAAAAGAAGGAAACAGACCAAGTATAGAAGGTTCTGCTTGAATCTTCTAACTTGAGTGATTGTCATAACTGGGTTCCTGTAGTGCAAGTTAACATAGTCAAATTAATAACTTGCACTAGTGTAGCACCCCAAAGTTTCTTTTGTTCCAAGGTGATAGCTTGTGGAAGGGGTGCTGCAGGGTTCTTGGCTTATCCTTGAAACCTGACATAGGTCCAAGGTTTGCTGCGCTGGCTGAAGACATGAGAATATCTTGGGACAAAGGCCCCTCAACACAGTGGTGCATCTGCTTCCTTTTGTGTGGTGGTTTCTCTCCAGAGTAATCCTGCATGTGGTAAGATTTTTTTTGGATGGGATTCTGGAGAAAAGTGAGTATTTGGAGGTTAAAAAAAAACAAACAACAAACAACAAAAGAACTCTTTGGATTTTTTTGTTTACTGTGAAGTTAGGATTTCCTCCTGAATTTTCAAAGTTGAAACTCTAAATTTGGAGGCTTGGGCAACTGAGCCTAACTTAAACTGGCAAACTGGGCACTGAGCCTGACTGGTTGGGGAATGCTTTCTTTTCCCTCCTCAGCAGAGTACAAAGGTGCTGAATCCACCTTGAGTGAGTGTGGGGCATTCCTGGCTGATGTGGCCATGAAATCTGCTGCAGTCTACAGTGCTGTAATGCTGGGTAGTCTCAAGCCTGGAGAGCAATGAAAGGATTGCTGCCTCTGCCAGCAGTAGGTCTGATGGAGTCGTCATGTACGTATCTGATTCTGTTATTTTGTTCAACTACATCAGATAATGATATTTGATGGTATAAATGCATACTTTCATTTTCCTCCAAATCACTTTAATAAGAAAACAATGTAATCAGGAAAAGGATTTCTTCTGAGTAAAAAGTCAATAGATTTTCTAGTGGTGACTGTAAAGGTGCTAGGCAGTGGGTTTCGGAGACATGTATTTTCATTCCCAAAAAGCCTTTCACTGACAGTCCCAAACCCAAAAACTTGGGTTTCAATCTTTACTTTGGCATCAACAGTCCAAAGCAACATAGTTCTTATTAAAGCTCGTCAATGATTTGGAAGCTTTGCTTTTCTTTGTTTCCCATTAGAGTTATGAAACAAAAGATGATGGGAAGTTACTGAAATTTGTCAGAATACTTTGTTCTTTTGCAAAATAATGCAGATGTATTTGTTTAAATGTTCATGAAAACTTCCTGGCAGGTATTCTCAAATGCTAATTGAAACTTCATGTGCCCCAAAAGTGGTTTTCAGGAAAAAGGGACATTTACAATCTGTTAAAAATGTTGTTGTGAGAAAATCACCAGAACTTTAAAGAATGTTGCCAAAGAGGAAAACCACATTAGCTTCGATGTTTTGAATGTACAACACTGTTGTATATGTGTGTGGCCAAAGTAGATTTTTCACCCTATATCTGGAGTTTTTTCAAGTAGCTGAAAATCTTCAATGGCTTAAAAAAACCTCAAACCCCAAACAAACCAACTAGACCATAGTATATTTCTCTTGCAGTTCTTTAAAAATTTTCTGCTACCTGGGTGAAAAATCAATTATCAAAGGTGGCTTTAAGGAAGAGAATATTACAATGAAGCTGTAGAATTAGTGGGTTGCCAAGCGCCCAAGTCTGAAAGAAGAAAGTAAACCCCAAAGTATACAAGATCCCAAATCTCCTCAAGGAGCATTCCACAACATTGTACTGCACCTTATTACCACAAAACAGCTAATAAAATCCTGTGCTTTAATAAGACTGGCTGTAAAAAGACTGTTCCACTGTTCAAACAGTTGAAAGCCAGACTTTGCTGGTCTTTGATGAGCAGCAAGTTAAACAGCTGCCCAGGTCAGATTCTTTTCTGATCAAGCATGGAAAAGTGGTGATTTAGTGGCAGTGCAAAGATGCAGTTCACTTTCAGACACACACACACACAAAAAGGCACAATTTAATCCTGCAAATTAAAACCTCTGTTGCATTAACATCTTAGTTACTTGGCTCTGGCCCTGACGAAAAGTGATAAGAAACATTCCTTGCTCTCTTCGTGGAAAAGATTTTGCTCATCCTGAAGTTGGTTCTCTCCAAAATACAGGTTGTCACTCTGGCAATGCAATATTTAGACCAGGAATTCTGGGGGGAAGTGATGTCCTTTTAGCTTTTCCATGTATCCTTCAGCTGGCTTTGCCTGAGAAGCAGCTCTCTCAGCAGTGGCAGAAGAAGCTGAAAAGGTGTGCTGGAACTCCCTCCTGAGCAGCCTGGGGGGCAGCTGAGCGAGGGCAGCAGAGGTGGGAGCTGGGAGCCCACCCTGCCCATCTCCTGCTGCCTGTGGGAAAGCAGGGAGGATGCAGGGAGAAAGCAGCCTGAGGCTGCAGGGAGGATGGGCAGATGGGGAGATACAGGTGGGTATGTGGTGTGGGGAAAGGTGCTGATTGCCTACTGGTAGCAAAGCTGAGTGTTTTTCAGGGCTCCTCCTCTCACCACCAGCAACACTGTCTGAAGGTGAGTCCTATTAATCCTCTGCTTTTACCTGTTACTTGGCCCAGTGGAAGGCTGTGCCTTTGTTAGGTCATTGCCTTTGGTTTGGAGGATTGGTGATGCTTTGGCTGTTCTATGTCCCTCATTTGGGAGGTGTGCCATGCCTTTCCTTCTTGAGAGCAAGCCCCTCTTCCTTGCTCTGTACATGTGAGGAGGAAGAGAGGGTCCCATAAGAAGGGAAGAAGCTCATTTTTTGGGAAAGAGGTAGGAGTTGCTCTGTGTCCTGTTTATGCAGCACCAGAGCCACTTTCAATCCCACCATGAAACAAGTCTGAGGGCTGGGCTGACCTACAGCTATTCCCATCTCAGAGGCCTCTGGCCAGGCTTGAGGAGAGCAGATGGAGTCTGACAGGTAGGGAAAAAAGAGCAAAATCCAAACCTGACCATCACCACAATCAGTCCCACAGCATCCTCTGCCAACATGTGGGTCGGGTCAGCTCCGTGCTGGCTGGGAGCTACAGGGTCCAGCAGGATGGGGTGAGTTCCTCGAGCATCCCGGCTTCCTCTAGAGCAGCCATGAGCACAGATTACTGAACTGCTGATGTGCTTGGGAATCAATCCCTCAGACAGCATGCCAATCTCTGTGGGGTACCTAGGCAGGCTTTTAGAGGTTGGTGGGGAAGGAATTATTCAGACCACCCATCTTAGCTGGCTAAATTACCCGGGTAGTCTCTTCTAACTCCTTTTCCAGTCACGGATGAGAGAGAGGACAATTCAGAACGAGGCTAATTTGGGTGCACTGAATGACCCTCTGCAGGAGCTTTGCTTTCCCTCCCTCGACTACAGAGGGAGCCTGGGGAGACCAGCTGGTTACATTTAACTGCTAAATTGGTTGCCAAAAGATGGGTGGTGAGAATTCCTTCCAGTTTCCACTTTGCCGTGGACCACACTCTTCCCACAGCAGGATGCTCGCTCGCTCTCTCCTGCAAATTTGGAGGCTGCTGAGTGCAGTGGGATACAGACCCCCAGGAGCCACCACAAGACAAAAGCTGCATTACGCAGCTGGCAGGTACTGTGCAATGCTGGGGGCAGGATTTCAGGGACTCTAAAGCAGCTTTGCTTTGGGGAGCCTCTTTAACAACTCGAATTAGTAGAAGCCAAGTTTTACGTACATTCAGAAATTTAAAAACCAAAGCGAAACCTTGAGCAAAAATTGTCTCTAGGGAGGGAGAGATAACAGAAAAGTCTTCTGAGTTCATTCCAGATGTTAAAAATGAGGAGGAAGGTGAAGTCACTCAAAATAAACCCTGCTGATGTTGCCCCTTCCTCTTTGCCTGACAAAGCCATTACAAATTAAAACAAAAGCAGCCAAGATCCACAGGCTTCAGGGCATCCATTAGCCCCCTTTTACCCTTTAGAGCTCATAAAAGATGTTGACTGTGGGTGTTAGTCCTTTTCCAATCAAAAAGGCCAGTTCTTCATTCTGGAAGCTTAAAATACAAATTTCTGCTATATAAAAGCCAGGAAGTATAAGAATTCAAACTTAAACTACCATAATTCTCAGGCTTCAGGATTACTTTATGCTCAAGAAGTGTTCTTGCCTGGTCAGTCACAGTGCTGTGGCATTTTAAAAAAAACCCAGTAGTTTATTAGTGGTTTTGTTCCTTTTTGAGAAGAGAGTAGTGACTGTCTGGATTCCCTCCTGTTTCCTCAGTCCCCAAATGTTCATAACACCCTGTTGGGGAGGAATAATTCCCATCCAAGTTGTAAAACACACTTATAAGTAGATGGGAAAAGCATGAACAGAGCTGTACAGAAAACAAAACCGCCAGGAGCAAGATCTTATTTTGCATGCTTCTCACTGTTGTATTTTTTCCCCAATTAGCATATTTTAAAGACAAGCCTTTTTAAAAAAAAAAAAATTCTGCTATCTGCCTGAACAGTTCTCAAGCTTTGAACTTTTCCATCCTTTCTATTGATTATGGCCAAGTGACCCATATTTAAAAAGCATTTACAATAAAATTATAGCACTTTCTTTTGTGCTGCCGGCTTTCCCAGTGAAAAGCTAAAATGTTTTAAAATTGTCACTTTTTGACAGAGGTAATGGCTGTAATATATTTAGTCTCTTCCCCCTTGTTGTGCTTAAAATGGCTATGCTAATAAAGGGCACAGCTGTCGATACTTTATGGCCTGCTGGGGGGAAGAGGGGGAACGAAGGCAAAAAACAGATTGACTGTGTGTCAACAAATGCAGCTGGGAAAGAAAAAAAGAAGCCCCTTGAAGGCCCCTGCAACTTAAAGTCCAAGATAAATGATGTCCCTATGCTTAAAAAAAAAAAAAAAAATGGAGGTTGGAATTCAATAAAGGGGAACTGAAAAGGAAACTGCTTAAAACTGAAAGCCTTTTCTCTGCCTCTAGACAGCTTACAAGAGAAATGAGCAAAACTGACCACAGAAAGAGGGTGAGCGGCCAAGAAAGAAAACAAAGGCCTATCCTGGAAAATATATTGCGTCAAGGAATTATCTGAAGTGCGTTGCCGCCGGCGGGCGGAGCGCGCACAGTTTAATGGAGACGAGACAACTCTTACATGGCACTGCCTTTTGGGGAGCGGGCTGCTCTGTGAGCTGCGAGGGGAAAGGGGAGCTGGAATTGCTCCTGGCAAAGCAAGAGGACTGGGACAGAGGGGTGATGAGGGATGCTGCTCCCTGGGGAGCTGGGCTGGTGCCTGGCAGCCTCGTGCACTGCTTTGAGGGGCTTTTTACCCCAGGGCTGCTCTGGTCTGAGCCTCTCTGCAGTCTGGGAGACACCAGGAAAAAGAAAAAGTGATGTTTGTCCCCTTCCTGGGCCAGCAGAGAGCAGGGGATGACACTTGGTGTCCCGGCAGCTCTGGTGCCATTACTTGGCAAAGCCCTTGCGCCCATCCTAGAACAGCAGAGACCCAAGCTCTTCCCAGGCCTGCAGAGGGGCAGCTGGTGAGGGCAGGGCAGGGCAAGAGGCACCATGGCTGTCGGGAAGCTGTGGGTCACAGCTGACCTGTCCTTGCCCCCCTGGCTGTGCTGCAGCTGGGCTGGTTCTGGAGCTGCAGACCCCAAGGATGCACAGCAAATGTCATCATGGGGCTTTTGCTGTTTGGTAGCTAATGGTCCCTGCTCTCACACTCGTGGTGATGTGTGTTAGGATGCAGCACAACACTTTGGACAGAGGTGCCTCTATGGATGCCCAGCCAGGAGGCAGAGACCCCCAGGCTGTCCCTGTGAGGGGCTGTGGCAGCTCCTGCCTGGCCAAAGGGGCACCTGGGCACAGCATGGAATGGCTTGGGACCCTTCCTGAGGCACAGCGAGGGGAGCAACAGGGCTGTAAGGGGTGTAAGGGTGGGGAGCCTCAATTAATGCAGGCAGGAAATGGCAATATTGGGTGCAAACCTGCAACAGCGAGGCGGTTCTCATTCCCCGGGTCATGAGGCAGCTTGTTTGCATGGAAGCAAACTCAAAATAAAATAACAAGTGACAGGGAGCCATTGGTTCATTGTCATTTCTTGGACAATTATGGAAGATGAGGACAGTTTTTTCCCAGCCTAAGGCAAAAAGGCTTTGTAAGTATGTCTTGTTTCCTGGAGGGATGCTGAGAGTACGGGTAAGGCTGCGGCACTGCCACCACAGCTCCTGTATCTGCCTGGAGAGAACAGGGTCCAGGCACTCCTGCTGCCTGTCTGGGGACTGGAAAGAGGCTTTCTGGGAAGTAAAGGCTTGGCAGCAGGAGAGATGCTAAGCCTGCCTATAACCTCTGCTTCTGCAGCTGGAGGGTGAGGAGATGCAGTCTGAGGTGGCATGTCCTGCTTTAGGAACCACCTGCTCTTCTCTTTCACTTCCCCTCTTCTGTAATTCTTGACTCCTACCTCTTTTTTTTAATTTTTCATTCAAGGCCTTTTTTTGCCTGGTTGCTTGCTCCCATTCAAGAATATCTGGAAAAGTTAGTCAGAAGGAAAAAAGACTTACCTGTTTTCTCAGTTTCTCAATTTTTACAAGTGTGTATTTTTTAAACCTCTGCAAATTTTCTAAGAATGGGAGGAAGGAAAAATAAGTCACCAAATGAAAGGTAAAATCTGGAAATTGAAAAAAAAATCCTGAAATGCAATGAAACAGTCATGCGAAATTTTTACTAAAATAGTGGGTTGTTAAAATGGGACAGAAAGTTCTCATTTCCCTCTGTAATTATTTGGAAGAGTTTTAAAAGGCCATAACTTTTATTATTCCTCCTAGATTTCACTTTATAAAGCCCTTGCACCAGTAGAGGTCAATACCTTCCAGTGATTCTCTGTCTGTGGGATGAATGGTTTGGCTTTGGTTTTCTTGAGGGAAAAGTGGAATTTGGTATGGCTGATGTGCAAGATGAAAAACTGAAAGGTATCTGTGCCCAAGGACAGAAAAGTTAAAAGACCCCCCATCCACACTTGGGACTTTGACTTTGGGAAGCAAAACTCCTTACCTATGACAGTGACTCATTGTGTGAGTCCCACTGCTTCTTTATAGGTGATAGTTGGGGAAAATGGATAAAAACAAGAGAAAAATACCTGAACTGTCTGTGTGTGATGTAACTGTCATGTTCATTGTACAGACCATTGAAAAGTTCTCCTGAAGCTGGGTTAAAAGTGGAAACATGTCATGCCTGTGGAAAGTAAGCAATGTTATGAGAAAAAGTAATGCTGAAGTTGGTGTGGCACGTGTAGCATGATTGTAAGTAGCTCAGCAGTACCTGAGCTGGAACTGCTGCTGGAGAATCTTGTCCAAAGGAAAACATCCAACAGGTTCCTGGAAGATCTGTGGCACTGAGGGGACTCTGTGTCTCATCCATCATTTGGAGAACAACCTGAAAGGGCTGGAGATCCCACAAAGATGGTGTGTGACAGTCAAAGCCAGTGAGTTACACAGAGGCTCCATAATCCCTGCACAGGGAATGTGCAAAAGTGCCAGTAGCCATAAGGAACTGATCCCTTCTGCACAGTGCTGGTGAGACCACGACTGTGGCCAGCTTCCATGCCCATAACCCACATATCTGCAGAGGCCTGAAAAACCCAGTGAGATGATTTATGATGGTGCTGCTTAGCACACTCAGGGGAAGGCTGAGAGGAGGCTGTGTGGGAGCCAGAGCAGATGGTTTTTGTAATTTTTGCTTTGCAGGCCACCACAATTTTCCAGGGGAGATGCAAGCCCAGGATAGCGGCTGTTGAGCTTTGTTTAATTATCATTCACAGGCTGTTTTATAGGGGCTTGGAGACCCTAGGAACCACCAAGAGCCAGAGGTTGGCAACCACCAAATATCTCTGTAGGAAGAAGGTATGTACAACTTCTACTTCTTTAATGGATCTGAAAAAAGCCCAAAATAGTATTTTATGTGCATAATTGGGCATTGAAGTGATGGCCTTATTGTCACCAGAAGCTCTTTGGTTGGTCAACTCACTTTTGAACCTGGACAGCCATGCTTGCTGCTGTCATTGGTGTTTAATGCGCTATGGGGGGTCTGAAAACTCTCAGCATCTGTGCTTTGTACCAGTTACTTGTAAGGCAGGTCTTCATGTCAAAGCTTTTCACATATGGTGTCACCCACAGTCCTTTTAAATAAAAAATTCCCAGCCAGGAACTGGTGAAGTTTTGCCTCTTGTTGTTAATATTTATTTTTTCATTTCAGGCACCTTTGGCTGTTGTCCTCATTACTTGGTCTATCAGTTTTAATCGTTAAAGTCTTAAATATATTGTATCTAGGCAAGAGTCCTTTGGGATTCGTGTTAGTTCTCTTATTTTCAACACACAAGATGTGTGGGTGCCTCTGCCTCCCTCCCAGGCACTTGTGCTCTCTGGCTGGTCTCCTTCCACTGCATGGGTGTGATGGATAGCTTTCTCAGGGGTATCAAGTCACCTAAAATTTAACTAAAGAAGGAAGGAGAGAGGAGAGATGGGTTCAAGTGTGCACTTTGCCTTTATAAAACATGGGAAATGGCTTGAGGTCAAGCTGACACCTTCTTGTGTGCTATCAGGACCTGGGCACAGGTTTGTAGGAAATGGGTTTTGTTGGTTCTTGTGTGCATGAGCAGAGGTTCTTTCTCAACAGTTTGTTTGACAGTTGTTTCATCCTTCTGATAACATTGTCACTGTGTGGAGATACACATGTTTCTGTCCTTTCCCTGTGTCCCCTCTGGTAGCTTTTAACCTTCTGGCCAGTTTAAAACACATCTGTCAGCACAGTAAAGGTGTCAGAGATACAACATTCTCACATGTAATGAAAATGTGTCCCTAGAAGAAAAGAAAGATGCAAAATAGGTCCACTAGAAGGGAAAGGCTCCAGTATATGCTTGCAGTTTGCTGGAGGATTTCCCACGTAAATACCCCAGCTCAGGCAGCCCTCAGATCTCCATCAGACAAACATCTGCAGGAGGCCAGATGTTAATCCTTCCAACACACAGTAGCAGTTTTGCCATGGTTCCTCCCTGCTCCTCTTCCTTTCCCTCTCCCTTCTGTCACTAAGACAGCCCCTGGCTTTACCATGCCAGATGATGCTTAGAAGTGAGTTTACAGATGC
Organism: Xenops minutus; assembly: GCA_035221455.1. NCBI lineage: Eukaryota > Metazoa > Chordata > Aves > Passeriformes > Furnariidae > Xenops > Xenops minutus. Next base: position 53,656,719 of record JAWWEE010000040.1, on the reverse strand, counting down.
TTAGGTGACATTATGGGGATGTGCTAGAGCTCAGGGATGTATCTAAGGTAGGTGTCTCCTTGCTTCTCTGCTCTAGAGAGCAGGTCATCCCACCTGTGAAACCCATCTTTGGAGGCGTCAGTCACTCTCCAGGAGTGCCCATCTCTACACTGACTCCAGAGCAATCTGTAGTGGATCATACACCTATTTTCCAGACTATTAAATCCTTGAGTTTAATTGCCTTTAATTCAGGTAGTTAAAGCCTGAGACCTGCTTCCAGCAGATACGTTTTTCCAGGTGAGTGGAGAGGGCTGTTTTGCCTCCCTGCTACCCCTGAGCTGCCTGGTGAGGTGAGACATGCTACAGTCAAGGAGCCTGGAGTGGATGTGCCATCCTTGCCCACACTGTGCCCATGGCCAATCCATGTTTCTGACTGGGAAGGGAGCTTCCATGCAGCACAGTAAGTCACCATCTGAGTGACATGCACACACATGTGGGTGCCTGTGTGTATTTTTAGCTCTGCTGCCAACACTTCAGAGTGAGTTATGAGATGGCTGAGAGGGATTTGGTCCAGACTTGTGTCTCTACCACAAAACCAGGCTGTGGTTCAGCACTGGGCAGGCTCTTCTGCCTCAGCTTACCCTTAGATGGGGACAGAGCAGCTGTTGGAACAACTTGTGGTGTAACTGCCAAGCACATCTCCAGAATACCTTCTGCTTGTGGACCCTTGTATTGCCCCAAAGGAATCAGCAGATTTGCAAGGGACGATGTTACAGTGCAGGATCCCAGCACTGTGAAAGGATTTAATCCAAACATTTGAGAGAGCCAGGAAGCCTGTTGGATCCTGTGAGGAGGGACATTGGTGCAAAGCTCTTCCTGAGTTTCTGATGCTCAGAAATCTCCCTAACAACTCCCATTTCATGAGTGCTTTGGTGAGAAACTGTATAAAAATACCAAAAGTATGTTATGCAATAAGGTGCTTGGGATCACAAGGGAGACCTTGCAAATCTAGCCACGAGGCATCTGCATTCTGCATATAAAAAAAAATAAATATATATATATATAAAATTGCAGCTTCTTTCAGCTGCAACCTAAACTTTGTGCTAAGTTAAATCTCCCCCAGCCCTGGGCTGATCCCTGTAGCCCCTCCAGGGTTTTCAATGCATCCAACAATGAAAGTGAAATCCAATCCCATCCAATTAGAGGAAAATGAATGGCTCATCTACAATAAATGGGCTCTGAATAACAATAAGCCAACAAGAGAGCAATGAACTGGAGACAGAGTACAATCTTCCTGAATGTTAATCGGCAACTAACTCCACAAGCTTCTTAGAGGTGGAAAGAATTGGAGGAAAATAGATTAGGGAAGCTTTAGAGCACATTGCCTTTTAACTGCTTAGGCCTCACATTTTTACCTAAATACAAGAATGTTTCTAATGCTGCCTTTTGCAGAGTGGAGGGGTGTATGTGTGTGTGTGTGTGTGATGGGGGTGTTTGTTCTCAAAGTTAAATGTTTTCAGTTTATTTATAATTTGCCATGCTAGGTCCTACTGTATAGCCTCTAGTGCTACTTCGTGGGTTTATTTATTCAGAAGTCCCTTTTTGGAATTACAAATGGCAGAGGCCTTGGAAAATGCTTTCTGTAGATTTGAGAATCTGGGGAATGAGGTTGAATGAATCCAAGAGTTAGCCTGAAACTGAAGGGAAGTTGGAGAGGCAAAAGAGAAAGGATAAGGAAAACTCTGCAGCTCAGCAGCTGAAGTACTGTCTGTACCCAGAAAGTTCCCCCAGTGCTCTGGTCCCACCTAGACACCTTTTCACACTGTCAAGGCTAGGAATACCTGAAATACCTGAAGAGCAGCTCAGCTGCTACTTTCCACTGCTCTCAGTAATTTTTGTAAAGCCAGGGAAGATGCAAGGTTTCCTGACCCACCAGTAAGAAACCCCTGCAGCCATGCAGGCTCTCCATATTCGAGGCAACCAGGTCTCACGAAACTGAGCTGGGTTGCCTATCCTCTCTATTCAGCCTATTAATTCCCTAATAACCTTTGGGATTTTATGCTCTCCATACAAGCAGAGAGTTTGTTCAGCTGGAGCGGCACTGCCATCCCCTCCTGCCTACCCTCATCCCAGGAGCCAACTCAGAGGCCATGAGCAGTGTGGACAGCTGATGGGGTGAGAGCAGGTTGTCCTCACTGCAGGAGGGGCATCCACCTCTGCATGTTGGTCCCCTGGGAAGTGAAGTGCTCCTGCACTGGGGATGCACAGTCATGAAGGACAGCACTGTGAGGCCCAAGCAAAATATGGAATGGAGTAACTTTTAAGGCAAATGAGAAAAAGTATCTTTATCGTTTGCTCTACAAGCAGAGTTTATGGATGCAAATATGTTTCACGTGTTGTATTCTTTATCACAAAGGTCTGTCCCAGAAGAAGCTCCAAATTTGCTATTTCATGGCCAAAAAGCTGGCAAACAGGTCCATAGAAAAATAAAGTATTCTTTCTCTGTATGGTGAGATGAGAGAGGAGCCCCATTCTCTTTTCTTATCTACTGGACATGAAGGGGTCGCTTGTATTCCTTCAGAGGAGCAAGAATTTGATAGACATATAGATCAGCTATTAAGTAATATACTGAAGCTAAAGGGGAATTGGAAGGAAAAACTATTAATTCATTAAATTAAATAACATTTTTGTCTCAGCAGCATTAAAATAAATTTCCAAAGGCCATTGTTTGTTTGAACAAAGAAAGGAAAGGAGCTGCTAGAAGCAGTTTACACAGCACAAATATGAGGGGTTGTGTGTATTAATAAGACCAGTGTTGGTACTCAGCATGTAGCACAGAGAACACATTTGCTGTGGTGTGCTGAACACATTCTGGCCAGCACTTGGGAACAGATCACACCCTGACAGAACTTAATATTGAGAGCAAGAAATGCCAAGGGGAATTTCAAATTCCACAAATGCATTTTTTCTAAAAGCTGACTTAAGCTGTGGGACAGGACAAGGCAGTGGCCAGCAGAAGCCCCTGGCTTTGACCATCTGGGGACAAAGTACTCATCCTTTCCCTTTCACCAGCCTCCAAGCACCATCATCCTTCTCCCATCTTTGTTCATCCCCCCAGCAGTAAACACAGGCCATTTGCTGGAGTCTTCCACAATGTTTTGTCTCTTGGCTTTGGCTGTCACCAACTGCAAAAGCTATTCTTTGGTTAGTCAGGGATTTTCAATGCAGAAGTTTTGTTCTTCAAGTCCTGCAAAGAGTTAGGAGTGTTTTATTCCCCAGATAAGGTGCAGTATAACATTTAGCCCAGGCCCAAGCACCTTAAAAAACAACAAAACAATTTAGCACTTTAGCCTTATTGTGCAAAAACTGCATGGCTTTATGCTTGTTGTATGACAAAAAGAGAATAACACCAATAGGTTAAATCATTAGCTTATAAAACCAGATTCTGGTAACTCAGTTTACCCCAAACAGCAGCATCTGTTCCTCATGGTTATGAGAACCATAACCATGCCTCTGGAGACAGGGGTAATGTCTATGTAACAAGTTGCTACCCATCAGGGGGGATCACAGTGAAGGTAAAAGGCACAGTAAGGACAATTCTGATGAAAAAAAAAAAATTTCTGTGAGAGTTTCAGAGTAGGCATTTTTCATTTAGAAGAGCAATATCCTTTGAAAATCAATTCCCTTTTCATAAGTGCTCATCACATTTTCATTTCTTGGCAGAAAGGGGAACCATCTCCACTTGTTCCTGTGACTATAATACCTCCAAAGCGCCGCAGACCAGGGGCTGTCCCTGTTCTTTTGGCACTGGACCACCTCTCCCATGAGGACCTGCACCAAGAGCTCCTATGAGGCTCCTGCTCCTGCTTCACACAGTGGGCAGCTGAGATGCCCAATGGATGGATGACCTTCTCTCAGCCCGGAGTGCTTCCTCACCAGAGACTTCAGCATCAGCCCTGGGGTAAGGTGGCTGCAGTTTGGAGACTTAGGACTGCCCTCCTTTCTCTTCCTCATCCTGGCTCCCAGTTCTCCTGTGACCTCTCCCTGGCAGCCTGGCCCGCAGCAAGCTGGCTGCAACATTGGCAGAAAAGAACTTAGAACTTGCTTACAGCATAAAGCTTAGCCTTGGTGGGCTACAGGGAGGGCTCGCTGCTGCAACCTTTGCTCGTGGCAAAAATCTCAGTGCCTTTGACAATGTCTGAACTTCCTGCTCCAGTGACCATGGTGGGCTGCCCTAAATCAAAAGCATTTTTGGCTTGGGGATCTTTGTGTCTCCCCTCAGGTCACTTACCAAGCTCAGGACCCCCATGTCCATGCATGACCCAACCCTGGCTGCTGGTATCACATCCACATAAACTACTTGAAAAGTCTCTTTTAGGTGCCTCCGTCAGCTGCATCTCTGTTTGGAAACTAAGAGCCAAGAACCTGTGCCTTTAACCTTGTTTGGTCATAGCCCTTTACTTTTATATTCTCTACTAGGAATAGATGTTCCTTGTCACATTTTGTAATCCCAGCCTGCTGAAGAGGCTGATACCCAGAGCAGAGAGCAAGGCCAGTGCTGCCCTGGCACTCTCACAGGGCTGCTGCCACTGGAGCTGCTGGAACAAAGTGCTGTTTGAGACCGGCTTTGGTGGCCCCTGGCTCCCTACGGGGATCTCTTCCATTTCAGACAAAAACCTGGCAAATTTTTGCCTTTTCTGTCCTGACGTTTGTGACTGTTCCCACGTTAGGAGGGGTAAGGCAGGGACAGAAGGAATTGGGTCCTACAGGCTCCCAGTAGAGCACTGAAGACCAGACACCTTTCCCTCAACAAGTTTATGGATGTGGCATGATTTGTGGGTTGATAATTAATGACTAACTCATGCTGTGTTAATCTGCTTTTCCTCTCCTCTCTGGTATCTCCTGGCTAGGAAATCAAGGTGAGTGAAAGAGCATTATAAATAAGGTAAAAAATTGTGGCCAGGTAGTTCTTGGAGGGGCTGGATGCTCAGATGACTCTTTTAATTACTGACACCAGGAGTATCAGTGGTCTGAAAGGGAGTGCTTACTGAGAAATGTGAATTGTTTAAGTAATATTTTGAAAGAAAAGAACCTGTTTTAGGAGAATACCTCTCTGGATAGACGCTTCCTGTGCTGAACTGCATAATACACAGGGGAACAAAAGTGGCCTCATGAGGATGGGTAATACTGCTCTACTGTGAGACCAGTTGTACCTGTCATGCCATCTATGCCCAGGGGAGCGTGGGATTTAACATCGCTTTCTCACTTCAGTTATCCCTCTGAACAAATGGATGCAGATGTCTGTATTTCGTAAATCCCAGAGGCTTTACAAAGGGAGTCAAGGCTCAGGCCAGAGCTGCAGGTGGCCCTTTGGGCTGAGGTGTACAGCAGTCATTGAATTACCCAGCTCCTTTTCTAACTTTAGGCACTCACCATCTCCCACATTTACCTTATAAACCCATGTTGGTTACATTCAGATTTATCCCTGCTACTGTCTTTGAAACCCTCTCAGTAAACCCTTCTGCAATCAGCTTGCTTTTATTTGAGTGACTGACACTATGGACAGTGGCAGATACTTTGTTCCCTTGGATTTCCTAGAGGAGCTCAGCTCTCTAGCCTTGCATCTACATCCAGTGTGTCCATCCCCATCCCAAAATTCTCAGGCACTACCATAGTGCTGTCACACTCCTACAGCACAGACATCAGAAGGAGGCACAAACTCAGACCCAGCTTTTCTAATGTGCACCTTTGTTAGCTGTCAGCCTGCAGGAAGGAACATCTCAGATCTTCATGTGCACCTTTCCTCTGCTCAGCTTGCCTGAAGAGAGACATTTTAGAATACCTTTGTCCTGGGACAGCCAGGATTTAGTCTGCAAGCTCCTGGTGCCCTCTCCTCTTTCTGAGCCATTGCAGGCCTGCCACATCCGTAGAAGCTGCCAGAGTGTAGCACAGTTCATTTGAATTTGAATAAAGTACTGAACTTTATTTTGAGCCCTAAAATTCAAATCAGAGTGCAATGAGCACACGCCTGGAGGATGTGGATTTAAAAAAGAGCCACAGAGCTCATTTTTAGAGCTGTCCATGTTTTCCATCTCTCTGGTTTTATCATCTGGAGAGCAAACACTAAAAAAAAAAAAAAAAAAAAAGTAGAAAAGAAGCCTCTGCATTAAAACATTTCACAAAACATGGACTTCACTGAAAGATTTTCACTGGCATTTTTTCTGTGACAGGAAAAAAAGTGACTCCTTAGGCAAGATATCCTTGTTTCTTTTTCACCAGAATAAAATTCTGCTTAACAGAGAGGCTTACCCTAAATATCTTAGGGGGGTTTCTTTGTTTGTTGCTTAAAAAAGGAAAAAAAACCCTAAAACAGTAAAGTTTAATCCCAATTCAGATTTTGACAATTTGGGCAGAGTTGTGTTATTTTGGAAACACAGTCAAAACTGAAAGTTATCTCAAAGTTTGCTGTAGGAAAACGGCCACATTTAGTGGGTCTAGCAAAAAATGCTCGACAGTTTGTTAGAGAGAGAGAAAAACAACCATCCTGCCCCTGGAGTTACCAGGGCTCCAAACTGGCACGACTAGCCAGGTAATCCTTTTTCAGCAGAGGCTTGCATGGAAACTACCAAGTCAATCCAGGAATAATAAAAATATTAATTATAGACTTTCTCTCCCTACAGAACACATGTATTTTAATGCTTCTTGCAGAGATTTATCACACATGAGAATGTGGTATTTTTTTTACTGCTCCTTCTTGCTCTTTTACTCATGAAATATGGGAGTTCTCCAAATATGATGTTCTCAAAGACTAAATCCTTAGCTGGTAGAAAATGGGGTAATGCAGCTAATTCCCTCTGCAGCTATACTGATTTGCACCAGCTGTGGATCAGCCCCATTACATTACCCAGGCACGGAGTGGAGTTGCTTTAAATCTTCATTCTTTTTTTGATTTCAGTCTCAGAAAAAACTGTCTTATAAAGTACATGTTTACAAATTAGTCAAAACCAGTTACACTGAAACTATTTAACTGTAAGCAGGTTAGATCAGCTGTCCTATGATAACAGCTTCTGATATTGGTGTCTCTCTCTCATGGAGGCTTAAAACTTTACTTGCAAAATCTCCTTGTATTCCTTTGAACTCCCTTGGGAGATTAAAACAAAAAAGTACTCCGGTTAACACTCCCTCATTTCATTTTTAAAGGTCATGCCTAAAGCTGGCAGTTGTTATAGGATCTGTCCTCTGTAAAGAAAAGTCTTAACTAGCCAGGCACAGACTTAACCTCACCATCTAAAAACTAACATTGTCACTAGGATATGGAGAAACCATGGTGAAGAACTAGCAACAGCCAGACCACGGCAGAATGAGCAGTCGGCATCTGCTCGGTGGGCCTTTATCATGCAGTGTTGTATGTACGACTCAAAATGCACAGGACGATTGTTGAAATGATGTAGACAAATTGACTCAAATTAGTTTAGCATGGGCCATGCAAAGTTTAAGCTTGTTGAGCCCAGACACATAGCAACAGCGGCCGCTCTTCGCGAGGCTCGGCGCTCGAAACGCTAGCAGGACAGGAGTATTCCAGCCCACGTTCACGGCGTTGGCTTTTGTGCCTTGCCTGCCTCTTTTCTTTTAGTTTTGCCTGGCTCTAGAAAGTCTTGGCAGAAGCAAACCCTGCTGAAGACTACACTACCACTGATAATTTTATAGAAGTACTTGTGAGCTTTAATGTCATTTTATACTTCCTTAATCTTTTGACTGTTACTTAATGACAAACAAATCCCCAAAGAACTGGCAGGGAGGGGGGGGAAGATTAAAAGGATTTTGAGATTGTATTCTCTGCTTTCAGTCAAACTGTCCCAAATCCTGCCAACACAATTCTCTAGTGCCCTATGACACCCCTCCCCAGACCACCAGGAGTGAGTTTCTTATTGTATTTACAGTAATCTAATTACAACAGTTCTTCAATTCACAGCCAGCTTTGGTATACAGACTTTAGCAAGAACTCTCCTCTCAGTGCAGATTGCAAACTTTAATCTTTTAAACTAACACAGAATGCGCCCCTTCCCCCCAAAAAATTTCTGAAATGCCTGTGTAAGCTACTAAGATGTGTTCCTCCTCCCACGCCCACCAACGCTTCGCTCATCTTTTTGTTAAGTTTTCTTTTGTGCCAATTTACTGCCTAAGGTAATGAGAGAGTTCCTGAGAGATAATTCTGAAAGGTTGTAAAATGATGGTAAAAACAGGTTGCCTGTCATAAAATTTCTTTTATAAAAAGATATTTCTGTAAATACATGTAGTTACCTTAATTTTTTTTAACTTCTCTCTTTACTTTGTAGTTGAAGCAGCAGCTATGTAGAAGAAATATAAACTGAATATTTTACTTTAAAATGAAGTAATCTTGGCTTAAAATTGTCATTTTTCAGTCATTTGATGCAAACCTTAAAGCTGATTAACTTTATTTAGAAGAATCAGATGACAAAAATAGATGGAGTTTGTACATAATAAAAATGTCAAGAAAATAAAAATAAAAAAGATTGTTTTACATGAAGAAAAACATAAAACAAAAGTAGCATCTGCAATGAATTAGCAAATCTGGACATTCTTCGTGTATCATTGCAGCCATCTAGCTCTATACACGAGAATTGCACTGTCCACTTGCTGTTCCATCACAGGTTTTCCACTTAGAGCTTTTGCAGGAATGCTGGGTTTACCAATACGTATCTTTGGCAAGTTTGAGGGAGCTTTTCTCTTCTTCCAGCCTGACATTTGAATTCGTGAGCTGTGCTCACATACAGAGTAATCTTGAACTCACTAAAGTTGATAAAATCTTCACTTCCAAAGAGATTAGGAATAATTTAGGTCCACTGCAGAACTTGGGTCTCCTCCATTACTGTGTTCTTTAGAAGATACACAGGGAGCAGAAGTAAGGTATGTTTATATTACATTTATGAGTGTTTCAAACACTCAGATTGTCCTTTGGGATCTGTTTGGTTGGTTTCTGTGAGGCTCATCAATTCTTTTGCTTTCTGGTATGTTATCAGCAATCCTTGTCATGTCAGAGTTGTTTGAATATTTAATTCCTTCTGTTGAGATTCATTGCTGTGCAAACTGAAATGACTGGACAGTCAAACCTCAGGTATTTCCTTCTGTTTCCTGTGAAACTTGAAAAACTGAGAACGTAATAGTGCTTTCTGGTCTCACATTCACTCTTGAAAAACCACTTCTAATGCACCTTGGTGCTGTTTTTCTCCAAGCAATCTGTCCATGGTACTCCTCAATAAATGCAGCAATTATTCAGTTTGTAAAACCTTTAGGTTTCTAGACAATGCTCAGTCCAAAGAATGCAGGATAATTAAATAGCTTTGAAAAGTTCATATGAAAGAGTAAGAGACAGCAGCTGCTTGAAGACCTCCCAACTTCCATCAAACTGTTTTGGGAAGGACAGATTGTACACAGTGGTTAATTTCTGTAAAATCTAACTTCAGTTTTAATCTCTGGGATAATAGATCTAATCCTCACGGAGCAGTAATTTATCGGGTTGGACTATGTACAGGAAATATTCCTACCCTTTTATAAACGGCATTCTCTACTGATTTGGGAGATATTCTCATGAGAGGGACTCGGTCTCCTCTAATGAAGAGGAAGATGCTGCAGTGGGAAGTGTGGAGCAGGGAATCCCGAAGTGTATGGATGCCATCTGCTGGCACTAAAAAATATGACCCTCCATCCACCCTGAAGACGGATATGAAGGGCCAGATCTCGTTTCTCGGATTGGTATGAGCCAGTCCCATTATTCCATGTCTAAACTCACGTCAACAGAAAAAGAATTAAATTGCTATTATATAAGCCCTCCTTTAATGGGTATCTCTGTGCTGGAGCGTCGGGTTTGTTTAATGTTTTATGTCATTAGGGCTTAGTTAGATTACAAATAAAAAGGCACCTGTGCTTCCAGCTTTCATTAATACCACATTTAGATAATCCTCGGGTAAATCTATAGCCATTAGACTGTTGTTTTATTGCTTTACATGAAATGCTGCATGGAAAGGGTTCTCCCAGCAAAGCCCGGTTTAGCTGGGGTGATTTCCTCTCTCTGGGTTCATAACGAGCTTTCCTTTCCAGGGCAACAAAGAGGCTTCTTCCAGAAGGGAGTCTTGGGAGAATGAGCTGCCTAGGAGGACCTATGGGTGAAACACCATTGGGAGCACCCCTATCCACTCTTCTACAGGAGCTTGTAGCCTCTCTGAACTTCTTGGGGTAAAAAGTACAAAAAATTGGAGGGGGAGGGGGGAATGGTCTTTTTTAATTAAAGCAGATTAGAGTATAATAATTTGCAAGGGTTAAATCCTTATGAATTTTAGAAATATTTCACGAGTACTTTAAGGTCTGTCTTCTCAGCACACTCCTGCAGAAACTGGTAGTTCACCCTGGAGTATGATGATAAAAGGCAATCTCCTCCTGAATAGTCAAGCCCATGCCTTGTATCACTGCTGACAGAGACCTGTAACCTATCTACCTTTATCATGATGAGACAAAAAAAATCAGGAAATAAAAACTGAGTCATCACCATGGTTTATCCATCTCTCCTGGGCTGATCTCAGAGTCCAGGTGGGGAGGAGGATGGTTCCTAGGCTCAGCCCTAGGTGAGCCAGCTGAGCATGGGCCCTGCTCTTCCTGAGCTGCTCCTGTCTGGCAGAAAAGCTGGGAAGAGATAGACCCAACCTGTCCTCTCGTTTCTTTTTTTGTGAGCTTAAACCTAGAAGCAGCTGCTGATTAGGGACTTTCCAGTTCACACATCCCATTCTTTGAGGAAACACCAGACCACAGTTGGAATACCCTTTATTGCAGCAGTGTAAGGCACAACCTATTCAAATTTGACACAGATCTTCAAACTCACAGGAACTGAAAAATACAAAATGTCAAATGGGTTTAGCTTGCCCTTGCACACCTTCTGGCTCCTGAGCTATTAAGATTTACAGGCAACTCATTCTCTCTCTCCACAGACTGTAGACATCCTCCAGACACTGTAGGATGACAGCATGGATGGAGCAATTAGTGTGGGAACTTCCTCTTAGGAAAGGTGTATGACCAGGGTGTGTGATTTAATCTGTACAGAAATGGAACTGATTTGGGTGGTTTTGCTTGGAAATATTAGGGTGAATTTAGAGAGTATGTTTGTAGTTTATAATCAGAATTATCATATCAACATAATCAATGAGTAGTCAGAACATTCCTTTGTACATGTTTGATGAATTTTCTTGGGTCTATGCATGAAGAAATGGCACCATCTCTTTCACACTCCCCATAATACACAGTGGATATGATACACAATATTTTTTCCAAGGATGATCCATTCTTGTGAGGCTTTACCTTTTCCACAGTTCTTCTCAGAAAGATATCTTCTCTCTCTTTTTTTTTTTTTTTAATTTTTATTCTAGGTACTTCATGTTGCTCAGAATCACCTAAAGCCAAACGAGCTGGGAAGGCTGTCATTATTTAGTGCCTGAACTTTAAAACAGGGTCAGAGCCAACAGTGCAGCTAATGATGGGAAGTGGTTAATGATGGGTCAATGAAGAGAGATGACTAATGAAGGGAAAAGGATTGTAGAACTGCAAAGTCACCAAGTGCACTGCATGGCAGATAAAAACTCTGTAAGTCCTTGTAACCGTGAGCCTACAGTCATGTTTTCACCCTCCCACTCCTCTTCCTGGCAGCACAGCAAGAATTTCCAAATCACCCATTACAGGACCTGGCAAAGCTGCAGCTCCCACTATGTGAGTTCAGGCTGACCACACACACACACACCCTCAGCCTCTGTCTGTACCACAGGATGTCAGAGAATTGTACTGGGATGTCCTGTAAGCAAGGACAGCAATCCCATCAATTCTGTTAAAAAAAAGGTATTCTGTGTCTTCTACAGACTGTTAACTGTATTACAGGACGGAGTCCATGCTTTAAAATGCAAGTAATTAATTACACCATCATTATTCTCATCATTACTGCTATTATTTTTATTCTTTTTCTTTAAGAGAAAAAGCAATTAAAGGAAGTATAGGGTTTCATTTAAAGTCAGGAGGAGGAAGGAAAGTATACTCCATATGGAAAAGAAGGGTATAAAACCATTGTGCAGAATCTAGATCTAGTTGTGTGCAGGATTGTATGTGACAATATTCAGAGGGTTGAGTCCAGGGTTTGTGAAATGATGTGGTTTCCTTTACTTTTCAATGTTCCTTTCATTCACTTGATATGCCAACTGTAATTATGGAGTGGTCAGGCAGAGATCAGGCACAACAGTAGAATGCCGTAGGGTCACTGAGTATTCACTGCTTAGCAGTGTCAATAGGATCTTACTTCTTATTTAAATCAGGTGACTTGTAGTTCAAAAGTGACATCAAAGTACTTTTTGTGAGTTTTCCCACAACGCTTTTACAATTCTGTTTCATATTTGTCTTTTTGTTTGTAGGAATAAATAACAGCAAAAAGAATCTCTGGTATGTCACTACTCTGATAGGCACAACTCTCCCAATTAAGAGCTAGCAATCATCAGACCATGTGATAGACCCTAAGACAGATCACAGAGTGGTTTATTGTTACGCTGCCACCTCTGGAAGGTACCAAGAGTACCTGAAAGCCCTTGCCCTTGCTATCCATAATCTGATAATTAAATATCTGTAACAAAGTCTGGAGATCTCTTCCTGATTTTTCAAATGCTTGTGTGTCCCATCAGTCCATTGGAAAGAACAAGGAAACAGAGAAGGGAGTTGAATCTCTAATTAAACTGGTGGAATGCATGTATCCAGCTCTGCAGAGACCTCTCAGGAGAGAAATGCAAAGAAAGAGATGCTCAGTGCCTTTACATGCCTGGGTTTTATCTTTGCTTTGTTTGTAACCCCAAAACCATGGAAGGACTTCTTGCTGTGTAGATCTGTAAATCTGATAATGTTAATGTTTTATTTCACAACAAAAATGGAGGCATGTTAGAGAAAGACTTGAGCAGTGACTTCATGCTTAGCACAGCATGTTATTTTAAATGGCAACCTCTTGGGAAGGTTCCCAAGCCAACAATTTTCTTCAGAGGTTGGGCACTATGACAGTGGGTGAACACACACACACAACTCTTAACTTACTCAACTTTCCACCTTCATAAAATAGAGCAAAAAAGCTTATAAAAACACACTAGCAAATAGAGCACACAGCTGGGAAACAGCAAGAAGAACATTTTATTTAGAAATTAATAAAAAACCCCAAAGCGTCACAAAAGAGTTGCTGCAGTTCCATGCAGCATACCACACCTAGGAGATTAAACAGAAATATTATCATCCATACCTATTTATTCAAGGCAGGGATCTGACCTTTCCAGGTTCATTTGTTTCAGCAAACTTTGCTCATGCTACTCATGACTGCTCATATTCATAAGACTTGCAAGATTAGAACATCAAATAACTGGTGATAATACAAAGACAGTGAGATAGGAGGAACAGTAGTCTTTCTTATTATGTGATTATCTTTTTTGTTTCTTTAAGACTCTGAGAAACCACTTGAATTATTTTGATCATTTTCCTGTCAGGGCTTTAATTGGCCACTGAACTTCTACAGATAGGAAGCTTTTCTGTGATCTTTGCAAATTTCAATTAATACATTAAACCAGGTACTATAGTTCTACTAAATAATATTATTGTGATTGTTTTGTTCAGGTTTGTCAACGTCTGCCCAATGATTTTCTCAGCTGTACAGAAGAAATGCCACCCTGCAGGTTGGGCAACTGATCCACACTGCTTCAGGGGATGGGTGGCTTCAGTCTTGTCCCTTGACCCCAAAATGACAACATAGCCTGACCTATAAAATGTGGACAGTAGAATCTATTCACCTTTGTAAACACTAGGGCAACATATGGTTGAATAGTAGTATGTAAATTTAAAATCTTAATTAAACTGAGGCAGAGCGCCAAGTAATCACAAAGCACACACTACTTTAAACAAGCTCATTAATAGTCCTGCTGCTGGAACCAGTTTCTTAATGGCTCAGTAATGAGCTGAATGCAATCTGCAAAACCGTGGTTCCCGATAATTTTTTAAGTATATAATTAGATTGTGATAATGGCTTGGACTTGTGTGTGCACATGTAACAAAAAACCGATACCTCCAAGCACTTAACTGACTAAGACTTAAAATCTGTTCTTGCTTATTCCCAATTTGTACTGGTGTAGCTCTGCACCCAGCTGTGTTACAAAAAGGAAGGAGGATACTCTCTGGCTTTTCTGTCAGTACCTGGCACTGTTGATACTTCAGTAGTACGTTTAATCTGTTACTTTCTGACCCCTCAACCAAAAATGTTGCACAACCAACTCACGTCTCTGAGTTTCTTCCCTTGCATGCTACAGTCACCCAGCACTCCTACCAGACAGACAGTTTCATTTTCTATGAGACAAGATGCATCTGCAGGTAAGGCATCATGCTTAATCAAGCATGTCTCTTCATATGCACCAAAGACATTATATATATTTGAGTAGGGTATCCTGCTCTTTCATTCCAGCCTGGTTTTGTTAGCATTGGCCAGCGGCCTCACTACCAACAAATGTCAGGTATTAATCTCCCTCCCTCCTTCCCTTGCTTTCTTCTCTTCTTCCTTCCCAGGCTATCTACTCAGGAATCCATTTTTAAGCCCCAAGCTAGATTTGTATTTCTAATTTACAAAAGCACAGTCCTTGCCTAATCTGTCTCCATTAAACCACAGGCATGGATCGGTGATGGGGATGTAGTCACATCCATCGCACACAAGTTAGAGAATGGCACCCCATAAGGTCCATCTCTGGCCTTGGCTGCTCCACTTCATAATCTCTAGGAATGGATCAAATAAAACAGCACATACAGTATCTCACATGCTTTCTCATTGCCTTCTTCATTCAACAGGTCTCCTGTTGAGCAAATGTTTCAGCTGGAGTTTGCTGTCCAGTCACACACCTATAGACTTCACCAGACTCATGCTCTCCCCTCAGCTTTGATTCTTCACAATGGCTCCTTACAATGAGAAAATGGAACTGCAAGGTCTAGGAGTGCAGTAGGCACTCCTCACATTTTAAATTAAGTTCTGCACTGAGAGAGAAGGACTTCTTTCAGGGCTCTTTTTCTTAGGTCTATGTTGAATTCAACACAATAAACCTCTAACTGCAGCTACAGTTCCCCACAGATACTGCAGCAGTAGAAGCAACCACAATCCTCATAATGGAACATGAAATGTATGTGTTTTGACTTCAATTACTTTCTGCATCTATAATCATAGTTCATTCACAGACAAAATCTAAAACCCTATAATCTAAATGAAGGAACCACTCCTCCACAGGGGAAGACAGAATGTTGTATTTTTTCCATTTTGAAATTCTTAAGAAGGTAATTATATGCTATTTGCAGTGAAAGAGTGCTATTTATTTCTCAGAAAGATTAAATAATACTAAAGAAGTCTTTACTGAATATAGCAACAGCAGGCCATCTTTGAGTCTATTTATAAAGAAGATGTTCAGTTAATGAAAAATTGAATGAGACCAAAAACAGTCACAACATCTTTGCAAACGAACCCTTTTCCTGAGCTTCAGTGTTACTTTACTAAAGTAACAGGGACACTGCTCATGTGCTTTCTGTTGTTTGCAGAGATGTCTGCTTGAGGTTATTGCAGTTACTACACCTGTTAGTCAAACTCCTCTGCCAGTGGCCATGGTTTTATCAGGAAGCTGGCTCTTTCTGTCACCTCAGCAAAACACTTGACTGGCCCAAGTCCTCCTGTGCCATCCTAAGTCTTTCTGAGATTGAAAAGAAGAGATTTTAATCTCTGCAATGCCTTTCACTCTCAGCTACTAGGAGGCAAAACATTCTTCAATGCCTCATGCTGTAAAGTTTATGGAGGATTAACTCTATTACAGAAAAAATATTCAAGCATCAACTCTTTTCTGTTGCCACAAGAACTTACAGGTCTTGCATTTGAAGCAGAGCACTGCATGTGAAGAAAACACTGTGTATGGCTGGGCCTTAGGGTCAGGGATGAATAGCAGCTATAGGAAAATATCATCATCTCAAAGACTAAAAAGATGGCAACAGTGATGGGTGTGGTCTGTTATTACCAGGCAGGTAAACACTAAATAGTAAACATGCTCTGTAAACACTGTGTTGGGAGAGTCGCTGATCTGTCCTCCTGGATGAAAATCAAGATCCCAGAGCAGAACTCCTCAGAGCCTGTGTAGTATTTCCAAAGAATACGACTGATTCATGCATTCTGTCTGTCTCCCATGTCCTGAAAGAACCCAAGGAGTGCTCCGCTACCAGACACCAGCCTTGTTTTTTCACTTGGATTCTCCCACGTTGATGCTTTCACCCCTTCAGATCCAAACCAAATAATATGGCTGGTATTTGTACAGCAGGTCAGGAATGCCAAGCCTGTTATCAGCAAACCCTTCTGCAGCACTGCTCCTATGGGTCACACTGATGCACAAGGGAGGAAGCAGAGATGGTGTTTTGCCTGTACAACATTAAACTTGTGAAGCATTTCGTACTGTATTTGGTATTCCTGTGCTGCTGAGAGGAGTTCTGTTTCTAAACTTATATTTGAAGTACCTGTGACTTTGCTCTCTCCCCTGGCACTTCCTCGTCTAACAAACTTGAAAGTCACTGCTTATCCCCAGAGGTCCTTAGAGATGTACATGGAGAGGTCCCAAAGAAGGGGACGAGCACCAGAAAACTTGTCTTTCCCCAGTTATTCTCACCGCTGTAGTTACCTAGAAAGCTATGCCCTTAAACCATGATGACCACAACTTTATCCCCTACAGGCTGAACGTGAAAGCTCTGCTCACTCAAGTAATAGCTGGGATAAAAGTGTGCACCGTAAACATTGCTCAACACAACCCCAGATCTTTGGGATTAGTGTCGCGGTTCCCCATCAGCCGCTGGCACGAGGCTGGGTGCATCTCTCCGCCGGGCACTGCTGTCCCATGCTGCAGGGACATTCTGCATCTCCCATCTCCCCGCCGGGCACTGCTGTCCCATGCTGCAGGGACATTCTGCATCTCCCATCTCCCCGATGCTGCAGGGACATTCTGCACCTCCCCGCCGTGCCAGCCCCAAGGACACCTCTCCTCACCCCGCTCCGCTCCGAGGCGCACCCCAGCACCGCCAGCCGATGCCCCTCTCCCCGCAGCATCCTGGCCAGCGCCGGCACCCCATCCCTGCCCCGCTCTGCCCCGCTGCCCGGCCCCGCAGCACCCCGCGGAGCGAGATACCCCCGGAGGGAGGGAGGGAGGGAGGGAGGGAGGGACGGAGGGACGGACGGAGGGAGGGAGTGACGGACGGAGGGAGGGCCGGACGGACGGAGGGAGG
>JAWWEE010000040.1:53611427-53638759 GCA_035221455.1 Xenops minutus | reverse complement strand
TGTGTGTGTCTGTGTGTGTGTGTGTCTGTGTGTGTGTGTGTCTGTGTGTGTGTGTGTCTGTGTGTGTGTGTGTCTGTCTGTGTGTGTGTCTGTCTGTGTGTCTGTGTGTGTGTGCTGGACCGCAGTTGGGGTGGGCTCTGCTCCCCTCGGCCTCCTGGATGGTTTTGTGCCCCCCTGTGAACTTCTTGGAGCACGGAGGAGCTTTGTTTCGCTTTAAAACTTTGCCACGTTCAGATGCTTGCTGTGGTAACCTGCTCATTGTTTCATCCGTGTCTCTCCCAAGTACAGCTTGATGGAGTGGGATCTGAAGAGGTTTTTTGTGAACTTTTTGGGGCCAGCCTAGTCTCCCACATTCACCCAGTCTAGGAGTTTACGTGGTGTGGCCTGGAAGTAAAAAGCAAGTTATTTTAGCCATACAGCTGGTTCTGGTCATTGTGTGAAGCGCAGAGGCAACCTCTGTGGATGCGATTATGTGCTTCCTTCTGCTCGTTTAATCAGGCTGAAAATGAGACTCTGAATCAGGATGTCACTCCATAAGGAAGATAAATACCAAGAGCAGGTAGCCTGCTTCAATAGGTCCACTGCGTTGCTTCAGGC
This sequence comes from Xenops minutus, assembly GCA_035221455.1. Lineage (NCBI taxonomy): Eukaryota > Metazoa > Chordata > Aves > Passeriformes > Furnariidae > Xenops > Xenops minutus. The sequence goes on along the minus strand of JAWWEE010000040.1, from coordinate 53,638,162 downwards.
AGCAAGTCTCTGTATAATTGGAAGGCTACATACAAGATGGGATAATTTAAGTACTGGTTTGTATGCCCATCAATTTTTAGAGTGCTCAGTAGATATTATCCAGCATTTTTTATAAATCTTTCTTTTTAAACTGTAGTTAAATATTCAGTGAAGTTAGTGTTGCCTCCTCAGTACAGAAAGGGACTGCATTGGAAAAGCACAAAACAAAAAGCAGTCCTTGTCCACCAAGTGACCGGGTCTAAATATCAGGCAGGAGCACCAAATAGGTGGTGGATGCTGGGGGAAAAATTCTTTTTTTCATTAGCAGGGGTGGCAAGGAAGTTCAGAAGCTGCTTTATCACTCTGGCTGTTAGGCAGTGTTAGGTTTTGTCATTGAGGCTCTTCTGGAAAAGGAGGTCTGAGATGGATGTGGCGCTCAGGCATTGGGACAGCGTTATGAAAAATGGGGAAGGCTCTGCTTCTGAAAACTGAGCTAGCAGGAGGCAGAGGATGACAGGACTGGTAAAATGGAGTTTTCATTGTCTTTCTGAAGGTCTGCCTTGCACCCTACTGGAATTTACCATTTAATTCCTAGAAAACAGTTTCGGAGGACTAGAAAAGGGGAATTCTGGTTCTTCCACCTTTGAGTTAGTATCTTGTGAATTGTTGCATCAGAGAAAACTTGATTTATAGCATCAGGTGCTCCCTAGACCCTGATCTGGAGCCTAGTCTGTATTTCAGTTGGGAGTGATGGAGAAATATGATGTGGTAGTGTCCCAGTCAGAGTTAAGGGGTGTTTTTTACAGGAGATATACCTCTATTTTGCTTTTAATTGTGGTGTGTGTTTTTTGATATAGATATGTTGCATCACCTTCCCAGCTGTGTACTGAACCCTGCATACTGTGAGCCTGTTATGCACATTTCTTGTGATAAACTTGATATCTTTGGGGGGCAGTTGTAGCCCATCCTGCTGTAGCCTTAGAATTAAGCTGTGGTTCATGTCTGGAAACTTCTGTTCAATTCTTTGTAGCCTTTCCTTGCAAACTGTAGTCTTTTTTTCCTCTGAAACGGACATGCTCACTTCCAAGCCAGTCCTGCTGTATATGTAAATCTGAATTTTAAAACCTGGCTTTTAAACAGAAGGCTTGTTGAAATGCTAGCTATGCTCTTGGTTTTTAGCTACATGCTTTCTACATGCCTGGATTTGTTTTTTTTGCTTTAGTGCTGCTAGCATTGACTCTTTCTTCTTGCAGAATTCTGCTCAGTCAACTCTCTCCTTTGCATTAACAAAGTAAAACCCACATTTTCATGTCTGCTGTTCTCTGAGGGTTACAGCTAAGAGAGCTAACAGCACAGAGCACAGTTACCTGTAACACATCACAAGCCCCAATCCAAGGTGTAAAGCAGGGAAGCTGAGAGTAAGGGGTTGTTTGTTGCAGCTTGAAGCAGTACCCTGAAGAGCAGCCATGGGTGGGTTTACCTTTTTGGGCTTCATGCTTGTTTTCTTGTTTAATTTGGAGAGTAGAGCACTATTGCTCTTTGAAAAAATGCTTAAAGTATGATCCCTAAAAATATTTTTTTTCCATGTGCGTGAAATGCATCAAGTTCATTCATAAATCTGCTGCAGCTGCTGAAAGAGGGGAAGGAGAGCTGTGCATGTGGCAAGGGCTGGGTCTTTTTCCATCATCTCTGTAGCCAAGCTTTCTAATTGCATAGCTGGTGGACAGAAGGAAGATAACTTTTTTTTTCCTGTGGTGGACTCAGACGATTGGTTTGTTTGCAGTTCTGTCAGGTGAATAGTTCCAGCACTGGCTGCTGCTGCTGCAGCCGTCTAGAGCAGCATGATGCTGCCAGCTGAAATTGGCCCCATCCTTAGGTAGTTTCATTGCTGCCCGCAAATATCTATGTAGTGGCACTGAAACAAGCCAGTTTTCACTGGCTGCTGCTTGGGCCAGGTTTGCTCTGCTGAGACAGTAGGGCATTTTGTCTGTAAAGTCAGAAAGACATCAAGAACATCAGCTGAAACTCATTAAGTTGCACACGTCTGTAATGGTTAGAGCCTACTTCTCATCAGAAGGCTTAAACTTTTAAAAATTGCAGTCCAAAAACTGCAGGCTCTTTAAGGGGCTGTTGTGTCTTGGCATGGATTAGTATGCTTCATAGCCGTCCTCATGACAGCACATGGGACAAGTAAGATTATCCCCATTGTTCAAGAACACAGAAAGCATCAGTGTTTTGGTGAGATAAATCTCATAAAATCTTGTTATCTTGAGGCCAAGTGTACTTCTTCTATACTGTAAGGATTTGTATGTGATTCCCATCATACACTCATGGCAGGTATGTGACAGTAGTGCTGTTCCATCAGATGTCACTAACCTTCTGCCTTTCTCATAGGTGTATGCAGAACACTTTTGTGGAAAGAACTAACTAGAAATCTTCACAAAGGAATATATTTGGTGAGTAAGTTTTATTTTAATCAGCTTTTCTATGAATGTATGGCTGTACCACTACCTCTATTTCCTGACACTTACATTTAGGTTCTTATAACTCTGGTAATGTTATAAGTAGCTCTTGAAGTAAAAATCTTATTGTAAACAATTTTTATTTTTTTTTACAGCAGTGTAAAACATTTAAGCTTTCTGTGTATTTCATATTCTGACACTATGAAAATGTTTTCTTTCAAATCAATTGAAAGAGTGACTTCTGGGATTTTTGTATGTGTTTTTTTCATGAAGATTTTAATTTATTTTAATGTGAAGATAAGAAGTTATCCCTCATCTCTTGAATGACTAGCACTCTCCTGTGTACACAGAGGGGGAAACCCCCCAAAAGTAGTTTACATTTATCCCTGTTTGAAGTCTCTTTTAAGATCTGTTTTGTTCCACTTATCATGAGAGAATACAGATGAAGAAGGAAACTGAAGCGTGCCATTGATAGGCTAGATGTCTGTTTTATGAATGTCTGTATGAGTCCTGCCAGGCCTCATGAAGATCCTACCTCATTCCATGTGATGATTTAATGCAGATGTTAAATGAAGCTAGAGGCTTTTCCCCTGTGACACAAGTCACTGTGAATTTGGCATCACAGGAAAATGCCAAAGAAAGATCTCTTTGCCTGCTTTCTTTCTTTTTTTCTTTTTTTTTTTTTTTTTGGCCAGTTGTAGCATACATTTTTCAGAATCTTCTTCAAAGTATCAGAAAAGGTTCAAAGTTCAGGTTTCTGATAGATCTTTGCCTTGTTGCATACGCTTGCAATACTGGTAATCATTGTGACTAATGGTTCAGTGCTTATGGGGGACTTTGAATCTGCAGCTTCCAAGTTTCCAAAGTTTCTTAACCAATAGCATGTCTGAATGACTTCACTCTCTGCACAAAAGTCTTACAGTTGCACCTCCAGATCAGTGCCTTAGGTGTTAGCTGAGCTGTAATCTCTGTTGAGTCTCACGAATTTTGCTTTCTTGTTCTTTGTGGGGATGCAGGAAGCACAAACAGGAGCCTCCCTTAGGATACACCGCAGCCCCCCTGGGATCAGGGGACTCTGATGTGAAGTGGGACAGACGAGTCTGGATCTTAATAGTCAAAGGAGGCATTGAATTGTAGGTGAGTGCTTTCACCTTGATGGTATTGTAAAATGCAGTGAGTTGTTTCTGCTTTTCTAACTCAAATTTTTGAAGGAAAAAAAAAAACATATTCCTGCCCTCTTTGCCTGGAGACTGAATGATGTAATCTGCCACTAAGCAGTTACTCCAGGCCTTTGACCTCCAGTCAATAGAAATACTCACCTTAAATCTTTGGAAGAGAGTCAGGTTTAAAACAGGCTCCTGTGCGTAGTATTTCCTATGCACCAGATATGTACTCTGCTTAGCACAGAGAATTTTTGGATCACTTTTCAGAGTCTTTTAAGTCTTCTGACATTTTAAATTGCATACAAGGATGCATGGCACAGACTGTAACCTAGATATCTGAGTACTTTCTGCAGAAGTCCTTTGCTGGATCTTGGTCTTGAATCTGATTCACTGGAGAGCTTCTACAAAAAACAAAGGACTTTTTTGACAGTAATGTGATAATGTTTTCACTTGCATTGATATAGAACAGTGAGTAAAACCTAGTATAGGCTGGTTAGGCACAGCTCTTGGAGCATCATAGGATCATCAAGGTTGGAACAGACCTTCAAGATCATCCAGTCCAACCGTGCACTGACACCTGTAGAACAACCCATCACACAGTAGTTTTCAACTTTCTGATCTGCAAACCCCTGAAGGCTCCCTTCTGTGTAGAACAAATTCAGTCCTACCAAGAGTGACTTATTTCCCTTAGCTGCTCTTCTCAAGCTTGTAGTTCTCCATTGGCTTTTGGGGTCTGATAGCAGCAGGTTACCAGTGCCTGTGCTGTAGAAGATAGACCACTGCGGTCTGTGTAATCATGAGTGAAGTATTTCTGTTGCAATTGTTAAATCGTTGCATGTGAGTGATGTATTATGTAATATTCCTATCTAACTTTTAAAAAGAAGCTTGAGATCAAGAATTATGTCATCTTGAGGTTCTAGGGAGGGTAACAGGGGAGGGAATAACTCATCTTACCACTTTTTTATGTAATGCTGTGATTTATATGCGCTGCCTCTTTCTTTTTTCCTTATATACAATATATACTATATCTAGTCTTGAAACTCTGCTGTGAAATTCCCCCACCAACACACTGCTTTGCTCATTTAGCTTTGCAGGAACTGAAAGCAAATCTGACTGTCTGTCTGACTAGATTATGGAGGGTTATGAAAGCATCTTTTACCTGTGTTGTCTGCCAGTCTTTAACTCTTCAGTGAACAGGTCTGGTCTTACTTAAATACTTGTATGATGTCTGGTACCACAGATTCTTGCGGCTTCATCTGGGCTGTATCTTCTGTCAGTGCTGCTCTGTCCAATGCCTTCTTAATAGAAGAAGATACTAAACTTTGTGTGCAGCCTGGTAACACTTGCTAGTGTTCTAGCCATGTCCACTACTGCTTACTCAAGCTCTCCTCTAAACATTGATAATCCCTGACAGTGTTTTCTCTGTCCTTGTAAGATTAAATAACTTTTGTGAGCTTCTTATGTGGAATTGTTGACAGAAACATTCTGGAAGCTTAAGGAAGCTTAAACAAGCAATTTTTTCTGGGATTCTTTTAGGACTTACATGCTGGCTAGATACAAATATATTAGTGGAGGTTGTTCATAAAAAATAATTTATTTCTGGCTTTACTTATTGGCCTTCCCCTTTATCTGCCTTAAACTCTTGGTCACTTTTTCATTCCTTTATTTGAATTAAGACTTACTGTGTTCTGGCTTTTATTGTACTTTTTTAGGACTTTCTCTAATGCAGCAAATAAGCTCCTTCCAAATTCCTGATAAAGTAGTCATCTTAATGACCAAAATGGCCACATGTTAAGTAGGAACATAGTTGCTTCATCTTGGTACAGATATTTTGATCTAATAGTGTCAGGGCTATCAGTTTCTTACAGCATCTGTCTTTTCTTTCTTATAGTGCTTTATATTTTTGTTTCATGTGTTTGGTCTTCTAACTTGACGTGTTGCTACTCTATAACTTCCTCATGAGGGGAAGAGGAGAGGCAGGCACTGACCTCTTCTCTCTGACCAGTGCCAAAGGAATGGCATGAAGCTGTGTCTGAGGAGAGTTAGGTTGGATATTAGGAAAAGCTTTACTCAGAGTACTGGAACAGGCTGTCCAGGCAATGGTCACAGTACCAAGCCTGACAGAGTTTGAGAGGCCTTTGGACAGCACTCTCAGGCACATGTGATTCTTGGAACTGTCTTATGCAGAGCCAGGAGATGGGCTTCGATGATCCTTGTGGGTCCCTTCCAACTCAGGATATTCTATAATATTTTCCTATTTCTTAGCTTAGATGTTTGCATTTCTGGCTTTTGAGCAGCACTCGTTCAGCATTTCTATTGAATTGACGGTCACTGTAGTAGGTATTTTCTGCTTGCTTTCCTGTTCAGCTGCTTGTGTAAAGGTACCCATGTTTCGTGAGTCGTGAATTGATACTCTTAGTGCTAATTGGGAGGACTCTTTAATATTCAATTTAGGCTTGCTTCTTATCCAAAGATCTATGATTTAGCATGGGGGTGCTAGTTTTTTCTGTGATGTTTTGACTTCATAATTATACAGTGAGAGTTCTAGCTGTTGTTTTCCAGATAAGTCTTCCCACCTGCTTCTGCCTCCTCATTCCTTCTTCAGATTTCAGCCACTGCTTTTTCACCCAGAGTAGGTACAGAAGGCTCTGGGCACAGCAAGAGAGGCTGGAATTATTTTTGTGGTGCTTGTTGGCTCCTGAAAAATATTAAGTGATTTAAAGACTTATGCAGGGAGGCAGGAACTAAAAGGTCCCTGTCAGGAAGATAGAAGGATGCTGTCTCATGTAATGTAACTTGTTTTTCCTTTTTCTGACCTTGATGCCTGCTGAGGAGGTAAAGCAAGATTAGTAGGACAGCTCAGGAGAGGAGGCAGGATTTAATACCAAGGCATGCTTTGGTGGGGGAGGAAAGCAGGAGGGAAACCTGGACTAGATATTGCTTTCTTCCCCTCCAGAGGGAAAACTCAGTAAGCAGAGCTGCTGATTTGAGCTTTCTACTGCGCTTCCCCTCACTGTCAGGAACTGCTGTGCTAGAACTGCTCTAGTAAATAGCTTTTAGTGTAAAGAAATCTCTTCTGAAATGTGTTTATTAGAAAGCTTTTGTGTAGATTTAGAACAGTATAGTTCTGCTGCTATCACCACATTGTTTGTGCAGTACTGTGACAAGATAAATTGCGTGTTTCCATTGCTATTCTTCCATCTTGTTTTCATGGCATTTGTTCAAATTATGCTGCAAGGACTTGTTTCTTTGAGCTATTGCTTTCCAGGTACCAGCAGATCTTACAGGCACACTGCTGTTGTTTCTTTAGTGTCCACCACCTCTATGATCACTCAGCTTTTCCTTTTCAATACTTAAACATAAGCTGTCGTATGGCAATGGATGTTTTGTTTTCATATTGGCTGTCTTCCTGATCACTTTTTAGGTTTGAGATGCACTTGGCGTGGGGAGGCAGCTCTCAGCAAGCCTGCTGACATGGTGGAGGGCTCCTTTTTCAAATATTCAACCTGGTTGAAGAATGCAAAAGCACAGTTATAATAAGAAGAGCAGCAGTTTGACAGGAGCTGCTAGCTTATCTAGTAACGAAAAAGAGGCTCATTTTCTGTGGAACTTAAACTATTTGAATCTTGGATTCATGGATTACATTTATGCTTTGCCAGAAAAGATGTGTAGCATATGTGAATTTTTATTTTTTTTTTAGGCAATAATGAATCAAACAGACAAAAATCAACAGGAAGTCCCATCATACCTTCATGATGAACCACCAGAAGGTATGTATTAGTTTTCATGAACTGAAGTAAATTAATCAGAAGTTCAGTCCTCTTTTTACAAAACAGATCTGCAAGCTTTAACTTTCATTGAAGTAACAGTAGACAAGCCAACCCTGGGTTGGGATGGGTCTGGATTGTTGTTCAAGTCTGCATTATCCTGATTACAATAAGGCCACTGAATATAACTCAGTAAACAACTGTACCTATAAATTATAGAGAAGATGGACAGATACTGAAGGACTTAATTTGCAGATTAGTTTCCAGATACATGAATTGGTCTAGTGGGTATTTATTTATTCAGTTCATTGTGTGAGATGGGAAGAGCCCAGCTTCACTTTTGGACACCTTGCTGTGTTCATAGTGCTTGTGACTTAAACTTTATTGCCACTTTTGGAGACCCTGTTTCATCATACAATTAACTGTAGTTCTAACTGTTGACGATCTCACGGTTTCATAAATCAGACACACACCAGACTTTGTTAATGCTGTGACATCTTGGTCTCCTGAACCAGATGAATCTTAAATTGGTTATTAAATCTGCAGAGGAAATGCAGTTGCAGTTGAGCAGGGTTCCTTCCAGGCTGTGGACTGGCAGGTTAGTGAAGAGTCCTGTTTGCATAATGTGACTGGAAGCATACTAGATCAAAAGCCATTCTTCGCACATAGGTTGTCTGTGTTCTGTCTGCTCTTGCTTTAATACCAAATGTGTTGGATGTAGAGGTTGGTGAGTCATGATTCTTTTCTGTTTATTGCTCTTCAATTTATAATGACCCTTTAAAGCTGTGTTCGTTTGTTGGTTGGCTTCTTTTCCCCCTCAGCTTTTTATATGTTGTATAACTGAACAATTTACTTCACTTGAACAGCAGTATTATCCACTAACTGTAGCAGAAGGGATTGAAGTGGAATAGCTCACTCTATTAACAACTGTAAGGCAGAAACACAAGTACAAGAAGATGAGAGGAAAAGGAGGAATAGATTTTCAGTAATTCTTCAGTTCTCCTGTATTTGAACTTGTTACAGTATCATGGTGTGAGGACAAAAAATTTTGCTTCTTAACCTCTTATGGTGTTGTCAAGATCTCAGAAGCATTTCTGATAGCAAACTGGAAACTGTGCCTTAATATGTGTAATCTTCACATCTAATTTTTAAGGCCAGGTTTTGTTGATTTGGGTTTTTTTGCCTTAAAGATTGAACTGTTTTATACATGTTAAACCTCATGTATAGAAAGTGAACAGGGGTCTGAAAGCTATAACTGATTCTTTATTAAAGAAGGCAGTGAAACAAGTGGGCATTTTTTATCTTACAACATTCACTAGGTTTTCCTGATTCAGAGTATAACAGCAGAGTGTGATCATTGGTTATTGCAAAGTTTTATTTAAAATTTGTGAGCAGTTAAGACTTACTTTCTTCTGCACATTGTCTTCTTTCAGTATGACAATAACCAGTTTGAATATGAAGTCTAAATAGATATAGAAAGTTGGTGTAGTTAGAGGAAGTAAAATGAAACACAGCTCATCTTAATGTAAACTCCATGCTCGAAGAGGCTTTTCCCTTATGGTTCTGTTTCACGTACACTCTTCCAGCCTTAGGAGTTCAGTTAAAATGTTGGAACACCCTTGAAGAATAACTGCAGTTTGAACATACAAGGCTTCATATGAGATACACTTAGACCTTCATAGAAAGATGGCCAAATGTGGATGGAAGGCTACCAGTTCAATGCTGGCAGGAAGATCTCTCTCTGAACAGGCTGCCAAAATACTCTTTGGAGGAAGGGCTCAATTCCAAAACCAATTTGCAGTTTTTCTTAAAGATAGAAGTAATTCTAAGTTGTCCAAATCACACTCAACAAGCTTGGTGCCCCAAGGCTTTAAAGAATGTGTGGAAGAAGCTTTTGTGTGCCTGCTTTTTGAGTCCTGCTACTCTGATGCTGTATTTTCTGCTTTGCAAGCGGCGCCAACCTTTGCAACCTAAGTTCATTCAAATTCTTGTTTGTTGTTGGATTCCTTTCAGCAGGAAGCTGGCTGCAAGATAGCCTGACAGAGCCAACTCCTGGATAGGGAACTTGTGCTGTTTTCTCCCTCGGTTTAGGAATGGTCTGGTTGACCTTCTTTTTCATACTGTTCAGAAAAAAAGGAGACCAGGGATGTGTGTCCTAGAACAGAAATCAACTGGCAATAAATCTTCGCAGCTTTGGCATTTATTAGACCTCATGGACAATGCAAACAGGATGGAAATCAGAATGTGTCAACCATTACCAGAAGCCATTTATACACTGTCACAGTCTGTATTTACACTTGTGAAATAGAGTAGATGTCAAAGGCCTGGCTACCTGAAGTAATGTGAGGGAAAACACATTAAGATTACTTTTGTTTGTTTCTGTCTTCTTATTTTTAAAGTTAGTTATGATGGATCATTTCTTGCTAATATCAGATTTGATTCACTGAAATCAGCTCATAAAATTCAATGTGATAAAGCTTTACTCCTATTTCACCCTGATTATAGTGAACCAGTTAGGTGGAAGTGAAACACTTTCTGACAAAATTTGTTACAAGCTCTGTAAGTTGGGTCACAAGAATCCTCTAATGAATAATACCTAGACATTGGATTGCATAGCAGGCTCTGCATGCTCCTTTCTGAGTGTGATTCTTTAAAGGTTTTCTGTATGTAAATAGAAATTCAGATCTCTATGTGCTTGTGTGGGCAATGCAGTTTTTGCTGGAGATGTCCATGTTGGAGCTGCTGGCCTAGAATGAGCCAGCAAGGTATTATGTGGCTTTAAGTAAAAGACTGTCATTTATGTTTTTAGTTTCCATTGCCTTTTCTGTTATCTATATCAATTTCTTAAATAAGGGACTAATGTAAGCTGGAAACAGTTTCAGTATTTTCTGCTTCCTTGAGCTGCGCTATTCCTCTGTTTTGTTTTGGTGGTTTTTTTGGTTTTTTTTTTCACTTTTGTCAAGCTTGTAAGACGTTTTCATTTTGGTGGCATCTTTTGTTTGAATTATTCCAGGCATGCACACAGGACCTCTGAATTCCACATTCGGAGTCCTGGGTCAGTCCTGGCATTATCACACACTCACTGGCAGTGTAGGGGAAAGTTGTTCACCCTAGGTTTCATCCTGTAATAGATGAGTGCTGAGAGGTGACTTTTGGAAATTATCCTCTGGATGCAAGTTGTCAGCAGTCAGGGTGCTGGAGACAGACCTGCTCTGCTGGCTTTCCTAAGGCATGACACAGTGGAAAGTCAGTGCAGTGACAGGGCTGGATAGAGGTCTCTGGTGGACCTAGATCTGATTTTTCTTTTCTGCTGTCTCTCTAAACTCCTTGTCCTCATCCAAGTATGTTATTTCTGCTGCTGACTCCCTCACCTCTTTATTTCATGTCTGTTTCTTCCCTATCTCTACCTATTGTAGTTCTACTTGCTCTTTTCTTTGTTTCCCATTGTTTTTCCTGAAGAGAGACAGATGTATCTGTTAAATCCCATATATTACCTGCAGATAGCTAGAAAATAGTAATAATAATTAAAAAAACCCCTACCGTGGAACTCTTACCCTGCTGGTGTTAACTGGCTGAATCTTGCCATGGTTCTCTCTGAAACTTTTGAAGAAGTTGGTCAGGTATTGACAAGAGAGGAGCTGAAAAACACTTAGCTGAGCAACACTTTTGTAAAAACCAGAGATTTCCCCAGGTTCATGTGGAAAACACATTACAGACAAGTTTGTGTCAGGGCTGCTGGTTTATATAGATGCCGTGGGTGATATTTTCTTGTATGCTTAAATACCACATTAACATACTGTTTCATATTGCTGTTTCTTCTTTGAAGATTAGATAATGCTTATGCCGTAGCAGGGGGCGGAATTGAAGTCTTAATTCCCTTTAGAGGCAAGGTGCATGTATCTCTTAGGATTTTGACACCTACTCTAGAAATATAAAGTAATTCCAAAACAATTGGAAGGCAAAGGGGCTAATTTCAGAGCTCTTACTATTGCTCTAATACTTTCTATTTTTTTGAAGCTATGTAATTGTACTATAAATATGGAATAGGAATTGACTTACAAAGCACATAGCGTGAAACTGTGCAAAATGCAGGTTAAATGTAACATTAAAAACTAAAACCAAATGTTTGTGGTCAGTAATATGCAGAAATCCTATGTTTGAGATGTGGTTTTGTGCGTCATACCGAGATTTCTGTTGGGAGCCTGTAATTCTTGCTATTAATACCTTTGGGGTCCACTTTTGGTATTTAATGAGCATATTTGGCACTTGGACTTCTCACATACACAGACCTCTTCCCTATCCAAATTACAGAAAAGATCTTTTTGGAATAAAGTTAAATTTGTATACAGGATGAAGAAAGGAAGTGATACAGTGAAGACATCAGCTTTGTCCCCAAGCTTCTTTTGACTCCTCTGATTGCTCTCACTTGTAACCTTGTAACCCTCTTTCCTGACCCCTTAAGCACATCTTCAAAACAGAAATTACTAAGGAAAGAGGCAACTTTGTCTCAAGTTGAGCTCTTTTCAAAGAACAGCTCTTTGTTTAATTAACATTTGCCTCTGCTTCACCAGGAAATTTGTTCCAATCCTTCCTTAGAAGTTTGAACAGCAAGGTGGTGCTGCTGCCTTCGGTGGTCCTCTCCTCTGTGGGGTAACTCTTAACATTAGGATGGGGGCCATAGGAGGATGTGTCATTTCTCCCCCATTAACAAAGTCCAGAAATGAGGCTGATTGGCCATGAGACTTTCCAGAGTCTAGGAAGGTGCATACAGAAGTCTATCATATAAGGCTGTCTGGGAGTCATATGCCTGATATTTTTAGACTTAGTATTGACTTGTGTGTTAGGAAACAGCACTGAGGTATGTCTTGCTGCAGCAAAGTGTCTTTTGTTATTGGGAACTAGGTGTTGTGTGAGCATCCAGGAAAAGCAACCTGCAAGGTAAGTATATGCTTATGGCTGTTAGGCTAAAAAAGGAAATCCTTATGAATAACTCTTTAGAAAATGCTTTCATCGTGGTGCTGAGATTGATTTATTTATTGTTTCTTCCCTTAGGTTCACTAAAGGACCACCCACAGCAGCAGCCTGGGGTGCTTTCTCGTGTGACTGGTGGCCTCTTCAGTGTCACAAAGGGAGCTGTTGGTGCCACGATTGGGGGTGTTGCTTGGATTGGAGGGAAGAGCTTGGAAATTACCAAAACAGCGGTCACATCTGTGCCTTCGGTGGGAGTGGGTCTAGTCAAAGGAAGTGTTTCTGCTGTAGCTGGAGGCGTTACAGCTGTAGGATCTGCTGTTGCAAGTAAAGTGCCTTTAACAGGAAAGAAAAAAGATAAGTCTGACTAAAACCAAAACTGAGACATACTCAATTCTCCAGATTATTACATCTGTGGCATTAAAATATGCTAAGATTGGGACCATGAGAAGCCATGTGTCTTAGACACTTTATCTTCCAACGAGTTGTGCAAGTAACTCGATATCATCTGGAAAGGACAGAAGAAGCTTGGCTAGCAGAGCGTATGAAGATTTATTAGAGCCTAGATTGAAGCTTTGTATCTGGTGAAATGTTACACTTGATAACTATAGAAGCAAGTGTATCTGAAGGAATAATACATATTTGAATATTCATTTACTGTAAGTCTGCTGCAGTTTTGGACTAAAATGTGAACATAGAAACTTGGTAATCTCTGCTGTACCATCAGTACAACGAGATGCCAATTACTGTTCTCAGTGGTTTCCACATCCTCCTGCTAAGGATCCTTCAGCTGCGTAGAGGCATTGTTGGACATACCCAGTCTTGCTTATGAAACTGTATTTGCAGGCAGCCTGTAACTGTCCCTTACAGCATTCTGCCAGTGCAGACTGGAGCAAATAGAACGGGAGGTGTGCAGAAATTGGAAACAAGTGGGAGATAGAAGTGAAAAAGTTTGACAGCATGGTAGGGATCATAAAGAGTAACTTAATGCCTTATTAGAAAAAATACCTTTTTACTAGGTGAAGCTGTGTAAAGAACTGTCCTGCCATTTCAGTGCAGTTCACAGAATGAGCTTTAGACTCTTTACAAATCCTGATATCTGAAACTTTGTCAGTTTTTACTGAAAATATGATTGCTCCATCTCAGGTGTATTTAATGATATGCATCTATCTCCTGCAAGTGAAAACTTGCTTCTAATAAACTTCTTATAGACACTAGAAAAAAAGGTGGCCTAATGGAAACCGGGCTGATGTTTGTGGCCATCAGCACAACTGTCTGACTTGCTAGAAATTCCTTTGTGTAGCTGGAAACCACTGAAGAACTAGCAAAGCTGTTGTCTCAACTCCGCAATGCGCCAGGTTGGCTTCTTGTTCTGTTTAAGCAAATGCAAGGAATTTTTCACTACATCTTTCTTTCATACTTTGCGTTTTGATTTTTGAGTAAAATGCAATACTTTTATTTAAAACAAACCAAAAAAAAAGGTAGATGAGGCCTTCAAAAAGAAAAAAACCCTAAAACAAACAAAAAAAAGGAAAGAAAAAAAAACCAGAAAGAAACATTCAAGTAATTTGTATACTGAGATTATTACAAATGTTGACACACCTCAGATGGGAACATCTGTAGATTCTCTGCAGTGTGTGAGGCAAAATGCACTTGTAAAGACACAGCTTGAGGTTGCCTTAAAATAGAAGCCGTTGGTGATCTTTTATTTGTGTACTGACTTTGCAAATAAGTAACCTCTCTGGAAGCCCATAGAAGGTGTCTGTTTATGTCATGTAGCAGTATTTTCTAAAAACTTGTGTTCCTATGGAGAACTTGTAAGCTTCCTTTTTCAGTGTCTATGGTTGTACTAGAAGGGTATATGGGGGGACTTTTTAAAAATGAAAAAAAAAAAAAGAAACATATCATTTGTCTGAGACAATCCTCTGTTCGTGGGTGTTGAAATTACACTATGTCTAAATTATGGTAGTCACCCAATCTCTCTGAGCCATTGGTACTTCAACTACACTCTGTAACTAACAACTTTGTTTTATATCAGTAATTGTATATGTTGGAAGTATGATACTTATAAGCACGGGAACTCGGTGGTGGGGAGAGCAAAAACTCAAGAAACGGCATCTGCCTCTTCTCTTAGATGCACCAGCTGCTGAATTCCAATCTGCTGCAAGAGTGTAATGAGGTAAGTTTGTGCAACAAATGGAAGACTTCAACTGGTTTTTATAGTCGAGAGCTAATTGGAAAGAATATACTATGGTTTAAGGGTAGCAGTTAGCTCTAGAAATGAGCTGGCCTGGGTATAAGAGGCAATCTAGCTGCAGCATATAATTTAGTATGGTCTGCTGCCCTGCAGTTTTCAATGTACCCATATTCCCAGAGTGCTGCCACTGAACTCTTAAGAGTCACCTGTTTGGAGCACACTGATATTTGTGACAGTCAACCCCTCCTAACAGTATTTCTGAAAACACGAATGTTGAACTGGTCATACCCATTTTTTAGATTATATTCTTTAATTGTTAAACTGTGAAGCTTGCAGCAAAACATGTGTGATCTGAGATAAGCAATATTAGATCTGGAAAGAGCTACCAACACTTCATTATGTTTTGTTCATAACATATCCTGTAGCAATTACTTCTAAGTCTTGTAACTGAAACACTTTTACATGGCATATGGTTTTAGTTTTCAAAGAGCTTTGTCCTATATCCTGTGTATTTTCCATTCACTTACAAAATTTGCTTGATCTTAAGAACTTGGAGCAATTTGGCCCTGGGATGTGTGAAACATTAAATTGTTGCTGTTCTAGACATTTGAAAGCTTCCGTAGTTTTGTGGAGAAAGGCATACTTAGGTATCAGTCTTCCCACAGTATCGTGCCCTAGATGCATGTACCCATCTGCATCTACCTCATGTCAACCAGCTCTTAACAAAAGCTGTAACTTCACAGTGTAGGTTGTTCACAGACACAGCACAAAATCCCTTGCTCTAATTTTTGCCTGGTCAACAATGCTTGGGAATACCCACTTTTAGATCACTGTGAGCTGAAAGGAATATGGAACTGAAATTTTCAGGGGGAGTGGAGTTTTCTTGTGTCTTGGGCTTATTTTTGTGGTGGCTTTATTTTACTCTCCTTTTCCCAGCCCCCATTTCCAAAGGGGAAGTGTTTACGAAGGCACCTTGTATGCCTGACTGCTCACTCTAACGAAAGGCTTATCTAAAGCCACATCTTTATGTGCCAAACTTAAACAGTATGAACTGGTTCACATTCACTGTGAGTAACAAGAGACAAGGAAGTGAATTTCAGCAATACAATGTCTTGGTGATTGGGAGATTTCCTGAGGTTTTATTACAAATGAATCCTGTGAAGAAGAGAGAAAAAGGGCCCAGGCATAGAGTTATGAATGAAGGTTTGACTAAATTTTCATCTGGTGGTAGAGAAAAAGCATTTCTGTTCATGCTTTTGTTTTGAAAGGGGAGGAGGAGAATGGAAACATTCAGAATAGAAAATGAATTTGTGATAACTCAGGCCATGACTCATTTAAGGAAATGTGTCCTCTTCCTGTTCTCTTGCCACTGAAGATATTGTAAATGATGGGAATAAGCTTTTTGAACTGTAGAAATGCTGAAACTATTCAGGGAAAACACTGTTCTACATCTTGGTTTCCTTTTCATCCTAATCCACTAGTCAGGTCTGTGGCTCAGTTAGAGATTGTGTTATGAACAGCTTTGGGGAGCTGAAATGCCCCCTTGTGTCTGAGGGGAAGGAGGCTTTTGAGTTAAAATAATGTTGTAGTCTGCTTAATAGCTGAGCACGGAGGGACACTCAGAAAGTGACAAAAACGAGTTCCTGTGAATTTGTACTATGGTTGTCTTTCTAGTTTCCTCTTAAAAACTGATGGTGTGTTTTGAAAGAGTCAGCAAAGACATAGCCTAGTAACACAGCCTGACTTTTTTCATGCTGGTGATTCGTGCCCCTTGAATTCTCACCACTGCTGCACGTGGTCCTGCAAGAGCAGCATTTACCCCACAAGCTGCTGTCACGTCTCTACTGTTGCCTGCCGAGTGGTGAGTTTTAAGACCTTCAGCTGTTGAGATCTTGGCATTGCTCTTACCAGGTGCTTCCAGCCCTTTCCAAACTCACAGCAAATAATGTGGCAGACTATAAAATCATCATCTTGCAGTCCACCTTCTAAACCAGCAATTTAATACTAGCTTTCTTCAGCAATTTAAAACTTCACTTTAAGAAAAGGAGGTCTGGACTTGCTGCCAAAACATGTTAAAAATGACCTTGAAGAATGGCCTGGAGTGAGGGGGCTGTGTAACTGTTTTTTCTCCTGCTGTCAAGAGGGAATGTGTGTGGAATAATTGCTTAGGAAAGTCTTTCTGAGAAATAAAATCACTGATGATCCTAATTCTATTGAGAGGATCGTCAGTGATGCTGCTATTTTATACTATCGATCACAGCCTATAAATGTGAAGAAATCAAATCCCCCGAGAACTTAAATGTTGTCTGATAGTTACTATTTTGAAAGCCAGCACTTGTCGACAATTATCATACGGTGTTATCTGAGAAGCAGGGCTGCCCATATATTTAGAAACTGTGGCAGCTGCTTGCAAATCTGGTAGTAATTTTTAATCACCAGTGGTTTACGGACTGAAGTTTTTTCGCACCTGATATAAAAATGTGACTTCTTCCCTTCTTGTACCATCATCTGAGATTAACTTGAGTTTCTCCCTAATCTTTCCTGTTCCCAAACCTTGCTAGAAAAGAAGAAATTAAGAACTAGACAATAGCAATAAATGCATGTCCTCCTGCCCCAAACTTTTTGCAAAAGAAGTAAATTTTGAAGTGTCAGAAATGTAAAGGAGGTCTTGTAGTTTCTTTGCATTATAGTTTGTACACAGACGTATAAGGGCCTCACTGTAGCAGTCACTGAGTGAAAAAAAAAAAGAAAATTATGTTCTGCCCCTGTTCTCAAACTGCACTGTGGCTAGGCTTTCCTATCCAAAAACTCAAGTCTGTTGCAGGTCAGGATCCAGGAGCTAGAGCTACTTAACTGCAGCAGTAAGGAATGGAACAGCAAGAGAGTCTGAACCAGTGGGTTGCTGAACACTGCTGGAAAAATAACCCTCCTTTTGTTGTTCTCAGACAAAAATTGTGCTAATTAGTACCACAGTGTGCAGTGACAGAGCTGAAAATCCAAAGCTGTTCATGCCCTGTCAGGTAAGAAAATGAAACATGAGGTAGTCTCTAGAAAAAGGCAACTTTTATCATAACCAGATTCAATGGTACTATTTGAAAGCATTAGAAAGCTACAACTGTATAATGCAATTGTGCCCAAGACCCACTCCAGGACAAAGTATGGTGTAAGACTACAGTCTGGGTAAGATGACTTTTGTTTCATCTCAAAGAACCAACTTTTATTTTGCATAACTTGAAGTACAGCATTCAAATTAATCTTCAACGGGTAGAGGAGCAACAGGATTAAATATTGGCCTTTCCTTCTTTGATTGTATCTTACCATAAGTGACTTCAAAATCTTTCTTAGTGCCATTCAGGCTTTCTAGATTCCCACTCTTTATATCATATCCTAGTGCAGAGAGCTTTTTAATTCGGTACTGAACAATTTGTGTTGTCAGCTCCAGCACCATGGGTGTCTCTCTAATCTGTGCTATGGAAATTCCTTCCTTCAGTAGTCCTTCAAGTCTTTCTTCTAAAACTGGTACAGAATAGTAGAGAAGGGCTGGGCATTTCAGCACTAGTTGTTTTAGTTCTTGATCACTGCACTTAAAGACATTTTTGGAAAAAAGCATACTTTTCTGCATAGTAGTAGAATTAAGTTGGAAAATGAAGCCTTTAAGTTTAGACAGCAGCTGTAGAACTTCATGGTCAGTGAAATAATTCTTCTGGAGAAATTCCAAGTTCTCCTGGATTGTGGTGGAGGTATTTAATAAAATAAATGGATTTTGGCTCAACAGCTTCAGGATCCAGATCTTCATATTTGCTTCAGAACCTCCTAAATTTAAATAATTTCTTTGTAATGTCTCTATCACATTTTTGTTTTTCTCAACAGGATTATAAAAAATACTGGGTGCGCTTGTCAAGAACCTGGTGATTATATTATTCTTAAGTCCCAGCTCTTGAAAAAACATTATGTTTGCCTTCTGGTTCTGGTGATATTTGGTAGTGAAAAAAGACTCTGGAAATTGCTCTATTAGTTTAATCAACTGGTTTTCATTCTGGCATACCAATTGCCATAGAGCTCTTTGAGAGTTTATCTCTTCAGGGGTGTGGAGAATTGCCTCTGGGCAGCGTTCTAAAATGTTGGCTACAGCGGTTTCATCTGCTCCCATTTCTTGTAAGATACCAGCAATTTCTCTAACATAGGCCACATCCTGGAGAAGGACCCATTCCTTCAGTCTGCGTATCTTCTTAATGTCAACTGACAAACTGTAGAGACTCTCAATGGTTTTTTTATTTTCCTCTTTTGACTTTGTATCAGTTGTGTAACTGGAACCTATTAGGAAGCTGCTGCTTGCCACTTCAGGCCATACTGATGAAAATACCAATCCTGGGTTACAGCGCTGAGATCTTGTCAACAGAAGAGTGAATGTGTCTTTTGCTGCGTGAGCAACTCCTCTTAACATCATGGAAGTCAGCTGTATGGAGACAGAAAAACTGTAAGAAAACACATTTAAGGAATGAGTTAATGCTCAGAATCACTGATGTTTAGACAGAGCTGGCATAAGAAATTACTCTCAACAGTGCTTTTGTTATTAGCACAAAATCCAGCTTTCACACGAAAGCAGCGGGAAAAATATTTTTGAAAAGTTAGTGTTCTGACAGATGTGTTCCTGGAACAGTAATAGCAACAGACCTGATGTAGGAACAGTGCTCTGTCCATATAAATGCTTGCAGTCATACAAGATCCAAACTGTCAGCCATTTCCAGCTAACATTGTTATTACATTACAGATCATTCACACTAGACAAGAAAAATGACTCACTCAATTTCATTTGACAGTCATCCCACTAAACTAATAAAAAAGGCAGCTTAAATATCTTTCTTAACTCTTATGAACATATTTGCTTGAACTTCTCAAGCATCATTTGGAGTGTTCGTTCATGTGTCAGAGACACCCCCTGGTTCAGTGCTGCTTCAGCAGCAGTTCATAGCCTAACTTCATTTTAACTCATTAAGGGGAAAAAAAATCACAGAAACCTTTATGTAGGTATTTTTCACTAGCTGAGTCTGTTAATTGAGTTCTGAATAAGCACAGTGGTATTTTGGGGGAGGGAGCAAGTACACTGTAACATTTCCAGGCCTTTGTTTGCCTCTTCCAGCACCTACTTTTCTACAGCTGCTCTTTGCACTGACACCTTATTTCTGCCTCAGGTCATTTCTGTCGTTGCCAGCCACCCCCAGTAGGCAGAGTCCTCGTGGAACAGGTGTGTGGCTGTGCTGGAGGCCACATGGCAGCCACAGGTAGTTGTGGGCAACCACACACCTCACCTTTGCTCAGACTGGCTGCCCTGTATCACCAGTAGCACATGTGCTGTCACCTGCTCTGCAGTGGCCAAAGGAGCCGCAGCAGTCAAATACAGATATCATCAAGTGTATCTTTAACTTCCTAGGTGGTGTTTTCATAACAACCCTTTGGAAGCACTGAGCCTGAAAGGGAGAACTGCTGATGTGTGAAATACCCAGCAAATGGCTGCTGCTTGTAACATCCTTAAAACTGCTCAAATTGAAAATGAGAAAAAAAAAATAACAATTTCTGCATTTGACAGTTCGATTTGGACAGTTGCTTTCATCTCTCCCTAAAAATAGCATGATTCAAAAAGTACCTACATGAGCATTCTGTTAAATTACTATTTAAAAGAAAAAAGATACTGTTACAATCATGCAGTCTTATCTCCTACAGAACAGACCAGGAACCTATTGTAGGAGCAGCTATACAAGATTCCTAAAATCTTCTTCAGAGGCCATCTTCTAAGACAATAACCTGGTTTGTTTAGAGAACTTAGGTGAGAGATCCCCTATCTAGTTGCCAGGTAAGGTTAAATATTTTTTAGAGGTGAAATACTTTATCTCAAGAAAGCATACCTTTGCTTTTAGGTTGGTTTCCGCTTCTAAAAGTTGGACTTATGTTACTACATCATAAACTAATAGAATAATTTCCTATATGGAAACTGATGTTATTAAGAGAAGCTGTTTATTGGTAACTTGTCGGTTTAGTAGTATTTCCAATCTGAGGCAAAATGTGATTGCCTAATGAAGCTGCTTGTGTCGTAACCCCAAGGCTGACTGTTTTGTCTTCATAAACTTTGGGACTCGAGAAGTGCTGGCCAGCAAGCCCCACCACAGAACAAGTCATTTTTCCCAACAGTCCTGGAAACACTGGAAGTGTAGGTAAGTCACAGACGTTTTGTGTGCTGACCTTTCCATGTCCTAAAAAGTGACTGTTTCAGAGGAATGCAAACAAGTCTTCTCCACAGGGAGTGACAGATCTGCCTGTGTCTGAGCACCCTGAGTAGGTCTACTGAATTTAGTGGGTCCAGTCTGAGTAAATAAATCTCTGATGGATTAGGGCTCTCTTCGTTAATGCTTCAGCTCAGCTGGAAACTGCCAGCAAGTATTGTTAAAATTGTTTGGGATGTCAGATGATACAGTACAAAAATAACCATGACTTTTACTTGAATGTATAATCCTGCTATTAAACAAAACTGCCTTGTGAGTAATGCAACCACTTAAAATACAGCAATTTTTACTCTTACAGAGCTTTTAAAAAATTCTGATAAAGTGTGCTCTCCCAAGATCTGACATGGAATGATTTTGATGCTCACTGAAAAGAAGCTCTAAGTTTTCTGAAAATGTCTGACATCATAGTCAATTTTTTTTCCTTGTTATGAGGATCATCAGAAACAAAATTTACTGTAAAAGGAAGGAAATATTTTCTTAAATGCATATGACTGGGGTACTCAGGAGCCTATGTAAAAAAGCACTATGCAAAATACAACATAAAAAATAACATGTGTCATAGTGTTCTACAGAAACAGAAAAGATTAAGAGTTATGATTTGGTGTATTTCCAAGTCTATAGGTGACAGTATCACATTTCCAGGGTATGTATAGAAGAATTCAGAGTTCTTTTAAAGCTCATGTTGGATATAATGCATGTTCTAATGTGCAGAACCCCACTGTAACTTTTTGCATACGTGCTGTGGGGATTGTAAATCAATTGAGAGATTAAAAAAAAAAAAACAACAGCCGTTTGCTCTCACTTACAGCAGCACCCTCTTATCACCAAGTGTTGGAACAGCAGTAAGGAAGTGAACTAATGTCTATCTGGAAGTACCTGTGATCCTGCTTGCTAGAGACCTGTATATACAGAGCAAAGGGGTGCTATAAGTTTCATTATTTAATCCAATTTTATCTCATTTAATCTCATTATTTTATAAGATCTTCTACAGGAAATGGATATGAGGATCAACTGGCTGACTCATCCCTTATTTGAATTTCTGAATGTGTTTTAAGACTCATATCTCAAACCCAACCTCTTACTCATGTTGTATTTTTCAAGGGCAACAGTATGACTGCTACTGTGTGCTGGTCACTACCATTCTCATTACAGCAAACTTGGTAGGCTGTAGAAAATAAAATAAAACTATAGAAAGCCTAGGCTGAACTTTGAATTAACCAGAAAGAGTAGATATTTATCTATATGAGAGCAGTGTAGATGGGATTTGAATGGTCTGTGAAAAAATCTGGAGGGGTGATATGTAGCCTTTTTTTAGATTAATGCACAGTAGAGTAAGTGCTCATACTAATGCACTTACAGACAAAAAAATGAATCCCTGCTTTGCATCAGTAATGGAAATGAGGCAAAGGATTACAAGATATGCTAGATCAACAGAAAGCTTTCTAGAAAAAAATACAGAGGATCCTGGAATAATCCATGTTGGAAGGGACCTCAAGAGCTCAGAGCACTGCTACGAGATAAGACCAGGCTGGTTTGTCCATGGATGGGGCCCACCCGGCCCCTCCGGGTTACCTGTTCTACTGCTCAACTGTCCTCATGGGGAAAAAGCTTTTCCTTTTACCTAGGGAAGGAAATGCATTTGCAAAGCAGCACCACGCTATTTAAACCAGCGGTCCTCAAGCGGTGCTTTCGGTGCCGAGAGAGCAAAGTTCCCCATCGCAGCTTGCTCCCAAAGCTCGGATCCCTGCTCTCACCCTTTGGACTCCCGCGGGGGGCGGAGGGGCAGGAGGCGGGTGTTCCCCCGCAGCCAGCAGAGGCTGGGAGCCCCGGCAGGCCTGCTGCCCGTGCCCGCCACCGCAGCCGCTTATCCCGAGCGCCCCGCGGCCAGCCCGCATCCCTCGGAACCGCGCCCTCCATCCTCCATCCTCCCGGCCCCGCGGGTACCCGAGCGCGGCGGGTCCCCCCGGGCACGGCAGAACCCCGGAGCACCGCGGGTCCCCCCGAGCGCGGCAGAACCCCGAGCACGGCAGAACCCCCGAGCACCTCGGGTCCCGCAGCTCGTCGGGTCCCCGGAGCTCGTCGGGTCCCCCCGGCAGCGCTGCCCCGCTCACCGGCCTGGCCGCCGCCGCCCGGTCCCCGCCGGTGCCGGTGCCGCCCGGGGGCGGGACGGGAATGTCGGGGATGTTCCGTGTGCGGGAGGCGGTGACCGGGATATGCCGTCCCACGGCCGCGGCTGGGGCGAAATCCTCCGGCGTTCGCGGGCTTGTTTTCCTGGGACTGGAGAAAGATACAGGGGGTTGGATTAACACAGCTTTCCAAGGAGAATTAGTGTGGTAAATAGAAAAAAACAAACAACCAAAAAACACTCTTGACAATCAATCATTTCGAAGTAATATGATAGCAAAGAATCAAACATTTTCAAGTTAGGCTATGTGAGGGCCAGTGTTCTGATGAGAAGTGAATTGTCCTTTTGATTCAGTAACACTGACATGACATAGGGAGGCTTGTCTTACATCAGTACATTTTCTTCCATATGATCACTGCCTTATTACGGAGTAAAAGAATAAAATTCACATATTTAGCCCGTGGGTTTATAGTGTTTTACTGGTGGCATTTCAGAACTGTGAAACACAGTGCATCATGTGATGATATGAAGCATCTTCCCCTACCTTATTTCCCCCTCACTCCCCCCAGCTATATGTACTTTTTTCTCTTCTAGAGTAACAACTTCACAGTCACATGAATGATTTCTGGACTAGAAAGATTATCCTAGGGGTGTTTGGATTTTTTAAACTAACTCCAGGTCTGCACAATCACATCCTTCAGAGAGTGAAAATCACTACTCTTCTCTCTGGGAATGCTTCTTTTGTCAGGCACATGTTCAGTACTCTGTATTGCACCTGTGGAAAAGATCTATTGAAGGAAAGAACTATCAAAAGAAACCATGCTCTAGGAACCCAGTTCAGGCTTGGTATCCTCCACAATAGCTGCTTCAAGCACAGTTAACAATATTGCTAAATATAATTGCATACAGTGATGTTCAAAATATGCATCTAAAAAACTTCTAATTTGTAATACACAATGTATATCCTTTATGTTCTTGTTGCTTCATGCCTTCTTGTTATCTTTTTTCCCTTCTAACTCCTCCTCACTCTCTTGATTTTTGCAATCGTGATCTGGGCTAAATTAGCTAAATTAGGAATTGTTCAAAAAAAGTTATCCACGAGAGAACACAGTAGTGAGGTTTACTTGTATGAGTTTCTTAATTAACTGTGATTCTACTTTCTTTTCCGACTAACTCTTCCCTTGAGATTAAACATTTTAATTAATACATTCTTCACCTTGCTTCCACTTGTAAATCAGGAACAAACTGTCTAGCATAGAAGGTATGACTAGAGCCAGACAGTGTTTTGACATAACAATATGCTAATGATATACTACAGTTGTTATTTAGCCTGTAGCAATAAAGAGCTTATAGCGTGATGGTTTTCTTGGTTGTGATTTGCCAAGTGAGGAAGGGCTGCTTCCTCTTCAGTATTCCATCAAGGCAGATTGATTGACAATGGACTTTATTCAGGGCCATCTTCAGTGTGGCAGCCTTGTGGAAAACTAATAGGGAACAGAGTATGAAAGAATGGTTTAAAATTTTGAAATGAAAACTGAATTGTGAGGTGACTTTCCTTGAAAATAAGGAATCTATTTCTACAATGTGCTCAAAAATGATAGAATTCAAATGAGTTTGATGGGCAGTGGTCATTAACTACCAAATTTTCTTGTTCTATTTTATTTCTTTGAAAATTATTTACCAAATATTTGGCATTTCTTAAGGATAAAAACAAACAAAGAACAGGCAAGGAAGAATGTTCTTTGTATTAACTGAGAAAACAACGTACAACTTTATAATGCCCCAACTACTTCAGCCTTGAGCTGTAGCAAGGGTTTATGACAGGATCCCATATATTCTTCTTGGACCAGAATGACAAGCTGTGGAACATGATGTTCTACATACAACAAAGTAATAATTGAAAAACTCATTATAATTTATGCTGTTGTTAAAGTCAGTGCTTAAGAACTGTTCTACACTTTTTAGAAAGGGATTCTAATCATGGCTGGGTCCTTTTCTGCATACCTTGATCATTGATATTTTCAACCTGAGGCCAGGTGGGGGTTGGCCTCTTCTCCCAGGCAACTAGTGACAGGACAAGAGGACAGAGTCTCCAGCTGCACCAGGGCAGGTTCAGGTTGGACATTAGGGAGAATTTCTTCACTGAAAGAGTTGTTAAACATTGGAACAGACCAGCGAGGACAGGGGTAGACTCACCATTCCCAGAGCTGTTTGAGAAATGATTGAACATGACATGTGGTTTAGTTGACAAGGAGGTTGGACTTGATGATCTTTCCCAATCTAAATGATTCTGTGATTCTATTACTCATTCAAAGTGAGGAAAGAAAAGCATGAAGGGAAACGTATGATGCAGGTACCTTTTTTTGTTGACTTGACATATACTTTCTGTGAATCTTAGCAGAAAAATTATTTTAAGAAAAGCTACAGCTCTTAAAGCACTGTCCTGGTCTGGACTTCTGGAAGGCAAGAAAGGTCAGTACTGCTGATTTGTCTTTTACTTGAGACATTATTTCGAATGACACAGCTGTAGCTACCCACTTGCCTGTGAACACCCTGGAAGCTGTAGATTTGAGTTGCAATCCACAGGTGGAGGCTTATTTTCAGGTCTGCTTCTAGAGCTGTCCTGTTAATGCTCAAAATGGCTCTCCCGAGTCCTATCAGGTGCGATGCCTCATCAGCTGCTGGCTGTGCCCCGTGTAACGCCGGAGCAGGTACAGGGAAACCTGCTGTGTAGGCAGCACACCGACGGTGGTTTGAGCTCTGTAATTAAAAGACGTGAGCTATTCACCATTTACTAATAATGGCTTTAGTGACAGTGCTAGAGAGACAACCCATTCTGCCGCTCGGGAGCGTGTCTGGTTGGGGCAGCACCGCACGGCCGAGCCGCTTTCTCTTCTTGCTCGGGGGTTCTTGCCCAGTTTTTTTGCCCCACAGGCAGCGACGAGCCCTGGGCCCGTGCCACGGGGTCAGGGAAGAGCCCGGGGGGCTGGCAGGGACCTCCGGAGACCCTCTGGTCCAGCGGATGGTCCCTACGCGCGCGGTTATGTAAGCGCCCCGCCATTTCCCGCGGGATGGGGCGGGGTAGCATGGGATGGGATGGGATGGGGTGGGGATAGCATGGGATGGGATGGGGTAGAGTAGCATGGGATGGGATGGGGTGGGGTGGGGTGTGTGTGGTGCCGGTGACCGCGGGCACGCGCATGGCGCCATACATAACAGGCCGGGCCCGGAGCGGCCCCGTGCTCATCCGGGCCCTGCCGCTCGGCCCCGCCCCAGGGGGGGTCCCGCCCGCGATCTCTGCCCTCCCCCGCCGCGGCCCGCCGGCCCCGCACCGCCCCGGCTCGGGGGGGGTTATTCCCGCAGGGCCGAGGGCTGTCCCGGCCGCCCCGGCCTGGTCCCGGTGCCGGAGCCAGGCCCGGCGAGCGCGGCCGGGCCGCGAACACACCGCAGAAACGTGAGGGCCGGCGGTCACGTGGGGGCGGCGGGGCCAATGGGCGGCGCGGGGCGGGGCGAGGCGGGGCGGGGCGGGGCGGCGCGGCCGGCGCAGTCACAGGGCGAGCGGCGCGGCGCGGAGCGGAGCTGGGGCACGGCGGAGCGCGGGTAGGGCGCCCTCACCGCCACCACCGCCGGGAGACCGCCGCACACACACAGCTCGTACACCGCGCTCGCTCCTTCCCTGCCGGCCTGCCTGCCTGCCTGCCTGCCTGCCGCGGCCCCGCTCCGCCCGGCGCCGGGGCCCCGCGGGCGGGGGGATGCGGCCCCGCCGGGCCGCCGCTCCCGCCGAGTCCGCCGGGTC
>JAWWEE010000040.1:53567388-53611327 GCA_035221455.1 Xenops minutus | reverse complement strand
ATGAGCGGCCCCGCGGGCCGGCGCGCTTCCCGCTGAGCGCCCGCGCCCGGCATGGCGGTGAACGCCGTGCACTGGTTCCGCAAGGGGCTGCGGCTCCACGACAACCCCGCGCTGCGGGAGTGCATCCAGGGCGCCGACACCGTGCGCTGCGTCTACATCCTGGACCCCTGGTTCGCCGGCTCCTCCAACGTGGGCATCAACAGGTGGCGGTGAGTGCGAGTGCGGGGCGCTGCGGGGCGCGGTACCGCGCTGTGTGTGCGGGCACTGCGCCGCATCCCCGCCATCCCCTCCGCGCCCCGCTGGGCCAGCGCCCGCTGCCCTCGCCCTCCTTCCCTGCCCTCCCCTCCCTTCCCTCCCCGGTTACGTGTGCGGCCCGTATCGTAAAATACCTTGAGCTGGAAGGAACCCGCAAAGGGTCACAGGGTTCAGTGCTCAGGGCAGCTCCAGGAATCCCACCGTGTGCCCGGGATCCCTGTCCAAACGCCTCCCGAACTCTGGCAGATTGGGTATCTCCCTTCCTGGGGCGTGCAGAGCTCTCCCTGCACCTTCAGTCCTCCCACCGAATACAGAAATGAGTTTTACGGTGGGGTTGTGACTGATTCTTGCACGCTAAATGTGTGCCATAGTAAGGCAGAGGTTAATAGGACTTCTGTGCATGCTTGTCATGTGAGATTAGTTAAAACATCACTAGGGATCTGAAAATTGTTACCCTTTTAAAAGGGTTGATAATGCAGGAGGGTTCACGTATCATCTGTCCATCCGGTGTCAGGAACTTGAAATGCCTGTGAATTTAGCCTGCCAAATGCTTGTGAATTTAGCCTGCCCAGACTATGATGCCGAGACGTTGCCTAATTATGGAACAAGCACAATGAAACTTGGCTTAACGTTACGTCATAGAAGAGTGACAAAGTTTAGATGACCTTTCATTATGGGTTTCAGTTAAGTTCAAGGAGTATTTCTTTGAGATTTAATAATTTGTATCCCAGGTCATTAAGTAATTTACCAGCAAGGTAACTTGCCTTTGGAGGTTTTGGATTTTTTTCCAAATTCTGGGAAGTTTTCCCATTTCTGGTTTTCAGGAGACAGAAATACTAAAAATGCTTCCTTTGGAGTTTAACTTGATGGTTATTCCATTTTCCCTGCAAAAACAATATTCGTATCACTTAAGAATAATGATTGTTAGATAATTCCCTTATCTAAGATTCATGATGTACGTTTCTTTTATAGAGACTTCTAAGTTTTTTTTTGAAGAGGATAAGTTTTTTGGGTAACATTTTGACTTCATAAAGAAGCTTAGAGGTCTTAATTTTGTGGATGAAGTATGAACAGCTGCTTAATTTTAAAAGAATGTGGGCAATTGGCTCAAGTCTTAAGTGTTAAGGGAATCACATGACTTAAGAATACTTCATTGATCTCTCATGTGCTTTGCAATTGAAGTGCTAAACAGTTCTTGGTTATATTCTCTGAGCTAGTGAATGATAGACAAATGTGAACTTTGATTCTAGCAGAAGGAAGTTCACGTATTGTGTGCTATTGCCCTTATTCTTCAATGACTATGGAACATGATTGTTAGCTAATACAGTCCTTGAGTACATTTGTGTGGGATATATTTGCTGGGTGGTTTACTTTAACAGTGTTCCTAGTATTCCAAAAGAGAACTAGTCCCTCCACTGCATTTTGCATTTGAAGAAAACCACCTTATTTTAGTTGCTGGTTAGAGGGACTGAATTTTTGGGTAAATTACAACTCCCCTATCCAAAGTACTTCAGACTGTCTCCTGGGACTCAAGTTACCTTCAAGGCACATGCTGCCCATGGATTTGAGTAGAGAATCTTGCTGCCTGCATAGCCTGGTTTTGTGCGATCTTCAGGGTTTTTTCAAGTTTAAAAGTGCAATAACTTTATAGAATTATTGGCTTCTAAAGCTGTATGTTTATTATGTTTATTGTTCTTAATAAACTTGTATTTAAATCAACAGTTACTAGTTTAGTATGAATCCATTTTAGGTTCTGGTTGTTTGAGCTGTTTTTAACCAGTGCAAACCACACAATCACAGTATGTATACGCAAGGCTTATGATGCATTTTTCGGTTTGCCATTGTGATTAATGATGAAGCATTTTATGTTCTTAGTCACTTGATGACCATAAGCAAGATCCTTGCTTACGTGCCTGTGGAGTAGGGTGTTGAATTAGTCAAAAATATTTTATTTGAGACCAGAAGCAGAAGCCCTTCAGCACTAGGAACACGAGTCAAATTTAATCTCCTGGTGTTAATTTACATTGGTTCTTTCTTAATTTGAGTTGATTGACACCAAGGGTTTATGTGCTGGTGAGTTTATGGTCCTAATGCCCTGGGCAAAACTCTTCTCTTGTCAAATTATGACTAACATGATACGTACGAGGAAAAATGGTGAAAGAATACAAGAAACCAGAAGGTTTACTTTTGTGTTAGAGTATTGTCACTCTGCAGTCACAATTACGGTTCCTTTTAACAAATATGTGTTAAATCTGGCAAATTGCGACCTTTAATGCATAGGTGCTTTCTGATTAACTTTTTAAACAGTCATGTAACAATTGTGAACTAATATTTTTGTGTAATTGCACTATTGAGCAAGACTAATTACTAAGCAGTCACATGGTCTTACTGACCTCCTTTCTCCTGGCATTCAGCCTACCTGTTCTAAATTCATAAATGCTACGTAACAAATGCCAGGGCCTCCCTTAACTCACTTAGTTCTTTTCTCTTTGTGTTCTGTTTCTTCTTATTGTTCCTTTTTTTCAAGTTGTCACATAAATCAAGATGTGCTTTCATTGAGACATGCCTTTTCTATGTAATGAGTGCACAGTGTTTTTCACAGATCAACACTTGAGAGAGAGAAGTTACTCGGTGCAGTAAAAAGTGGTGGAGAAACGGTGGAGGGAGATGCTAAATGAAAAATCAAGCTAACACTCTTTTAAGAAAGTTTTATCAATTGCCATTAAACATTTGGCACCAGAATTAGCTTGCATCTGATCATGTCAACAGAGCAGACAAGGAATGTAACTTGCATACTCCAACAACTAACCATTACCTACTTCTGAAAAAATGTGTTCGTTTGTACTCACAGACTTTTCCATATTAAGGAGCATGGGATCTCATGTTTAGCAAAATCACTTAGGGGAGGGTTTCATTTAGCCCTGGTTTTAGCAGAGAGTGGCAATTGATCACAATACCTGAAAATGCAAACATTCTGTTAGTTGCTGCATAAGAATTTACTTTGGGTAATAATTGACTACTTTTAGTTTGTCTTTTTGAGTGGGTATGTATGTCTTTGATATCCTAGTTAAAAAGCTGGTGTGTAGCGATTGATTTTATAAAGATGGATAGTCTAATCTTACCAATCCTTGTATTTCTTTTTTTTAATCATTCCTGAAGAGAACAAATTTAATTTTTAAAATAAAAGTAATAGAATTTATTTTGTATATCTATTAGATTTTGTGAGAATATTGATGCATTGAATGTTCTCTGAAGTTACTGCTGCTATTTTGGCAGATAGTGCTAGTGATTTAGGAGAAAGAAAGTGTGATTTTTTTTTTATTTTTTTTTTTACACTTTTAAGTATATTGAAAATGGAAGCCTGACAAAAAAAAAAAAAAAGAAAGTTTTATTTCCAGAACAATCACTGCAATTCATGGAAATTGGAACTTGTTTTAAAAATTTAATACTTAGACATCCTTCAGTAATAGCTGTTTAATTTTGCTATTCTGTGCATCTGGTTTTGAAAATACACTTTTTTAGTTTCAGCTTATGTAGGTATGATTAGTCCTATTTGTTTGGATGGCGGACTGGTGGAGAAAGTTTGTCAACAAAATTATTCTGTGAATAGTTTCAAGTCTGTACTTCAGGCAGGCAAAATTTCTGTATTATACTTTGTTAATTTTGGTGACATGCTTGGTATATAAAAAGGAATGCACTGAAATATTTATTATTTCCCTGCTAAAGACATTCATTTAAGTTTGTTTTCATTGTATAGAACTTTGAATGAAAATCTATTTGATTTATTAAATATTTAACATCAAGCCCACCAAACGTGCTCTAGCACTCCCCTCCTCAGCTGGATAGGGAAGAGAAAATACAACAGTAAGGACAAGGAGAAGTCATTTAACAATTACCATCATGGGGAAAAATTATTAATTTATTACCAATCAAATCGGAATAGGGTAATGAAAAATAAACCAAATTCTTAAAGCACTTTCCTCCAACCCCTCCCTTCTTCCCAGGCTCAACTTCACTCCCATTTTGTCTACCCCCTATTCCTGCAGCAACACAGGGGATGGGGAATGGGGGTTTTGGTCAATTCATCACATGTTGTCTCTGCTGCACCTTCTTCCTCAGAGGGAGGACACCTCACACTCTTCCCATGCTCCAGTATGGGATCCCTCCCAGGGATCCACAAACTTCTCCAACATGAGTGCTTCCCATGGGCTACAGTTCTTCATGAACCGCTCCACTATGGATCCCTTCCACAGGGCGCCAACCTTCAGGAACTCACTGGTCCAGTGTTGAGTCCCTTCTGGGATCACAAGTCCTGTCAGCAAACCTGCTCCAGTATGAACTCCTCTCCATAGGTCTGGCCAGAAGCCTGATCCAGCACTGGCTTCCCACGAGGGCACAGCCTCCCTTGAGTACCCACCTGCTCCACTGTGGGGTCCTCCGTGGGCTGCAAGTGGAGATTTGCTCCACCATGGACCTCTGTGGGCTGCAGGGGGATGGCTTTCCCCCACCATGGTTTTTACCACGAGCTGCAGGAGAATCTCAGCTCTGGCACTGGGAGCACCTCCTCATCCTCCTCCTTCCCTGACCTGAGTGTCTGCTGAGTTGTTCCTGTCACATACTCTCACTCCTCTCTGGCTGCAATTGCTCCTGAGCAGTAACTTTTTCCTCTTAAGTTATCCCAGAGGCAACTTGGCCAGCGGCAGGTCTGGCATTGGCCCTGAAAGACGTGGGAGAAGCTTCCATGGCTTCCCACAGAAGCCACCCTTGTGACCCCCCTACTACCAAAACCTGGCTATGCAAACCCAATACAACCCATTGTGCCCTTTAATTAGTAGCTTCAACTCTAGTGCAGCGTGTGCCACTTGGAGCACTTTTGTCCAACCAGCCCACTAAATTGAGGGTGAATAATCTGTAAAAAATGTGTAGCTTGTTTCCACAAGTTGCATGTTGAGATGTGATTCCCTCTATAATTCATGTTATATGATCGAGTCCTGTGATTTACAGAGTACGTCACTGGAGCACGCTGACGTATGTCCTCATGGGTTTAATCCTGCATTGCTGATGAAAGGGTTGGTTCCACCCTTCTATGATAGCACACAGCCCTGTGGTGAGCCAGTTCAGCTCATCAATCTGTCCAAAAGAGATTAATTACCAGTTTTGGTAGGATTAGCACTGTGGGAGATTGTGCCAACCAAAAGGTCACAGTAGCAGTGGTGGAGAGGCGAAGAGTGGGAAGGGCAGGTGCCATTTCTTTCAGTGGCAGTTTGGGTTTGAGCCAGGTTACAATGGCCATATAACTGTGGCCTGCATTGCTCATGTGTGTAGTAACCACAGGGTGGTTTTTGGAAGAGGATTATTGGTTTCTTCGTGGCTTGCCATTTGTTGACACCCTTTGAAGTTATATTGTTGAAAATAATTATTGGTGTTTTTACTATGTTAGAGAAAAGGCACAATTTATTTTTTGTCAATCTGTCAGAATGTGAGAAATAAGCCTGCTAGCTGAGAAATTGCACTGTGCCTGTTTCCTCGTTTTGGTGAATGATCTTGTATCACCAGATTCTCTAATGTAACTATTATTAAATTGGACGAGAAGACTACCCTGGTTGGTGTGAAGGGAGCAGGTGGTACTGCAAATCCAATTTTTACTAAGTGTTCAGTAAGTCGTTTTTTCCAAATTGAAGTTACTGTAGTCCAGAACAATTCTAGTCAGCATTTATACAATTTGGTTTTCTGACTGCAAGATTGATCATGAAGGACTATTAATTCCTCAGGTAAGACATTGTGAGGTTTTAGACACTGGTTTTACATCACTAACTTCCAGGTTTGTGCATCTCAAGAGGAGATCTGGGTAGAGTGTTCTTAATATGTAAGAGTAGTGTGTGGACTTTGAGTATCAAGGAAGAAATGTAGTTTTGAAACAATTCTATAATATTATTTCAGTCCTCTTTCTCTTGGGACCAGTAATCTATTTTTACTTTATGTAAGTATCAATAGATTGCATTCTTCTTTTGAGTAGGGGAAGGTAATCTGTCTGCAATTTACAGTGTTACCTGCTCTGGTCACAAAAGAGGAGGGTGATAACCCTCAACAAACACCATCTGTGGTGAATGCAAAAGCAGCTGGTTTTAGGCAATCAAGAATTCAGAATTTTACATTTTTTTCCTTAACTGATCAGTATGTAGCAACATCAATGAATTCCACAAGTTATTTTATATATTAGCATTCCCTTTTGGCCATTTTAATGCAATAAAGTATATTTTCCTTCAGTATATGAAAATGATTTTGTTCCTACCAATGGAAGCTACTCTTTAACCATATTATGCAAGTATTGCAGAAAAACCCATTTATCACTGTGTACTGCCTGAACTTTTTGGTTTTTGACGGTATATCTACAGATTGGAAGCCCTTATTTTCAAAAGTGATTCTTTTCCATACTCTGTCTCAGTGCCTGGCAGGTTTTCAGGTTAGTTATATAACCTGTGATAGGAGGAAGGTCAAGCTGCCAGGAAAGTCAGCCATTTTTTCAGTGTAGAAGTCACACTAAAATCTGTGATGTATTAATTTGCATATTGAAAGAAACTCTTTGCTTTAGGGAATTTTGTGGCCTTCCCATAGTGACCTAAAAAGGCAGAAGTGAGCTTGAGTATGAATTGGTTGTGTAAGTACTGTTAGAGTATGTGGCTTTGTGTTCCTTGGGCTTAGTAATTTGCATATCACATTTTAGCAGATTTAATAGCTGTACCT
The DNA here is from genome assembly GCA_035221455.1 of Xenops minutus. Taxonomy (NCBI): domain Eukaryota; kingdom Metazoa; phylum Chordata; class Aves; order Passeriformes; family Furnariidae; genus Xenops; species Xenops minutus. The sequence goes on along the minus strand of JAWWEE010000040.1, from coordinate 53,604,328 downwards.
TTGGTTATCTCTAGGAAAGGACTGGATTTGATTACCAGGGTAAGAACTTCCTAGTATTCTGGTGCAATACATTTCACTTAGATTTTTCAGAATTCTTAATTTAATGTGGAGCAAGGTTAATTTGTGTGTTTCTGTGTACTTCTGGCTTCCACATTCTTTGCAATCTAGGTCAAGAGGTGAACTGTAGTTGCAATGTTCTTCTAACCCTGAAGCCTCCATTTGTTTTTGAGGTCACCATGAAGCATTTACTTTCATTGCTTTGGAGTTTTGCTTGTATAAATGTTTTTTATATGGGAATAAAGCTTTAGTGGAGGTGAAGGATAGAATGGAAAGGACAAATCAGTATTTTAATTTTTTGTTTCAAGTAAGTGGAGATGGCTGTGGCAAAAGTCTATATGTATGTCTATACTTTTGGAACAGTTACAAATCTGAGATCATACCAATTACTAGTGGAGATAATAAAAGTTAACAGGTAAGCTTTGTTAGCATGAGTTTAGGCAGTAGCTGAGCTTCAGTGAGGAGAACTTCCTAAAATAGCATATTTTTTTCAATTCTGTACTTTGGTTTTTTAGTTTATTTTTCAAAAATTGGATTAGTATTTGAAAGGTCTGAAATTCAATGTCAGTGAACCTGGGTAGAAAATAAGAATTTCATAATACTCAGGGTTTCAGAAGTAAATTCAGGTGTCAAATTGTTGCTTATAATCTCTTTGAAAAGTGCTAATGCAACAAGACTTTAGCAATAAGACAAAACCTATTCAGGTTATCAGAGATGGAGGGGATTTCTCCAGTTGAATGTTGGTTAGGATGTGTCCTACAAATCTAACTTCTGTCTTGACAGGCATGTGATTGTCTTATGCATTGCTTTCTCCTGCAACTAAACTAGAGAAACTTTCTTAACCTGCTTTAGAAATTTATTTCAGTGCTTCCTAATTTGTGGGAAAGCATTTCCTTTTCCGTTCACCACATGCATTTCTTCTGTAACATCTGTAAGGATGTTTGTGGCTCTTTCACAGGCATGAAAAGTAATGGCTGTAAAATTCTTGCCCTGTAAGTTTATTCTTTCAGAACACAAACCCTTATCCCTTCAAAATGAAAACCAAAGACATTGTAAAAATTCTATTTAAACTCGGATGGGAAAGTTATGATGTTATGAATCCTTCAGTGATGGACGTGAAATGGCTACAGCACAGGTTACTTAGGAACAATTCCTGTAAGGAAAACTTGGATGTTTCTATCTGTTATCAGTCCAAAGTGTGAAATCCATGACCTAGAAAATGCTTTATTTTTTTATAGTAAGGAACCTGTGGAGTTCAGTGCTTGCAGGTTTGGGGTTTTTTGTGTTTCTCAGTGAGAGTTTTCTAGTGACCTTGTAGGTGAAGGGTGAACTGAGCTGCAGTTGAGGGGACAGGGAAAGGGGGCAAGGTAGTGATTAAAAGCGCAGAAATAGGAGGGCATCAGAAAGAGGCATAAATAAATAGGTAACTTGTTCATGTAGGCTTCTTGAAACTTTATGCCTTGTGTAGTTCATAAAGCACAATCATGGTCTGCATGGTTGCAAGTTTGCTGTGCACTAAAGATATAGAACACCATGACAAGGTTTATCTGAGTTTCACAATCTGTGCAGTTCTGAAGTACTGGAGAAGCATGCAGAGAATTGAGACGACATTTTACAGAGCAGCTGGCACTGAAAATAGTTAATAATTTGATTTCCAACATAATGAATTCATTGAAGAATGGAGTAAATGCTGCCTTTCCTTGTTCTCTTGTGAGTTTTTGAGTTTGAGTTGAAATTTTCTGCTTGTAAATTCTGTGGCATCAAGTGATTTTTTTTTTCCTTCATATTTCATATTCTAGAGAATAAACAGGCTCTTTTTTTTCCCTAGGAGTCTGAAAGTAGAAGAAAACATTCCAGCTTTTAGCAGAGATTACCTACTGTTTTTTTCCCTTTTTCCCCTCTCATGGGAAAAGGATGACTCTACATCTGCAAAACTAGAGATCCATTTGAAAGAAAATATTCTACAGAGTAATTTTTGCCATCTGGGTTTCAGAACGATCTTGACTGGGGAGAGGGGTGCATTTCAGTTTTGTTCTTTGTTTTTGTAAGTCTTGCTATTAGTGAACTCCAGAAGTCAAAACCATCCAAGTCTTAATGAGGGTGATCTAGCAAAGGATGGCATCTGAATTATTTGTTTTATTTGTGTTGCCTAGGGATAATTCCTGTGACTTTCCATCATTATTTTTCAGTAGATGACAGCTTAATAAGGTCTAGTTTACTGTGCTTTATCTGTTTCTTTTTAGGCAACATAGCTGTTTTCTGCTATTACACAGTATATCCTCAACCTTGTGAATGCTTCTTTAAATGACTGGTTTTTTTTCTCCAGCATACTCTTTCATTGGTATGACTTGGAAACATTGCTAATGTGTAGTTTCTTCAGTTTATGACAAAGGAAGAAGTTGTAAATTGCTGTGATGTTGATAACTCAGCTTTAATTGTGGTATATATTCTCCTTTTATTTCAAGGCTTTCATAATCTGATAAGATCTGTATAAAATTAGTTTTGATCGTATAGTTCATAGTGTTTTTCAGTGAGTAGGGGTTTTTAACTTGATTGAAATTTCCTTTCTGTATGCTAGTTGCCAGTAAATACACTGGTGAGAAGTATTTTATTTCATCAGTAGTGTATTTTTCTTCTAAACCATGAAGAAAATCATGGGTTTGTGAGGCGAAATGTGAATCTTCCTATTTTCACATTTTAGAATTCGGCTTTCTGCATTCTTTGCAATATAACCCCCACCAACCTGTCTTTTTCAGTGCCAACACTGAAATATTGTATTAGTTTTCCAAGGCAGAATTCTTCAATGGTGCATTTACTGAAAGTTTTACTCCAGTTCTTTACTACTTCCATATGAGACAGCACAATGGACCTTGCATTTTTGGCACTGGAGATCATGCTTTCAAATTGAGAAGTGTTACTAGTTATGTGTTGCTCTTGCAGCAGCAGTCTTGCCTGTTTTTTCATAACTATGCAATTTTTTTTCTTCTACTAGTCCTTCTTTCTTCCAGAATTCTTTGCAACTTTGCAGTTGCTGCTCTATGGCTTTTCAAGTGCAGTGATAAAGTGAAAAATAAGTTGAGGGGGTTTGGATGGATTTTTGTTATATTCTGTTTGAAGAGCATGAGATCTTCAGAAACAGTTAATATATATGATTTATTCTCAAGTGAAAGTGGGGAAGTTCCAAGGACTTTTCCATTTGCTGTACCGTATTGTCACCAATTGCAATGTTTTTCTTGCTGAACTTAGAAGTTTTAAGAAGACATAAGGTAAAGTAACCCTTGCACAGTTTTCTGTGTGTTATTTTTCTACTTTCATCATTTGGGCTGTATCTGTCAGAATCTGTTGACTGGAGTTTTCATTAGGGTATAGTATGTGGTAATGCCTAGCTTGCCTTTTCTTGGAACAGGTTGTCTTTTGCATGGAAGTGTTAGTCTTTTTGTGTCTTAAATTTTACCTTGAATGGAAGCTTTTGAACTTGGACTTGGATAAATTGATCAAAAAACCCCTAAGTACAAGTCAGTGTGATTGATATTTGAAGCCTTGCAGGCTTATTTCTGCAGGGATAATTATTTCCTTTACAAAATATAGTTCAATGAAAACTTGCATGGGGACCTTTTTTGCTTTGTCATAAGGTAATGGTCATCAACAGTAAACAGGAAATCATGTAATTGTCAACATTTCTTTCTGCATTTGTGTGGGACCTTTGTTATCTCCCCTCTCCAGCTCATGCAGGTTCAAACAGGGTTTAAAAACATATTAGGTTTACCTGCCATTCACCAGGGTTTTTCTTTTATGGAGATTTAGTTATTTAGATCTGTAAAAAAGGATCGTGTCCATTAGCTTGTCTTGGATGGTGGTACTGGAGCAGCCTGTTTGTGCCAAACTTTGATGCCAGCTGTTGACTCTGGCAGGGGACACACTGTTCACAAGCTTCTATTCCTTTTCACACCTTTCCCTTCCATTCTTTATCAGTTCCTCCGGTTTTGAACACTGGCTTAGTACCTTTTGAACTCCAAGCATGTATTAGGTTTCACTTAACCTTTAGCCACCAATGTTTCTAAATATGACACAGAGGAGCAGAACCGACCCGCTGCTTGTACCTGCTCACATGGAGCCTTTCTCTGTCCCACTTAGGAATAAAGTTCGGCTACGGTGCAGGAATCCTCTCGGAGTAGCTCCATAGGGAAGGAAAATTTTGTCTCCTACTACAACAGTTACATATAACCGGAAAAGTAGGTCATTGTGGCAGGGAGTAGTCCAAACAGCCGCCTGGTTGCTGCAGCAACGACCTACTTTACGAAACTATATTTGTTGATTCATATTGAAACACTCTTCTTAAAAGTGTTATAAGGAAATGATCAGGTTATGAGATACGTAACAATGAAAGCAGCAGGCTTTGTGGACTCCCCCTGCTCTCCTCCTCTCCCCCATTCTCCCCTCTCTCTTTGGTCTTGCCCCTTGATGTTGGTTGGATGTTGGGGGATTAAAGCAAATAAGGTTTGTTTTTATTCAGTTTGACTTCTAGCGGGGAACATAGCTTTTTACTTGAAGGTTCTCTGTAGTCATAATGTTTATCATAGGTGATTTAAGTTTCCAGAGTTCAGAGCCTACAAATCTTCCCCCATCATTTTTGCCTATAGAAATAAGTTTGGAGTTAAAACAACTACAAAAAACCCCTTTTCCTAAAAATCTTTCTTGGGCACTGGAACAGTCTTTCCAGGGTCACAGCACCAAGCCTGCCAGAGTTCAAGGAATGCTTGGGCAACACTCTCAGGCACATTGTGTGATTTTTGGGTCTGTCCTATGCAGAGGCAGGAATTGGACTCAGTGATCCTCATAGGTCCCTTCCAAGTCAGGGTATTCTGTGATTCTATGAGTATTACTTGTCTGGAGGGCTAACAGTTTCTCTTGCTGTTCAACTGCTCTTATTTTAACCATTTTGTCTCCAACAAAGTTTGTTCACCTTCAGGAAGATGGGCTTGGTGCCTGCCTCCTCCCCTCCTCCCCCTTCTTTTTTTTTTCTTTTAAATTGGCAGTGTTTCTGTCTGTCTTCAGTTTTGCTATTAATTCTAATCCTGGAACAAGCAAACTGGAAAAAATACAGTGATTCTGTGTAGAATTATGTTCTCCAGTTGTCTATCTTTATTCTTTCAACAAGGTAATAATAAAAAAATCTGTCACTGGTGTTCAGGAAGTGAATTTTGGTAATTCATTCCTGTCTTCTGAAAGGAATGGGTAGACAGGGAAAATGCAAACCCCCAGTTTTTATAGTAAAGGTTTCATTCTTCTTCAAATAATTCTTTATCTAAACTACTGTGACTTCTCCAGAGATGGCTGAATTTCACTTTTTAGTTATCAGATCTTCTGCTTAACTGTACTATGTAACTTTTCCAGATGAATTTAGTGACTTCAGGTAAAACATTTTCTGTAGGTCCTGACCTTCAGTATTGTGGAGAACTGCTGCAGTTCTGGCAGATGAAGATAGCACATTATTTAGGGGTTATTTGGATTTTTTGATCTATTGTGTCCTGAGCTATTCTTCAGTTCTCTTTTCCAGGACTTACGTTACTGAGCTCTGTGTATCTTCTGCATCAGCTCTACTTTGAGATGAAAGGCCCCTGCAGCATGAAATTTTACCTCCATTAGTCTACCCACACACACTGAGAAAATTTGGGACAGAGTGGAGTTTTTTGGGATTTATGCAGCATGATCTTTGTGCTCTTTTTTCTACATGATTACTGAAAAACCTGAATACATTTTGATCATATTTACCTTATATTCAGCTATAAATGACTAATTTCAGTTTTGAAAGACCGGTTCAGAAAATTTTGGCCTTTTGATTCATAAGAGTAACAATGGGAGGGACATTGAGACCATGCTCAAATGTCTGACCACCAATACGGCAAGAACTAGTCAATTTTAATTAAGATTTCCAGGAGTAGCTTCAGGATTTTCCCCCCCCCTGTTTTCTGAACTTTCTTCTAATTTCTGTGCTTGTTAATGGATTTCAGCTCTATCCTTATTTCTCTCCTGTTAAATAGATCTTTCAGATATGGGAAGCCAAAGATAATGGAATTGTACCTTAAGAACTTGCAATTTATCCAGTGTAGTTGAGATATGTATTTATTTTACACATTGTTTCATTTCTGTGAAACTCAAAACTGTGCAAAATTTTATTTGCACTAATTATAACCTTAGAAAGGTTACTTTAATGTCAGGAAAGTAAACGGGTTTTATTAAAGTAAATGAAGGGCAGTGTAAAATCTGTCCTTCAGAATCAGATTGCTCTTATCGTGCTTGCTCTTTTGAAATGAGCCGTAGCTGTTACTTTCTCATGGACAGCTCAGATTGCCAAAAATAACATGGCTGAACTGTTTTATAAAGCAAACCAGCTCTGGTTTAATTACATCGAGCCTTATGAGCTGCTCATTTAAATAAGAGAACTTGGGTACATGAGTTAGGGTGTTTTCAATTCATTTATATGTGAGCAAGTCTGTATTCTCAAGTAACTTAGTTTTGTAATTTGCTCTTAGGTAACATTTCCCCATCTGTTCCCAGTACCATTTGTTTGCTCTTGGGTTTTCCTTTGTGGATCTCTGGAAAGAGGAATAAGGAATTAAAGTCAAACAATAAAGACTTTGATTTATCAGATTGGAATTAGAGGATTAGAAAAAAATAAGCACAGAATATATACTTTAAAGAATGGGAGACACTGGAGGAGAGAGATTTAGGAAACTGTGAGCCTGTTAGTCTCCTATCACCAGAAGGCTGACCTTTGTAACATGAAGTAATTTGAGATGTTTGTTTCTAGTTACATGGGAATAGATAAGATGAGTAATAGGTACCCTTTGAATGTGAAGTTAAGATCCAGACTTTATAGAAGCTAAATATGCTATTTGCTGTGATGTATGGCTCACAAAATAGGAACTAAATACGGATTGCTATTTCACTGAATCACAGAACTGTTGGAGTTTGAAGGGACCTCTGGAGATCAGAGTCCAACACCCCCTTGGTAAGGCAGGTTCACCCAGAGCAGCTTGTACAGGATGTGTCCAGGTGAGTTTTGAGTATCTCCAGAGAAGGAGACTCCACAATCTCTCTGGGCAGCCTGTTCCAGTGATCTGTCACCTTCACGGTAAAGACTCTTTTCCTCATATTCATGTGGAGCTTCCTGTGTTTCAGTGTGTGCCTGTTGCCTCACATCCTGTTGCTGGGAACTGCTGAAAAGGGTCTGGCCCAATCCGCTTGACACCGCCCATAAGATATTTGTATGCATTGATAAGATCCCTTCTGTTATCTCTTCTCCAGACTATACAGGCACAGCTCTCTCAGCCTTTACTCATAAGAGAGATGCTCCAGTCTTCTCATCATCTTTGTTGTCCTCCACCAGACCCTCTCCAGTAGTTTCTTGTTTTTCTTGGACTGGGGAGCCCAGAACTGGACACAGCACTCCGGATGTGGCCTTATCAGGGCAGAGTAGCATGGGAAGATCACCTCCCTCAACCTGCTGGCAATGCTCTTCCTAATTTATCCCAAGGGACCATTAGCCTTCTTGACCATGAGGATACATTGCTGACCTGTGGTTAACCTGTTGTCCACCACTTGTCCTTTTTCACAGAGCTACTTTCCAGCAGGTCAATACCTGACATGTGCTGGTACTTGGGGTTATTCCTCCCTACACAGCCCTCCACTTGCCTTTGTTGAACTAAATTATGTTCCTCTCTGCCCATCTCTGCAGCCTGTCCAGATCTTGCTGGATGGCTGCACAGCCTTCAGGTGTATCAGCCCCTCCTCACAGTTTTGTGTCATCAACAAACTTGCTGATGGTACGCTCTGTCCCTTCTTCCAGGTCACTGGTGAGTACATTAAACAAGAGTGGACCCAGTAAAGGGACTCCTGGGGAGCACTGTTTGCTACAGGCCTCTAGCTGGACTGTGCTGTTGGTCACAGTCCTCTGACGTTCAGCCAGTTCTCAACCCACTTGCCTGTCCACTAGCCCAGCCCACATTTCCTGATCTTACCCATGAGAACGTTATGGGACAGTGTCAAAAGCCTTGCTGAAGCCAAGGTAGACAACATCCACTCTCCCCTCATCTACCTAGCTAGTCAGTCCCTCATAGAAGGCTATCAGATTAGTCAAGCATAATTTCCTTGTAGTTAATCTGTGTTGAATACTTCTTATAGTGTTCTTTTCCTCCACATGCTTAGACGTGACATCCAGGATGAGCTGTTCCATCACCTTCCCATGGATGGGAGGTGAGGCCAGCTGGCCTCTAGTTTCCTAGGTCTTCCTTCTTACCTTTTTTGAAGACTGCAGTGACATTGGCTTTCCTCCAGTCCTTATGCCCTTCTGTTCTCCATGTTTCAAAGATGATGGAGACTGGTTTAGCAGTAACATCTGTCAGCTCCCTTAGCACTCATGGGTGCATCCCATCGGGGCCCCTGAATTTGTCAATGTCAGGTTTGACTAAATGCTCTCTAATCCGATCCTCCTTGACCAAGGGAAGATCTTCCTTTCCCCAGACTTTTGCTCTTGCCTGCAGGGTCAGGGATTCCTGAGGGCTGGCCTTAGCAGTAAAGACTGAGCAAAGAAAGCATTCAGTAGCTCTGCCTTCCCTGTATTCTTTGTCACCCACTTCATTCAGCAGCAGGCCCACGTTTTTCCTAGTCTTCCTTTGCTACTTCTAGCAAAAGATAGGAAGATGTAGAAGAAGCCCTGCTTGTACTTGACATCCCTTGCTAGATTCAATTACAAATGGACTTCAGCATTCCTTATCACATCTCTGCATACTTTGGCAACATACCTATGTTCTTCTCAAGTGGCCTGTCCCTTTTCCCACACTTCATAAACTTTCTTCTTCTGTTTTGCCAGAAACTCCTTGCTCATCCATACAGGTCTTCTGGCCCTTTTGCTAGATTTCTTACTCATAGGGATGCACTGGTCCTTAGCCTGGGAGAAGTGATGCTTGAATATTAACCAGCTCCCTTAGACCCCTCTGCCTTTTGGAGCTTTAACCCATGGGTTTCCTCCAAGTAGGTGTATGAAGAGGCCAAAAGTAGTTCTCCAGAAGTCCAGGATTGTAAACCTATTTATTGCCCTGCTTCTTTCATCTTTGAAAGATTATGAATGTCTTTTGAATAGGACAACATATTTGTGTGTTTTATTCCTTTGGCAAATGCTAACCTGGAAAAGGTAGTTTGGTTGGAAAGAAATTAATGAGGGAAAGTATTAAGGAAATGCTAGCTTTGCAAACTGGGCTGGATTCAAATGATTTTGTTGTTCTTAATAGAGCAGTATTGCTTGCCATAGTTGATATTCTAGTCCCACTCCATAGCTGAATTTTTTTTCTTTAGGAGAACCTCATTTACAGCTGTCCATGGGCTTCGGTATATCTTCCATTCTTCCTTCATCACAGCTCTGCTTTTGCTTGAAGATTACAGCAGTAGTAAATATTAGAGGAAAAAAAAGCCAAGTGGCCCACATCCTGGTCAGTGCTTGGTTTTGTTTTTTGCAAGTGGATCAGCTCTTGCTAGGTTATGAAAGATGCTGAAGTCCTGAATTGCACTCTAAAGGACCTGTTTTTTTCTCCATTGAATGTCAAGCAACCCTGCAGGAGATTAGTTAGCTCTCACAGCTACTTCACTTAAGTATCTAGAGTTGAATAATAGGAAGTTTTTCCTGCTCTGGTGTATAAGCTTAAAGGTTAATACCTTTATGGAATGTATTATTATATACCTTTTTAGAATGTGGAAGTTGTATGTGGTATTCGTTGAAACAATGTCGTACAGTAAAGCATGGCTCTGTGACCTTGATTTGGTATCAGGAAAATACTACTGTGGCTGTCTGCCAAAGGATGCTGTGGAGTGTACATAACACTTAAATCCTGTCTGAGCTTAATCTTCTTACAGTTTCGTAAGAATATACTGCTTGCACTAAGACACATTGGTTGGTGACAATCAAAAAGGAAAATATACCAATAAAGTATTGAATATTTGTATACAGGTATATCACCTTTGAGATACTTCTCAGTGTCTCATACTTTGTTTTGGTATTAGATTTGATATTCACATTGTGATTCCTGTAGGAGGTAGTATGAGGTGTATGTTTACCTGATACTGAACTTTCATAGTAACCTAACCAAACATGGCAAAGTATGTGTGAAAGAAAAGCGCTTCCTCCCTCTCTCTTTTCTCATGAAGAGAAATAAATGGTGCATGATTTGTATGATTACTACAGTTGAGGTTTAATGCTGTAAACTGTACTCAAATAAAATGTGGTTGGTGTTATACAGTGCATAATATTCTTTCTTTTTATTGAATCCAGCTCTATTGAACTCTGAAGGATGAAGGAGGAGCAGCTCTATTGAACTCTGAAGGATGAAGGAGGAGTACCTAATAGCAGTGTTGGAAAAAACAATTGAGTGGAATAATAAAAGGAGCAGATGTTAGGCTGCCTAAGATAATTCTGATAGACAAAGTCTGGGTGGTGATCAAATATCCATAATGACACGGATCTCTTGTTTGACAGTGCTTTTCTTTTGCTGAAGAGATGAAAATCAATGGCTTGCCATGAGGACTAGTGGGTAGATAGGACAAAAACAGGTTAAACACAAGTTTGGATGGATTGCTGAAAGTTGATGAGTTGTGGGTAAAAGCATTAATCAACCTTATGAATAGAACAAGTTTTAGCACTGTTCTTTTTCACTCAAATTCTTAAATTTCTTCTCAGAATGAGGAATCCTGACTAGGTTGCTTTATTTTGTGTGTCTGTGCAGTCTAACACTCCTGGTAATGATTAAATTCAGAGTCTGGATTTGTTCAGATAAATGATTTTTAATAGCTTAGCACTACCATTTTCAGGTGTGAATGGCATGTGAAAGAGAAGTCATTGGCATTTTAAGTCCCCTCAGTTCTCAACAATTGTCCTCATTTCATACTGGCAAGGGTGGTCCTGTGTGATTAGGGTTTCTGGGTATTTATTACTCCTAAAAATAACCCCAAACAAGACTTAACGGTAGCCTCCAATATTGTGTCTCTAAGTATCCTTCTTGCTAGTCTCCTCTCAAATAAGAGTGTTAACTTTTTAGCAGACTGCTCCAGATTTCTTCCCTGGATTAAGTCTTTAATCATGTTAATAGTGCAGAGCCAGAACCGTTGTATGATGTAGTGGTTACTTTAGTTAATTTTGTTAATGGTTAACTGTGTTAACAATTATTTATTTAAGTTTTTGAATAGCTGCTTTGATGGTACCAATTTATTTCAGTTGCATGGTAGCTAAAATTGTGATATGTGTTATGTTTTCTGTTTCTGGCAATCACTGTTAAAATGTAGGCAGAACGATTATTTTATATTTTAGACCCCAAGCACGCTTTCTCTGAAGAGAAAACTGTGAAGTTTCTTGGAGTAAACTGCTAAGATTTTATGTGCATGTCTTTTAAAGAATGTATTCTTCAGCATCTTTCATGAAAATTTGGAATATCATAATTAGATGTGTCTGGCAAATTGTGTGATGCTCGCTAAGAATGTTGCTTGCAGATAAGTATGCTTTGCATCAGCATCTTCCCTGTGTTAAAATAACTCTTTTCTGCCTCCCTCCATCATGTCAGTTGTGCATGTACCTTACATGGTTTGCTACTGTGAAATGAATGGGGGAACATCTGGTTTGTCCAAGGGAAGTTTGAAACCAGATACTGAAAACTGGGTTGATGCTCTAATCTGATAAAAAATACTGTCCTTTTTGTGTCTTTTAAATGAAGTCCTGTAGTTCATGTAATTCATTCAAAGTGAAGAAGGTGCTTTCCCATTGACTGTTAGGCTGAGGGGGCGGAAAGAAACTGGTTTAGATTGCAGACTCAGAAATATAGGGAGAGATGTAAACTGGTCCTAATTGCCACAGTCTGGTGTAAAGCATAGTAGAGTTCAAACCTAGTAGCTCTTACTTCATGCTATGAAGGAACTTTGCCTGGAGAGCTGATATACTGAAAAGAAAATACATTTTGAGATGGAGGTTTCGTATTTGGTTTCAGTTCACAGACTATCATTTTCTTTTTGTTATGAAACAAAATGCACTTTGGTGGATCTCTTTAAAGAAAAAAATCTCAAATAATTTTGGATGCAGTTAACCACAGTAAAGGTGCTGCTTCTGCAAGTTTTAAGGGTACTCCAGAGAAAAAGAGAAGGTGAAAACCTTATTTATGACAAGTAGTTTATTTGACTATTAAGTTTCTTGGTAGGAGATGTATCTAAAAGCAGTTATTTAAGAAGGTCCACTCTTAACTGAGCAAGGCTCATTTCACCAGAAGTTGAGCCTAGATAACCTTTAGAAGTCCCTTCCAATCCAAACTATTCTGTGATTCTATAAATCTGTGTAAAGGCTTTTATGTTAGACAACTTTAAATAATACTTTAATGAGAAAATTACTTTAGATGTGGTACGGCATAAATATAGTTGGTGAAAATGAAATAGATGATAAATTATTTGCAGCACATTTGTTAAAACAATAACACATTTGGTCCAACTAAGAGATTCAAATATGCTTGATAAACTGCATTCTTGTTCTGAGTAACCACTTGTAAACTGAATCTGTGTTCTGAAAGTCAAAAGCAGTATTCTTTCCCATTGCTATTACCCTAGATACCATAGGGTCACTACGGTTTGATTTGGTCTATTATTTTCAAACAGTGGGCTTTCCATGAGTCTTGCAACACAAGCAGCGGTTCGGCTGGTTTTCATTAGTTCTGGTGGTTGTTGAGGTAAGGGGGAGTGTGTGAGTGTCCCCTGGCCACTCTCCTGCTTGCTTCCCACATATATTTAACAGTTTGAGTCTACACTGTTATTTTTGTTGAACACCTAAAAGAGTTTTTGGAGACTCAAATGCTCCAGTGGGGTAAGAGATAGTTAAAGAGAGATAATAGAGTGGATTTGGGGAACCAACAAGTAGAGATTAAAGAGTATTAAGGGCAAGTTTAAGGATCTTGGATGTGAATTGGAGACTGGGTCAGTGCACGTAATCTTCTTGAATAGGATTTTGTGCCAAGTCCAGACTAGAAGTTTTATACTGTGGTCAATCAGAAAGAAAAGAGACTTGAGAAAATAGAGGGAACTGAAATGCCAGTAGGAAAAAAAAAAGTTTTCTGAAATACAGATTTTTAATTCGAATAGTTACGAATATTTTATGTCACCAGTTTCTCTTCATACCCTCTCCCTAGACTTGGTGATATGAAGTTTAAAAAACAAAAAGCCCCACAACAACAACAAAATGCCATAAAATCAAACCACAAGAAAACCTTCCTCTGGAATATTCCAAAGGTATCCAGGACCATATTGCAGTTTGTCTTCCTAGTGATTTATGAATGCACATGCTCCTTGAAAGCAAGATTCACATCAATAAGATTAATGAATAATGTCTGTCATTCCAGGCTTCAGAAAAGACATGATAAAATGAAGCTGTACTTTTCAGAGTCCAAATGGAATGGACTTTGTCCTGGGAACATGGGGCCCAAGTTCTCTCTGATAGAAGCATGTTCAATTCTCATCTAATTCTTAAAATGACTCCTGCATTGTTTCTAACTAAATGAATATACAAGAGTTTCTTTTTGAAAACTTAGGAAAGTGAGAAAATAAGGCATTTTTGGTTTGCTCCAGTCATAAAACATATAACCATAGTTTGCCAGCCAAGAAGCCATTGTATTCTTGTATGCAGGCTGCCAAGAGGTCTGCTCTTACTCTTTCAAGTTGATTGAGCCACAGATTTTAGATGTTTAACAGCAGCTGCAGGGGATTCCTCCCAGCCTTTTATATACTATTTTTGGTACTTTTTTTTCCCCTATAAAGTTGGAAGCAATGTGTGCTAGATAGGCATCACTTACATGTTGCTAAATCTTTAGAATATGAACATTAGCAAGTTTACAGCAATCAATCGTGTATGCTGTGTCCCTCCTAGAAGGTGTAGCATTTTGATGGTATGTGGTTATTTTTTAGAATTCATTCTTAAAAATCTAGGTGTGTATGAGCCCCTGGCTTTAGTAAATGTGGCTGCTCTGTGCTTTTGCCTTCATAATGCTGTGGACCCTTGCAGTGGTGCTACCTGCCCTTCCATGTGCCTTTTCCAATCTCCAGCCTCCATGGCACTGCTTTCCCTGCCCTGGTCTCAGGCAATTGCTCCTGAGATGTTGTCGCTGTGGCCTTGCACCTGCACGTAGTGTTATTACAGCAGGTTGTCTCAGGAAGAATGGCCTGCAGAGTTGGAATCACCTTTTTTTTTCCCCTCTCCTTTGGGTGTAGCTTGTGGTTTATGGCAGTAATGTGTGTGCACAGAGGTCAGCAGGCACTGACTCAGCAGTTGCCCTGATCAGCATGTGCTTTGGTGAGTGCCAGGAGCTCTGTGAGAAGGAATGGCTGAGAAGGTTTGAGCAGCTCCTGGTGAAAAGTAGGTTACTACACAGAATCACAGGATGGTTGGGGTTTGAAGGGACCTCTGGAGATCACCTAGTCCAAAGCCCCCTGCTAAAGCAGGTTCACCCAGAGCAGGTTGCACAGAATCATGTCCAGGTAGGTTTTGCATATCTCCAGAGAAGGAGACTCCACAACCTCTCTGGGCAGTCTTTTTGAGTCCTCTGTGAACCTGATTGAAGTTTTTCCTCATATGCAGGTGGAGCTTCCTGTATTTCAGTTTGTGCTTATTGCCCCTTGTCCTGTTGCTGAGCACCACTGAAAAGAGTCTGGCCCCATCCTCTTGCCACCACCCTTAACATATTTGTATGCATTGATAAGATCCCCTCTCAGTTGTCTCTTCTCCACGCTACACAGACCTCATAAGAGAGATGCTCCAATCCCCTCGCTGTCTTTCTAGTCCTCCACCAGCCCCTCTCTAGTAGCTCCTTGTCTTTTTTGAACTGGTGAGCCCAGAACTGGACTTAACAGTCCAGGTGTGGCCTTACCAGGCCAGAGCAGGAGAGGATCACTTCCCTTGACCTGCTGACCACACAGCAAAAATACTGTGGGCGAGCCACTTGTTGCACTGGAGAGGAGTCCAGGGGAAGGACACTCATATGGAGACCCCCCAGTATCTCTATTTCCAGCTGGTTGCAAGGTGGAGTTCTTCTTTCCTCTTCTTCCTTTTGTTTTTATGTCTTTCTCCAAACAACTTTCACCACTGGAGTTATTTTACTTACTGTATCCACTAATAAATCTTTGCACGTGAACCTGTTTTAACAGTCTTTGTGCAACTACCCATTGCTCTTGAAGACTTGCAGCATCCCATCTCCCCAGTTTGTTTTTTTCCTTATTTGCTACTTTGCTCATCAAATAATTCAGGTGAAGTTACAGGCAAGGTGTATGAAACTGTTATATGGAGGGCTATTTCTATATATGAGGGCCAAAGGGATAGTTATGACTGTACTCCTGTGCTGTTTTTAGTAATAGTTCAGGCTGCGGTGTTGTAAGAGGGACTTGGATTAAGCTTAGTAGCAGTGTGCCAACAACTGATTATCTGTTTATTTGTTGGTTGTTTTTTTTTCTGTAGTAGGGGGTTTGTGGGTTTTTTTCTTCAGACTGACAAGATACTTGTAGTTAAGACTAGAGAGTATTTAGTCCATTTTAGAGTTGAATAGCATTGAGGTGAAAACTGAAATGACAACATGGCTTGGGTTTATGAATTATGGATTGTTGAATATATTATGTAGTCTTGTCCTACTGCAAGCCAAATGTAATTTGGATGTGAATGTGCATGCATCACCAAAATACACGCCAGATACTCAACAGCTCATAATCGTTGTTGAATTATTCCTCTTAGTTACCTTTTTCTATTGTAAAATTGTCTGGTTTGCCTCAGAAAATAAAGGTTTCTTTACAATTCCCTGCAGATTCCTGCTTCAGTGTCTTGAAGATCTTGATGCTAATCTACGGAAACTGAATTCGCGTTTGTTTGTTATTCGTGGGCAGCCAGCAGATGTTTTCCCCAGGCTTTTTAAGGTAAATGCCTCTTGCTGTTGTTGTTTCTATCCACAAATATGACCAATAAATTAATTTCAGAGCGTGTTATCTATGCAAATACTTAACTATCCCTGCAGTTTCTCATTAAGGTTGTTTGTGTTTGTTTTGAATTTTTCCCCTCTAATGTACATATCACCAACTGAACTGCATTGCTCTTAGAGTTCATTGCTTTTGGTTTCTTTCTGTCCAGGAATGGAATTGATTTCAAATGGTTTGCTAAGTGTAGGTACTGTATATTACTACATCTGCCTTTTCAGGTTCCCTTTGTAATATGAAAATACAATTCTATGCACGTGAATCCAGGTTCAAAGCCTGACCTGTAAAAGTGATGTTTTATTTAGGCCAAATATTTGATGTGATTACTTTTGGGCTCTTATAGGTGATTTAATAAGTTTTTTTTTCTAGTAGTAGGCTTGTTAAATGCATAGTGCAACTAAAAAACAATTTCTAAGGAAAAAAGTGTAGGGCTTTTGTGGGAAAGGGTCTTATTGAGAAAATGAAAGCTGTGAGGGATTGTTACTGAT
Organism: Xenops minutus; assembly: GCA_035221455.1. Classification (NCBI taxonomy): domain Eukaryota; kingdom Metazoa; phylum Chordata; class Aves; order Passeriformes; family Furnariidae; genus Xenops; species Xenops minutus. Next base: position 53,587,754 of record JAWWEE010000040.1, on the reverse strand, counting down.
ACTAATATGTCATCCATGGATGATTGGATATTTAAGGTACTAATAGTGTAATAGCATAGTAAAAATGAAAACTTTGCAGATTGAGGAGTTTTTGCTGAATGACTAAATTGAAGTTACTGAAACAAGCAAGACTGTGGGTAAAGTGTAGATGCCCTTTTTTCCAAAGAGGTCATGTTTTCAAGATTTTTATTCCCAGGTCTTCAACACCAAGCTGAAAACTCAACCAAAACTCACGTTTCTGTCTTCATTCCTGTGCTTTAGTTGTGAAATGCTAACTGGATGATACTCCTACTGGTCTTTCCTTGGTTTCCCCTCAGTAAAGAATTTCTTGCAGCAGTACTGTGGCATTGGTTGCTGCTTGCAACACCCCAGATACACAAGCTAGTTAGATTTGTCTGCCAAACTTAGATTGCATTTAAATAGGGGCAAAAATCATGATGTTGTGTATGTTGCCTTCTAGATTTGAGCAACATATGACAAGTCTTCTTAAATACTTTAATGGCTACTTTGATGACTCCTGTTTCAGATCTTGCTACTAGGCTGATTTTTCTATGCCTAACAATGTTGGATTGCCATATATTCAGAATATTACTTTTAGTGCTGAGAAGACAATGAAAATAACTTACAAATCGCATACAGCAATCAAAAAAGAACATTCACATCTGTCTATGTCTTCTGGTTCCTGAAATTGCCAAAAAATGTCTTGATCATGCGTTGATTCACTGAAGGCTTTTCAGAACATCCTCTATCCTCAAACAAGTTATTGAAGCTCTTGAGGACTACTTCACTTTTGGCCCTTTCCAGTCAAATTTTGGTTAGTTCACAGAATCATGGAATATGCTGAGTTGGAAGGGACCCACAAGGATTGTCAAGTCCAACTCCTGGCCCTGCATAGGACCATCCACAAGAGTCACATCGTGTGCCCAAGAATATCATCCAGACACCTCTTGAACTCTCAGTCTTGGTGCCGTGACCGCTTCCCTGGGGAGCCTGTTCCAGTGCCCAACCATCCTCTGGGTGAAGAACCTTTTTCTAATATCCAATCTAAACCTCCCAACGTCAGGCCGTTCCCTCAGGTTCTGTCACTGGTCACCACACAGAAGAGAGCAGTGCCTGCCCCTTCTCTTCCCCGCATGAGGAAGTTGTAACTGCAGTGAGGTCTCCCCTCAGTCTCCTCCAGGTTCAACAGACCAAGTGACCTCAGCCACTCTTCCTATGGCTTCCCGTCAAGGCCCTTCACCATTTTCTTTGCCCTCCTTTGGACACTCTCTAATAGCTTAATATCTTTCTTATATTGTTACACCCAAAATTACACACAATATCCAAGGTGAGGCTGCCCCAGAGCAGAGCAGAGCAGGACAATCCCCTCCCTCACCTGGCTGGCGATGCTTTGCCCGATGCCCCCCAGGACAGGGTTGGTCCTCCTGGCTGCCAGGGCACTGCTGCCTCATATTCAACTTGCCATTGACCAGGACCCCCAGGTCCTTTTCCATGGCACTGCTTTCCAGCATCTCATTCCCCAGTCTGTACATACATCTAGAATTGCCTCATCCCAGGTGCAGAATTCAGCACTTTTTTCTTCTTGAACTTCATATGGTTGGTGATTGCCCAGTCCTCTGATTTGTTGAGGTCTCTCTGAAGGGCCTCCCTGCCTTTGAGGGAGTCCGCAGCCCCTCCCGGTTCTATGCCATCTGTAGACTTGCTCAGTATCCCCTCCAGTCCTGCATCCTAGTCCATTTTGAAGATATTGAAGAGCACAGGGCCAAAGATGGAGCCCTGTGGAACCCCACTAGTGACAGGTCACCAGTTTGATGTCACCTCATTCACTATTACCCTCTGTGCTTGAACTGTGAGCCAATTGCTCCCCCATCACCTGATGTGTTTACCCAGCTGTGTGCTGGACTTTTTGCCCAGAAGGATCCTGTGAGAGGCAACATCAAAAGCTTTACTGAAATCTAAAAAGATTGCATCACCTGGCTTCCTTTGATCAGCTACATGGGTTACTTCGTCATAAAAGGAAATCAGGTTTGATAAGTGGGACTTCCTGCTCATGAGGGTATGCTGGCTGTGACCAGTGACTGAGTTGTCTTTCACGTGTTTTTCAATACCTCCCAGAATAATCTTCTCTATAACTTTACCAGGCACTGAAGTGACACTGACAGGCCTATAGTTTCCAGGGTCCTCCTTGAAAAATGGGACAACATTCACCAACTTCCAATCAGCTGGGACCTCTCTGGATTCCCCAAGACCACTCAAAAATCATCGAGAGAGGTTTTGCGATGACATCAGACAGGTCTTTGAGGATTCTGGGATGAATCCCATCAGACCCCATAGATTTGTAGGGCTCCAGCTGAAGCAGCAGATCCCACACAATTTCAGGGTCGACTGGGATTTGCTCATTCTCACAGTCGTGGTTGTCCAGCTCATGAGACCCCCTTGATCCATCTTCTATGTTGAAGACAAAATGTTAAACAATACTGCCTTGTCTCTGTCCCTGTTTGTGAGGTGACCATCCCCATCCTGTAACGGGCTGATGGCATTTCTATACTGCCTATTGCCATTTATGTATTTGAGAAAATGCTTTTTATTGCCCCCCACGTTTCTGGCCAGCTTTGACTCCAGCTGAGCTTTGGCTGCACAAATTTTCTCCTTACAGTGGCAAGCAGCATCTCTGAATTCTTCCCATGTCACTTGACCTTGCTTACACTGGGCATGCACCTTCCCTTTTTGCCTTATTTCCAAGAGAAGATTTCTGCTCAGCCAGGCTGGCCTTCTGCCTCGCCTGCTTGACTTCTGACATTTGGGAATTTCCTGCTCCTGTGCCCTCAGGAGGTGCTGTTTGAAAAGCAACCAGCACTGATGGACCTCAGCACCTGCAAGGACATTTTCCCAGAGGACCTTACTTAGTAACTCCCTGAGCAGCCTGAAGTCTGATCTCCTCATGTCCAGAGCTGAGGTTTTGCTGGCACTTTTCTTCCTGTCAAGGGAGATCACTTTGTGGTGCCTGTGGCCAAAGACCACCAAGCTCCACTTTGTTCCTGCTTCATTCTCTTCAATTTGTCCCCATCTGCTCTCTGGTCAGTAAAGAAGATAGGACTGGAATAATCACTAATTTTTTTAATGCATCAGTGTTGCTTAAAGCATCCATAAGTATATGCAAGGTGATTTGTGTCCATACTTCTTCTAATTGCCTAGCTCATGGTGATGTGATATGGAAGTATTATGTGCATTATGTAACATTTCATAGCACTTGTCTCAGAGTTCCTTAACTCCCTTAAGAACATGACTCTGGCTCTTGGACATGTTTTTTATGGTGGTCTTTTCAATATGCCATAGGAGAGTAAGATTTAGAAAACTATCTGCCGCAACTTCTCAGACAGTGGTTGTACCTTATGAAACAGGAAATGTATGATGGTGTAGGAGGTTGCTTGAGGATTCAAGGCCTGCCGAATTAGTCTTGGCAGACTTACAGATGGACAGAGCCAAGCCTTCTTTCAAAGAGCAAGCAGTCCTTGGAATTGCCTATCCTTGGGGCTGGGCTTCATCTAGGAAAGTGCAGGAGTTCACAAATGACATAGCACCACCCCAGGTGAAGAGCGTTGAGTGCCCTTGAGTGTCTCTTTGGTGTAAATCCAATTCTCTGAAAGACTCTGGCTGGTGTATTTAAATTAAGTGATTAAGATTCTGAGGGATTAGAAAAGTATTTCTTTCAAATTGATTGGCATGATGCCTTTCTAGGGTGATTCTGTGCATACTTCACCTTTGCAATTTCCAACTGTTGCAGAAGCTTTAGCCATTAGTTTATCCCTTTGTTCACTTCTTCCCCCCCCCAACTGTTGGACTTAGTAACAGCATCTGTGACATAAAGGACTGTAAGACATAAGGCACTGTCTTTTTGGGAGACAGCCTTTTTTTTTTTTTTTTTTAAATTGAGAATTTGAAGATTGTCTGAGTGAGGATTAAGGATTTGGAAAAGGTAAAGAAAGTGTGTGGTGTTTGGTTTAAGGGCAGGGCCACCCTCTGCTCCTGAAACTTTGGTTCTGCTGTTGAAGTTGACAGGCATACGTAAAAAGCTTTTCTGCAGAGCAAGATATTGCTGCTGATCAATGTTCAGAAGATGGCCTTTGTCATCTTTCCCTTCTGTTGTGTCTCTTAAGGTATATGGATCCTAAAGTTAGAGATGAGTTTTCAAAATTTGCGCAGAAGTTGTTCCATTACTGTGTGTATCCACAGTAATAGGACAGATGAAGGCTTTTTTTATGCCTGATTCCTACTTACCTGCCAAAAAGTTGGACCTTTTTTTGTTAGTCTGGGTGTCTGCATGTATTTTGGACTTTTTTATATCTTTGACAATGATCAGCAGATAATAGCTGCTATTCCATTCTGCCCTTGTCCTTTCAGTTCTCCTTTCCCTCACTCTCCATCATGCCACTGAGCTGCTGAAGGACCACAATTTTGTTTTGTGTTGTAGGAGTGGAACATTGCAAAACTTTCAATTGAATATGATTCTGAACCATTTGGGAAGGAAAGAGATGCAGCTATTAAGAAGCTGGCTAGTGAAGCTGGAGTGGAGGTCATTGTTCGAATTTCCCATACATTATATGACCTAGACAAGTAAGTTACCATTACCTCTGATTTTAAAGAGAAAAGGAAGAAAATTTAGAGTTTTATGTAATATTTGTTTAGATATTGTCTGCTACTTTCTACACAGAGCACTTCATATTTAGGGAAATTACAAATTTGTTTTATGGTTTTCTTCTGTCCATCCATCCATTCAAATTTTATTACATACTGAGTGTTAATTTGGGGTTCTCTTGAAAATAATGTTCATGTTAATTTGTTGTCTTTTATTATTAAGTTACTCAAACATGCCTGCAACTTCTCCTAAATAATCTGTTGTTGTTGTTTAGTTGTTTCATTACATTGTTTTGTCTTTATTTTACTTGTTGTATGCAAGCTATGAGAAAGCCCTTTATGTGTTTTAAGAACTGTTTCCTATCAATTATGTATTCCATAAGTAACTGGGGATTGTTTGCTATCCCTGTGTTGCATTACTTAATGTCTTGTTTATATTTGCTCCAGATCTATTTAAATGGATTAGTATTAGCTCCCTATTATAGAAATATAATCTGCAAACTAGTTGAAACTCTGACTTATCTTAACATTGAGTGATTTATTGTAGTAGATGCCCATTTTATTCTGTTACAAATGACAAGGCAGTGACAGCTAGACATACTGGAGGACAGCAAAATGGGATTATTTACTGTTTGAACCCAATAGCTGATTTTCATTTTTTTTAATCCTGAACTGAAAATTCCTTTTCTTCCCTCCTGCCCAGGCACTCCCCTAAGTAAGCTTTTGGTTCCATCTATCACTTTGTAAATTTTTCTTTGAAGTTTTCCTTTTTCCCGGTTTTTATATATATATATTTTTATTTTTTTTTAAATGGCAATGCAAAATATGGAAACTATGTTTTTAAAACAGTTGTGTATAAATTACACGTTAATTTTTCCCTTTTTAAGATAGTTGTAATATTGACTACTGTTATAAATATCAGAAGAGTCAATTTTTCTAATGCAAATAGCATGGCCTTGTAGGTGACTTGGATATTTCTATATGGAGCTATGATCTCTCATCTGAACTTTTCTTTGACTTGAACTGTCCATGTTCATTACTTCCTCGTTGATGAGGAATGAAGATAATTGACTTGGTTATAAACAGTTAATTTATGTCTCCCCAGAGGGGAAAAAGGATGGTAAAATTACAGTTCAGTGTGTCTAGGTTACCACGTGTATCTGTGATTTTATATAGCATGCTAGAGGAAGATATTTCTCTGTATGTATAGCTGTTTATTTTTTTTTTAAATATTAAATACTATTGTCTGACATGCCTCTTTCCTTTTTTTCTTTTTCTTCAATTCAGAATAATAGAATTAAATGGAGGACAGCCTCCTCTTACTTACAAGCGATTTCAGACCCTGATTAGTAGAATGGAACCACTGGAGATGCCTGTGGAGACCATAACCCCAGAAGTGATGAAGAAATGTACTACTCCAGTTTCTGATGACCATGATGAGAAATACGGTGTGCCATCGCTTGAAGAGCTGGGTATGTTCCAGGATTGCTTTGACATTATGAAACAAGTATGATGCAATCTCCCACTAAAGGCATAATACTTAAAATAACAATGAGAGAGGTTACACTTGTGGTTAATTGTTAAACCAATGCAATTATGACACACAAAAGGAACAAAAAAGGATAATCAACTCCATATGTTTTCATTGTTTTCTGGTAAATAGGAGGTCTGACAAACTATGCTAAGTATTGTTTGGCTTCTTTTTATACAGCATACCCATTTTCCCATGGTACCAAATAATCAATAAGCTACTAATAGTCTTTGATGCTTCATTTTGCATTAAATACACTTGGTATCTTTGTGCTTCAGGGGATTGATCTGTCATTTTTCAAATTAGTTTTAAAAATACTTTTCTTGCTATACAAAAAAAAATATAATAAGGCAAATAATTATTTTAGATGTTTCTTGTACTTTTACATATGTCCAGCTTTGGGTTTTTCTCAGTAAAGTGTAGTCAAGTACCAATATGCTAGAATTTGGTTGCCCTACAGTATAAATAAACAAGGAATTTCCTGGTTTCAATTTGTCTTTCAGGTTTTGACACAGATGGTCTGCCTTCTGCAGTATGGCCAGGGGGAGAAACAGAAGCTCTCACACGACTGGAAAGACATTTAGAACGAAAGGTATGTTTCAGATCATTGAAAGGTACACATTTCTGGGAAACTCTTTGCTATGAAAGGTAAAAGGATTTGGGCAAGTCGTGTTAAAAAAAGAAAAAAAAACCTCACAAACTTAAGGCCTTGATATAATGGTATAAATCAATAATTTGTGTCTTAGTTGTATAAGATGATAGCAGGTTGTCTTTGATTTGAATTTCAGAGGAAATCTGTTCTACTATTTTATACTAAAAAGTTGGGGGTTTTGAGATAATTTTATTTGAAACATACTTCTTATAACTTTGAAAGGGAATTACTCTGAAAGCTAATTTATTGCTAGTTTGTCTACGTTTCCATTGTATTTAAAAGAAAGGGACAGATAGTTCTGGAAGACAGTTCATGCCTTCTGCATTGAGATGAGTTACCTTCTAGAGGTTCCACTGATTCAAAAGAAACCCCTGGATGCCGTAGGTAACATGATCATCTGCCTGCTGTTTGGATTCAGTTATAGACAGTGTACGGTTTGTCCCTTTATGTTTCTAAGTTGCTATGTAGCCTGTAGCCTGATATTGCAGTGTGGTTTTTGTTTTGCTTTTTTAAGGCTTGGGTAGCAAACTTTGAAAGACCACGAATGAATGCAAATTCCCTTCTGGCAAGTCCTACAGGGCTTAGTCCCTACCTCCGCTTTGGCTGCTTGTCCTGTCGTCTCTTTTATTTCAAGTTAACGGATCTGTACAAAAAGGTAGGATTTCTGTGCAGTCAGCTTCATTTTCTTAGATGCCATGATTTTCCCCTACTTCTCCTAATGAAATGTTTTTCTTTACTGATGATCTGCAGGTAAAAAAGAACAGCTCCCCTCCCCTCTCCCTCTATGGCCAGCTGTTATGGCGTGAATTTTTCTACACAGCGGCGACTAACAATCCACGGTTTGATAAAATGGAGGGGAATCCTATCTGTGTTCAAATTCCATGGGATAAGAATCCTGAGGCTTTGGCCAAATGGGCAGAAGGCAGGACAGGTTTTCCTTGGATTGATGCGATTATGACACAGCTTCGTCAAGAAGGTTGGATTCACCATTTAGCCCGGCATGCTGTAGCATGCTTTTTGACTCGAGGTGATCTCTGGATTAGCTGGGAAGAAGGAATGAAGGTATTGTTTCTTATTCTTGAATTTCTTAATGTGCCTAATAAAGTTTCTGACTGCCATTCTAGAATTGTTGTTACTGTGCCACGTAAGTTGAATTTTAAACCCTAAATTGCAGGCAAACTAAATCAGTTCTGATAAGCTATGATAAAATATGATAAACCATGCTGAAATTTTCCTCCTGAATGCCCCCTTTTATTGGAATATTAGAATGTTTCTTGCAGTCAGAATAGGTCTGAAATTCTTTTAAATTTGAGATTTCTTCCTAAATCTTGGGAAGTAAACATGGATCACTATTGTAATTGAGATCTCTTTCCTGTGGTTTTCTGTGAACAATTGCTGTTTACATCTTGTGTCTGCTTCCCTGCAAAGGGAAAGCACTACAGGAATTAAAGGGAGAAAACTAAAAGCTGAAAATGTTTTTCCAGCAATTTCTGTCCCTTTGCCCAGTGCCAGAAGTGTAAGGGCAACATGATTTGACTGAAGGTTCACTGCAATTAATTCTACAAAAGTATCCAAGAGATGCTGAAGTTCAAATTTAAAATGTCAGTCTTGAAGAAAACAATGGAATAATTTGATTGCAGTCTTTGAATCACTGTTACCTTTTCAAAGGGGTAGCAGGTCTTTTACTGAGCAGTCATAATCAATGAAAAATTGACCTTTTTATTTGAAATCTAAAAAAGAAGTTACTTGCTATCAGGATTGTGACCTTATTTATGTAGGTATATAATCTTGAGGCAGTTTTATCTTTCTTAAATCAGTTGTAAGCAAACACCTTTCATTTAAAAAAAAAATTGGTTACACAACAACATAAGCTGCTTTAGGAATTTTCCTTTTGCAGTTCATAGATAAAGACATCAAAGATGTCTTTACATAGGAACTCAGCTCACAACAAGACTGCATAATACAGAAAAATGACAACTTGTTCTTATTTTTGCAGTTATACAGATATATGAAGTGCCCAGACTTGTGCAGTTGTTCATAGCTAGCAAAAGTTAACCTGGCCTTCCACGTGATGTTATTTCCAGAGTCTTACTACATGGCAGCATCTAGTGGAACAACTGTGTCCTAACACTTAATGCCTAAAGATCTTGTTGTATTGAGTCACTTTCTGTTTTATGAAAAGGTTTTTAACATAAATCTTATTTTTTCAAAACAAACTTTTTTTCCCAAATAGTTGTAGGTATTTAGACAAAGATACTTTTGTAACACTTATTCAGTTCATACTGTGGAATGAATGCCTTACTGAATATATGGACGGAGAGAGAGAGAGAGATCATTGTTTAATGGTATTATTTTATTTAGACTTTGCCTAGAATTAATATTAGTTGAAGCTGGGTGACCACAATAAGATGTTGAGGCATGAAGAAAAATGGTTTTTTTGGAACATTTGGAAACAATGCAAGTTTGAAAAGAAAATCACAACTTAGAAAAATACGGTTTAAATATCTGTTTTCAAAACTACTTCTAGGTGCACTCTTTATAAAGGTCCCTGAATGTTGTCCTTCAAAGATTGAAGCTTTTTTTTTATTTCTTGTTAGCCTTTATTGCTGTGATCTGCTGGAGCAGATAAACTTCTTTTTATACAAGTTAGTATTGTCTGTGTTAAAGATGAAAAAATAATCAGTGCTAGAAGCTTGAATGTTTCACAACTACTGAGCTCCAGATTTGAAGTAAAATCCCCATAAGTCTGCAATTTTCTCATGGTTTATTTTTAATATAATAGGGGTAGCAAATTAGAATTCAGGTGTTTGGAAGATTATTTTATTTCTTCAGACTGGAGTTCATTATCTGTCCCACCATTCTTCAGTATTCTTGGTGGTTCATATACTTCCAGGAATTTAAGAATGCGTCCTCAAAACTGTGGCTTACTAGATTAACTATTGGCCTTCAAGAACACAACTTCTCAATGTTTGTGCTACACTGAAACTCTCGAATTCTACTCCTGGGATTCCTCGTATAGTGAAAGGGGCTGTGCAAGTTGAGGTATTCAGAGCAACAGTTTAAATTTGTACATTCCCTATTTTCTCCAAGTTGCAAAGCTTACTCAACTGTGATGTGATGAAGCAACTTTTCTGGTAACAACAAATACCACTTGCAAACGGTCAGGCTCCAGCCATCCTTTGGGGATTTATTCTTCAAGGCTGTGTTTGTGTAAGAATTTGTAGCTTTCTGAGACATTTACAAATTTGCTTACAGAGTTAAAAGCCTGTCCTTGATTTTTCTCTTTGTTCTTGAGTTTGATGTCTCGGTAAGTATTTGCAATTGCATACTGAGCATTCTATGTTACCAGGTAAGAAAGAGCTGAAATCAGAAACTTGGGAACAAATCCTGGAAAAGTGTTGTCTTGGAGGTGTTTCATGTTCAGACTGACTTGTTCCTCTAATTTCTTAAGGTCTTTGAAGAGCTGTTACTTGATGCAGATTGGAGCGTGAATGCTGGAAGTTGGATGTGGCTATCCTGCAGTTCCTTCTTTCAGCAGTTTTTTCACTGCTACTGTCCAGTGGGTTTTGGCAGAAGAACTGACCCAAATGGGGATTATATCAGGTAACTCACAATCCAGAAATTGCAGCAATTGATTCCTGGATGTTACTTGTATTGTCAAGTAGCTTTATATTTAACGTGACCTTTTTATTATTTTTTAAGACGTTACTTGCCAGTACTTAGAGGTTTCCCTGCAAAATACATCTATGATCCTTGGAATGCCCCAGAGAGCATCCAGAAGGCTGCGAAGTGTATTATAGGAGTTAATTATCCCAAACCAATGGTAAACCATGCAGAGGCAAGCCGTCTGAATATTGAGAGGATGAAACAAATCTACCAGCAGCTTTCACGATACAGAGGACTGGGTATGGTTATAGACTACTGTCTTTATTTGAAAACTTCTCTCATCATCTAGCAATTAATAGTTTAGTCCCATAGCAGTGGGACTCAGGGTGGTGACCAGGGCTGTGTATCCAAATAAATGAAAATATTATATGTAACCAAGAAAGGAAAGAAAGAGTTTGAGGGGAGTGCCTCTTCCAAATACTATGCAGAATTTTTTTCTGTGGGTTTTCGGAAATATTTTGGTGAAACTGGGCCTTCCGTGCATTCTGATACTCTTGTGCAGATAAGCTTTAATACCAGAGATTAGAAATTTGATGTGATTCATAACTTTAACCATACTGTATTTGCATTGGCAAATGCTGCTGCTTGAATAGACAGCAATGCAACCCCTGGTTGCATTCTTCCCCTTTGCTCTGAGAGTTAAACCACATGCACTGGTACTGCTCAGGAAGGTGTGAGCAGTCAGTGTGTTCAGATATTGGATACTGAACCAGGATCTCTTGCACTGTAATGGAACATACTGAGTATGTGTAACTAAGCAATATTGGAAAAGTTATGCAGAATATTATGTAGAAAAATAAAGTTACATAAATGTGAACTAAAATTACTTGGCACGATCCCAGAAGCAGGCAAGACAGAGAGGTGTTCTCCTTTTATAAAGGTAAACCTCTCCAGGTGAGGGAGGAGAATGGCTATCACAGGTAAAAAGCATGCTGCACTTACTCTGGATTTTTTTGCTGTCTTTCTTTATATATTTTATTTTGTTGCCTAGGTCTTCTTGCAACAGTGCCTTCTAATCCAAATGGAAATGGAAATGGTGGCCTAATGGGCTATTCACCGGGAGAAAGCATTTCTGGTTGTAGTACAGGAGGTCAGTCAAACTCTTTCAATACATGGAATTATTGGAACTGAACCACACAAACCTCTATAATGCCCTTGTCATTATGTATTAAAAGAAAGAACTGTTTCCACAAGACAGTTTTGAGTGCAAGTCACAAACATTTTCAAATTTATTCCCTGTTTGATAGTATTTATATACAGACATCTTTATTTTTTAATTTCAAATATGTAAGAATTTTTAACCTGTTTTTTTTCCCCTCTGAAAATTACTTGTCAACATATATCAAACAGTTTGATTTCAAAAGCATCTGAATGTGATTTTCTCCTAGAAGTCTATAAGCATCCTGATATTTATAATAAAGAATGACTTGTGAACTTTCAAGTCAGAACTGTTAACTTGTAAAGTTTTCTGATACTTGCATTAGATTGCTTACTGGAATTTATTGCTACTAAAACAAAAGATAAGAACAGTAATAAGATTATATTAATCCATGGTGCATCTAAAATACTATGTACACTTTGGACTCTTCATTGTGAAAGGGTACAACAGAACTGAAAATTTACAGGGTTTGTGTTCTCTGTAGGCTTTAGTCAAGGTTGGAAGTTGTGGAAGAAGATTGACCTTACTGTTGTTAGCAGGTGCAGTTCCTCTTGAAGATTTAAAATCTAGACTCTTTAAATCTGGGTGCTTGAAATTTTATTTCTTAGACATTCAAGAGATGAGGAAGACAAGAAAGGTTTAGTTTTAAAAAAATAACATTATGTGCACTCTTTTCTCCTTAAAATGTACACATATATACTGAAATGAAAACATGTAGTTACATTTTTCCCATCAGAAATATATTCTTTTTGTAGCAGGTTACAGTGTATTCATCTGATTTTAGAACGACAAAAGCATTAGAGCTTTGGAAGCATTTTGGGGTGGTTTGACAAAATTAAAAAAAAAAGGCTGCAGTAAAACATCTACCTCTTCAAGAGTGGGGAAAAAACCTCTCACATTTTAAAATCCAAAACTGGAATTGTGTCTTCTGTTACGTTTAAGTCTTTTCCCTGCCTCTCCAGGAGCTCAGCTGGGAACTGGTGGTGATGGTCATACAGTTGTTCAGTCATGTGCCCTGGGAGACTCTCATACAGGAGCAAGTGGAATTCAGCAGCAAGGTATTATGGCAGTGCCTGTCTGTAGGGGATCTCCAAATCCTTGCAACTGTGGAAAACCAGGCAAAACATCAAAATAGCATATATAGATTTTGGGTGACAGCTGCTCTCTACAGTGTGAACTGGCCTTGTTTCTGTCCTTGAAACATAGAAATTATTTCTTGGTGTGAATTTGCTTGTCTTGTCACTTTTATCTCTAAAACACTCATCTAGAGCAGTATTTGTATGTTTTGAGTGGGAGGGATCACAAGTGTCACTAAAATCAATAAACATTATCCTAGGCTACTGTAAATGAAAGCTACCGATAAAAAGTAGTTCACCTTGTGTGTTGGATAGCAAAATTTGTATGTTATCTTTCCTGGGATTTCACTACCACTCTTTCCATATGTAGTTGATTTCCACAGTTTTGTGTGAATAGTCTTATATTGTAGAAGCACATTTTTGTTACTTTAGCTATACAGAAACTTAAGCTGTGGTTTGTGATAGATCAAAGTTGCAATCAAATTTAACACAACTGTTTTTCCTTGCAGTCTTAACAGAGGTGGTGTGTTTACTGATCATGAAAAAGTGTAATCTGTGTTTTGTTTAAGCATCCAGAACATAACCGGAACACCGCAACCGTTCAGAACGAGAAACCTTGTGATTGCTTCTGCTAATGGCACTATTTATGCAGAACACTCAGTTTCAAGGTTGCCAGTACATAGTTTACAGGAATCAGAAGAAAGTTTGTGTCTTTAAGTTACTTGCCTTTTTTTTATTTTTCCACAACTAAGTTTTATGCTAAGGATTCTCTAGTATTGCTAGAATAAAATAATGAAAAGGATGAGGAGACTTGGGAGAAGTAATGTTAATATTTATTACAACTTAACATTAATTAGAGTGTTTAGATATATAAACATTCTGCTTGTTGCAAATATGATGCATAAATATGCAGGCCCTTAATGTTGTTCAGTCTGCATAAATAAGTGCATATATATTTAAGACTGCTGTGAGGCTTATTTTTCTTTTGCGTGAGAACTCTTCTGCATTCAGGATGATTTCTGGCAGGATTTTTCTTGATGATGGAAAATAAATCAATTGGCTCCTTTTTGTTGTTTTAAAGAACAGAATTGTACACTTGCTTGCAGTGCTAAATTTTACTTATTATAATAAATATCTACTGTATCTGAACAGGTTACTGTCAAGCAAGTAGTATCTTACACTATGCTCATGGAGACAATCAGCAATCACACTTATTGCAAGCAGGTAATTTAAACAACAACAAATAAAAACCCAGAACACTTTTCCTGAACATATAAAGGTGCAACAGAGTCTTAATGTAAATACTGATTTTAAATTATCAGGAAGAACGGCCCTTGGTACTGGCATTAGTGCAGGGAAACGCCCAAATCCAGAAGAAGAGACTCAGAGCGTTGGACCAAAAGTCCAGCGACAGAGCACAAATTAAACTGGTAAGATCTGAGACACCTTAAAGTTATCAAATTCCCGTGCAGATTTTGTGTCTGATAACATTCATGTCACTGCAACACAAAGGATCCTGAATTATTGCTGTAAATATTTCTGTTCCAGGTACTATGCAGACAAACAATACAAAATCCTGGCTTGAAAGGACTTTGTGGACTATGGAATAGGGAGTAGTTACAAAAAGAGAGCCAGACCGAAGATTATCAGACACAGATCCAGGTGTTAGTGAAAGGGAGGTGGATAAACTGGGGGTTTACATGCTTTAGCAGAGCTGCTTAAGTAGCTTCAGCTACTCTGTGATCCCACATCTCACCTGAAGTTGTGCCAGTAGCACTGTTTGTGTGAATGTACAGTGACCTAAAGCAGAAGATAAGGCAACTTACAAGGAAAAGCTCAGCGTCTGGATTAGAGTTTTAGGCATACAACTGGACTAAGCAGAATGTGTTTTAGAGAGAGACTGCTGAAAAACTGCAAAGTGCTGGATGTGAAGATGTGGGTACAAATAAGATTTGAAGGCATGAGCATTTGTCATTGGTCTGTAACTGAAACGGTACTCAGATTGCTGAAGCTTGTCAACCTGTGGTAAAAAAAGGACTTGAGTTTGGAGAAGGAGGCATTGTAGATAGATACACACAAAGAGGTGTGAAAATGTGTAGAGAGAAGCAGAAATGAGAGAATGAGTTTGATCTGTGTAAAATCATCAGCATAGGGAAGGTAACTGGATTTTGTGTTTTGAATGAAGTTACTTGGGAACAGGACAGAGAAAAGAGAAGGCCAAAGATGTTACACCCCCTCTTCAGTGGGCTTAATTTGAGAGGAACAAGGAAGACAACCTGAGAAGAATTAAGACTAAGTTAAGTTAAAGAATAATTACTTAGGGAGAGAGACAAAGAATGGAGGGCTACCTGAAGCAAGAGGAGACAGGATTTCAAGACTAGGAGTGTGGTTGCATAGATTAAAGGTTGTTGAGATACCATTCCATCCTTGTCTTTTTAAGAAAAGTAAAGGGAGAGTTGGTCATTATGGAGTTTGAAGAAAAGTAAGAAGAGCACAACAGTCAAGATAATAGCATTTGGCGAGACTTTTTTGGAATTGGAAGACAGGGATTCCATGGAGCAAGTATAGGAGATGCATTCAGCATCTCTAGAGATAAAAAGGGAAATCTAGTCTTACTTCATTTGGCTTTGACAGCAAGATCTAATTTTGCGTGTTATGTGGTGTCAGCACTGTGTCAAAGTTACTGTGGTGCATTATGAACAATTGTGTTGTAGTGATTTGATTCAGTGCGGAATCACAGCATTGTTTCTGTAACACTGTCAATTGAAGAAGAGAGGTGAGACCTTAGTGATTGATCCATCTGCTTTCCTGCATCCTGGAAGCCCTGTAAACTGTGCTTCTGTGTTCTCAAACTGATTTCTGGTTCTTGGATGGGCCTGAGTGGAATGTAATTCCTAGAGAGTCTGTGTTTCAGTAGCTGTCTAATCCTTAGTATGTGTAGATTCATTCAGCATCCCTGTTTTGTATTGCAGAATTCCTTAGGTGCTCATGTCTGTGTAGAAGTACCTGCAGAGCGAACGTCTGGTCCCTGTCTAAGCTCTTTTTCAATTGAGAGACAGGTTGGAGGGGCTTCTAGATTGGCAGAGAAGACTGATTTTGCTAGGGGTGTTCAGAGCAGGCAGCAAAAGCATTATTGTCAATACAGAAATCAGCCAAGATGATATTCAAAAACACTGTTGGCAAAAGGATGTGTGCTTCTGAGTAGCACTAAAGTGCAGAGGCTTTTGTTGTGTTTCTCTTTTATTTTTTTTTTTTCCTTCCTCTTTTAGCCTCTAAGGAGTGAGAAATAAGAATTCTGAGTTTTTGGGCCAATGCAAATGGGGACAGGGCTTCCTGCACTGAGAAGGGGGTAAAGAATACTGGTCCCTTGAATTACTTCTACCTTCTTGAAAGACTCAGATTAAACTGCTTAAGAATATTTTTTTCTTTTTTCTTGCAGCTTTATTCGAATAGAAGTTTACCACTCAAAGAATACATGGGACAAAATTCCTGCTACTCTGTATTGGAACTAAAGTGTTGTGAGAGTTCATGTTCTAAAATGGCATACTTTTTCATAAATTATTTTCAATTGTTCTCAGTTGATGTACACAAGTCCAATTTTTGGAATGCATTATTTCTAACTGGCATTTCTATGGTTTTTAACTTTTTAATGACTCTTTCACAAAGGGCAAATGGAGTTTTGTATATAAAGTATTTGGTGAAGAATTTGCTAACTTATTGTAAATATAAATATTCATGATTAGCGATAGATCCGTCAATATATTTTTGATAATCTTTCATGTATATGGTAGTAGGAAAAGCTGTAGTGCTGTTCTGTAAAACGGATGAACATAGAAAGTTTTGAAATTTTTAAATCATTATTATTTTTAGATTCCATACTTGAGGTCTATATGATCAACTTCATATTTTCACAATGTAAGTGCTTAGGACTGTGTTTAATCAAATACAGTAGAGTTGTAACCTGAATTAATCACATCTGTATATAAAACATATGCCAATTTTAGTCAAGTTGTAAAATTTTCATGTATATGTCCAGTCCTTGTATTTCCCAGTTGCCTTGTTCAGTAATGACATACCTTGTTAATAAAAGAAAATTGTATATATAGATATATATTTGGCTTTTGTGTGCTCTTATTGCTCCAGTACATATTTCCAAACAAAACTGTTTCAGGAAAAAAGAGGGGACATAGACTTTATAAATTTCGTTCAGAAGTTGTAAACAGTGAACTGTATTACCCTTCACTTCAAGTTTCATGATGCTGAAGCAAAACACTATTCAAATTATCCGGACCTTTTCCTTGAAACTGCATGCATGTATTCTGACCATTAAATGTTTTTTACCAATGGATTTATTAGGTGTTTCTCCAAAATCTAGGTGTTTGGGTTTTCTTTTTTCCCTGCTATAATTATAACTTGCTTAATAGCCAGGAAGTCTTTCCTAGGCTGCAGTGAATTGGCTGCTTTTTGAGGATGTTGATTTCAGATCTGCTGAATTCTCAGTCAATACTGTCTGTATTGTTTAGAAAAGTTGTATCTAAATGGTTTTTCAGGCCATTAAGATCTCTGAAGAAGCAGTATGAGTTGCTACAGTTTGCATATAACTAGGTCAGTTACCTGCTTGAGTGGGTGCATAGATTAGAATCCTAGAATACCCTGAGTTGGAAGGGACCCACAAAGATCACTGAGTCCAGGTCCTGGCTCTGCACAGGACAGCCCCAAGAATCACACCATGTGCCTGAGAGTATCATCCAAACACCTCTTGAACTCTTGTCAGGCTTGGTGCTGTGACCACTGCCTTGGGGAGCCTATTCCAGTACCCAACCACCCTCTGGGTGAAGAACCTTTTTCTGGTATCCAGTCTAAACCTCCCAACTTCAGGCCATTCCCTGAGGTCCTGTCACTGGTCACCACATAGAAGAGATCAGTGCCTGCCCCTTCTCTTCCCCGCATGAGGAAGTCGTAACTGCAGTGAGGTCTCCCCTCAGTCTCCTCCAAGCTAAACAAATCAAGTCACCTCAGCCCCTCCTCATATGGCTTCCCCTCAACCTTCACTATCATTATGGACCTTCGTTGGACATTCTCTAACAGCTTAATGTCTTACTTATATTGTTGCACCCAAAACCACACACAATATCCAAGGTGAGGCTGCCCCAGTGCAGAGCAGAGCAGGACAATCCCCTCCCTCACCCGGCTGGTGATGCTTTGCCTGATGCCCCCCAGGACAGGGTTGGCCCTCCTGGCTGCCAGGGCACTGCTGCCTCATATTCAACCTGCCATTGACCAGGACCCCCAGGTCCTTTTCCATGGCACTGCTTTCCAGACACCCATTCTCCAGTCTGTATGAACATTCTGGGTTTCCACATCCCAGGTGCAGAATCCAACACTTGCCTTTGTTAAACTTCATAGAGTTGGTATTAATTAATTTGTATGAATTACTAATTCTAAAGTGAGAGGAGTTAACTATTTTTTCGTAGTGTCACATCTTTATGACTTCCAGAAATGGGGCACTTCCTTGTGTTGGTTTAAAATTCAGATTAGATTTTTAATTTGACAACAAATGTAGCAGGGCACTTGCATCGGAATAAACTGCCATGGTACCAGATTTTTAGATTATAATTATTAATGTAAATATTTCTGTACTGCTTTCTATATAATAGCAAAATCAAAAGTACCAACAGGAAAATACGGGCTTACTGTTTTGAGGCAGACAATCTTTGACTGATATTGGAGAAAGAAAAAAATCCTAATAGTCAGAATGGAGAAGCTAAGTATTCTCCACAGATCAGTCCAAGGAGAATGGAGGGTTTTCCTAGGGACATACGTAGTCAGTAGAATATACAATTTTTTGTTCATTTAAGTAGTCTGAAAAAAAAATAGAAAAATACTATCAGCCTATACTGCCTTAGGAAGTATTTTATTCTGTCAAGATAATATTGAATTTTTCTGCTGACCGATATTAAAAAGAAATCATACTATCTAAACGAAATATTCCATGTAGCTTTTCTGAATGAATATGCTATGAAACTACCACAGAGAAACTTCATCATGGTAAAAACATATGCTTAAATATTACCTTCCCCTCAATAAGTCTGGAAGTTCAATAGGTGAAAGAAGAAATTTCTCAAGGATTTTATTTCTATGGTAAGTTAATTCTGCCCTCCTTAAATGCTGAAAGGAGTATTCCTCTTCTGGGTGTAGGCAAGTCCTTAGATAAGCAAAGAAAAATCTGTGGAGATGACGTTACCCTTGTGTAGCAGCTTGAAGGAGCTCTGGTGTCAGAACTGCAGTGGAAGAAACAGTCTGTAATGAGGTTAGTGTGAGAGAGGGGAGAAGTTTCCTTCAGAGTAGCAATAGCTTCATAAAAGCCCGTTGCCTCATATTCTTCCCCTCCCACCTAGTACTTGCTGACTGCAAAAATAAGTAAAAAAAGGCAAAGGCTTTGGCTGCACAGAAAAAAAATGACAAACCATTGTAATGTGAAGGTTTTCTGCCCACCACCCCCTTGTGATTTTTCAAGGAGGAGTTGGACATGTGCTATAAATCCAGTATGGACAAGGGCCAGGGTATTGTTACTTATTAGACCTCTGCTCCAGAAATGGAGCTTGAACTATTCTCAAGAAAGCTCTGTTTCCAAGGGATTTAGCTGGCCCACCCTTGGGCTTATAGGAGATGGGGAGAGGAGTGTTGCAGACTGATGGTTTTTGGAAACC
Source organism: Xenops minutus (assembly GCA_035221455.1). Lineage (NCBI taxonomy): Eukaryota > Metazoa > Chordata > Aves > Passeriformes > Furnariidae > Xenops > Xenops minutus. Next base: position 53,568,325 of record JAWWEE010000040.1, on the reverse strand, counting down.
AAATTCCAGGAAAACATACTCTGGAAGTATGCAGGGACAACTGTAGCTGGTATTTGTGATGGAAAAAAAAACCCAACAAACAAAAAACAAACCACTTCTAAGTGTCTTCAAGCCTCCCAAGGGACTTTGTCTCGTAGTGGTGCTACCTGCTTATAGAGGTTTTTGGAAGGAGGGGAACAAAAAGAGTTAAATTGAGAGCAAACCTGCAGAGAGGATTCTGGGCTAATTTGGAATGAGAATCACCTGTTACTTAGAAATCAGAAATTAGTTCTAGGTTGGGCTTATCGACATAGTTAACCAGTTTTGGTTGAAGATCAATGACACTGACCTTTCTGTAGCTTAGAAATCCCCTCTGTGATTTCCCGACTGTGTATTATGTGTGAATCCCGACAGTGTGTATTTAGCATTGCCCATCCGGGCAGGGCTGGCTGCAGCTGCCTGCAGACCCCGGGACAATTGGATCCCTGCATTTACAGGGACTTTGGGCTGCTGGAAGTGATGCCCGAGAGGTAAAACACAGAAACCCTTCAAGTTCCTGATGCGTGTTTGTGCTGGCGTTGGCTGGGCTAGAGCTGATTGTCTTCCCTGGTGTCGGTACGGTGTTGTGGGGTGGATTCACACTGAAAAACTCAGTGGGTGAAGCCTTGAAGGGTGGCCGGGTGACAGCCCGTGTGTCCCCGAGTGGGTCGGATCGGTCTGCAGGTGGAGCTGCGGGCGCGGGGAGCAGCGCCTTGGGGATGCGGGAATATGGGCTCTGCACTGCCTTGGGGATGCGGGAATATGGGCTCTGCACTGCCTTGGGGATGCGGGAATATGGGCTCTGCACTGCCTTGGGGATGCGGGAATATGGGCTCTGCACTGCCTTGGGGATGCGGGAATATGGGCTCTGCACTGCCTTGGGGATGCGGGAATATGGGCTCTGCACTGCCTTGGGGAT
>JAWWEE010000040.1:53482966-53567288 GCA_035221455.1 Xenops minutus | reverse complement strand
CTGCCTTGGGGATGCGGGAATATCGGCTCTGCACTGCCTTGGGGATGCGGGAATATCGGCTCTGCACTGCCTTGGGGGTGCGGGAATATCGGCTCTGCACTGCCTTGGGGATGCGGGAATATCGGCTCTTCCCGGCTCACAGGGCTCTGGCAGCACCTGGGGAAGGGGAAGGACCTGGAAATGAGGGAATTGCTGCATGGCAGCTCCCCTGGGCTTCCCAAGCAAAAGCCGAACCTCTTCTGCCACTCTGAAAGTCACTTTTGCCAGGTGTGCTTGCCTGCATAGACTTTACACTCTCTTTTCATATACACTTTGCCTGGAGATTGTTTCCAAAAGCCAGTTCTTAAGTATAGTCGAGCTTTTACCTGTTTGAAATGTTTGCCGGGCTGTTTTTAGCCCCGCTGTGAGCAGAGCACGGAGCCAGGAGCTCTGAGATTTGGGTCTCTGCTCCATCCCAGCCCTGCTGAGCAGCCCCAGGTAAATCTCTGCCTGTTCCCAAGGCCTTCGTGCACAGGCTCTTGCTGGCAGCCTGTTGTTGTGCTTTGTTATAAATTACATTAGATTAGAAATTAGATTAGATTAGAAGAAGCAGGCTAGAAAGAGAAGCTCCTTTCTCCTCTTTGTGCTGCTTATTTCCAATAGAAAAGCGTTCTTTGAGCAAGAATTCCCTTCTTTAAAGGACCAAGCAAATGAAATTCTCACACTTCAGCCCTTAAGTCAGCTTTCAACTCAAAATGTTTTTTTGCAGGGTTTTTTTTCCCTAGAAATTTAAAATTTTAAAGGTGGTGAAAATTTCTGGGTAGAGGGGAAATTTACATTGATCCAAAAAGCAGAGGGAAATCTTAAGCAGACATAGAGAGATTATTTTAATGTTGATTTCAAGGGATCTAAGCTTCTGCTTTTGAATTGTGTGCACTGCAAATGCAAAATTAATTCAATATTCAATTAAAAAATGCAAATAGATCTGATTTCAATATTTTTTTACAAAATTGCCTGTGGAATGGAAAGGTGGAAGAGGCATAAAAGAAATACAAGAGCCAAAAGGAGATTCTTTTTTTTCAGGAAGCTGCTGGTTTGCTAGCTTGAGAGAGGTCTTAGTGCAAATTTCACAAAGCAGAACTCTTCCAGAAGAGCTGCAAAATGCCAAAGTGCAGCCAATGTGCAGGATCACACCCAAGGATCTGTGGTCACTGGAAGCTTGTGCACCTAATGCAGGGTAAATTATACTTTTCTCTGCTTTTCTTACCCCTGCTAATTACACAAAGCACAAGAAGATAATCTTGTTAACTGTGATTATTCTGACTGGGAGTAGCCAGTAAGGACATCAATTAATAATAAGAGCAATTTATAGGCAGCAATGACAAAGAGGGAGAATTTTCTTCAAGTCTGTTTGGCCTTCTGGAGCTTCAGACCATGTGGTCATCACAAGGTCTTTAATTATCTGGACTATACTTATTTCTCAAATGCCTTTTATCCTGACCAAACTGGGAACACTTTTAAGCAAAGTCATCTTTACCTGATATTGGTAGAAACGGAGCAGTGCTCTGAGAAATGGCTTGCACCTGCAAACATCAGTACTGTTGCACTCAGACTTCAGGGTGACTGCTACACACCCAAGAGCAAGGGATTTCAAGGAACCCTGGCAATTAGACAGAAGGAAGATGATGGAAGTAACAAAGGATTATTGAGGAAACCTTAGAGAGGGGAAAAGGAAAATTAAACGAATGGTACAAGGCAAGTAGACAGCTGAAGGAAAGAAATAAAAATCAGGTAAAAAATGGAAGTCCATTGGCAGGTAAGGGTTTATGGATACATTTAACATCATGTTGTGTCTTGATTAACTGGATAATTGTTCTTTTATGACATAAGCCTTTATGGAGAGGGTGAAGAAGGGAGAAAATTATTTTAGGTGTTACGCAACATTACAATTTTCTGAAATACTTACAGTACATAGGGCTTTGGTTTCCAAGTGGTGGTGGATTTCGATGTGTTTGGTCCCAGTTCTACCACCAGTTCCTTCAGGGAAGAGTTATGGGGTAGTACAGCCAGCTTCTCTCCTTTCTGCAGGGCAGCTGCCCCTCTGGGTGCTTCAGCATCCCCCTGGTGCACTCAGCCAGCTCAGCAAAGCACGGCTGGGTGCTTAAAGAAGGGTCTTGTCTCACATTGCATATGTGTTTATTTTGTTTTAATTAGTGCAGTCAGGCCTTGATCTTATTTGTGACATCAAAGGCTACTACTTACAACACTTACTGATGAGGGGTTGCCTCCTCTGCTGTGGCTCCTGCTGCCAGACTTCTGCTTGAGAAGCTGGAACTCACAGAGGCTTTTTCTCTGTGTCACATGTGTTTTGAGGCTGAACAGACCGTGATTTTAGGTGCTTACAGAGGCTGTGGTGCTGGGTGGTTACCAAGTGTTTTGGCAAAGTTCAACAGGTTTGTCATCCAGCTCTGCTCCTGGGTAGCAAGGGAAGTGTTGAGGATGTGTCCCAAAAGCCATTTGCAGGGCATCACACACCTGGCCTGCCCTTCTGTGGTCTGAGTCACCATAGGGAGAATTAAGAACCAGTCCTTAGTTTCTTATTGCTGCCTGGGTTTAAGCAAACAGCAGCTTGCTGGGAGACAGATGCCATTAACAGGGCTCTTCGTGGGTTCCTGACAAGACTTTGAGCCTGTAAACGGCCACACTTTGGAAAGCACTGGTTTAATCCTCTGATTTAAAGCCAAAAGTGTTGAGTAAATACATTAAAAAAAAAAATCAATTCACAATTGGTAATGGCAAAATCACCTTAGTGTATGTTTGAAGGTACTATCTGAAATATTTATTACAGTTTTATGCTCCACACCATAAAATATCACCCAAAGTAATGAACCTGTAGATAGAAGAAAAATTATTGAAATGTTATCTTTATGACTGTTTAGCGTTTGCACTGCAAGGCATTTTGTCATGTGCTTACAGCCCTAATCAAACCTGTATTTGTGGATCCAGATAAAGAATAATGCAATTTTGAAACCACAGCAGCACTGCTTGATGAGCTCTCATTTAATTCACAGTTTACAGCTGCCAGCAGAAAATCCTGGGCAGGTTCTCAGGCTGCATGTGCATGTCCCTTGGAATCAGTGGGCTGGTAGAGTGTGCACTGGTGAAAGAATTCACTCTCCTCTTGCTGCTGCCGTTAACGTGTGCAGAACACTGTGGCAAAAATGAAACCATGGGAGATGGGAGTATGCCAAGAGTTTTAAATTTGCATACCTGACCTCAGGATCTAAATCAGACTTAGGTGGCTTATAAATAATTAATGACAGTACACTGTGGTCAGTCCCAGTTTTGGGCTGTTTCTCATCAGACAGCGATAGGCACATAGCCTCTTTCATACAGGTGCCGTGGGGGTGTGACTCCTGCCCAAACTCACTCTAGCACTCTTTACCTGTTAGACACACTGAGCACTTACAATCTTCCCATAAGCAAGCTAGCAATAAAATACACAGGTGTGGGATTTACCTATGAAGGCTGTGTCCCAGGCTTGTCTTCCTCTCTGTGATCTGAGCAGAGCCTTGTGTCTCTCCTCTGGCTGCCCTAGCAAATGCTCCCAGTTTAGACACAGTTCTCTGTATGCAGAGCCAAGCCTCAATTTCTAGCCATGTTGCATTGTTTGTGGGTCCTGTTCCTAGTTAGTGTGATTTATGTTTTACTATCATTCCTGCAAGAGCCAGCATCATTGTATGGAGCGTATTTACAATGGAAAGAGATTCCTGTGGCTTCACTGAGGTGGTGGATTCCATTCCCCATGTATCTCGACTATTTTTATCAGACACTCTGGGGTGGGTTTCTGTCTCTATAGCTACCATGCCATGATGCATTTTAGCACGTCCATGGTGATGATACATAAGTTTCTTTTGGCATCCAGTGCCTCAAAAAGAAAACTAGGTCCCATCCCCACCCGAAGAAATCTTGTTTGCAAGAGCACTCATTTTCAAGCCAGTCACTTCTCCTGGCACAAGTATGGATGAATGGGCTCTTTTTCTCAGATGATAACTGCAGTCTGATGACTGTGGCGTCTCCACTGGATGCCGGGGGCAGGCAGGGGTGGGATCTCTTCCCACTGGAATTCCTGCCACACCATGTCCTGTGATTAGAACCCACTGGCAGAGTTTCCCTTCAATCTCCCTCTCTAACTTCGATCTGTAGTTCTTGTGCCCATCTGTACACAGCAGAATTCACGGTGCCACTTCTAATTAAGAAGATAATTTTGAAATATCTCTTGAACCCTTGACCTTCAGGATTCCCTCAGATGATTTTCCTCTGATCTAGGGAGAGCTCTCTCATGGGTTGGCACTCTTCATGTGAAAATAGGTAGGGTGTAATTTGCAACTGTTTATGAAGTTCTGTTCTGGGTAGTTGAAACTGCTGTTAATTGCTCATTATTTCAATCCAGACAGCTGGTTTGTTTTTCTGCACTGCTCCTACAGGAGAAGTTGCATTATTCCATGCCTCAAACCCCCAAAGGCTTGCTGGTTTGCATAGCATATTGTCGTTCTACTGCATTCTCAGTAACACTTGACTGAGTAGTAAAGGGGACCATGACTCGTTCCAGGCATTGAGACAGAGAATAGACAATATGTAAAGATTTTTTTGGCTTTCAAAATTTGGGAATGATTGCATTGGGAGCTGAAGGAGCACAAAGAGGGGAGTAAGCAGAGCTGTCTGCTGGGGCTCTGAGCAACATGGCAGACCTTGTTAGGAGGGGAGATGTTATAAAGCCTCTTAAATGGTAATCTGAGGTTAGTAAGAATTCACCTTTGACTCAGAGTAACTCTCTGAAAGTCAGAACAGATATACTGCACTGCTGCAGAGCACATTTCACCAGAAAATTATGCATGAGTAGGTAGATCCCACCAGACAGCTAGCAAGCAGGAACAGCACAAGAAAGGGAATGGCAGGAAAGGTGGTTAATGCTTTTCCTGAGAGACATGTAAGAGAGAGTGAGTGTTAGAAGGAACAGTAAATCAATCAGGTAATCAAAGGTCAGGTAATTACAAGAATGTTGCAAACATCTTAGACACAGCAAAGAACAAAAAGACAGACAAAAGGAAAAAAATCTGCTGTATACACATATAAATATGAGTGTGTGTGTATGGCCTTGTTTATAATGAAAGGAATAGAGGATCAGTAAAAGCAGCAGTACACTTGAAAGGAAAAGATTGATGAGTTGGATATTGCTGTGAAACTGAATGTCTCATTACAGACAGTGAATGAAAAATGGTCTCTGAAAATGGGAAAAGAATTAGAAGAAACTGAAGTAGGACTCAGGCATAAGCAAATTCAAAGCGCCTACATTAAGTGAAGAAACTACTCCATGTGGATCTGTGGGTCCACAGCACTGGGCAGTAGCCTCGTCCAACTCCATGACCCTCCCTATGGGAGCAGCCTTTTCCACATGGCTGAGACTTCAGCCCAGGAGGAATGTCTGGATTGGGCTGCACCACAGGTGAATGTAGGCCATTACACTGAGCATGCAGTGTCTAGAAACCACAGAGCTGCTGCCTCCACTGCTTTCCAGGAGTCTCACTTCCAGACCCCTGTTGGTTTTTAAGATGAGTCAGGATGAAGCTGGAGGCAGCGTGTGACAGTCTTCCAAAGGCTAGTCAGCCATGCGTGGTTGACCTGATGACTTCCTTGGGCTTTATGTTAGGACCTTGTTTTGCTGGCAGGGTGAGCCAGTAGGGCTCAGTCTCCCCCCTTAACACCAGGGCTTTACCAGCCCTGCCTGGTTGGCAAACCTGGCTGCTCCCAGCCCTCAGCCACCTCCCACTCCCTCAGCTGTGTCTGGAGAAACTGGGCATGAGGAATAATTCACACCAAGCAAGACCTAAGTAGCCTACAGTATGAGCCAGTAGTGTGGGACCTTTTGGTCAATTTGTGAGCGAAGGAATACGTGTAGGTCAGACCCAAAGTCCCTGACAGCAAGAGAAGTTGCCCAGTGGTTTGAGCTTTTGGCTATTCACTCCTCATGGGTGCACAAACTTCAGTGAATTGTGGTGTCTTAGGCACACACTAAGTGTGACATACATTATATGAGTTATTTACTTTTTGTTTCTCTTGGGATGGTTTATTTTGAGGTGCATTTAGGAGAAACTCAGTAAGGTTAAACTGGAAAAAAAAAAGTCTATTCCAGAAGAAGGGCTATGTCTAAAGGAAGCTGGGGAAAAAACAGACAGATCAACAGTAATGTTGATCAGTTTTAATTGTAACTGTGGGTTGAAAATTCTTTAGACAGAAAAGGAGTTTATTTGGATCATTCTTACTAATATCCACCCTATGCCTGTTTATATTTGATATATTACACAGGGTGAAACGTCCTCATTTAATTTTTAGAAAAAGGCTTCATGCACATGAATTGTACCATCCACCCATTTTTTTAAAATAAAAAAATACTTTTTTAGCTAGTGTTGACATTAATTTGGGAAAGATGGTGCGAGTTAGGGGACAAGGCAAGTATGTACATCTGCTATGTATGAAAATCATTGTGTTGTCCATTCCTTATTTATTGCCATCTGACATTGTCTTTAATGGCAAATGCTAATGACTGCACAACTACAGACATTTCCAAGGAGACAGTACACCCAGTAAGACCCTCCAGCCAAACTGAAACTCCCCATAAGATTTCCATTAATTAAAATCTCTACAGATGGGTTCCCTTAATTGTAGGAAATGGAATACAATCCTGTAATTAACTCTTCACTCAAAGGCTTTTCCCCCCTCAGCATCTGGGAAGAGCAGCAGTGATTGTTTGGCACCTTGTTGCTGGAGGTTGTGGCTGACTCTAAAGCAACCCACTGCCCAGGGCCCCACACCAAAACCAGCCTCCTCCAGCAACCCCACCACGCTGCACTGAGAGGTTTCTGTCTTTGCATGGATCACACCACCAGTACCCACGAGCACAATGCCCATTTCTCTTTGTCCTGGAGGGAAATGTTGGTTCTTCTCTAAAGTCTTTTCTGCCCTGGAGGGAAAGCAACTCTTCTGTGCTGCAGTGCAGGGAGAGATGCCAAGATGTGGAGAAAGTGATATTGAGGGATGATAAAAGAAAACGTGCTCCCCTTGGAGCAGCAGGTGGTCCTTGGGGCACACCTTCTTGTGATGGGTTTGTGGACCATCTAACAGTGTAGTACCCCCAGTCCACAAGGACTGCCAGCCAGCCCTGTGAGAATTTCTGCCTTGGGTTTCCAAACTTTATTCTTTCTTCCAGTGGAGCTCTGATGTGTTGCATTTCTCTCTCTGCTCCTGTAATTAAAAGCCTTTGTAAATATCCCACACCATTTTATGTCCTTGTTGCTACCTCTTTCTCCTCTTCCATCCCACTGTCTTCTCATTACCACTCTTCTTTGCACATTTCAAGTCCTATAATTGTTTCAGCATTTCTTGTTCAGAGTTGTTTTTCCCCTGTTAGCTGACCCACTATGCAGCACTGAATCCCATCTGCCATTCTGCCTTTTCTTCTCCCCTCTCTTTGAGCCAGTGTGCCAGAGCAAGGCACAAAGTGGCCTGCTCCCTTTGGCAGCTGTAAAACTGTGGGTCTTTCTTATTTAATTTTTTGCTTTCTGCTGCAGTGTGAGGCTCTGTGTCACAGTGAGGAAAACTTCCCAAGAAGTGTAAGGTGGTGCCAGGCAAACTGAAAACTGTGTGCTCCTGCTCCAGACTGACCAGCATCCCTGGTCTTCTGGGACAGTGTGTGTGTGCTGCTGGTGGTTGTGCAAATGACCAAGACACTGGGTATGGACAGGGCTGGGTCCCTAAGCATATAGTAATTATTACAGTAATTATTATGCTACAGTGAGCATTTACACACGTGCCATATCTAAGGGTTAAATTGTCACCACTGGAGTTAAATGTCCTTGGGCTCTGCCATAGGTGAACTACAAGCATGGAAGAAGCGGTGGCACTTTGCATGTGTGATTTTCAGCACTGAAGCAAAGTATTTCTGACCATGGACCATGTCACCCAAGGACCTTTGCCACATTTTGGGAAAGCCAGGATATACCATCTGGAGAGAGGTAAGGTGGCAGGAGAGTTTCAAGGGACCCATGGGCCTGGACGTAAAGCAGATATATAGAGTCACTCTGCATATTTCATCCCTTCCTAATACTGGTGTGGACCTTGGAGCATCTACAGCCCTCCAAGTCTCCTGAATACAGGTCAGCTCTTTAGAGGCCACATTCCTCTTAGAGCTATTTTCTGCCTGCTGTGATGAGCATGGGTTCTGGTGTCTTGTCTTGGAGGATCTTCCGCAGAGATCCTTGTTCTTGGGGCTCACAAGTGTGTCAAAGCTGTTCTCTGGGGAGCTGTGGCAGTGTGGGGCCAGCTGCAAGGCTTATTTATGTGTGTGGTGGCTGCAGAGGCTTCTCCAGGCAGTTGCAGCTCTTCCACAAAAGGAGTGTAGAGCACAGAGGCCTGCTTTCCTCCTTTCCAGAATTACCAAGGTGAAGGTCTCTGCTGGAAGTTCAGAGCACATCTAGCTCACAGGGGCATGTGTTGCAGACAATTCAAGAGAAGACATGGTCTTCTACCTGAGGTAGGGGCTGCAAAACGACACAGAGTCTTGCCCATGAACTTGACTAAAGAAATGTGCCTCATGCAACATGAGCTCTCTGAGCCAGCCCCAACCAAGAGCAGCCCATCCAAAAGGGAAGAGTATGTACAGGCAAAGGGGCAGTATGAAAAAAACTAGCAGATTTCCCATTTTATCACTCAGTATTTCTTTTATTGCAGTGTGTGAGTACAAATCACTATATGCTTCTGCTGAAGGCATTTCCATGTTGTGCAGCACAGCACTGGGAAGGCAGATGGTTTACTGCTGCTTCCCATGCTTATCAGGAAAGACAGCCAGTAATTGAAATAATGATTGTTTAATTGCTCATTTGGTTTCGCTTTGGTCTGCAACAGCATTGTCAGAGTTTTCTATCTATGGCAGTTGTTTTTCTCCTGATCTTTAGGATGAGTTAGTTTTAGGAACCCAAGCCTGCTTTTAATTAGTGTTTTAAAAACTGGGGTTTTTGTTAGAAATCACTAAAGTTTTGGTATCACTGGAGTCACTTTGTCCCTGAGATGTGCTGTCAGCTGCTGCGAAACCCTATGGCCTGCTGGCTGCTCCACAAATAGTTTCAGGCATTATATAATTGCACATTTTTCCTATTGTAGCTAAGCCAGACATATTTCAAACCACAAAGATTCGCCTTTGGACTGGGCAGTGCCCTTCTGAATGTGGAGCAGAATCCCTGTGCTTGTGCCCACATAAGGCACTAACCTGCATCTCAGGGGCCTGTGTCTAGTTCTCCACATTTACATGTTCAAGAGCAATTCAGCCCATATAAAATTTTCAGAAATTATGAAGGAGGCCTCAGACTACATCCCCAAAAATTACATAGCTACTGTAAAAGACTTTCACTGCAAGTCAATTTTGAAAATGGGATCTGCCTTAGAAAATAAGGAAACGTACACATATTTGTGCCTTATAAAGCCATTGGACATTGTGGAGTGGTGCTGTACAGGGGCCTGAGATGCCCCACCATCACACTTCTTGAAGGTGATATACCCATCCCTTTTGCTCTTGTGCACAGTATTTATTTTCTGCTCTGCTCTCAGCTCCTCTGAGGTGACTCCTCTTGGTCCTTCTTTCTGAGAGCCCATAGGAATAGAATTCCACTCCAAACCATTTTTTCTGAATCCAATGTTCTTGACGAAAGGGCTTCATTCATCGTGCAGAGGGATTTGTAGAGAAATTCAAAACAGCATGTAGGGTTCAGCAGAGTGCTCAGGTGTACTATTTACTAGAAAGAAATGAGTATGTGTTTAAGTGCACTGCTGGGTTGCTGCTGTAACCCCTCTGTCACCAACAGACACAGCTAGAGAGGCACCAGTCTCAGTTGCACAGAATATTGGATAAACAACACAAAAATCCCCATTTTTTGCTCACTAGCACTGGGCTGGCTGTAAGCTGAGTCCCACACTGCTTTCTGTGGTCTGCAGCAGTCCAAGTGTGCCAGAGCCTCCTGTCCTTCACACTGAGCCAGAAGTGGTGTAGAGGCACAGGTTACCTCCTTCCAGAGGCAAACCCTGGTGTCACTGGAAGCCCTGTTCTCTGAAGGGCTAGAACTGCTTAAAGGGCAGGACTTGGGTCAGACTTGCTTCTCACTGAACTAGGCATTGCTTCTGTACATGCTTAAAGGTGTGGCTAGGGAGGATTTTTCTTCATTCACTGCTTGAAAGAAGACTGATGAAATTTCTTGAAATGTTTCTCCTTTTACTAAGTCTATTTAATCTGCAGGGGTGCACCCAGTAAGTAATTTTTCTTTATAGAGTTTTGCTAGCTATTTCAAGAGATTGCTTCATGCCAATTGCTACCTCAGTGAAGTTACCTTGCAAACCTTTACGATGATCTAATTAATCTTGCTAAAATCACTTTAGTAGATGCATTTCCTACATAAAGGCAAGGTACCCACTGTCACCCAATGAATTTTTAACTGTTTTTTTCGTTTTGCTTCAGTGGTCTTCGTTGTTGAGCCATCAGATAACATGACTGGAATACAAACTTTTCTCTCCACTGCATATATGAGTATAAAATGAAAAGCATTGATTCAATTGTGCACTCAGCTTGTGAGAGGCTGTCTGGTAGCTGATGCCTTTCTGCTGCTTACTGAGTGAAAAGCTATTCTGCCTAGCTCTTCCTGCAGAAAGCATCCTGCTGGCTTTTCACATCACAGGCTTGTTCCCAGGCCTCCAGAATCAACAGGGGTTTCATAATTGATTTTTTTTTTTTTTAATCTCTTTATTTTGTCAGGCAGGTTGCAGGCAGTAAGGTGATATAGAATTTGATCCTCTCTGTACTAAAGTCAATATACAGTGCTAGTGGATTTTGATGTCACTGGATTAACTCATTAGTTGTAACTATATTTGCAGGGTGGTGAGGACCATGGAACCCCTGTCATACTTGCCCTGGCATAAGCACAGACACAGATTCTAGTTTGAAATCCTTAGCCATAATCATGTGGGAAATCCCTAGACCGTGATTTACCAACTCCATGAAACCAAAGCACAGCCTGGCAGTTCCCATGGTATCAGTCATTCTAGGAGTGACCTATGCACACCTGGGTATTTCCACTCAGAATAATTTCTTAGGTGTAAAACTGAGGGCTAAAATAATCCAGTAAAAAAACCAAACATGGTGTGTCAAAACATGAAGATTTTTGGGCATTTAACTTATCAGGTTTTGGGTTGGATACCTGCCCCTTCCAGTGATCTCTCAGGGGAATGGAAAACACTGCTTTTTTCCCCTAGCTTTGGCCCAGGCAGTGCTGCAGTCAAAGATAAAGATAAGTGATCTCAGTGTATTCACTTCTCATTTGAGCAATGTCACCTTTAACTGCTTTTCATATACCAAATTTGTTATATATATTTAAATCTGATTTCTGTTTTGCTTTTCTACCATTGATGTATTGCAGTAGATATCAGCCTGACACAGAACTGCAAGAAAGAAAAGCTATAAAGGGGTTGGTGCTTCTGGCTAGTTTGATTTGTTGACATCATTCTTCATCTTGACTAGCCCTCCCCTGACAGTACCCAATGTCTCTCATATTAGACTTGTTCCTTTTTGTATTCCTGTTAGGAAGAATTGTGTGCAGTGGCATTGTTTTTTAGGAGGGCATTTTTATAAATGTTCATGTACACTAAATGAGCCATTCTCAAGCACAAGCCATTTGGTCTGAAAGAGGACTTTGATTTTGGAAAGAAGCAATGGGACTAGACGAATTGGAGAACAGCAGTACTTGCCACTAGCTAAATGTAGCTGGAAAGATAAAATGATTTTATGGAAGCAACTCCACTCTACTTCCCTTTTTTCAAAACTTCTGGGGCCAAATCTGACCCGTTCATATTTTTAAATTTGTGAACTTCCAGTAGAAATACTGATGCACCAAGAAGGCACAGACTGACAGTCAATGACTCATCAGTGTTATTTTATAGGTTGCCTCTGCCTCTTAGCTCTTCTAATTAAGTATTCATTGCTTGGAAATGCCCTCCCAGTACATGATTGCTGGTTAATTATAATCCCCTCACCTTGGCTCTGAAATGTCTCCCAAGGATGAAATGCAGTGAACTGCTGCACCTTACCCAGGAAAATCTTCCACCAGCTCCCTGGGCTTGTGGAGGATGACTTTGTGCCCCCGAGGTTCTGCCCACCAGGTCCTGCTCAGACTCTGCTGGTTTTGTTGTCAGCTTCTGCTTGGAGAAGACCCTCTGTCTTCATCAGTGCTCAGACTCTACACCTGCAAACTCAGTGAAAGCTGCTGAAATTGGAAGAGGATTAATTTCCTGTTAGTGTGAACTGGAGCAATGGCATTTAATTAAAACGCAAACAAACAAAAATCCAAACCACAAACAAAATCAATCCACATGTCTTCTCCAGCTCCACTTGCAACTTTCCATGTGGGCCTAGGTCAAAAATGTAAACAAGTCTACATAGATTAGATCTACCACTTTTCTCTGATCAAGTCAAGCAGATATCCAAACAAGTTTAGTGTGATGCAATCTGTCTTTCCTAAAATCACATTGCTTTTTTACCTCCTTCTATTTCTGCATCTTGATTATTATTTCTTCCAATATCTGTTTGAAAAAGTTGTACCTGAGTGAGGTCAGACTAATGAACTGTACTTTTAAAAGTATTTTTTTCTCCAGCTCAAGATCTGCCCCCAAAATCATTCAAAGTTTTTCAGTCATTTGAGTGCCTGCACAATCTCCACTACTTCTTGTACATCAACAACATTGCAATACTTATGGAAGATGTGCATAACCTTGAACTGTGAGTATACAAAGTTTTCTGGCTGTTTAACATCAACTTAAGTTTTCAAGAAATTTAACACGATGCAGTTTAAGACTTTCTCTATTACCATTCTTGCATTTGTACATATTGTGAAATGGCCTCTGCTCAGCACTGCCATTTTATCAATAATTAACAAACATAGGCAAAACTTTTAATCTGTTTCATTTACTTGAGTCTCTCAGATCAATAGTCTTTTTTTTTTTTTTTAAACTTTCCTATGCAAAAATGTCATCAATTATTAATCAAAGCAGACTAGATTTCATTGAAGGTCTGACTTCCTGCAGCACGATATGGTACTCTTAAATGTTAAAGGTGCATTCTTCCTTAAAATGCTGCATGCTAGAATAGCTTTTCATTGCAATATGAAATGGATCCACTGGTAAAGCCTAGATGAGTGTAAGCATGAAATGTGGGCTGCAATGTTTTGACATGGAAAGAGCTTTAGCCTAAGAACTGAAAATGTGCAGAGCAGCACAAACGTCCCGTGGGACTTCAACAAAGCCTGGAGGATTTCTCTGCTCCTCCTGTAGACGTGGGGGTGACATTCACCCCTGCACAAGGGCAAAGAGGCCCCAAATCCAGGTCCTTTCTGGAAGAAGAAATGGGGGGATAACAGAAGTTGTGTTTCAAGACTGGGCATTTCTTTCTGCAGACATCTCTGGTGACCCTCAGCCTGGCTAGCAAAGAGGTCCTGGGAATCCTCAGCCTGCCAGGGCTGTGCCAGGACTGGGGCTACTGAGGGAAATGGGGATGTTTGCCAGACTGGGATTCAGACCTCGCATCAACTTTCAGCAAGCAGCTTCCACTTATTTTAAAGCTCTGTTGGCTCAGTTTAAGCCATGCCTGTCATGATCATTATGTTCAAATGCAGGCTAAAATGACTTAAAGACACATTTAGAAGGACCGTGGACCCTGTCAGAATTGATAACCAAGGCCTTGCTTTCTTTATTGTTTTTACATGCTCAATTTATTGAATATGTACAAAGAATGAATTGGAAACAAAGTGCTGTATTTGTGAGACATTTAAATTATGTATTAGTAGCCAGAAACACTGTGGTTAGCCTTTAAATAAATAATTGCAAACGGACTGATTCAGAATGATCTATTTCTGTATTTACATTTGTGGCCTAAGAGAGGAAATGGATGCTTTTCACAGAGGGGAAAAAAAAATCCATCTATCCTGAGGTTTTCAACTAAGATATTCAGTGCTCGTAAAAATGATATTTTAAAATATAGTAACAAATGTGTTTTCAGCATCTCCTAGGATTGCAAGGCACGCGAGTTTCTTTGTGTTACTTTTTGGGGTTTTATATAATGTATGTATTTGTTTTGAGATAACTATAAGAACAGTTTGCTGTCTGGGGATTTTTTTGTTTTGTTTGTTAAGAAACTTGTTTTCCGTTAATTAAATTGGAATTCATCCCATTGAAACTCACCTGCCACAGAGCTCAGCAGGCAGGAAAAGGCAGTCCTGCTGGTCTTGGAAACAGTAGCAATGCTCCAATTACTTGCAGTTGGACCAGAAAAAATGGCACTTCTCACTAAAACCTCATGGTTTCAATGTGTGCACTCAAGTGTTTGTGCATTTCTTTTTACAGCTGCAGTTCATCCTGGAGTCATGAGAGTCCTGCTGCATTTCAGTTGTCCTTTCCACAAAGACAAGAGAAAAGTTTCTACCTGTAATTGTGGGTGAGATTGAAAAAAGGAGCCCTTAGGACTCAGACATGAGAAGGTAAGTAAAGGCATCACAGGCTAGCACGGTAGACTCATCTCATAAATACTTTTTTGAGTCCTTGCCTTATAAATTTGAGAAACCAGAGGCTGGTTTTACTGCACTAGAATCAGGCCCTGTTGCTCAGGGCTGTAAGGTGAGTTATGCAGGTGACTTTCACAGCTGATGAGAAGTTCAAGGTACACCTGAAATGTATCCTCCTCAAGCATAACTGACATGAGACCTAGCTTTTTTGGAGTATCCTGTCCCAGGATCTGTTTGGGCAAAACATTGTGTCTATCAGAACACCTTAATGTAAATAAAACCTAAGTTAGCAAAGTTGATGCAATTTATGGGATCCTGCTCTGCTTTTTGGTAATTGCATCATTTATCTAATTTACATCTCAGCTGAGCTGAGAAAAGTAAAATTCAAGTGTTTGTGGGGTTTGGGGTTTTTTGTTGTTGTTTGGTTGGTTGGTTTGGTTTTTTTGTTTGGTTTTTTTGTTTGGTGGGGTTTTTTTGTTGTTGTTTGTTTTTTTCTCTTTTGCAGAGTTTCTGGTTAAAGTTTCCATCTGCATCTCTTAGCACAAGTGATGTAATAGCAGCAGCAAGTGCTTTAACGGAGTCCTTGGCCTGGGAATTTACTTTTCTAGGGGAATATGGACATAGAGAAACATTTTTACTGCTTAAAGAAAAGGATCTAAACCTGCTAACTTCCCTCCAGTCTTACATGCTGACCTCACTGGCTTACATCAGCTGAAATCTGAATCCATGTGGAAAACCTGAGAAGCTGTTATCTAAGAGTGAGGAATAGGTCCTCCTATATTAATATCTTGTAAATAGGGGAACAAGCTGTTCTTTGGAAGGAAGAAAAATTGCAGAGCTCTGTATGTGAATGATGGATCTGTTACACTTGCACAATTTCACTTAAGATTCTTCTGGCAAGAAAAATGCTCTGGGAAAGCATCCCTGAAAAATCCAACACTGCCAATAGTGTCAGCCATGCAAACACCACCTCTGTGTATGTCACTGTATGTAAATCCTGCATAAATGTTTAACTGAGCTAAATGTTTAACTGAATATTTCTGCTATTTCCCTCTCACCCTGAGAGCTGTTTGCATTAGCAAACAAAGTCTAATGTTTGTGTACACAGTCACCCACTCTGTCTCGCTCCATCATTTAGCTTTTATTCTGGAGAATTACTCTCTTTGGTGATGTGAGGCTGCAAGGCTGCTGTAATAGCTCCACCGAGGGATCCAGCCTTTCAAAAGAGAGCTGCACCAGCAGGGTTAGTCGAGAAAAGTTGGGTCAGTGCACTTTAATTGATACCTAAAGTTCTTTTAATCAAAAGCAAAAGTCACTGCCATGGTCTCTTTGTGACTGAAAGAGACACTGACAAGGACAGAAAGCAGGTCTCTCACTCTCTCTGAAAGTTAATCCAGGTAGAACAAGACTTGCCTTTACAGGAGAGGAAAAAAACACTGCAATTAGGCACTTGGCATCCACACAGCCCTGGTGAGCAGAGAAGACCACAGTGGTTCATGCAGGTGGGTACTGTGTTTTTTCCTGGGGGCAAAGCAGTGGCTTTAAGGTGAGAAGTTTCTTTAAGGCTGAACTGATTCTGTAGTCGAAAAGGGGAGAAAAAGGACATTTTGTGATGCCATGCTTGTTGCTGTGTCTCTTGGAGCCCTGCACATGGAACTGAGGAAACTGCAAGACTGATTGAATCTTCAGCAATTTTCTTCCCTCTCTGCCTCATGAGTAGTTGTTAAAATAGACTCTTTCTACCCATCCTACTCATTGCTCCTACAAGAGGATTTGCCTTCCTCTGCCTTTGAGTTACTAGGAAACTTTATCTGTTCCTTTGAGTTACTGTCCAGTCTTTTGTTCCCTATGATTTATTTTCCTCAGTGCCAAAGGGGAACAGTTCCCTGGGGCTGCAGTGTGCACTACATATAGTCTTATGCTCAGGTGTTACAGTGATGGGCCGTATTTTAAGAATCAGGAGACAGAAGGAGCAGGCTACATAAACATGGATGAAACCCTGCGGAGTATGTGTGTTGTTCCTCACTGAGTTAGGGTTGTTTGGGGCAGAGTGCTTCCCTACTGTGGGATGTTGTACTTTGTGCTGAAGGACATGGGACATGGAGGGTGAGGGTTGGTGTTCATCAGATTTTGCTAGGGAAGACTCACCTTGGTGTGACTGGCAATGAATGGATGATGAACATCCCACAGAGACTTTCATGCAACCACCAGCAGACAAGCTGTGAAGAGGAAAAAGCAGACATTTGAGGATGGTGCCTAACATGGGTAGGTGTCCATGTAGCCTTTGGCCCTGCCTCGCTCCAGTCTGGTTTTGGGGAATGAAGCATATGATGGAAACCAACCCAATGGCAGCTCAGGCTGTGGCAAGAGCCATCTCATCCCTAGGTAAGAAACCCCACCAAGACAAAGTCCCTGTGGGCACAAGCATAGTTTTGCATGACAGGGGGCCCGTGGGGTGGCAGGGTCCTGGGGGAGTCAGCAAGGTGTGCCTGGCAGTGGGAAACCAGTTCTCTTGAAGCTGGGCAGTTTTGCCTCTGATTTCAGCAGAGCTGGGATTTTGGTGCTGGCAGTGCTCCACAAAGGAGCACACTCACAATCTACACAAGCTCAGCTGCTCTGAGAGACGGGTGTCCTACCCTGGTTTGGAGTAATAATTTGGGGACTGGAGATAGCAGACAAAGCACAGAGCTGTGGTGAAAAAGAGCTCAGTTCTTCCATCTTTACACAAACAAAAGTCCCATTGAAAGCAGTAAGACATTGAGTCCTCTGATTGAAATATATATATAAATACATGTAAAAAAATTGATGTATTACTGTTCCAGCTCTACGTTTTCCCTTGATTTTAATTTTCTCTGTGGAGTTCAAATACAGTGTGTTCCTTCACAGCTTATTTTCAAAGCCTTTTTTTGACTTTCATATTTAAACTTATTTAAGGCCCTTAGATTTTTCTCCCAGCTGTGGAAGGCAGAGACAGAGAGATACAGAAAAGTCAAAGACTCCTTTACAATACTGAAACCTTTAAAGAGCATCCTTGAAATATAGGGAAAAAAATATTAAATAATGCTTCCTTCTTTAAGAAGGAAGTTATCTTTTTGAGTGAAGACTTTTACCTTTTTAAGAGTATGAAATAATCAAAGTCTGTGCATGCATAATTATGCTTTGTCTCTACACCTACAAGTATTGTGAGGATTTTTTTCTCACTTTTGTTCCTATTTTCTCTCTTATGTTACCAATCCTGCTTCTCAAGCAGGTACCCTTGGAAAGGAGAAATGCCTGAGCTTATGCCAGAATCACTGTCCTTGTTCTTTGGCAAAACCAGGTTTCTGACATGTGCCCCAGGCAGCACATGCCCTGCCTAGGCAGGTGACTGTCTCAGGGATTTTGTCCAGCAAGGGTAGGTGCTGCTCTCTGGGGTTTTCTTTCTTTGTTCCTTCCCTGTAGCTGATGTGGCTGCTTCCAATTTACTTGTTGGAAGAAGAGAGCCAGGTTTGTGCAGAAACAAGCAGGGTGTGTTCAGGTGCCTCTCGGACATCCGAGCATCCCTGGGTGACTGAGGATCTCTGTCATTAAGGGGGTTGCAGTCCTGGTCTCACCCCTTCACAGACCTGAGGAGCCCCAGGTGCCTGGACCAGCTTCTCGAGCACAGCTGGCAGAGGCAGCCTGCAGCTGCAGCAGCTTGTGCAGCAGTTTTTGGGCTCTGAATCTGAGACTGGGTGGAGGGAGGTTCCTGAGACCCCTCTGAGGTCTGGGAGGTGAGGGGGTCATGACAAGTAGCAATCTCTGGCACCCTGGAGTTCATCTCCCCTCTGTAACCTGGATTGCTGTAAGATGCTGACTCACTGAAACTCTTTGCAGACATTTGCCTGTTCCAGTAACCATTTGCTTGAGTGACCTGTGGTGAGAGCATTCAGTGCTGACCTGCATTGTGCAGACTGTGATTTCAGGCTCCAAACCCCACGCCCAGGTAAGGCTTTTGCTTGTTCTCCTGAAAGCCTCAAGAATTCTGGATGTGCCCAACCTCATCGCGGGCAGGGATTGGCAATGTCTGACACTACATATTTCTTTTTCCCCTCTTGGAAAGAAAAGTTCTATTCATTTATTTGCCAAAGAAATAGGGAGTTTTTGTATTGCAAAACTTGATCCATTGTATCACATTTCTCCTGCAGCGTTCTTCTATCCTCCAAAAGCCTCATTCTCTGTAGCTCTTCAGAGGACTCACTATATTAATGTCACTGTCTGTGCTAGATTTGGAAGCTCAGTGGCCAGAGAAGGCCACATTCCCCCGGGATGGACACAAAGCAGGCTGGTGTTGGAGCCATTCACATTTACAGGGTGGATTCCCTTCTGAAATGCTTTTCAAATGCTGGAAACTTTGTGCTGGAGCAGGAGCAGTTTGGTTCCCCTTTTCAAGAGTAAAGAAAACTATTAACAACCCTGGAGGATGTCTCTTAAATATTGAGGTGGAGGTGTGTCAATCAGACAACCCTGGGAGTGTGGAGGTCATCCTGGATGGTCACCTCCAAGGCCACTGATTCACAGACCCTTTTCACCCTGGATAACAGGGAGATTTTCTTCCCATGGAGGAAGCTCCTCCAGGTGAAGCTGAGGAGGAGAGCTTTCCACTTAAAGCTTGGAGCATCACAAAAGGCTACTTGGTACCTCCTGCCAGCATCTGTGTAGACTCCAGGTCACACACAGGTGACTTTATTGGGTGTCTCCCCTGAAGCTTGAGGGCATAACCAGGGATGCTGTGTTTGTAAAACACCCTGATAATACGGAGGAGGAGGGAGTGACAAGTTAATTTCTTCCTCCTTTATTTTCTCTGGATGAAGCACTTATTTGTGCAGTGCAATTAGCAGGGGTGCATGCAGGTGTTTACCATCTGGAGCACACCCAATTAAGTCAGAAAACTCAAAAACAGGCTGTGAGACTCATGGAAAGCATGTGAGGGAAGGGCATACTGAGTGGCAATAGCATCCCGAAAAAGAACCCCACTGCCACCCTGTTCACAGCTTGCCCAGAGTCTTCCTTGCCTCCCAGAAACTCTGTCACAGTGTCAGTGTAACCCACTGCTTCAGGGGAGGTACTAGGACACAAAGGCTAGTGGGCACCATGGAGGAGTGAAGGAGTTTGCCCCTCACTGGAATGGACACCTTTTCCAGTCCCTGGTGTCAGGGCAGTTACCCTTAGCTGTTTGTCACCACCATTAAATTTTGATCCCTCTGGCCAAATCTATCAGTGTTTGAGAGGAATTCAGGAGTCTCAAAGTTAATTATTTATTCTCAGCAGGCTTATGAAGAGGCTTATTAAATCAAGGAGTTTGGCCCAGCCAGGGGTCCACCAAGGGGTCCATGCCCATAGCTCAGTCCACCTGATGCTGATCCAGCATCTTGCCCAACCATCTGGCAGAGGAAGCAGAGGGTAGGAGCTGGTTATTGCTGGGGTGGTGAGGATTGCTGGGGAACAGAAAATGCAAATCTATAGCAACACAGGCTCCATTAATTTCACTGCTTTTTAAATGAGGGTAGGTGAGAAAGGGGAAGAGCAATCATTAGGAGGATGCTTGTGATTATTAGGACAAATCCACCAGAGCCATGAAATTAATATTCTTAATTGTGTTAAGTCTCTGGATGTTCCTATTCAGAAGTAACTTTTTTTTTTTTTTTTACTCTCAGATCTTTTGCTAGATTGTTAAAAAATAATTAGAGGGGCCCAGTTAGAGCTCAGGGTGGTCAACCATGTGAATAGGACTGTACGTGAGCAGAAGCTCATCAGGTAAAAGCTGAAGAAGTAGGAGAAAAATCTCAGACAGTTCTAAAGAAAGTGTTTCCAGAGCCCAGGCAGGGAAGAGAAGCTGAATGTTCTGCCTGTATATGAAATACATTTCTCCAGCTAGATCTTTCAGACAGATAACCCTGAAGGAGCTGTTGTAATTTTATTTCTTAAGTGTGTCAGAGAGACTCTTCTAAGACAGTACTTGTATTTCCATTCCCTTTTGTGGCAGTTGCCAATTCTCAGCATTGCTTGTTATGCAGCCTTGTTCTCAAGTGCCTTTCAAAAAAAGCCATAGAGCCACACTTATCCCAATTTCTACGGGGACTTGATAGATTTTCTGCGTGTTATACGACTCTCAGCATCTCATGAACAGCTCGAGTATTTTGTATTTAGAAATGGCACAAACCCACTTCCTAAATCAGAGGTTGAGGCATGACATTGAAGGAGTCAATAAAATGTTTGTTCTTTATTTTAAAAATAAAGTAAAAGTGTCCTGCTCCTACAGATGCAGGCCATTGAGCTCTGCCTAGACTTTGGGCTGCAAGACAGGACATGGAACCCATTTGTCTCTTTGAGATGGGTATTAGGGTCTTTTCCCACATCACTTTAAGTTGGGATCACTCATAACCTATTGTGTAACAGCACATGGGGGCTCCATTTGAAATTGGGTTTCCTTGGAAGCATTATCACACAGCCTCGTATTTAAAGGCATGCTCTGCCTTGGGGATTTTCTTCCATAGGTATGTAAGGTGAAGGATGGTGGGGATAAGGACGGGCTCACCCTGTAACTGGTACGCTTGGGTAGCAGAGGCAGGGACAACAGCAGGGACTTCCTGAGCCCCAGCCTGACATCTCTGCTGGTGTTTCCCTCCAGCAGGGCCCCATCTCACTGTGGTTCAGCTAGTGGGAGCAGACACAGGAGCTCTTGCTCAGCCCCTCGGTGGCAGAAAGTTGCTTTTTCTGCAGAGCTTTGATGCTCAGGCAGAAGGGGCTGACTTGCTAATTGGAGAGCATTGCTTTCGCTGAGGGACATGCCTCAGGAGCTGCTCAGCTGATGGTGCTTGCTTCCCTCAGTCAATCTAAAGCAACATAAACGCTGTGCCAAACTCTGCCAAAACACTGCACATCTGCCAGGTGTTATAATTAGAAGTAATCAGGCACTGGAGAGGTTCTGCTGCCTGCAGCACAGCATGCTGCAGAAGGCACTGGTATCCATCCATGCCAGCTGCACACTGGGGGCACTGCTCTGCTGCTGAAGTTAACCCCTGAGTGTAATGCTGTCCAGGCAGATACTGCACAGACTGGGCAATCAGCCAGTGCATCCAATCGGTTGTGTAGGTGCTGCCCATGATGCACTTTGATGTCTTGCCATAGCGTCTTTTTGGCACATGTTGGTGAGGTGAAAGTAATGGGTGTAGGAAGCAACACAGTCAATCCTAGAGGATTGAAAGCAACAGCCCATGCAAGCAAGAGCAAACCTGTCATATTGTCAAAAGCTGTTTTGATATATAACTCTTTGGTGCTTCTGGTTCCTTATGCAGCCAGCCTATAGCTCATTTTGTCTCTTGTTTGTTGGAAGAGCATGTGCTCGTTACATGGCACCATTGTGACTGCTGGCAGAGCTCTTGTTGACTTTGATAAATGACATACTGAAATATGACTCCCATTCTTCCATGTGCTTTCACAGTAAAGAGTTGTGATTTTCAATTCATGGGCAACTTTCTGTATTGCCACAGGAAGAAAAAAAATTCAGGGAGCTGATTGTCCAGAACTCCTGAATAAATCAGGAGTCTTTCTCCTGTACAAAGCATAGAAAATTCCCACAGTAAAAGTGCTTACAGACAGAATTCAGTCAGAGTCCCTTGGGGCTTACTTGGCAAGTGGTGTGCTAGAGAAATCCCCCTAAGCCATCCACTGCTTCTTGGAATAGGAAGGGGGATTTAAATGGCACTCATGAAAATGTTTCATTTGCAATTTCAGTTTCAAGCTGGTGCTCATTGCCATGCCATCTGAACCTCCTTACTCATTTGTCCGTTCTTTTCTTCATGTCCTTATCTCTGAAATTGTTTGGGCAATTAGCTATTTGTTGTCACCTTTAGTCCTTTTTCTTAAAATTGGAATGTTAGGTACCTGTAAGTACTTGTGCATTGCTCCTTCTCATCTTTTCCTTGCTCTGAAGGCATTTCTTACGTCTGCCTCACACTCAGACTCATTTACTTTGTAATACTGGAATGCAACTAATAAGCAGTATGATTTTTATCCAAACTAGTGTAGGTCATTATTATTTATTTTCCCACTCCTACTGTGATTTTTGAGCTAATAGTCATGATGCTATAGTTGTAATTGAGTTATAGTTGTTATTTAGTTTACATATAATCTTCTTCTATGAAAAATACAATTTGTCCTCTACAGACTTTGCATCATTTACTCACTGAATGGAAACAGTGCCTTTTTTATTTCTTTTTTCTTTTTTTTTTTTTGAGAATTTTCAGATATCTCTTTTAATTAGCTTGCAAGATTTGAGCTCTGTTTTCTCCTCTACCTCTGAGCAGCTGAATCCCCACCTCCCACTTCCAAGATGGAACTCTGCCTTACCCTGCTGAAGACTAGTCCTGCAGCCAAACTTGTCTTGCTTTACACAAATACTGCCCTATTCCCTGTGACCCACAGAAAAAAAAGAGTTCCTAGGCTGAGGATTAAGATACTCTTCCATCCAAGGCAAAGAGCGGTGGGATTGTTTTCACTCCTTGTTCCTGCAGATGGTTACTTATTTCATATCAAGTATTGATATGAAACAAGCACTTGAGTCCCATTTCTGCACTCTAGCTGGCCTGGGGAATGTGAAGGTTTTTCATGCTGAGGGATCCAGCTTTAAGAGATGATGGGAGAGCTCAGACTGCTGGGAAGCATGTGCTGAGCTCCCAGGGATTGGGGATGGTATCCAGACCACCCCCATCCAGCTGGGGTGTCCTCTGAAGGACACCAGTGTCAAGTGAAAAGGGAAAGGCATTGCAGCACTTGCACTGGAGTCCACATGGCCTTCCCTTGATGCCTGAGGGCTGCCAGAGATGAATGTGCAAACTTGCTCTAAGGTGATTGGTACAAAATATAAAAAGATTAGTAAAATTAGTTTGTAAGATGAATTAATGTTGACTTTTAAAATGGGGGCTTGAAATCAGCAGCAAAAAGGCAAGACTTGCCAAAGATTGATGTTAACTGGATAAAACCATCACAAGATAAATGAGGTACAATTTGGACAGCCCATGTGATGCCTAGGCAAGAGATCACGTTGTCACAGGCCAAAAAATGGTGTCTCTGTACCAATGGATCACTTGACATGTCATTGAGCCACTCTGGTTTTCATTGTGTACCTGTGATCACTGTAGCTATCTGAGCTACCTATGCAGGTACTGTAAAATCATAATAGTGTGAACAATGGTAGTTGAGATGTTGTTTTATGTGATGAAGGATGCATACCTCAGTGATCCATATGTAGGTAATCACCTGATCCAACCTGATCTCTGTATGTAAATTGATCCATAAATTCCAGACTTTCAGATGCTGCATGGTAATATTTATTACTAAGAAATGTCTCAATCCTGCAGGATGAGAACTTACCTAGCGTGGCTCTGTGCAAAGATGTCATGATTTTGGGAGCACAGATGCTGACCTTGCTGTGGCCCTGGAGGGAGAGGATCTCTGCTGTAGAGAGCACTGAAAACAAGTGGCCTCCTTTTCCCTGCCTTTTCTTTAGTGACAGTGTGAACTCATTCAAATTGTTTTCCCAGTTAAACTGAACACCAAGAATTAATATTAATAATTATCTAGAAGGATTGTAATTACTTCTCCTGCTCTTCCTCAAAGTTAGGAATCTTGCTAGCCATGTTTACCTCAAAGCATTCAGATTTCTTTTTTGCTTCTCAGTAAAAGTGCACAGACAACCACGCCTCTGTTCTGGCATGACAACGCAATGAGAAAATTGTATCTTTAAATACCAACTTAATCTAATCTGGGACAAAAACAATAAAAGGCTTTAATCATAATTGCATGGTGCCTGCAGGCTGTCACCAGAGGGCAGAGACAAGGTTGTTCATTGCCACGTGTGGATAGTTTAGAAATTAAATCCCCTTTTCACAAAGGCAATAAATTCTGTTCTCACTTGTGTCCTTTCCAAATATTTCAGCTCTGTAACCAGATATCTCATTTCATCAGCATCTGTCAGAGACTTTCTCTTGCTTCTGTCAAGCTATGTACAAAGGGGCAAGGAGAAATGTCTTTATAAAACTACACACGCTTGACTTTGTAACATCACAGCTTACATGAAATGCTAGCTCTAAATATAAACAGGAGACTGACTTTTCCCTTACAGGGATTTTCCCACTGTTTTACTTGTAGTACGCACACTCTGAGGATTCATCCCACCCTGGGTACCCCCAGCAAGTACAGGGTGGGGGGGGTGGTTACAGGGAATGCATCTTTGATCAAGAACTGCTTTCATACAGGACATGTAGGAAACTGTGCTGTAGTTTCAAATGAGAAGAATAAAGGTTTTGAATCCCAAACTGGTAAGGTACAATTTGTACACTGCCTACCCCACGCAGGAGAGGCAGATTCTGAGAACTTCTCTATTTTCCATTTC
This sequence comes from Xenops minutus, assembly GCA_035221455.1. Classification (NCBI taxonomy): domain Eukaryota; kingdom Metazoa; phylum Chordata; class Aves; order Passeriformes; family Furnariidae; genus Xenops; species Xenops minutus. The sequence goes on along the minus strand of JAWWEE010000040.1, from coordinate 53,542,247 downwards.
CTAAGTTGGAAAGACAGCAAGGGTTTTGAGAGCATCGGTGGCAGCCTGTGAATTCGTTTTTGTTCTGGTGTATGTCGTGAGGTATTTGGCACCAGGAAACCAGCTCAGTCTTGGACACTGAAGCAAGACACATCAACCTTGAGGAACCCCACCTTGGCAAAGCCCTGTCAGTGACTGGTAGTCATTGACTCGAAATAGCTCTGTCAGTGTTTCCGCTTGAGAACTGGAACATGGAAAATCCTAGTACAGAGGGAGTGGGCAAAAGTGCCTCAGGCTGACTGTTTTAAAGAGAAATGCCTTCTACCAAGGAACAGGTTCTCTCTGGTGTAAGAGACAGAAGTAGGAGACTTGGAGTCCCTGGGTTTTCTGCAACTGTCAGGGACCTGATGGCAGCATGGCTGGCTGGTGGGAGGGAGATGTGCTCAGTATTCTGCATTTCTATGGCTGCACACCTCCTCGCTGTAATCTACAAGCAATTTGGTTTTGTTTAGCAAGAGGTTTTTAAGTCCTTGCAGACCTCCCTGGTTATTTCCTGGATAGTTAAACTGCAAACAAATGTCTAAGGACTTTGCACCTTGAAGGTCCTGGATCAGATGATGCCAGGCAGGAGCATCAGTACAAGAGACCAGGATTACATACAGGATGTGAGTGGTCTTCATGGCCTTGGAAGGAACAAGGCAAGCTGGCTCCTAAGGACAGCATGGGAATAAAGAGGAATTAATGAATCCTAGAGCGCAGATTAAGTAAATATAATGTAGTGTACATTTTGTTTTAGCATAAAATGAAACACTTAACTCTGTGTATATTCCTCTCTGAAGAGGGAGAAAAGGTTGGAAAAATCCACAGGCTGGAAAGGATTTCTCCTATGTCTGAACTCCAGTGATGCAGAAAAATGCTGGATGCTATCTGCAGTGTATTAAGTTTGCAGTCTTCTCATATCTTAAAATCCACCACTCTGCACAATGAAAACAAAACAGTTAAGCTGAAATAGGGCAATGTCCTAAATGTAACACAGAGGTCTCCTAGGAGGCTGTGTGTACGTGGCAAGAAGATTCAGCATCACCAGCGTCAACCATGTTGTTACGGTTGTGTGATCAGCTTTTCTTGCCATTCAATTCCCTCTTGCTCCCATCTGCTGCAGGTTTGATGATGAGTGAAGGCATCAGTGCATGCAGGAGCTCAGCACACCTGGGAGCTTGGCTAGAAGGCACTGCAGCAAAAGAACAAGGGAACTGTGGCTCTTTCAGCACGTCTGTTTAAGGAGCTACTGGTGCAGGATGCACTGAGAACTCGAGGGGAAACAGCATTACTTGCACTCTTGCAATTCAGGTATTGATGTTTCCCTCTCACTATACTGCTACTGGCCATGCCACTAATGTCGTCACCAGGGGATGTGTTTTTCCATGGGCATCTCTTTGCTACCAGCTTCCAGATAATTCCATGGAGGGGAGTTGCTCCTCAAGTAAGATGCAGAGGCTTGATCCTGCTCTCTGCTTTTCATTGATTCTGTTGTTTAGAGAGCTAATGTGATGAGGGATCAAATACTTAAATGTTTCTCCTCTTAAATTTGTGATCAAGAATAAAATGAAATATATAGGGAAGCAGATTTGTTCTTTCACCCATCCCCTTTTCTGTTCCCCTAAGGACTTAATCGGAGTCCAATCTTTCCCCACTTTACACCAGGATGTTTTATTCTTTAATTAGAAAAATATTAATACACTAGCTCAGGCAGTAGAACAAGGGAGGGGGAAAAGTCTTGTTATAACATGTTACAAATATGTTGTAGGGTAATGTTGTTTTGTCCTGCCAGCTAATGTTCGGACTCTGCATTTATTTATTAATTTTGACATCTTAAACCTTAAATTTTTGTAAGATGATCCAACTATAACACTCTGATCACACATACATGCCCATAGTTTTAGATTAGCTTTGCTGTCATGATATTTAATCACTTTAAAACAGAGGCAAGATAGTTTGCCTGCAAGTAACTATTTCAGTGCTCAGCCAGGCTTGCAGTATTTCTAAGTGTATTTTTCGTGCTGAACATCTAATGCTTAGATTTTGAATTATTGCAATGTCTGTAGTTTTTGCCCCAAAATGCTATTTTGAACTGTCTGCCTTTAACTATACATTATCACAGCTTTCATTTGGAAAAAGCTATGTTACACAGAGCAGTGCTACATGATGAACTGTGAGAAGACTGAAGAATGCTGTTTATTTTGTTGTTGCTTATTGTAGTAGAACCGAGCCCAGTTTTTCACCTCATGATTATGGAGACTGAATTTCTGCTCACACACTCTTGGGACACCCAGTGCTTCCAGAGAGTTGCTATCTGTCTTCTGAGCTGGATCCAGAGAGGTAGGCAGCAGAGAGCTGTGCCAATGGTACTTAGTAGTACTTGGCTGGTTTGTGCCAAGTACCACTAAGCAATCAGGTTTGGTGTTTAAAAATGATATGTTGGGTCTGCTGTTCATCAATTTAGTGCAAGGGCTTAGCTGGAGTTAAGCCTTCACTCAGCAAGTGTGGAAACACTTTTAATCAGAAGCAGGAATCGTTGGACCAGCTTGCCAAATCAGATTAGCAACAGTTTATATGACTATTCTAAGTATCATAGAGTGCCTGGACATGGGAAACGTTGCTACATAAACAAGATACCCCTGATTTTTTTATTATTTTGGCCTGCAACTGTGAAAATCATTTGAAAGCCTAGATTCTTTGTAGTGTTGAATATCCTCAATTCCAGTTGCACTCCTTGAAAACCAACATGCTCAGGGCCGCCCCAGGAGGTTCATCTAGTAACAGCCCCATGCTGCTCTCCCTGCCAGTGAGCAGCCACTACCACCCCAAGGATGGAAATGAAAAGAGCAACCTGACTCCATCGAGAACCACAAAACATTCCTTGTATGTGAAATTACTTCATATTCAAGATTTCTACATAGCTGTGCTGCCACTTACAGAAACATGTTTTCACAGCTTAAATGCATTAACCCCTACTGAACCTCAGATCTCTCTGTAGGATTTGACATGTCTTCAGGAAATCTTCAGGACCCACACAGGAATGAATATATGTGAACTAAGCAGTGGCAGGAAGAAAAAAAAGCCACTCCTTGAAATTAAAAAATAACTGAATTTAGATCAAACACATGGAAAGTCTGGATTTTGCCCTAGAAGGTTAATCACTATTTGGAATTTTTTGCCGTGGGAGATTCTTTTTGTGATTTTTGAAATGCAAGATCAAAACCCAACATCATCTTCTGAGCGCCAGTGTCATGCCTGGAGTAAAACAAGCTAGACCAGCCCTAATAATATTTCTTCCCAGACATGTTGCTGAAGCTCTGGCTACATTTGGGATAGGAAGGAATTTCCTCATGCAGTGAGTGGGCAAAACCTTAGGGTTTGTCTTGTTCTTGTGCATTGCTCAAGGACTATTTTTTGGAGTCTTGTTTCACATTCTTTGACTTTCTGCAGCCCTGTGATCAGAACAGAATATTTGTCTCTTCCCATCACTGGGCCCTGCTTTGATTCCTCTGCTTTACCAAACAGATATGGATGGATCTGATTCTTCTGCATTACAAAGATTAGCAATGGCAAAAACTACATTATTGCCTAGCTGGTAATAACATGCAGGGAAAGGAAGAGGGCAAAGGGAATAATAAGCTGCACAGTCAGCTACAGCCTTTGACTTCATTCTTTGGAAAACTAATTGCAGGGTGCTCTAGTGTGCAGAAGTCAAAGCACCCACCATGTTGGGGCAGCACTCCATGTAAGGAGCAACCTCTCTGCTTTTGTGTGTGACTACATAATTCTCAGCCCTAGTATGAAGCATAGGAAGTATTTGCTAAACCTCGCAGTTAATGAAAAAAAAGCCTTTATTATTCCCTTGTTGTTACATTTATGAAAATTGTCTGTAGGTCTGATACTTACAGCACACTTGATTATGCTTTTCATTTTAGGCATGTTACTTCCAGATCTTTATGAACAGCCCCAGCCCTTTCTTTGGTGTCCTTAGCAACCTTGGTGTACTTCAGCCTTGCTTGAAGCCAGCATGAGACTTGGTACTGGACCCGCCAAGAGCGAGACTTAACTTGGGTCGAGTAGGGTTGACGACCCAACCTAAGAACAGCTACTTGAGCTTGTGTTTCTCTAGCTGTTTTTTGTCTTCTGCAAAAGTAAGCTTATTTTAAATAGTAGTCCCTGGCTCATTATACACCTCTTTCACAACCCTGGTGGTGATTTGGTAGGTGATTTGAAACCTACCAAAACTAGACAGCTGTGTGAAGCTTGTCATATGAGAAAAGTGAAAATTGGACCCCAAAGACAAGGGTAAATTGAGTCATTCCTCCCAAAGTGATATTCACTTCAGCATGTTGTAATAGTAAGCAATGTTTACATTAGTTTAACACCTAATTCCATTAGTTACAGTTACACTGGCCCATTCTGAGGGGTGTTGGGTGAGTCTTCCCAGACAGGGCACTGCTGTCCTCTCTTCTCTCTATCACCTTGGCAGCGCATGTTTGAGTTTAGTATCTTCACTGTTCATGGGCTGCCCTGTGGCTCAGAGGCTGACGAGGATGCTGGTGCAAGACAGCAGCCCCCACACACATCCATCAGAATGACTGCAACTACGTGACCAACAAAGTGCTCATTGCTGCTGTTGGCTCCACTGTCACCCAGCATGCAAAGCTTAAAGGGCTCTTTGACAGGGCTCAGCCGATCATACTGAAATCCCTTTCACTTAGCTCTGCTTTGCCCTGCTGCTGCTGAAATCAATCCACAAGTGCTTTGTCTTCAGTTGTGCTGGAGTATGTATCCTGCTTGGTCGAAAAAAGGCATAGGCTGTGATGGTGCATAAAAGGCAAGTAGAGAGGCAGGAGCTACTGCTCTGTTCATTGTTTTATTAGTTCATCATTTATCATAACTGTTGTTCCACTGTTAATTGCTGTTCATCTGAAGAATGAGCATGGAGCATGTTTCCTATTTGGAACTGAGAGAGAGGGAGCATCTCAAAAAACCCCTGAGGATTTTTGAGATCACAAACCTCAGAAAGATAACAAAATTAGCACACATAATTCCCCTTGATTTTCTTTCTGCCTGCAGACAAGGTTAGAGCAATCCTTGCTTCTGAGAGCTTGTTTTATCTCCTCTACCGAAGAATCTGAAATGGTAAGTATTAGGTCTGATTTATTATTGCAGATCTTATTTTTCTTATGGAAAAGGTGGTGAAAATAGAAACAAATTACATGAAAGCACCATAAATTACAAAGACTGGATACTGAGGGAAATTAATAAAAACTTCTTTTTCCTTCATCATTAACTAAAATTGTGACCTGAAGACTGTCCCTAACTGACTCCTTTTTAATACATCTCCCCTCTAATTTGAGCTGGGGGGATGGTTTAGGCAGCTCCCCTGTGAGGTAAACAATGAAGCCCAAGCTCAGTGAAACTGCACAGTGTGGTCTCTGAGTGTGGTCTGTAATAAGAGTTGGTGACTGAGCCATGCTGTCTGTTCTCAGATGAGTTCCTCTTGAGTTACGGTAACTCAAGCAATTCTGACTATCTCCTAGATGCCAGCTCTCATCTATTCCTGGAATTAAATTCTAGTCTAGTAGCACACACTTTAATCGAAAAACATGTATTTGAGGTCTAACTTTTCAATTCTTGTGAAGAAATGTAAATTTCTCTAATTCCTGTTGATTTTTCCCACGCGCCTCCTGCTTCTCCCACACGTTCCACCCTGTGACAGAGGAACTTCTGTGATGAACGAAAGTAGGACCTATTCATGGGAAAAGGCAGGCATGATCTGGATGCTTCAGAGGATCATCTTGTAAGTAGCTTGTCTTTATTGTCTCATGGCATGAACATGAGTCTCTGTCCTTGTTAATCTGGTTGATTCAAGAGTTAGGAATGGGGTGCAATGATATCGATGTGTTATTGCTAGGGCTGAAGAATGAGACTATCCATTACTTATATTTGAAATCTCAGTTACTGAGCAAAAGCTCCTAATTTTCTCAGCTGTTTCTGTATACTCAGCATAAAAGGATTGCATAATGGACACAGCAACTCCCACAGCTATTGTTTACATCTGTCAGCTAATCCTTTCTGTGAGTCAGGCGGTGCCTACTGGGTTGGGCACTTGATTTGGATTAGAAACTCATTATTATGATGATGCATGTTGCAGCACTGCCTGGAGGCCTCAGCAGGATTATGGCCACATTGTGCTAGGTAGCATGCAAACCTATAGCTTGTAGCCTATTGTTAGAGCACCTTCACTCTAATTCTGGATTTGACCCCATTTCTCCTCATAGCCCTTGCGGTAAGACGTCTAATCCTGTTCTGTTTCCATATCTTTTCAGGGGAGATGATAATTCATTTCCTACTATCAATCAGTGCCTGTAACCACCTGCTTTTGGAGGAGAACGCCAGGATGATGTCACCCAAAGGCCACAGGGAAATACTGCAGTGCAACTGGGAAATAGCATTTCTGCTGCTCAAGTGCTTTAGTGAAATGGGTTTTGAACCTGTGCCTTTTACAGCAGTGCTGCTGCACCCAAAGAATATGCAAGATGAAAACCACAGTAAGTCTTGACTTGTACCAATGCCATTTGCAGCTGTGGAGCTGCTCACTGATCCAGGGCACAGTAAGTGCTGTTAGAGTCTCCCTGCTCCCATCAATGGGCTGCACGTGTCTTCTGTCCTAAGGAGTGGCCCCTTTTAGGTAGCAGGCAGATTGTCCTCCTCCCTGTCCTCTCAGGGTCTGGGTGTTCCTGCTGCTGCTGTTCCAGGTGCCAGCACACCCTGTTTGTACTGCTGTGGCCAGAGATCTGTGTCTGCAGATAAGCCTATGCTTAACTATGTCTGTGCTTCCCATTCACTCACTGGTAGCTACTGCCCTACAATATTGCTCAAGTGTGAGCCTTGGTTGGATAAACTATCTTTCCTTATAGTTTCAGGTCAGGATTAACTTGACTGGATTCTGTCATGCCATAGAAGTGTGCTTCTTGTCTGTCCTGGGTGCTTCTTCTTGTCTGTCCTCGGAGCTTTACTGAGGTGGCCATACAAATAGTTTGTGAAAATGGAGCTGAATCATGTACAGATGAGCCCTTTGAGGGTTGCCTGACTACCCCATTTGCCTTGCTGGGAATAGTGCTGGTCAGTGGGACCATTCTGCAAGATGCTCCTAAGGAAGAACAAAGATATCTGAAGCATTTTTCAAAGACAGCAGAATTCCTCAAAGGCAAGAGAAAGGCTGGTGCTTGATGAGGAACTCTTAAACACCTTCAGCTCCATCTCCCTCTTTTCTAAGTCCAGATCCCTTCTCCACAAGTTAATAACAATGTGCTGGCATTGTCACAGCTATCACAGGGTGGAGCTGGCACTCATAGGGTTATCTGGTATTGTGAGCATTTTTGTCTCATGGGAACTTTGAGACTTAAACACTCATTTGGTGTGTATGTCCTTATTTGAAACTGAATCACTTTTGATAAACTATCAGTAGGAGTCTCAACCACAGTTAAGTTCCTATCAGTTTAATTAAAGCAGAGCATAGAGAACCCCTGTGAAATGCTCCTACAGAGTAGGAAGTTACACTGTGAGTGCTCCCCTGAGTAATCACCAGAGGATACTATCAGCAATGTAATCAGAAATGACTGAAGAGCTTAACCTGAAACTCAGACATCAACACATGGCAAAGAACAGATGAGACAAGAGTGACTGAGGACTAATTGCATCCACTGAATCATGAGAATAACTGAAAAGTAAACAAAGACTGCATAGTAAGGTGGTCTGAGACACAGGTCTGCAGGTAACTGGACTTCATTAGGCTTTTTTGTACAATGTGGGCAAAGTTTTTAGCTACTACTTCTATGCTATTACAGGCACGAGGTCAATCAGTTAGTAAAAACTTTGTTAGCCAAAGCAAAGTTATATTTAAAGGCTTTCTTTACCTATTCCATTCTATCTCTGTCCTGCAATTGAGGATGTGGTACCACATGAATGAGGGTGAATGTGAGAAGCTGGAAAGGGACAGCGGGGAAAAGAAAGCATCTAGGTCAGCATGGAGTTTACTTCTTGCTTCTCCTACACCGGTGATTTAATGGTGCTGGTCACAGTGGTATGGACTATACTAAGTCACCTTGGGGGACCCAAAGGCATTTGATAGACAGATTTTCTATCTTCTATAGTTTTCATGTTGTCTTCACAAATTAGTGTTTATAGAAACTAACCAGAGATTAGATTAGTGCATTGCTCCCATGGGATGCAGACTTCAGAGTTTAGGCAATGCTCTGTGGCTAACAAGAGCCAACAGGTTATACCTGAGTCATTCCCTTGGGTGAAACAAGTCCTTGACCGATGACGACAGGAGCCAGCCAAGCATCCTCACAGGAGATGACAAGTGTCGACATGAGGGCAGTCATCTCCCATTGTGTCTAACCAAGCAGAACTTGCAGTGGAAAAGCCTCAACTGAGGTGATCGATCTTAACGTTTATCCTAGTGGGGATATCAGGCTGCCAATGAGATTCGAAGGATGACACAATGTAGTCTTTCAGTAGTAGGGCAAGACTTATATTCTTAGTATAAGTTTCGTAGGAAAAGCTTATTTTACTTAGCATTTACCACTTCGTTACTGATGTTTTATTACATTGGTAGCCATCCCAAAAAAATGTTTTAATGTCCTTGCCTGTTTTATATATAGACATACTCCTTTCAATGCCAAACATATTTTGAGAGAACAAGACTGGAGACAAACTGAATTATACCTTCTAAGTTACACTGATATAAACTTAGTGCAGCTTCCCTTTTGACCAACAAAAGAGGACATAATGCACTTTCTGAGTTGCTGTTTCTTCCTTCTAGAAGCCAGATCCAGCATATGGTGACCACAGACCTGTGGACCTTACTGAGGAGAAGGTTACAATGAGCCTAGCAGGATCTCTGACCTGAGCAAGAAATTACACATTTGATCGTGTAGGATAAAACACACTGTATTTCCTCTGATCATGTAGGGTAAAACACACCGTATTTCCTCAAACGTGTTTTTGGTCCACTCCCCTCCCAGATGAGCCAAGCCAGACACATTCCTTCTAGGTGAAATAGTATTTTTAAAACTTTGGGATTTTTTCCCACAAGATTCTCAGGTATACAACAGGATAATGCAGCAGAGAGCACCCTAACGGTGCCTGTAACGTGCACTATGCAGGAGAGTCTCAGGGTGTTGTACAATGAAATTCTACCATAATCTTAGTAACAAAGAGCAATTAAGAGCAGCAGTTAACCTATATTTTTCTATCCTACTTTAGGTGTCAACTTACACTCAGAATTGCAAACACTAGTTGGAAGTGCATCACACTGTCCAGAGGCATAATTATCGAAAGCTGTAGTTGTCTTTATCACAAAGTTTTAATTAGCAGGACACATTAAATAACCAGCTGATACAGATCTTAATGAATCATTTATAGGCCTACATCTAAGATAATTATATGTAGCTGGTCACACGTAATCACTCACATACTTCTGGGCTTATGTGAAATGGAATATGCATTGTCCTCATGTGAGGTAAAGGTGAAAGGGACAGGACAAAACTGGGGCAACAGCTTCCTTTAACCTGACAGCTTGTGCCTGCACCATTGCTGACAAGACTGGGGGGGGAAATATAAATAGTTAGCTTCAAAAGAAATCCACCTCGAGGAAAGGCAGGAGCTCTGGGTTCTTGAATTGTTGACTGGTTTAGGTTTTGTGGTTTTAAATCAAGGTGGTTGTCCCATTTGGGCACTTCATGTGGTGCTTTTCAGGAATGAGAAGAGGACAATGCACACCAGGGTCAAGGATACAGTTTCTGGCGCAAGCTGGGACTCTGGTGTCTGCAAGTCATGTCATGCCACCCTTGCTGTGCCTCCCTGGCAGCCTAACCTGCCCTAGATGTGTCCCTCTTTTTTCTCCAGCTGCATTGCCTGCCCTGGAGCATGGAGAAACTCCTCCAGACCAATCACTGCAGAACCCCAGCAGCCAGGTCCCTGGTTTTACCAGCTTTCTTGCTGCTTAGTATGTCTAGATGACAAAGTGGGAAACATGCCAAAATATCCAACTGCTCCAGGGCTAATTTTTGCTCTGAGATTTTCGTGGTGTTTGTTTGTGACTGCTCCTTGATAATTAAAAAGAAATACATGTTGTCTATCTGGCCAAGTGAAGGAGGCATGGGAGCAGCTGCCTGTGATTTTGTCACTGCTGATTTCTGTAGAGCTCAGTAAGCATATGCACACAGCATGGCTGAAGACATCTAAACAAAGAAAATTGTGGCATAAGAGGTGTAACACACACCTTGTCCTCCCCTTTTTCTAGAAGATGCAGCCAGTCACAGGCAGGTTGCTCTCCTTAAGCAGATTCAGTGGCAGGATAGTCCAACTGATGGAGCATCGCTCATGAAACTTGTCTTTAGGGGAAGTCTGCCAGGCTCTGGGATTCATATATTGGGCATGGTGCCAGCCCTTTATATTTCAGCAGGTTTATCCCTCCCATCCGCTGTGCTGAGCTCTTCTGCCTCTCCCTGCCCCCTGGGCTAGCTTGGTATCCATCTCATGTCCTTGTACAATTTGAGCTGTTGGCTTCTTCTCCTGCTTTTTATCAAGTGGTACTTCACTAACAGATTGTATGTAATACACTGTGCTCAAAACCATCCGTGGAAAAGACCCCAGACTTCCTGCATCAGGTAGACATATTTGTCCATGGTCTTTCTTGCCATGTCTGACTTGGTTTACTGTGCTTAGTTGAAGCACCAGTTGAAGCAAAGCCTGTGTTTGTCTGATTGCAAGGCAAAACCTAACAATAAACAAACCATTGCAAATGTATATTTGAAAACATTAGGGGAAAAGTATTACCAGCCCATGCAGTATTGCAATCCGAAGTACTTTAAAAGTAGCACTGAATAATTTTCTCAATTATCCATACAGTCTGCTCTTAACAGGTTTCCCTGGTTCCCTAGCATCAGCGAGACTGCTGATCTCTGCAAAACTTCTTTCAGTATAAGTACAGAGTTCTCCTTAAAATTAGAGGGCTTTTAAGAGTTAATGTTAATCTCCTGATGCACCACAGTAGGCGTCTGGAATAGATCTTACTAGACTGTTTACACTTTCCCTCCTTTCAGGGTGGTTAGAGGCAAGGGAGCACTTGTGGCAAGAACTGATGTGGTGTAGGTTTTGACAGCATCTTTCCACACCTAGTTGTTGCTTTTGTGGAGGAGGGAGGAGCAGAGGGTTCCAGTAGGGCTCTCAGTATGGCTTCTTCCCATCTGGGGAGGAATCTGTTGCAGAGCAGGGTGTGAGTCCGTGCTCAGTTTTCCACAGCATGTCCAAGGTGGCAGAGGTTTCCTTTGCTGCCTTCTCCTGGAAGAAAATAAGAAACCCCATGAAAGAGGTTTACTTTCTCACTCTGAGGCAGAATATATTTTGTATGAGGTTCATCCCTCTGAGTCTAAAGGCACCTATACCAGAGAAGCATGCCACGTCCTCCATCCAGCAGGGCAGCTGCTGGGAATGCTCTCAGCACCGTGTCTGACTGCAGCCTATGTGCTAAAGCTGACAGGAACTCTGGACGGATGGCTGTAATAACTTTATGCTTTGTGGCTGTCGCTGTTTTTATCCTCACAACGCCCCTGGGAGGTAAGGAAGTGCTGTTAGTCATTTTATGTGGAGAAATTGAGCCATGGAGTGATGAGGCCACACAGGGAGTCAGCAGCAGAGCCACTCTGCTATCAGACGCTCCTCTCCTTCCCTATCAGCTCTGCCTGATCCATGTGCAGAAGTGGGATATGTAGAAATGGCTCCTGAGTTACTGTGGAGATTAGGAAGGAGCCAGGGAAATGGGAAGAGCAGTGCCTGCTCCCAACACCAAAACTGGGCTGCCTGAAAGCCCTCAGTACACTGAAAGATGACAGAGTTGCTCCAGCACCATGTTTTCAGTGGAGCAGATTTTCTGCCAGTTCTCCTGTTAGACTTTCAGTATTGGTTTTCCAGCCACCGCCAACTCTGTCTGGGCACAGGTCCATGTTTACTCTAGCTCCACAGCCAGAAATATGGTGATCTCTGGTTTGTGCTAGTGTGTGGTTGTGCTGAATGCATCAAAATGCGTCATCAAGAGTCACCAGCTACATTAAAGTATGAGCCATGGCAGGGAAATCAGAGAGTATATAACACAGTATTGAGGGGAGTAACAGCACTGGAAGCCAGAAACTCATTTAAAGCACTCTGAAGTTTAAAATCACTGTATCAGAAGTGTATCAGAAGGACACTTCCTAAAGTAAAATGCCTTTTTTTTTTTTTCTTTTTTTGAGTGCTGTGTTTTGATTTCTGTGCTGGATGAGAAGTACAGTTTATTTTACAAGAGTCAATGGTATCAGTTACAGCCTGAGACTTTCAGAGCAGCACATGGGACTCCACCACACATCTTCCATTAATTATCTCTTGGCCAAGTTAACTGTGCACAAGTAATATGTCACAAGCTCATTTTCTGCCATTAGAGTCAGCAGATATGACCTTGATCCTTGCTGGGAGCACACCTTGTCAGTAAGAAGATGCTGTTTTATTGCAGGCACTTTTCAAAGAATGCTGTTTTACTGTCAGGTTGTGCTGAAGTAGAGCCCCAGCTCCTGCTTTTTCAGACCTCCTGAAGCAGGAAAGATCTAAGAGCCTGTCTTAGCCCTCTTACCAGTTCAGAGCCTGGACTGTGTCTTTGCTGACCTCCTCCTCCTCTTGCTGCAACAAAGAAATTATCTTAGTTTCAAAAATCTGACATGTAGGTACAGTTGGTATTGGCACTTCAGTTTTATATTGCTGGAAGGCAAAGAATTTGGCAGCTATGTTTTTACTTGCTTGACTCCTTGGTGTATATGCTCTGGGAGCAAGTACTCTGGATTCCAAATCCAGCAATTTGGGCTCCATGGTGAGGCAGCTTTGCCCTCTGAAAGCTTGTCCTCTGCCCCTACAGCCACGGTCTGGGATCAGAGTATTGAACCAGGGCTTGCCACTGCAGTCCACCTTCACAGGTTGTTTCATCTTTTCACGCTCCTGTTCCCTCTCCCATCCTTTCATACAAACTTTGGGGGCCAAAAGGCATCTACTTCCAGTGCCCACCTCTATGCATTAAGACCTAGCAATGCATTAACTGCTAACAATGACAGTTTATGCAGCAGCTTGATCCACCACAGTTTGATTCCGAGAAGGAAAAGTAAAAAATGCTCAGTTTGGAATAAACCCGTAACACTTGTGAGGTTGCCATTTTAAAAAGAAAAGGTGGAAAAACCACAGCCACTGGCATTGGGCATATCCTTCTCTTACCCTTCACAAAAAGCAGTGCTGAGAGAGTACAGTGTCAAATAGATATGAGCATCCCTCTGTCCATCTGGCTGTTTGCTGCCTCTGAAGACAACAGCTGGCCTGAAAGTGGGAAGAAGGTAACCTGCTGAGTGAAGGTGTCCAGATAATAAATTAGCCCCCAAAAAACCCTAAAAACAAGAAGGAAATTACACTGTCCAAACCCAGAAGATAAAGGGAGAGGATTATACCATGTTAAGCAGACTCTTCTGTGTGCAATTATCACTAGGCATCAGCAGCAACACAGCAGGTTTTCTACCAGCTCCTGGGTGGGGTGCTCCAGCAGGGTGGACATGGAGACTGTGAGGCAGGAGAAGCACCTAAGCCTCAGCATTTTAGAGGTGATTGTACCTGTGTGGGTTTTCCCTGACCGACACCAGCTGGAGAAGGTACCACGTGGCTCAGGTGGGGCCTGCGATCCTGTTGGGGTGCTGTGCTAATTCAGGCAGTATTGATGGAAGGCTGCAGATATAATTTCTTTTGGTGAATACCAACGGGTGTACTATATTTTTTTTTATTATTATTATTTTGAGAATTGTCACTGAAAAAGTCTGCTTTTTCTTTTACAAGAGCTATTCTGAGACTACAGAAAAGCTGACTTGGAAGATTTGCTCCCCTGGCTATGCAGGTACTGATGATGACCTTACCCAAGCAGAGCTTCGTGCAGAGAGAGCCCAGCTGAAGTCAGAGCAGCTCTGTGTAAATGTGGCGTTTCTTCCTCTCCTGGAGTCACAGTAAGATCAAAGGTGGGATTGGGTAACAGTGCCTGCAACCTAATTTCACCTACTTGGTTATAAATAAGCCTTGGACCATTGTGTGTATCTGTGGCACAGTGGCTCAGAAGCCCTGCTGTCACAGGGTGGAGGATCTCTATCCCTATACTCATCCACAGCTACAGGCACAGAAAACTGTCTATCTCTTGGGCTAACAAAACTGTAGAAGTTAAAAGCTTCTCTTCAAGGCTGTCAAGGATGCATATTGCACTCTCTTTCCCCCATGTGCTACAGAACCTTTCCTAGAAGAGCTCTGTAACATGCTGCAGCAGGGCTCTGGGACTGGTTTCCCACTCAATGCCACAGGGATAAATGTGAGCACAGATGCACAAAGGCTGATAATGTCTTAACTAAATCCACAGGTGAAGAAATAACTATTTGGCAGGAGTGTCTTAAAGCAAAATACACTAAATATTCTGATGAGGTGAAACACTACAGCAGTGGGAACCGTATACATTTGCAAAGGGCTATATTCAGTGAGAATTACAAGAAGGTCAAGATTTGGGGAATAAGAGGAAACCATTTTTAAGCCGATTTCTAATAAAATAAGGCTTATACAGTTACATTCTCTCTCTCTCTGCCTGCTTATACCCTCCCTCTTATCCTTGCTAACTTTTGCCTCTATTAGGGTCACTGTTGACCATCAAAGACAGTGATGATCCTACCAGGTCTGTAAGCACCAACAGTGTGTCTGGGGAGAGATTTGGGGAAACAGTGACTGTGGACAGTCAGCATTCACAGACTTCCAAGCTCTGCTAGAGCCAGTCATGGCCATGGCCAACCTCCCTCCAGCTGCCCCAACTGCTGGCTGAGGTAAGTTTCCAGTGGTGGTTTTCAACCTTTTTCCCAAGGGAATAACCTCTGGTTTTCTCTGCTTCCTTGTGAATCAGAGAATAATCTTCAAAGTGGAAGACATAAGTTGGTTTCACAGATGACTTCCAGGCTTATCTTAGTGTCTGCTTTAAGCCAGGAGAAATATTAGTAGAGTCTGAGGCTAGCACAGTCTCGCCTGGCTCTCATGCTCCTGGGAAACCAGTTATCAGACAGAATTTTAATGGCTCTTATGGTCATATGAAAGACTACAGATATCAGAGGGAATGCTTAAACAGACTTGTTTCGAGTTTTACACAAAGTCATTTTTTGCCTGCTGTAGAAATGTAAGCCCTTGCATGCTGGAAACTGATGGATGCTCTCGGAAGATCGTGCTGGGACAAGCTGCCTCTGTTGCTGTTTCTTCCCAAGTGGTGGGTTTGCATTTGCTGCTCATGACGATAACCTGACTCAAGGGTTGCGGTCCTTTTCTGTGAAAGAATGGGCTGCACAAGGTACTACCCCTTGTCCTCCTGGATGGAGCCATCTTTGGATTTCTGGCTTAAAAGCTGAGTGCTGGCAAGGGGACAGAGGAAGGTCAATGATCAATAAGGGGATAAGTAAAACAGTAGCTTAAGGTAAAGCTCCAGAGAGCTCACTGTTACCATTAGGAGGGACAGGCAGTGATGTCTTATTGACATATCTCATTAGAAATTGCTGGGAGCTACTGGACTGGACAGTCTCTTCAAATGCCAGCAACCCTGGGGGAGCTGGATGTAAATGTTGTAATTGATATAAGGATGGAAGCTGCTCCGCTACAAAGTGACATTTCAGATATTGTGGGAACGGATGATCTGAAACATCCTCAATGAGGTCTGTTTCCCTCAACTCTTTTGACTCCTGTCAGAGGTGCATGTTCAAGCTTTTCTCTGGGCAGATGGCTTCTGCAAATAGAACTGGCTTTGAAATATAAAGTTTTGCTGAATTCATTATATGCCTTCTGACTTCAAAGCTTTGTACTTTCCTCTTTAGTTTTAAATAGAGTCACTTGGCTGCTTTCAGGCCTGTTACATTGGAGGTGGGTGCTGCAGTGGATGTCACTGGTTGAATCACAGCAGCAGTGGCTGGTTATTCAGGGTGCACTGAGCAGCTGTGTGCCTGTCCAGGGCTGCAGCTCACCTCTGCCCACATCCAGCCAGCAGGTACACGGTTCCTACACTTAAGTGGCTCTTAGAGAACTCTTACTTCCTGGGACTTTCCTGTTTTTCCCATTCCTCAAGGAGAGGGGTGGCTGCACTAGCCTGGCCCTGCACCTCCAGGTCTCCCAGGGTGCAGGGTGCTGTGCAAGGAGGAGGATGGGATGGAGTGGGGATGGTGTTTGCAGCAGGAATTGTTCTGCCCAGCGGGGCATAAGTTCTCTTCACTGACGACTTCACAAGAAGCTTCTTTCCAGGAAGAAAGGACCTTTATAAATTAATCTTTATAAAACCTTATAGTGAATTGACCTTCTGTAGTGTGATGGTTTTCCACCTCAGCTGAGCAAGTGGATACCAGTAGTCAGAAGTTACTGTAAGTATAAAGTGATCATCATGATTGTGCTTTCTCTGTATGTACTTCAACTGAACTAATGGGTTTTGGGTGTCACATCTCATTTATGCTTTTGAGGAGTATTGGAGCCACTCAAAGGGATACAAATGGGAGAACTTTCTCTTTGTGTCTGTTTGCTGCACGTAGAGATGACATTTTGATGGCCAAAGGTTTTCTGGGAAAGAAAATGTTACTTTGGAAGCTGAAATGTCAGCTTAGTCAAATTGTTCATATGCACAAAAGAGGGGAGAAACAAGCATTCATACTTCAAAGCAGCCAAACCATTCTTTTCAACACCTTCTGACTTGCCACAACTTTATATGAAAAATTCTTCAGGTTCAGTTTGAAAGTTTTCAACACTCAAAGCAAAAATGTTCAGAAAATGCAAAACATTTGCTTCCCCCACAAACAACTTTTTAAATAATTTTTAATTATTTTTTTTTTTAGACCTAGCATCAAACTATTATGCACCTGACTCTGGTTGCCTGCAGTATCCAGGTAAGTTGGAGACAGAACTTTCTAAACTGAGAAGTATTTAAGGAGAAAGAAAATGTTCTTCATCAGAACCTCATCTCTCAGCAGCTGGACCCTTTATGGATGATCTAAAAGAGCAGTGTATTACAACTTTCAGCATTCTTCCATATATTCTTGAACTGAGAAGCCTTTTTGGCATTTTTATCTTATCAGCAGTACATTATAAAAAATGTCAATTCTTTCCAGACCTTTACTGTTTCTTTGTAAGGATTATTCTAAATTTCAGAGTGAGTTTATGTGTGGCTTGATCATCTGTTCCTCCTTTCATACAGATGCTATCAACATGGACAGCAGAGCTGCCCTGTCACACAGGATTAATGGCAGAGTGTGGTGTTGCTTGTGGGATGGTAATATTGTACCATGTGAATAAACACCAAAATTGAAATAATTTTTCTAAATGTTTCAGCATTCTAAGTACAAAGTAATAACCCTGTCAGGAACAATATTCACTGCTCTCTCATCTGGCTCTGATGGAATTAGTGGCAGTCTCCTGGGAAGAATTGCAGGTATGTCAGTGGTGGAAAGAGCATTCAGTTGTATTAAAGCAAAAAGTAAACAAACCCCTTGGTCATAGTACAGGGAAAGAAACTTAATACTGCTTGGAAAATCAGCATTGCTTTGAATATAATGTTTATTTTAGTTTCCTCATGGGAAGGATAATGCAAAAATAAGGTATATATATGTATGTGTGTATACATATCTGTGTATATGTATTTGTCTATCAGACAAAGCATGTTGTGGAATTCAGTAGAAGATGAAAACCAGAATTGGTGAAATCTAGAATTAGGGCAAGAAGAAAGAGTGGACAGTGAGAAAAGTCTAACTGATTACCCTCTGCCTTAATACAAAATCAAGGAGGGCCTAGATGAAGGATAAGACTTAAAAATATTCCAGTTCACCTCAAAAAAAGAGGAATAATTCTGAGGCATTAACAGGCTAGAGGGAGGTAACTCAGCCATTTTTCAAATTTGTTACACTATTTGCCTCTCAGTTTCTATGTGTGCTCATTTTTAGAGGTGCCAGCCAAAAGATGTTTGATGCTGAGAAAATTGTAAAAATCTAGCTCTTCCTAGCTGCCTCAAGGTCCCTGCTTAAAGCATCTGAATTTTGGAAATGTCAGGTCGAGACACTTGCATAGAAAAAATAGATGCGCAATTACACTGTTTATCCTATCTACTCAGAAACATGTTGAGCTCTAGTCATCTTTGAAATAAAATCTTCCTCCACAACATATTGCTGCCCAGTAGCATGTGTTACAGAGCATATTTAAGACTTCTTTGAAAGAAGCCAAGATCAGACACTGCCAGAAATCAGATATTCAATTAAACGGTCTCATGCTTCGAGCCAGTACAAGAGCACCTCTTCATGAAAAACACTGCTGCTGTGGGAACAACTGGGAATAAATAATTACAGAAAGAGAACTTTCACATTGACTATGTGGTCACTTGCACATACGTAATGGTAGAAACTGAAAAGTATAGCCATGAATGTGTGCAAGGTTTCCCTTGAGCACTCTTCTCTTCCAGCCTCCAACCATGACCTAGCCTGAGCTGAGAGAATCAGAGGAGAGACAAAAAGGGGTATACTGAGATGACAGCTTTGCAAAAAGCAGTTGTGTTCCAGATGTGGCTTTCCAAGAAGCAGCTGTGCTGGAGCTATAGCTTTGAGCCTTGTTTTTGACAACTATGCAGGTTTGTGCCTTTGCTGCTTCTCCACTCTTCTCCTCCTGGGGCTATACCCACAGGCTGACCCAGCACTGAACTGTATCACAGAGCAGAGCTCATGCCCTCCCCTTCCCCTTTTGCTTTCTCCATGGTTTTTCCCACCAGCTCAGCTTCCTTGTGCCATTTATGGCGCAACCAGTGTCCCCAGTGTGACTGGGGATTACTGTGCTGGGTCAGGGACATACCCCAGGGAACAGATTTTCTGTGCCTGTGGGTGGATGTGTGAAGCACTGGTTATTTTATTTGCCTTTGGATCTAACTTTCTTGGTTTAGCTATTGTCAAACAACAGAAAGGACTGACATTAGCTGCCTGGTTCCCATTAGCAAAGCCACTTTTAAATCCTGTCGCAGTTACTTTGTTTTCTAACATATAACTAAAGGCATTTTTAACACTTCTTTGCATGACTTTCTACAATCCAAGCCATGCAAAGAGAAATCAGGCATATGCATCTTGCTGATATGGGTATTTTGAAACCCTTTCCAAATACTTTTGCCAGTGACTGCAGAAAAGCTTTTATACCAGTAAGAATGTGTATATGAGGCTTTCTTCCAGAAGCTGTGAGAGGGGCACAGTATGTGCTGCTGGGATTATTCTACCAAGTGAATAAATGTCATCTCTTTTCCAAATAAGAAACTTGGGCTATGGCAGGAGAATTAAATCACTGTTTAAATGTGTTCTACACATCCTGAGTGGGAACCTTGTGCCCTCACGGGGACAGATGCTTGGATATATGCAGACAAAACACCCTCGTACTTCCTACTGTGGCAGGTTTTGACTGTCCAATATTATGGATGAACTGTCTTTTTAGAAAAAAACAGCAGCTGAGACCGATGGGAAGATGTGAGGCCTTTACAAAATCTCAGGCTGGACCTCTGATTTTGAGCCATATGATCAAAAATCTGAATCCCAGACTTTGTTCTGCAGGATGATTGGGCTATACGCTCCTTTGTATGAGGTGATGGGTTATTGAAACCAAAAGCCTCACTGAGATACATAGTACTTCTGTCTGCTGGTATGTCACTGGGATTTTTTTCTTCACAAGATGAAAATGTACCAGGAACAACAGGTTTCCTCAAGAAATGCATCATGAGCCTTAAAGCATAGAGTAGAAGGAAGGAAAGTATCACATTAAAATGAAGGCTTCTGTTTGTAATTAGGAAATTAGTTAAGTGCTGTGCTCTGCAGCTCTGGAAAAGCCATAGGCAACAGCTGAAATGCCTTGGGAAGGACTGTAATAACAACGCTGGCACTCAGGAAGCAGCCTGTGGCAAGCTGTGAGTGTTCCCTGAAGTGCAATGTCGCGTGGACCCTGATGAGCTTGTCCTTCGAGACAGCTACCATGCCGACCTTGCTGTGCCTGGTGAGGTTACCACAGATGTACTGTACAGATGGTGACCCCAGGGAGTCCAGCTCCTACATGCTGATCTGGATGCCCAAGCCAATGGGGCTGTGCAGTGAGTGCAGCATCCTGTGACTGCAGAGGCTGTGCAGCAAGACTCTCCACTATAGAAGGAAATATCCATATAAACCTACTCCTTCCCCACTGTAGGCCTTTGGAAAATGCAGAGTAGTGTCCACCCTCCCTCTAGCTCCATCCCTGCTAGGATGGGAGCTGGGCAGTGCAGGGTTATTGCAGATCCTGGTACCCCCCATCCAAGGCAAGCCTGTGGCATGCACCTAGCTGCTCTCTGTTCACCAGGGGGTGAAGTATGTCTTGCACACATTGTTAAAAATGCAGGAGTTTGGGCATTGTAAGAATGGAATCAATGCATTTCTGTTTGAGTACGGTAAAGTGCCTTTTGCTTTTGTGGGTAGCTCCTCCAAGGCTTTAATTGGCATTGACTGGTGATGACTGGGGTGCAGAGGGAGGGCTGGAAGCAGACAGTTTCTCAGCCACAAAGCAGCGAGTGGATTTGGACCAGCTTTTAGCACAGCCGAGAATTAAGCAGGTTTCACCTGCAGTATTCATAGAAAAACCTTGAATTCATTCTCCAATTTGCCTCTTTGCTTCATGGAGTACAGAAAATATTTGCTTGGGCTTGCATAAAGGTTACTTTTAAGATCTTTCTTTCCATTGTCAGCAAACGGGACAGTGCTTTTGTTCCCAGAGAATTTTTAATTTATAAAGCTGATGAGTGCCTTACTTTGACAGAGCGTTAAACATTTAAATGTGCTGGTAGGGTGCCTTCTTCATATCAAATTCAGATGGCTCATCTGCAAAAATAATCCCCAAACAAACTGAAAACAATTCTCTTCATATGCAGAAAACTTGGCCAAAATGACTTTTTTCCTTCTGTGATCAAAGCAGAAACTATGTAGTTTGGTTTGTGCAATGGGGTTAGATATTTTTTTCCTCCCTGTAACATAGCTTCAGTCAGTTGTCAGCCAAGAGATATGTTTGGATTTCTCATCCCCATGTGGATTTGTGGGAACACACTCTAGGAGACCAGATCAACATTGTAATAGTGCCTGCATTGATCTAACACAGTGTTTATGTGGACTCCAGCCATCATTCATTTCTTCTCCAGCATCCAGAGGCTATAATGGATTATTTTGTACAATAATCATGGTAGTACTTAGCTGTCGTCTAGCATTTGCAAGGCATTTTAGGAAGAAGGTCAATATAATTATCTCCACAGAGACATGAAGTGATTTGTCCAGGTCCATGAGCACCAGGAGGTGTGAGGGTTCAGGGACTTGCTAACACTAAGCCAAAATTAAGATAGGAATACAGATGTAGGAGGTGAGCTGTCACCAACACCATAGAGTTTCTGTGCTTCGGGCTAACAAACTTCACCCATTGTGAGTCTATGGAGAGATTATCTCACTGCCTTAAACTCAGCTGAAGAAAATCATAGGATCAGTCTTTAATAGGGCTTAAACCATCTGTGCTTACAAACTGGGCCCCACTTAGCTTGTGCAGCACATGTTTAACAGGCACTTATGGGCACTTTCCTGCACACAAGCCCTGCCTGCAGGGGACAGGAGCCCAGGCAAAGTGTGTCCTTAACTTTTGCCTTCCACAGTCTTTGTAACTACAGGATAAAACTGCGTGTTTGCTTAGCCCACACCTCCTCCCAAGCCCGGGGTAGACTCCTGTCCTCTATTTACAGTCTCCTTCAAGCATCCAGCAGCTGTCAAGTGTGAGCCCTTCCCAGTCCCTATTTCAGGTACTGGAAATTATATTTTACTTCTGCAGCTGACATTACCATATGCCTAGCGTTGAGGTATATCAAGATACACAGCAGGGAACTCTGACAGGAGAAAAAGTTGCTTGTTTGTACAGGTATTTTGACACGTTTCTAAATTAAATACAGGTCATTTGGGAGCTTGTGATGGGAAGTGAGAACGGCTCCCAGCCTTTCCCCTGCTTCTGCAGTGCTCGCTTCCTGAGCCTTTAGGCATCAGCAAACGCAAGAAATACCTGAAATTACAAAAATTGGAAGAGGCAGTTTGGTAGCTCATATTTCTTAAAGTACATGAAACTCCAGTAGGTAGCTGGCTGGATAAAGTGGATAAAGCATGATCCCTGTGGACAATATAAATAGTTTGTCTACTCCCAGTAATGGGAAGGAAAGAGGGGGAGAGGACAGAGAAAGCAAGGATTATGGGTCGATTAGAGGGAGAGATTTCCCACAACATTTCATGATTTGCTCACACCTTCACCGTGGGTGAAATCAGGGGTCTATAATAACTTTTCAATTCCTGAAAATACAGCTACTAAGAAGCCACAGTGGGTTCATAGGAGATGTCTGCTCCCATGTGGAGCCCGCTACTCTTGTGGGGTGAGTCCTGTTTTATTAAACCAATCATAACCTCATGCAACTGCATTCCAAAAGCGGATAGCTGGCCTTTCCCTTCCTTCTTTCTGTACCATTAATTTCTGACTCACCATGTCAGGGCCCCGCACTGTGATTAAACAGGTGATGAAACACACCTTGTGACAGAGACCAGAAACATCAGGTCTCATTACATGGTGCTCTCTACTGTTAACCTAAAAAAAAAAGGCATTGTATGTTTTTACATGTGCAATTTAATTTTTTTAATATTAACTGCTGGCAAAAGTGTCCCCTTGCCTCTCCCATATATCAGATACAGTTTGTTGTTGAACTTGGTAGACTGCAGTGATGTAATATCTGTCTGCAAGGAAAAGCATTGACAGCAATATGAGTTTATTTGGAGCTAGTTATTATTAGATTTGAGGAGAACTGGGTGGGGATTTTTTCCTAATTTATTTATAGGCATTTCAGCAATACTTTTGGTCAGTGAAAGAATGAACAGCATGCTGTAATGTTAAAAAGAAATGGAGCTTTGATCAACTTTCAAGGGCACTGCAAGGAAAACACGCAAAAAAAATTTGTAAATGCTAGGACAAAAGGACTGGCACAACATTATTCAGTTTCTTAAATGTTATTTTATGCCAAAATGCCTAGGTTTTGTTTTCTTATTTTTAAGGAAAAAAACAAAACACCTTCATAATAAAGTGACTTCTCTTGTGTGTTTTTCTTGGGATTTGCTTACGAATACAAAGTTCTCACTTAATATCAGGGAATTATTAGTCTCGTATCTTAATCATGCTTTGTGTAGGCCTGCAGGTCACTAATGCCTTCCCCAGTTATTGCAGGGGGAGGGGGAAAATATTGTTGGGAACCTGTGTGCAAAGCCTCTTGCCCTGGAAGTGGGCTGGAGGGTGACAGTGGAATTGCTGTTCCCTGCTGAGGTGGCTGACCCACAGCCTGGGGATGCTTGTTTTGGTACCCACCCAGCCCCAAGTCGATGTGGTACTGAGTGAGCTCTGCAAAGCCAGGGAGGCCAAGGGGGACACAGGGAGCAGGACCCCAGCCGTGGCTGTGTGTGCAGTGAAGATGGCAGCTTGTGGTGCAGAGGAGATCTATGTGGATGGCAAGGTTGTTTGTCTGCCTGCAGATGCCCCCTCAAGACAAAAAAAAGCATTAAATGGGGATATTGAGAAAATCTTTAGCTGGGATTTCCCTTTATCAAATAGTGCTGGCTGGGAATAGGCTTAACTGACATCATGGAGTTTGTTAATAGCAAAAATGTAAGTAATCCTAAAATACTGGCAAGAAGCAGAGATGTGAATGGATTTTAAGATAATCTTCCCTAGTCATTCCCCTCCAACCCCGTTTTAAAAGAAATTGGCATGACTGGGGACAGAGAAGACCATGGCTTATATTTTTCTCCTATGCTTCCTTCTGCACATCTGCCAGAGGGAAAGGTCACATTGTAGAACCTGTACCTCCCAAAATTGCATGTAAAACTGTGTATGGACAACAGTACCATGAAGAATAATATTTAAAACCTACAAAATATTTTCTTTTAAAATCAGAGCTGATTTTTAAATGGCAAACAAGGACTAATGAATACAATTTCTCAGGAGAGGTGAGATGCACTGCAGGGCACACCGGGGTCTGAATGAGCACCAGACCCACTTCTCATCTCCTCACAGCATCAGGATGCAGCAAACATGGTTGCACTGTGAGGCTGAACCCCTGCAAACAGCCAACAAGTCTGAGCCCTCTACACCTTGAGGAGAAAAACTACCATTCCTGAACTGCCAAGTAGGAAGAGGATTTCACTGGTGATAGACAGACTGAGAGAAGCAATTAAAATGGTAGACGAACTTAAAACATTTTTATGCTGGACATCCTCCCAAATGAAGAATAAAGGGCTGGCTAACTCAGTAGCCACTGCTGGTCTCAAGCATATTTGCCACTGTAGATTTCACCTTTAAATTGTTTTCTCATATACTGATGCATATATCCCTTATGCAGGTTTGTCATGTCTTGGGTGGGAAGGAAAATTACCACAGACTGAACAGAGTCTTTCCCTGTCTCTGGCCTCTAGGAACCCTGCTATTCCTGTTTCCTTTAGTTCTGATCAAAACATAGTATGTATGTGTAATCTTACTGCACACAGACCATGCAAATGCTGTTATGCATTTTGGAGTGGTGTAGTGCATTGTGAGAAGAACGTATATCAGCTGATCGGGGGCTACCTGCATGTCTTGTGCTTGACTCTATATATGCTTTTAATACTGCCTCAGAGTAAATGAGACAGAGATGCCAGTCCAGTCCACTAAAAAGTTTGATAGCATCTTTTTATTCTTTCCATTTGCTGCAAAGTAAAGGTTAGGTTAGCATTATGGAGGCTGATTGAAGTGGTAAGACTATTCAGATTTGGAAACAGACCTTCCAGGGAAGTTGTAGAGTTTGTCGTGGATTGTTTTAGGAAAATAAGGGTTTAAAAACCTGTCCCAATTCACGTAGATGTTGCAGTCAATCCTCCTTTAGAGCAAAGGACAACAAAATCCAACATCTTGTAAAGACAGTAAATACTTCTGTGTTGGCTGTGCAGAACCAAGCTGCACTTCTGAACTGGTGGTAATGCCCTTGGCTGGTGTGGAAATAAGGGTTTAAACTAAAGGACTGCCTTGAGGGCTCTGGCCCTGTCTCTGTAGTGCAGTATCTCATCTTGCATAGCCACCAACAACAGACCCATGAGTAACCAAGCAATTACAAAGTCCTCTGTCCCCTGGCGTAATCTCCACATTTCTGGCAAGCAGCTGCTGAGAAACTTTCTGAGATGAAGATTGCACATGCACCATTGTGTTTAATAGTTACCAGTGTCATTTGCCTCCAGGAATTTGTCAAAGCTCTTTCTGAAACAATTTGCGCTCTTGGCTTCCAAAATGCACAATGGCCATGGGTTCCACAGCTTTGTTATATGAGGTAAGGTTTGGTGTTGGCTGGCAATTTCTCTGAGCATCCTCGGCTAGTGTCTTCGGAGAAATTCCAATTGCTCCCTTCCACATCAGGTACAAGTCTACACATCTCTTACAGACCTCCACTCTCAATACACAGGGGCACTGGGGCTGCAGGAAGAAACTCATGAAGGGTTTTTGAGCTCAGTGGGAAGTCAGAGCTGCTGCTTTTGCACAACATAAGAACACAGCCGGGTGGTTGCCCCTGGCTAAGCAATAGTCAGCTGAAACATAGGGGCAGCCCTTTTCCTGGGTGTCTGCAAGAAGCTGATCAGCTAAATCTTGCCTTTCCGTGGGGCAATAGCTCCAGCTGAGTCCTTGCCAGGGGTCCTAATTCAGGTTGTTGCTGAAATCAGCAGGATGGAGCTGAGCAGGGAAAAAGTGGGTGGTGTGGCATCCGGCTGCCACGTGTTCCTCCCTCCCACTCATGCTGGAGGCACCTCCAGTGCCTCCCTTCCAGCTGGCAAGCCAGTGGCCTCATTGCGTCACTCATTCCCACTGCTTTTGGAGTTGTACATGTTTGAGGAGCAACACCAGAGTCATCTCCCTGAGCCTGCTTGTCTAAACAGTTGGCAGCAGTCTCCCAGTGGCCCTCCAGGGACGATGCTACCTGATGCCAGCACTTGGTTCCTTTCTGACGGGTGTCGTCTTCACAGCAGACTGCACACATGCTGCAGCCCCAAAGGCTCCTCTGCCAGGGGTGTGCGTTCACACCTGCTTTACTGGTACAGGATTACAGCCTTGCTTTGTAAATTAACCCCCTGTGATTAGAAACATTAGTACTCTGACTTCTCCAGCAATATAAGCAATGCCCTCATAAGGCTTGCTGCTTGTTCCTAGCAGTTGGGGATAGCACTGGGAGATCCTGCGAGTGCTGCTTTTGATCTGAGCTGTTATTGCAGTGCAGCACTCTGAATTTTGAATACAAAGATTGCATGGAGTGGCCTGATCCTAGGTACATTCCTGTTCTGTCTGGCAGCCTGTTTGCTGTCATGTTTTTCCCTAATGCTGTCAAGAAGATGCCATTTGCAAGCAGTTGACAGGGTGGGGAAGGAAAGAATTGCAGCACTTAATGCTCTCCCCATAAAAATGCCAACTTCCTATTCACTTGAATTTGCCCTAAGCACCTTTTTAAAATGTGGCTCAATTTCCCTCTTTTAATTTTTTTTTTCCTGGCACTTATCTTCCTGGTATGGTACTTAATCAGTCCCTGTCTGAATTGTCTGTAAGGATAATTGATGCCCCTGTCTCCAACAAGCCGAAAATTGTTTCCACCCAGACTTTGACATATAAAGGGACTTTGTTTTCTGCAGTGGGTGTTCTTGTCTAATAGGCAAATGACCCCGGCTGTAAGGCTTGCAGAGTGGAGTACAGCTGCAGGCACCTGCCTTTCCTCCCAGGGCAGAAGAGGTGTGGTGCCCTTGCTGGATTAAAGCGAAGGACTGTCTCCACAGCTCATCCCATGCAGGCACTGGACATGTTCCAGGGGTGAGTTTTCCTCCAAACTGTTTGATCCTGTCTTTCCCAGAGTGGTTTAAAGAACGAAGTCACCCTGTTGAAGGAGCACTTTCCAAATAATGCTGAAACTCCTTTCAGAATGCAACAGCCAGGGTATCTGCACCTGGGCAGGTGAAGTCCTTCAGGTACTAAAAGATCATTGGAGATCCAGGTTGATCACACTGAACTGATTTGAACTTCCATCCCTTTCAATGAGAAGTTAATTAGCCTTCTGAACAAATGAGTCAGAAGCTCTCACCACTGCTTTCGAAAATTTAAACCAGCCTGCTGCTGCTGACATGCCTTTGGTGTGCCCAAGTCTTGCAACATCTTCTGAATTGGTAGCGTGACTGGGAATCAAACTGCCATGTGCAGGATTGCAACTACAAAATCTCTAGTAAGGCCCAATATTTTGCTTTCTGAATTAAAACAACAACTCCAACCTCTTTTGAAGTACAATCTATCACTGAGTCAGCAATATGAATGCCTGAAGACAGAGCCCGAGACAACTGTCTATTTCTCATTTATCCTCTTCATCTCAATGCATGGTTTATGTTGTAGCCTAAAAATGATGCAGGACCTAAGGCTGGTGTTGACCTCTGCAGTACCTTTTATTTTACAAAGGCTGGTGAACAAACCACCAGCTCACTTTTTCCATCCTCCCTGGGTGCCCACCTCACGTCTCTGTTAATCCCTGCAAAAACAAGTACTAGAAAATGTCCCAAACATGAACTTTCCCTGAGTTTGCCCTGGTGTCTCGTATGCTCAGCAATGTGCAGTTGTGGCATTTTGTGAGAGCATAAGGACAGAGTCGGGCGAATGCAGTTTGTTAGAAAAATAACCATCCCGAGGGTGGTGGTGCCTTCCTTCTACGAAAGGGGAAGGGGAATTTTGAGCAGCCACTGCACTGAGGTGCTGAAGACACCAGAGGGCTCTACTGACAGAGGTACGGCTGGATCGCCGCAAAGTCCAGAGGATTTTTCTCTTGATGTTTTTGATGTGCCACCCCCTCCAAGACTGGCTGTTGCCAGCAGCGTGGGACTCAATGTCTTGCTTGGAACATGACAATGGCTTAAGTTCAGGTAGCTCCTGTCCTCAGCTCTCCTATCTTTAATCAGGATATGGTGGTGTTTGGGAAATCTGTGGAAACTCACTGGGCATAGCACATCTCGTGGAAGGACCAAGGCTATGCTGGGAAACCAGTTTTTGACAGCGCCTGACTTCATTTGGAAAGCAACCCCGTCTTGATGTTCTCCCCAAACCGTTTGACAAATGAACCCACCTGGAAGTTGTGTTTGTGCCTTTCCTGTAGGAACCTGATGTTGAAGGAGTGCCAGGCTTGCTTGGATAGGGAAATCTCTTACACGACTTGCCTTGTCTGCTCAAGAATTTTGGCCGCCTCTTTTTGACATGATAAAGAAATGTGTTTGCTAGGCTTTTACCCTTAAAGGGATAGAATTTCGCTGGTATTTTACACTTAAAAGGATAGAAGATTTCCTCAGAACCAGAGCGCATAAACATACACATGCTCAGTCTGTTTCCTGGGATATTAGGCAACTCCTAATAAAGCTAAAGCCTAGCAATGTAAGATTAAAGTACATTAGTCGGGGATAAATTGTCTTACACTGCACAAAAAAGAACTATCTTAATATGCACAGGAAACGCGCCCTAAGCCCAGTACAAATCTTGTCAAAGCCTTCGTGATACTGAATGGGTTAACGTCAAGAATGTCTAAGGGCTTTTCTGTAGTTGTTTTAATTATTTGGAAAT
The DNA here is from genome assembly GCA_035221455.1 of Xenops minutus. NCBI lineage: Eukaryota > Metazoa > Chordata > Aves > Passeriformes > Furnariidae > Xenops > Xenops minutus. The sequence goes on along the minus strand of JAWWEE010000040.1, from coordinate 53,513,408 downwards.
TGCTCTTCCTGACTCCAGCGACGGCTGGGATTCTTACGTGGCAGCTTCTGCTCGATTTCGGAACACCTTGTCTGCCCGCTGCGAGCGAGTGCCTGCGCTCCGTGTCATGTGTTTGTAGCGACAGCGGGGTGTGAGAACCCAGCCGCGGGCTGGAGCGGGACTCCAGCGGCGGGGTGGATGAGACAGGGGCGTGCTGCTCCCAGCCCGGGGCGGAGGGTGCGGCGCTCGGGGAAGGGGCAGTGCCGGAGGGGCAGGGTCCGACGGGCAGGGTTGGAAGGGCAGGGTCCGACGGGCAGAGTCGGACGGGCAGGGTCGGAGGGGCAGTGCCGGAGGGGCAGGGTCGGACGGGCAGTGCCGGAGGGGCAGTGTCAGACGGGCAGTGTCTGACGGGCAGTGCCGGAGGGGCAGTGTCGCACGGGCAGTGCCGGACGGGCCGGACCGCACAGCCCCCCGGTCCCCGCGCTGGGGGTGCCCGGATCGCCACTCCCGGGGCGCTGCCCGCGCGCTCCCGCGCCACGGGGCCGCGGCCGCGCGGGGCCGCGGGGAGGAGGGGCCTCGCAGTGCATGGCCACGCCCCCCGCGCCACCCCATTGGCCGCCGTGCGCCTCGATTTGCATATCCACGCCTCCGAACAGACCCATTGGCCACAGTACGCCTCGATTTGCATGTCCCCGCCCCTCGCGACAGACCATTGGCTGCGGGCCGGTGTGATTTGCATGTCCCCGCCCCGCGCGGCCGCGGGCCGGCGCTGCGGTGTCGGTGTGGGTGTCGGGCCGGCGGCGCAGTGCAGGAGCAGGAGCAGGAGCCGGAGCGGGAGCCGGGCGGGCGGCGGGGCTCGGCGGGGCTCGGCCGGCAGCGGCACCACCACCAGCATCAGCACCAGCAGCACCGCCGCTTCGCTGCCGTCCGGCGGAGCGGGGCCAAGCGAAGCGAAGCGGCCGGCGGGTGGCGGCGCGCCCCCCTCGCTGCGCTCGCCGCCCGCGTTCCCCGTGCGCCGCTCCCCCGCCCGGGTCCCGCGGGTGCAGCATGAAGTGCGGCGATGGCCCGGAGGGGTAAGACGGCGGTGAGGACGCTGGAAGACCTGACGCTGGACTCCGGGTATGGTGGCGCGGCGGACTCGGTGCGCTCCTCCAACTTGTCGCTGTGCTGCTCGGATTCGCACCCCGCGTACCCCTATGGAGGAAGCTGCTGGCCGCTCCTAACTGACTCCATGCACAGTCGGCACAACAGCTTCGACACCGTCAACACCGTCCTAGCGGAAGACTCGGAGGTGCTGGACTGCGCGGGGCAGCAGTGCTCCCGGCTCCTGCCCGACCTTGAGGAGGTGCCCTGGAGCCTGGAGGAGGTGGAGGCGCTGCTGCTGCCGCCGGCGGTGCCGCCGCGCCGGGACCCGCGGGCTGCGGGCGGCGGGGCCCGGGAGCGGGACCGGGATGCGGCGGCGCGGCTGTCCACGCTGGTGAGCCGGGCGCTGGTGCGCATCGCGCGGGAGGCGCAGCGCCTCAGCCTGCGCTTCGCCAAGTGCACCAAGCACGAGGTGCGCAGCGCCATGGAGATCGTGCTGGGCTGGACGCTGGCGGCCCGCTGCACCGCGGCCGCGCTCGGCGCGCTCTCCCTCTACAACATGAGCGGCAGCGGCGGGGACCGCTTCAGCCGCGGCAAGTCGGCGCGCTGCGGGCTCGCCTTCTCCGTGGGCAAGTTCTACCGCTGGATGGTGGACAGCCGCGTGGCCCTGCGCATCCACGAGCACGCCGCCATCTACCTGACGGCCGGCACCGAGAGCCTGTTCCGCGACATCCACGCGCGGGTGCTGGCCGGCCCCGCCGCGCCGCTCCCGCAGCCCGGCCGCGCCCCGGCCGCCGGCGCCGGCCCGCCCGACAGGGACAAGGAGGGCGGCGAGGCGCCCCGCTTCACGCTGGAGGCGCTGGAGCAGACGGTCAGCAACGACCCCGAGCTGTGGGGCTTGCTGCAGCCCTACCAGCACCTCATCTGCGGCAAGAACGCCAGCGGTGAGTGCGGGAGGGCGCGCGGGCGGGCGGGCGCGGACACCTGTTGCTCGCGGCGGGCGTACCGCACCGCACCGCACCGCACCGCACCTGCCCGCGGGATGCGGAGCCGCCGAGCATCCCCGCCCCGGGGCTCCGCGTCTGTGTGTGTGCATGCTTGGCGTGCCGGCGAGGGCTGGGTGACAGAAACACAGGGATTGGGAGCCTCAGCTTTCCACAGGAAATGGCAGAAGCGCAGCTGAGTGCTCGGAGGCGAAATCAAACTTTGTTGCATATGCAGTGGTTTGGCCAGCGATTGCGTGGTTGGCGCTGAAATGCAGTCTTTCTGGACAGATTTCATTCGTGTTGCTGCATGTTTACCCAGGGCTTGACACAAGATGCAACACGGTGATGCATCAGCTTCCTGGGCAATTTTCGCCCTCGTTTATTAAACGGAGAATCGAATATTTTTAATAAGTTATCCTTCGGGAGAGCAGCATGCCAAAGTTGACGTTTCTTAATTCAGCTCCCGCTGTTTGTCGGGGAAGGGGAAATCGAACGATCCGAGTCTCGGGGAGGCAGAGTTAAAATCGGGTGTTATTTTCTTACCATCTCCTAAGCGTGCACAGGCACATGCAAATACTTTTATTAAGCTTAAATTCAACATACCTGTCAAGCTGAGATGCAAATGTTGGAGAGGGGGCAGAGGAAGGGAACTGGGAGAACAAGGATAACTGGAAGCCTAGATCATGTCTACAGATAAGCCTTGTTAAGTTGTTACAGCCACAGAGGACGCATTACAGCTAATTATCTATTGTCTTAAGACACATTCTATCCCATAAGAGACCCAAAGAAGGATGCCAAGGGGGGTGGGGGGAGTAAAAGAAAAGGGTACATCCTTCTCCCTGGTGTAAACAGACACGGTTTCATTATATTCCTCCGGTGGTTTTACCCCAGCAGTGGATGTCCTCCCCAGGGGCTTTGCTGAAGCAGTCTGGTGCTTGTGCTGTGGGACTCTGGTGCGCTATTCCAGCGCCGCTCCAGGCAGGCATGGCTTCCCCAGGAGTGTCACCGCTGTTTATTTCCCCGAGTTCTGCTACCGTGCCTGTAGGTTTCAGATGGCACTGTGTTGCGTTTCTGACATTGCAGCACTGGCTGTGCAGGCTCCTACGGAGTCTTTCATTTTGTTTTGCGGCTCTCTCTAACTCCCTCTGTATCAGCTCAGTGGATTTAAATGAACTTCATTCTAACCCTCATTTATCTCACTTCTAGGGATACAATTCAGAGTTTTCATCTCCATTTTGCTGTAGCTTTGCCTGCCACGAATCTCCTTGGTAGCTCAATCCTGACTCGAGCAAATAGAATTTTTCTAAAATTCTAGAATCAGACCCCAGCAAGTTGTCCATTTTGTTTTGCCTCTCTCCCTGTGTCTCCCTGCTGCCTATGCAAATGACTGTAATGTTGTTTTTCCTTTTTATCATCTTATAATATGTAGTTTGGCATCCTGTTAAATAGATTTTGAGTTACAGGTGCAAGTAAGAGCCAGGCCTTCTTGTAATAAAAGCCATTTTTTATTGCTGTTTATGTTTATTTAGATTTAATCCAAGGGTGTGTTGCATGCTCTTAAGTACTTTCATGGCAACTAAACCAGCCATTACAAACCTTTAAACACATCAGCCTGTTTCTTCATCAGTGAGATATGTATCTGTTTATTTAGTCCTCACCATTTTGATGTCTTGAGTGCTCCATGGTTGGTTGCAAATGTTTCCATCTCAGGCACTTAAAAAAGGTGGGGAAGTCTGATGTGAGAGATTATTTGACCTGCTTGAAACTATTGGGGTAATCTGTGGTAGGAGGCTTGGACTGCTGGAAGCTACATCTGTATATGGTGGCCTAACCACAAGTTCATCCTTCCTCTCTACTCAGTACTTGAAACACCATGATACTGCAACTTAACAGGTAACAGACTTCTCATATCCATTTACACCTCTCCAAGAGAAGAGGCAGGTCTTGTGCTCTGGAGGTTTGATAAATTGGGATGTCATTCCCCAGATGGGTGGCATGTGGACACACGAGCACTGAAATCAGTGTGTTTGGTCCATCAGGTGTGGACAAGAAGCAGTGGCGGGTCCTTTTGGGTGGTACCATGGCCAATATGATTGCAGTGAAGGTGGGGGATGGAAAGCAGTGCAAAAGCAGACTTCCTAGCAGTACCTTATCTGTAAGCAGATTTCTGGGGGTCTCTCTCAGAGGCAAATGCCAAACCTCTCAAAATTTTCCAGGCTAAATTCAGCACCTTAAAGTCCACCCAGACAGTGAAAGAGGCAACCCGTGAAGATCACGGGATGCAAGTATGTGAGGAACATGAGTTTGCACGTGGTGTAGTTCAAGATTGCTTTAATATAGTCTGTAAACATGAGTGTTGGGAAAGATGGTCTGAGAAACTGAAAGACACAAACCAGCCTTTCAGGGCTTCCCTGTAAGTTGTGGAGAGCATTTAGTGGTTTCAGATGAGGTTTTTAAGCCTGATGTCATACTCAGTCATCTGAGAAGCTGCTGAATAAGATCAGTATTGCAAGATAACCTTCTCCTTCCTATAAATGATGGTCATGCTCCTTCAAAGATGTCTGAGCTGGTTCCTTTCTGTTGGCCTTTGAGCCTGCTGGGCTTCTTTTGGGTACATCTGGCCTGAGCTTGGACAACTGCCTCAAGGGGAGCCTTGCCCTCCAGCAAGAGCCTGCTCATTCCTCTTGCAGGGTTGAAAGCCTGTGGACAAATGTAGTGGTGCTCCTTCATGTGTTGCAGGCAGCAGGCCACATCTTCTTGATAAGCCTCTTGATAACCTCTTGAGTGGCACAGGGGTAGGGATGAAAAGAAGAAGCAGGCAATGCTGTTGCAGCAATCTGCTGGAGTATGCCAGCAGCTGCTGGCATATTGACTGAGCTTATCTTTCTGATTACTATATTAGAAAGAATAGACTTTAAAAGCACTCTGAGGTAGTAATTTCCACCCCTCCCTCCCCCCTCAATTTTAACATCATGGTTGAATGAAAATTAAAAACTTCACGTTTGGGATTTCACTGGCGCTTAAATGTTTCTATTACGAGCTCCATCTGAACAGCACAGTACACGTTTTACATCCTATAACAGTTGCACGGAGTGTTATTTCCCTTGGAACAGTGGGACCAAAATACTGTGTGCTCAATGAAAGGCAGTAAAAGCTGGCACCTCTGTGGTTTAAGCAATATTATTTTAGTTGCATAATTGCTCATCAAATCCTTACTTTTAGGCCAGGTCCAAGAATTGCTTTGAGATGAATGAGAAGTTTCCCCAGGTCTTGGATTCAGTGCAAATTATAGGAGTGAGTTGTTTTAACAGGGGATGGCAGATCTAAGTAGTGCAGTCACCTACACTATACTATGAAGGTCCTCTTGCCAGGAGGAGGAGTGGCATTAGAAAACAGTTAAGAAAATGGGTTTTTCTTGTTTCAGTCTTAGGGGTCTCCTTACCTTATGTGGCAGGACTCGGTGGTGGGGAGGGCAGAGGTCTGGAGGTGCACAGCCAGGGGACTGGGGATCACAGGGAGGAGTTTTCTGTGGAGCAGCCAGCATGCACAATTCTGCCATGTCTGTTTGTGTACAGCTTCTAAAAATAGTTACTTGGAACCCAACTGTGCTGCTGTGGTTTCTTCCCCTCCTTAATATTATTTAGAGAAGAAGACACAACATCTAGTAAGAAACCCAGGATTAGGTCTGGCTCGGCTGACACGTGTCATCTAACCTCAGTTTAACCTCAGCCTCTTCTCCTAATCCAGGTGAACTAGAGGGACTCAGAGCAAATGAGCAATGCCAATATATTAGCACTGCTTAACAAAATCAGTAAATGCTTTTAAGGTTTGATATATATGTATACATACGTGTGTATATATAGAGACCATACCCTTCTTTTACTGCAGAGCATACTGCTATCTGTTACTTCTCTGCTTTCTGTTGTAATTGAACCATTCACGATGCCATTGCAGCTTTAGGGGCAATGTAAAAATCAATCTAAAAGTTATTTCAGTTACAATGATTGAGGAATATTTGTGCACAAAATGGGATTTTAGGCCTTTTTCTTGGGCTTTTTTTAAACGGTTATTTCAAGAATATCCTTTCCCCCCATTATATTTTTGCTAGTAAAAAAGAAATACAACTGAAGTTTCTTATATGTGCCAGGTCTTTGCTGTTAATGTTTTTCCCATCTGCTCCAGGGCACTTGAATACCTTGCCAAGAAGTTGACATGAGTGGTGCTGAAACAAACGATGTGTATTTTTTGCTTGACTCTCTTAACTGACAGCCCCTCCAACAAACTTCCATAACTTCTCTAAACAAGTTGTGAATTTCTTCCCTCTCTGCTCCAAAGTGTACAAAGTTTTGCCTGTTTGTGTTTTGTGGCCACTGATGCTGGTGGGAGCTGGGATGGCAGTGGGAAAACTATACTCCTCTGTAATGGGATGGGTTGCTTTAACAGCTGGTGTTGACAGGAATGGGATAGAAGGATGATCAGCTCATTGAAGACCTCTGTTGCCTTGAGAGGACACCTTGAGAAGGAGCAGTGTTGGGACTGGGAAACAGAGACCCAGTGGGAGGCTGAGGTTTGACTGACTGGCTGATGAAGGCTTGTTTTGCTCTGGATGTTTTGATTCATATAATTTGTTTCAGTTATGAGTATAACATAAAAAAAAAAATCCCAGAAATGATTATAGCAGAAGCACCCAGAATAATCATAAAGCTGATGTTTGCCAGTATGATTATTCCCTTTGTCATGTTGGAAAGTACCTTAATAGCATTTATAGACTTGGCCACGCTAGGGAGTTTTTGGGCTGCAGCTACATTGCTTAGTTCCTGATATAAATGAAGCTTTAGAATAATGGTTGGTAAATGTGATTGTGTATACAAGGAGCATGTTAGGGGAATAACAGCGTAATTTTAGCAGTATACTGGGTTCCTGGCTCTTTGGCTGAATGCTGGCAGGCTTCATGTAGTCTTTGAGCTGCTCTGTGAACCTGATGACATAAAACACAGGTGACCATAAGGGACAACTTTGCACCTTTTCCTAATGCTACTGCAAATGCTCTCTCTTCTGTTGCTGCTCAACGTTAGTATAAATGAAAAAACCACGACATTTAGTGTGTTGGTGCTTCTGCAGTGTGTGTTGTACCAAGCAGTTTATCAGTCATAAATCTTCCATGTTGTCCAGAATGTGGATTTAAATACCCAGTAGTGCAGTGGCTGGGGACATCTACTGCCTCAGCCTTTTTCCCTTGTCCTGGTCCGAGATTGAGGTCTCCTGTCTCAGAAGTTAGAAAAAAGCTTTATGGTCTTCCTCTTGGCTTTCCCCGAATGGAAGTGTGGAAGGAGAAAGCCCTGCTTGATTAAATGATGCCAGAGGAGGAGGGAACTGTTTCCTGTAGTGCAAGACTGTTGCAAACCAAATCCTCTGCCTGGAGTCATTTCCTCTTGCCAGTGTATATTGCAAAAAGATGGGGGCTCCTTTCAAGTGCCTTGTTTCTGCACAAAATAGCTCTTTGCTGACCCAGTAGAGGCTGTACAGAAAAAGCAAGCAAGGGAATGGCTGAGGGAGTTCAGCACCAGGCTGTGTTATCTTGCTGTGAGGATGATGAGCAGCAGTGCTCCCACCCTTTTCATTCGTGAACAGGTTGGTTTTCTCTACACTAAAGGGGGCCAAGGTGGATGCTTGGTGGATGGTGGGCCACTCCTGTTCTCTCCTTTAAAAATCAAATATTAGCAGTAACTGCTGAGCAGAGAAATGAGCAGTTGCTTGGCATGGTGGACTGATTTTTCCAGTGCTCTCACCTCCCAAATCTCCTGTACTCATTGTGTGCATCAGTGCCCGTTCACTTTCCCAGCCTCCTCCTCCCAGTTTCAGGATTTTCCTGCTGCCTTTCTCTGTCTCCCAGGTGGGGCTGTCTTGTCCAGTCCTGGCAGTAGTGCTGTCCTACCGGTCCCTCTATCCCAGCACTCCCACTCATGGCTCTGTCTGCAGGGTGTTTTCCTTTGTCCAGGGTGTAGGATGCTTCAGCAAGGAATAAGGAAGAAGTAGGGACTGTTTTCTTTTTTTTTGTTCTTGTCCTTGTTTGCTTCCGGACAAAAAACAGCATATTGCACTATCCTTGTATAAATCTGTAATTGTAATTGCTATTCTTTGAATAAGTGTTTTGAAGGTTTTAAAAGACATATAGGTGAAGTCAAAGTGACCCCAGAGCTTGTGTGACCAGCTTAGCCTTTGGTTATTTTGCCAGAGGTGTTCAATTGGGCAGCCTGAAAAAAAAGGAAACACAGACACTATAAAGGACTGTGACAGCTGAAGCCTCACATGTGGCTCTTGGTCTGTCCTGACTTTCAGGGATTTCCTACAACAAAGTGGTTCTATCAGTGGCCACATTTGTCTAGCAGTGCACAAGCTTCCCATTTTCCCAGAAGGTAATATAGCAATCCTGCTTTTGTGGGCTGTGAAGAGATATAATCTCATGGCCAGTCATTCCTTTTCCAAAAGGCTGTATCTCTATCCAGTAGAAACAGAAGAGAGTAGGCTGCTGATCAGGTGAAGTGAGTCAGTGAGAAGGCAGCTGTTGGCTCATTTTGACAGCAGGAGTAAGGGGCATGTTTCTGGGGGCAGCTGAAGAACAAGGAGCCATAGTTGGTGTGGATCAGTTCAGCAGCATGGATGGGGCACAGGCACTTAGGCTGATAGCTTACTGAGGCTTGTCTCAATTATTTTAATTAATTTAACCAGGTGTACTGAACTGATGATTTGGATCCTTACCATGGCAGTTTGTGGGTGAAGAGAAAGTTATACAGCATGGCTTACAGGATGTGACCATTTTCTTGGGCTCTGTTGAAGAAAGAGGTGCCTGTCATCTGGATGGTATTTTATTCTCTTCCTTGATTCCTAGGCTGAGTCCATAGTAAGCAGGACTGGTTTTTGGTGTAATCATTTCTGGAATCAACCCAGCAGGGTTTATAATATGGTTAGAGGGCTGTTGGTATCCTGCAGTAACTACAGGGACCAACTCAGGGGCTGAAAAGGTGCTCGGGACAAGTGACATTTCCCACAGGGACTCTCTTGGCTCATCACTGATAAGGAGAAGAAATTGGCTTTGACTTGATTTAAACTATACTGGATTAGTAATAAGGAATAGGAAGAAAATTAGACCTTTCTTAGCAACAGACCTCGGGACAGGTGATTGTGCCCCTGATGAATCAAGCTGGCAGAGGCAGATAATTGGTTCAAGGCCATTTAAAAGCTTTGTGTTACACCTGGTGTAAATCCACATGTGTTGGTGGTGTCTGGCTGATTCTTGTCCATGAGTGTAACAGGTTTCCCTCGTGGGGACTGTGCTTGGTGTGATGCTTGGGGACTGGGTTTTTCCTACCCTGGTGCTTAAGGCAGGGATGGATGTTGACGGTGGAATCTTCAAAAGATAATGTAAGCACAGGAGACAGGTATAAGCTCTTTCTCTGGTGTGGTGAGGCAGCTGAAAGCGAAAGTGCAGGGAGGGATGAGTGCTGCAGGATGTGTGGGAGGTGGGATGCTCGCCAGGAGATAGGAGCTCATGGAGGCATTGCAGCAGAGCCATGGGGGACTGGTAATACCTCTGGGTCAGCAAATTCACAGCCTTACGTGGCTTCTCCAGAGCTCTTATGTGCATAGAGATTGCTCATGTGAACAGCACATGGGCTTCGTGCAGCCATAAAGGTCTTGGGACAGGCTGGTGAGTGAGCAGGCGAACAGGAACCCCCAGAAGATTAGAGAAGAGGCCTCTTCAAGGAGGGGATTTCTGTCCTTGAGTGCTGTGGCGTAGCACCTGGACCTGCAAGAGTCTGAGGCTTTAAAATTAATAAAACCACCCTGTTTTTAAATTGCACTGCTGTGAAATATTGCTCCCAGGTGGGGGAAGTGAACAGGGTCAGGGTTGCAGCAGAGGTATGGTGAATGCATTTGCATTTTCAAGGCGGTCAAGTAATTGAAGGAAACTTTGCATCCCGCAGTGTTTTGCAGTTTCTCTGGCCCTGTGGTAGTTTTGGATAAACACTGTTGGGCTGTAGTGCCTTTGCTTTTATGTATTGTGCTTGGCTGTGAAAGAGCAGAGCTTATTCTTGCGAAGAGCTGAGCAAGTGTTGCAGGTCCCTCTCTGGGATGTTATCTGGCAGGGGTTTGGAAAAACAGAGGCTGTGGAGCTGTGACCCATGTGCACTGCCCAGACTGCAGGTCCTGTGCCCCAGATGAAGCATCTCCACTCCTCTGTCACCTGTAAGCAGTGAGAGTGGCTGGCAGCAAGGCAAGCTGCCACCAGGGAGGTGGGCCAGGTGCCTGGGGACTGATGCTGGACTCCCAGTCCTTCAGTGGAAAATGCTGCCAGCAGAAATGAGAAATATTTCAGGGGTCAGAGTAATTTTGAGTACCTACTGAGATGCTTTCTTTGGAAAATGCTAAGAAGATTTTTTTTCCCCTGGTAATAAAGAGGCATTTCTTTGCACGCCAACATATCAGAAATTAGCTTGACTGAATCGTTCACTGTAAGTCTGGATAGCAGATCATTTTACTCTGGGTTGCAGTATAGCAAAGACAATTGCTAGGGGCTAGATGCAGCTACCTCTGATCCTGCTGTTTCCCTTGATGCTTATAAAATAAGGGTCACAAAACTCAGTACTTCAGAAAAAGTACCTTTGTGCTACTTGTGTTATTTCTCTAGTGTACATTTTGTGTGGAGCAATGTCTTTGTGTGGATACAAGGTCTTCCAAAGGTACTGTTAAACCCAGTCTTGTAGTCCTTGCCTGGGCAACATTCCCACTGATTTTACTGCTGAGGACAGCCTGTCAAACACCAGTATAAGCTCTTGCATTTCATAACAAATTAAAGAAACTCTTGAGTCAAAGCTGTAGGCACCGTTTTAGTTTTGCTTAAGATAAGCTTTTCCAAAACTGAAGATGAGTATCAGTACCTCACTGCAAATAGTTATTCCTAATTTGAAAGCATTTTTTTTCCTCTGTTGTTTTACTGATTAATGGTGTTCAGCCTAATAGACTGCTCAGCACAGCCTGAGAGGCCCTGTGCCACCTGGCTAGCCTATTTCCGCTGGCCCACATAAGAAAAATCCTAAAAATAGTGCAGCACTGTAGGTTTTCAAAAGTAAATTAGATTTTAAAAATAAGATGTTCAGTTTAATTATCTGGCATGCTCTCAGTAAGGAGCAGGAGGAGCTTCAAAATATGCATGGAAAAAACATTACATGGAAAAAAACCCAACCCCAAACATAGCTGACCTCAGTAGTGGGAACCTGCTGTTGCTTTGCTGTTGTGCTTTACCTAGTTCATCGATGTACAATGTGCTCACAGAATTGCCTTGTGCATCAAATGTTTTTGGAGAGTGAAAATGGTTTTGCAAGCTGAGAGAGTACAGGGGCAGACACCAGCAACGTGCAGACTGTTTTTAATGAAAAATTCCTGCCTGTGTGAATGCATGTGATGCCTTGCTTCCATTTTAAAGGGCATGTTTGGTAAATGATGGGTAAGACAAGGAGGAGTAGTTTTGAATATTTTACAGGTTTAAATGTAGGAATGAGATAAACACCTATCTAATGTAAAGGATGTTGAACTTAGGTAGCAATGTTCTTGTGGCAGAAAGGTGGGAGCCAAGATAAGTAAGTCGGTGATGCTGTCTGTCTGACATGCATCACCAGTTAAAATGTGGTGGCTGAATGCTTCTAAAGCAAGATTAAATTCAACAAGAGAAAAATACCCTCGCCAAAGCTTATTCCCCCTTAAGCGTACAGATAGTCTAATTGATCTTCAGGAAGGATATGGGCTGTCACCTCTCTTCAGCACATAGAAACTGCATATGCGTGGGATAATTGGCAGGTTTTATAAAGAGACCTGTGGTGATGAGAGCCCTCAAACCACCAGAGCAGATGGGGATGCTGATGTCTGCTGACTGCCTCCTCTCTGCTGACCAGGGATGTAATGGGGAGAGAAAGGCACGAGATGGAGCTTGAGGTTGTGGAGAGACTGGAAGTTATCAGATGGGTGGGAAAACACTGCCTTATCAGAGCTGGTGTGGTTCTAATTACAGACAACATGAGGTGTGAGGCAGGAGCTGGTGAGTCACGAAGTGTTCTCTAAGGTTTTGGGCTGGCCCTGGATGCTCAAGCTTCAGCCACTATTGCAGGTGACTTTGTTCAGAGGGAGAAGGCACAGCCTTTCCTTTGTGTAGGACCCTGTAACCCTTACCCTCGCCTTTGGCACCTTGAGATTAGACAGCTCTGATTTGCCCAGCCCAGGGCTGTGCTTTGGGACTCCCTGGAGTTTACCTGGCATGCTGCTGCAAAGGGTGCAGACACACCTGAACTGCAGAACTGGCTACAAAGCTGGCTGCTAAGCAGATTTAGACCTGTACCATGCATTACTTGCACAGTCCAGGTTGCATACTTCTGACAGTGCTGGCAAGACACCCCTGTCTGGAATGAGAAGGTGGTGTGGTCTTTAGGGTCAGGATTCACACATTTTGTTGTCTGATAGAGTCTGAGCTGGGTGAACACCTGGGGAAAGCATCCTTTTTGGGGGCAAGGACAACATTTAGAGGGAAGAGGCGTTAAGAAAATGAGGACTTGTTAGTTTACTTCTCCCCTTGGCTGTGACTTGAGGGGCTTCACTGGGATGAGTTATGATCTTTTTCCCTGTGAAAATTTGCAGTCCTTCTGGCATTGCACTGATACACTGAAATAGTTGTTTTTTAAACAGATGAGTGTTGGCCACAGCATAAGGAAAAATGAGAACAATTCAGCACCCCACATGAAACATCCTCTTCGCCTGGAGTAATTAGTTCAGTTTTAGTAGCCTGATTTCCAGAAAGAGAAGGAACAGAACAAATAGTGGAAAAGATAATGAAATTTGGGGGGCCCAAGGGGACTGTTTTGGTGTGATGATAGTCAGCTGTTATTTGGTCCAGAAAGAAGGCACCCAGGGGAAGCTGTGATTGCACCCGTGCAAGGGAGCGAGTGGCAAAGTGGGAACTGAGCAGCTGCTGAATTTTTGCAGAGAGCCAGGATGCAAAACTGAGGGAATAAGTTAAAAGTAACTCTAAAGAGCCCTCTTCTTTTCACAACACACTGGGGGTTTGTGGAGCTGTATACTGCATGGAATGACTGGGAAACAGCGTGCTGGGACTATGCACATGGAGGCTCTTTCTAAAGATTATAATAATTCTCTGTCTTAATAATTACAGAGGAAGCACTATTTAATGTTTTAACCAAAGCTTTGCTTGGACAGCCTTCCCAGGCATTGCATAGGGTGTGGTGGGTGTTCTGGCCTTAGTGCTGCAGAGCTTGATGGGTGCTCTGCAAACTGAGGCTGCTTCCTGCAGTATCCCACAAATAAACTTTATTCCTTTCAGTAGTGAATAAGAGCCTCAGGACAGAATTTTCTGCTGTTCCTGAGCTCCTTTAGTGACAGCTTCTTTAGGTTTTCTTTTGCAATTTTGACATGGGCAAATCTTCCTTCCCTGGGTTTTGTATGTGCTCTCTTCATTAGGAGTTGGTGACCTTCTGGATACAGCTCCTTTTCTTTCCTCTTAACTTCAAAGAAGTCCAGTATTTATGTAGGCAGCTTGCTTGCTAATTTACTGCTTTCTGGCATAATCTCTCGAATACCTTTCTGAAAATAGTCTTGTCCAGATGAAGTAAAATTGCTCACTGTTGAAGCAGAGTATTTAGAAATAGCTGTAATTTTGAGTTGTATCAAATAGGAACCCAAGCCTTTGCATGTGATTAGGGATGGGTGTTTTACCTTTTGTGCAGCTGTTTTTTAGGTTAACTGGAATTTTTGACCTACTGGGGAAAAAAAAAACAACCCTTCACTGAATTTGGCATCAGGGCTATAGCACTGTCAACTTGGTGTAAAGCAGAAAGAAGGGTGAAAAGCACCACTTCATTACACTGGATTGTTGCATCAATAATGCAGTAATGTAATGTCTTGGAGGGAAAATAATGGGCTCTAATGATGTAACCAGTGTGTTTACTGATACTGTAGCACAATTAATTGTGTCCTTCTTGCAATTAAGTGCTGCAAACAATTTCTGTTAAAAGTGGATTCATGTCATTCAAGCTTGACTTTCTCCATCTGAGGAGATTGTCCTCACTCTCTTGGGATGACCGACAGAAAAATAAAAATGGATCTCATAACTGAAAATAATGGGAGTGGGTTTCTTTGTTTATTGTGCAGAAGTGTGCCAGAGGCTGGTGCTCTGCTTTCTCAGACCTGTGTTTTGTGCCTCTCTGATAACAGTGAGGACTGAGCTGGGAAAGAAGTGCCATGGTGGTGGGGCTGTGGTCTTCAAGGCTTTGCCCCCACGTCTTTCCTGAAGGGATTGTGCATAACAGGACCGAGATCTTGGTGTGGTGGTCTGTCATCTTTCTAGCATCACTGAATTCATCTGAGAAGGCTGGTAGTGTTTGCCTGAGTGCTGTACCCTCTGGAAACAGTTTGATCTCACTGAGAAAGGCAAGTGGTGGTCCCTTCCGTGGTACCCAGATGTGGTCTGGGGAGGAGGATGAGGGAAGGCTGAGCAAGCCGTGAGGCAGGATGGACTGCAGAGACAGTGAATAGATTCCACCCTTTATTCAGTTGTGGCCAAAACCCAGGGGTGGAGGATGGCTACGTGTTTGGGCTGGGTTGATGCATGCTGTTTCTATCTTTGTGTCATTCAACACACTCCAGTGCCTGACAGAAGTTCAGCTTGCTGCCAGTCTTCCCTTTCATGGGGCAATATGAAACAGTCTCTCCTAAATTTCTGGTTTCCATAACACGTGCAGTTGTCAGTGACCATCCCTTGTGCTGTAGTCCTTAGCCAGAGTTGGTGGAAATCTACCCGTGAGCTGGAAAATTGCTGGGGGCTGGTGGAGGAACTGACAGGCACATGCAACAACGTAAATGTCATTTGCTTAGAAACTAGGTAAGAAATGGAACTTCCCATTTTGCAAGAATTTTGAGAAATGGGTCTGCATGTGCTCATTCATATTTCTTGTGAACTCATGGAACAGTCGTACTTGTGTCACGTACAGAAGACAGAGACTTGCAGGAGCTGCACTTCTGGCTCCTGACACTGTGGTTTATGGGCACCCCCAAGGATCCTGATGTCTTTGGCAGGCAGAGCTTTGCTGGTTTTGTATTGGTGGACTCAAAAATGTTTTCCTGCTTTCTTTCCTATGTATTATTGGGGGATGGGGTGGATACAGAATAGGAGGTAATAAATTTCTTAAAGTACTTTATAATGCACTTTTGTCCCCCAGTTTGAAACTGACCAATATGTTCATGAAGAGATTTTAAGTGACAGTTTTCTGTTGAAAGATTTCTTTCCTGATATGAAATGAGAGAATAGTTCAGTTTTATCTTTTAATTTGATATAAAAGAGCCAAAATGATACATTTAATCATTTTATAACCACACACTTTCAAAACTCTGTTTATCTGATCTTTTTGCCACAAAGAATAATTGGCTTATACAAAACTAAGTATTTCTGGTAGCAGGTTACTTGCTTTTAAATATGTATGTGGCAGCTTTTCTTTCAAAAAGATTGTGCCAGGGAGAGGTCATACTTCAGTTCACAGAAGTGACAGTGAGCGTTTAAAAAGTGGGGCACTGCAAGTGGCATAGAGAAGCAGTCACAGGTATCCATGTGATGTGACTGGGACTCACTGGGAAGATTCACCATTTACTTACCTGAGGAGAGGAGCTCTCCCTTTCATGGGGATTTGCAGGAATTTTGCTGGTAGCACTTTCTGTTAAACATTTACCTCATTACTTGAAGATGCTACGTACAGGCAGACACTTAGTGTATTGTAGACTACTTGTAGCCATAAGTCCCCAAGGGAATGGCAAACTAATGGTGGTGGTGAAACTTCCTCCCTGGGAACAAGGGAGAGCTTCTTATGTGCTTGGGCCATGGGCCAGGCTTATTTTTTCTTAGATTTGCTACATGAATTTGGTGTCAGACTTCTTCCAAAGAGTACAAAATCATAATTTATTTTATTTATAGAGCTGTGTGATTTATACCCTGAGATATGTCTCAGTGGTTTCAAATTACAGAGAAGGATGGAAATACTGGCTGATTTTTTTTTCCCCTACCCTCTCTACAGATTTTTAGCAGCAAGTCCAAGCCTAAAACTCCACAGCTGGTAATGAAAGAACAGTTTATTTTCATAGTCTTAAGTATTGCTGCAAACCTTTCTGAAATTTCTGCTTCCTAATGTCGGATGAGGGTGTGCTGCAATGTTCTTCCCTAGGCTTATCATTATTGTGACAGAAAGTGTTCTTCAGTTTCATTTAGGTCAAATATATCATCAGGCAGATCTAGTGGGTGAAGAGTGGAAAAGTTCCATTGAAGTCAATATAACTGCTTAAAAAAAAAGGAATAAAGGGAACAAAAGAAAAAAAATTCACCAGATGAGTCTGTGACCTGGTATCTTCTCAAGTTATTGAGAGCTGACCTAGAAAAGATGTGTACATACTTGTGTTAATCACCATGTTTTATTGTGGTTTCTGTTCCTGAAGTGTGCTTGTTGGAGAAAAAAACATCTTATATTTGAACTTTGGCATGGCACTTCCCTCCTCAGACTATTTTCAGCAATACCAGCCTTTGTGTCGCAAGCGCTGCTGTTGATGGAAGCTGTTCACACAACACACACTTGAAATGCCTCAAAATGAATGGCTGGTGGGGACGTTAGCATGTAGTATGTCACTGCTTTGGCATGCCACCGATGAGTCAGGGCAGCTTTAAGGGATGGTATCCAGATCTAGCAAATATGCTACAGCCTATTGCCATCAGGTTGCCCAATGCCTCCTCCAGGTGAATGCGAGTGATTCTCCAACAGGGAGTCATTTCAGGCAGTCTTGCTGCCTCTGGGTGCTGGATAAGCTGTCAGCTAGTGGCAATTTGCCTCTGCTTTACATGTGTAAAAAAAGTACTGTTGGGAAACACCACCACCCTGTAGTATGCAGGAACCAGACCTGGGCAGGTATTTCAGTCTGGGGATGTTGAGGTTTGCTGTAACCTCACGGTTCATGCAGGAGAACACCAGTGGGCAGGTGCGGCTGTGACTGCTTATGGAGAGACTTTGATGGCTCTCATTTTGGTGTAGTATCAGCTACTTGACTGTGGGAGCTTTTTCCCCAACTCTTGGGAAGCTGG
Organism: Xenops minutus; assembly: GCA_035221455.1. Taxonomy (NCBI): domain Eukaryota; kingdom Metazoa; phylum Chordata; class Aves; order Passeriformes; family Furnariidae; genus Xenops; species Xenops minutus. The sequence continues at coordinate 53,496,182 of JAWWEE010000040.1, read as the reverse complement.
AACGGATGTAAAGTAGGGGTGGGTACTGCCTTCACATATGGAAATGGTACGTCTCCTGGCATGCCCAGCCTGGCTCAGTGCCCTGCACCAGCCCTGGGCTCTGCCAGGTGGAAACCTGTGCAGAGATGCTGCCAAGTTGGGGTCTCTGTGCCCCCCTTTATCTTAGCAGTGAGTCTGGGGGTGCGGTTGGGCTGGTAAGGACACGCTCTGGTTGATGTCTAGCTCTCTATCTCTGTGAGCAGAATGCCCAGCTTTAATCTTTTCAAGGACAGTATCATGACAACCTAGTAGAAAGCAAAAGCTTAAGTGCTTCAACTCCTTGATCTCCCTTGCAGAGCCAGACTGCTCCTTTCAGCCCCGTGCAGTCGACAGTCACTTCTGAAGCCTGGTTGTTTCCAAAGACCCAGAGCCAAGAAGAGGGTCTTTGGAAGCCTTTGTGCTCAGAGGTGACCTTTGCCAGGACCATGTCCCCTGGCTCGGCAGTGCTGGGGGGCTGGCACAGTCCTCTGTGAGGTTCTCTCAAAAGGTATGTGAACTCTGAATGTTTTCTGAGACCATAGCAGGGCCTTCGTGCACCAGCTGGTCACATTCAGAAACTCTGCACCTTTTTATGGCAGCAGAGGGAACCAGAAGGCTTAACAAGCCCTGTTAGCTCCTCCAGAGAAGGAAGCAGGGATTTATGGTCTTTATATAAAAATGATAAAAAGCCAAATATGTTTTCTGACTTGTGCAAAGTGAATGTCTAAACTTGGTGGAAACTGAGTGGAGATTTGTGCATTACCTGCCATCCTGCATGCACATAAATAATTCCTTGAGAGAATGTAAGAGTTAAGGGAAGTGGCAAAGAAGGGTAGATCCCTACAGGAGCAGCAGTTTACCATGCTGTGGGAACGTGGGACACTGCCCCTTCTGTTCTTGCACACATACACTGAACCTTGAACAACACTTGGAATTTGAGCAGCTTTTCACACCAAGACATCTATCCAGAGAAAAAAACACAGACAAGAGGGAGTAATGTTACTCTCCTGAGAAGGTGCTGGTTGGGTGTCAGGATCAATACCTGTTCCTGAAGCAAAACAGACAGACAGTTTCCTTGCAACATATCATTACTCCTCTCTGGAAAGTGCATGTGCTGGTATGAAGGTACGGTGTTTGCATTGCATGATCTGAATTTGACTGAAATTTAAATGTCTGCATTTTTATTTGATTGCTTGCTGTTTGCTAGCCAGCAGCACTGTGGAAATTGAGAGATCTGTTTGACCAACTAGATTTAATCTCAGTTTTGGTTGCTCAGGAACACTGCCATGTGTGGCTTCCATACCCACTCAGCACCCCCCAAAATGTGGGTAGCAGATGTCTTAGATCACATCTTCAGAGAGGCCAGCTGTTGATATGCCTCAAAGGAAAATACGCAGTTGTTAGTTGCATGGGTTTGGCAAATGATACTGCCTTTGAAAACCTGGCTCAGCATCTGCTTCCACGGTTTGTTTGCAAGGTGTTGATGGTACCCGAGGCAGTGCTGCTCCACCTCCTTGTGGGATGTGAGCTGGTACAGCTTCAGTGGGTACAGAGTCAGGCCTGTAGCAAATGCAATCGTCAGCAAGCAGTGAGGGTGTACCATGAATTTGGAATAATTCTGCCCTTGCAGGATTTCAGTGACGTGCCTGTAATTGCTTCTTTAGTCATTTTAGATGTCTGTTGGGTTTGTGATCTGTAGCAAAAGATAAGGGAAGGAGGAGGAAGTGAATAATGTTCCTGTGACAAAAGCACTGGCTAAATTCCTGTGTGGAGTGAGTTCTAGAGGCTCCTTCCAGTCCTCTTCTGTCACCTTGCACCAACTGAAATATATGGGAATTATTTTCCCCACTGTCTTGCTCTTCCTCAAGTAGTGGCTGTATCTTGAGTCAGATAGTCCCGTGTTTCTTGTTAGGATGGTGCTGGGCCAACTACAAGTCTCTGCAGTTACAGCAGGTGATATGGTATTAGGTTCTGCCCTCCCTTGTCCTCATCCATAAACTCAAGGCTAGGTTGATTTTGAGAGTGAAACGGAATGGGGGGGGATAAAACCCTTCTACCCATCTATAATGTAGTATCTGTAGAGCAGTATATCTGCTGCATGGCTCTCCTCCCCCTCCTTTAAGGGTGCCTGGAGGGAAGGATTAGAGTTGTGTGGTGCCCACGGAGGTTGTAGCAAATCTGTTCAGTGTTTAAGAGCTTCACCAGTTATTGAGGTTGTTTGCTTATTTTTACCCATACATATGCTGCAGGAAAACAAGAATGTTGGCTTATGAAAGGCAGGCACTTCTACAAGTGAGTTGTCTTCCCAACACCCCTCTTTTACTTTAATGTGTAAATAGCGGAGGCGAAAGCAGTGTTGAAAAGCTACCAGTGGGTGCAGAAAACATAAAAGTGCTTTCCCCTATAACTCAACAGTAACAGGAGCTGCAGTGCATTTGACTGGAAGTGATAGTGGCAGCTGCCTCTCCCAGTTCTCCTGTAGCGATGTCCCTTCTGCAGTCAGTCCTCCCAGGCATGCTGTGACACAGCCTTTTGCCTGCACCAGTGTTATATGGCTTCCTAGTGATGTCCCAGGCAACACTCCCAGGCTCTCCCAGCGAGCAGCTTCTTCACAAGGTTTCTGCTTTAATTCTAATTTGGAATCATGAGGTTTCATTTAAAATCTATGGGCTATGAGAAGTAGGGGAGCTGATTTGAGATTCTTGCCTGAGATGTAACATCCAGCCTGAATGTTCCTGGACCGTCACCATGATGCATCCTTCAAATAAATTTCTTAAATCAAAACCATTTATTGTGTTGGGAGGTCTAATGTTGGGCCTCTTTCACCAAACAGGAGGTTGCTGGAGTGACAGTGTCATGTACCACATGTGGTGCAGCGTGTTACTAATTATTGTACGTGGGCACAGGCTGCCTCATTCCATACATTTATTTCCATTTGTTACTAATGAGAAATTATTGTGCTGCTGGTAGTCTCTGGTGCTCCACATGTATCATCCATAGGGTAAGCTGCCAGAAGGTGATCAAAGTAGAGCTAAGCAGCCGTCTGCCCCCTGCCCTCCCTGCAATTTCTCCCAAAGTTTCAGACTTCCCTGGCAGGTGAAATGCCTACAGGCATAGCTGTGGAGAGTTGCAGGTAGCCACTGTTGCTGTGGATTGTAAGCTGGTGCAAAGGAAAGTTGGGAATGCCAGGCTGTACAGTTCAATCCTATCAAGAATTAAAAGATGGTTTGAAAATGGAAAATGAGTGTCGGTATACATGGTGAATTCTTAAAGATGACCTGTAAAGTACCTTCAAAATGGAGTTGTCCCTTTAACAGTATGCAAACAGCATCAGGATAGGGAGCATTTAGCCATGCACTTTATTTTTTTTTAAATTTATTTATACTTCTGAAGCTCTCTAAAGCAGCAGCAGCGGGCTGTCCCTGCTGTGCTGCAGGGCCCCAGGATGCTCTGATGTCCCTGGTACCCAGCTGGGTGATTGATCTACCCCATACAAGTTCTGTGTGGTGGCAATTGGGTATTGTGAGATGGCACAGCTTAGCGTGGACTACAATAATACTATTTTATATCCTTTTGAGATAATACACGCAGAAATGTTTTCAGTGATTTTGAAAAAGTGTTGCTCTTTCTAAGCAGTGTTTTTCTATCCTTCTTTCCAAATCTTTCCTTTTTCCAGTGAGTGGAGAGGTGAAATGAGTGGAGATAATTGCCTTAGCCATATGGGCTGGCAAGAGAAGTGGATGCACTCCATAGTCTGGTATTTTAATTTCTGAGTTCCTATCAGTGCCACTGAAAATAGTTTTCTCTTTAGATGCTCTTGGTACTGCTCCTTTGGGATGACATGAAATGTGTCCATAGCTTTTAGTAGCTTTTAGCTTTCGCAGTTTTTTCTGGTGGTTGAGTTGCTTCCATTTTTCTCTTGATATCTCTTATCCTTCAGCTGGGAAGAAATTCAGGTGGTGCAGAAATGGGGAGAAGCCACAAAAGTTATTTCCTAACTGGGGCCACAAAACTTCTGATAAATTAGATCTACTGAGCATAGTTCTATGGGTTAGACACAGACTATTAACATGTATAACATCTGACTAAGCTTGAGAGGTGAGGGGAAAAAGCAGGCCACTGCAGCACCAGTGGGAGGGGGTGAAAATGGTCTAGGATGAGTGGTTTTGTCTCTGCTTTTACTTACTTCTGTGCTTCAGAAAGGGTTGTCAAATATATATTGTGCACCAAGTTACTTCAAAACCTCATCACACCATGCAGCTGGTTAAAAGGACACGGTGACCATCCTGAAAGTCCCTGTACTGTCACTGGAAGATACGTGCTGATACAGCCTCAAAGTTTAAAACCATATTTCCAAAGACTTCTGCTGCTTCTTAGTGTTTTGCTTTCCCAGCCTTTTGTCCTGCATGAGCCATGGAAAATTGCAAAGATGTAGGATGTCAAGACTGATGGGGTGGGGGTACCCTCCCCCTGCAGCTCGTTTGGCAATGTGAGTGGTAGGAGAGCCAGTGCCAGGGTCCCTGTCCCCAAAGGACATGGCTTTCAGCACCATTGTGCAGAGACTTCCTAATAGTGTGTGTCCTGTGTCTCACACCTGGCATTGTTTGTAAGCCTGCTTCACTTGGCTTTTTGGGAAGACTGCTTGATGGAGAGGCAGAAGGAGCCCCAGGAACTTCACTGGGAGTGGAGAAAGGCAGCTAAAAAGAGGCATGGGGAACAGCCCAGCTTTTGATAATCCCTGATTAAGCCATTCGGCACCAGGCTTATCCCCTGAGTCGCTGATCCAACAGTTGGAAATAGTCCCTGCAAGGCCAGGGGCTTCCCGAAGAAGTCAGGTTAAGGGTAGCTGTGCTGCAAATACCCTGCCCCAGCCATTCCCTCTGGAAATGCCTGTCATCTCCCAGCAATGGGGTGGGGGATTGAAGGTATTTTCACGAGGGCCATGAACTCTGTAAAGAATGGGTGAGCCTGAATAAACTTGTTTTCCCATTCCTGCCTTGACGAGGTAAGCTGCCTTTTTAAAAACACAAAGTACACAACCGGCACTTGTTACTTCTCCAAGGAACTGACATGACTGTGGCAGCCCTGGTCTGGCTTTGAAATCCCCTGCAGCTTGCTATTGAGCAGGTCATGCACAAGCTCTGGGGAGTGCCAGGTGTTGGTCCTGGAGTTGGTGTGTCCCTTCAAAGCATGCTGGTGTGGAGGACCAGTCCCCTCCCAGCTGTGTTAGGCGCCAGCTGCGAGGCACAGGGACAAGCTGGGGTGTGATGGGGAGTTTCCTGAAGTGAGCTGCTCTTAATTATAGGATTATAGAATGGTATGGGTTGGAAGGGACCTTAAAGATCATCTGCTTTAACCCCCTCCTGCTATGGGCAGGGATAATAATAATAATGTTGCAGGGTGCTGTTGCTTGCTGGTGTGTTATTAGAGTTGGTTTATTTACAAAGTGCCTCTGCAGGCAGTGCAGACAGTGTCAAATAAAAAGCAATTTTGAGGTAGGGTGCCAACAGAGGAACTGTTTGGGCAAGTGCCAGGAGGCCTGCACCCTGGCAGCTTGGTCTGATACTATTCTACCATAACCTATAGAAATCTTTATTTAAAGGTGCTTAAGACTTGTCATCTATTGTGTTTTATTCCCCCCACCTCGCTGCTATATATTGCTATTTTTCAGTTATGTGTAAGTTGTCTCCACTTCAAACAAATTTCCTCAAAGCCCCTACACCTCCTGAACTTGCTGACCCCCTTGGTGGCATCTGCCCAGTTGTGCCTCTCTTTCCCCTGCACCCCCTAAGCCTGCAGCTTTTGACGCAAAAAATGTGCCTTTTGGGTGGTTTTATCCTTCTTGAGTGTATGTATCTCCCCAGTCTCCAGGCTCTCTCTCATGGTTTCTCCCAGCCTTCCCCATCTCGGTGGTTCTCCATCACTTGGTGACCTCCTCATAGTGAAGTGGGTTTTCTTACCAGACTATGAGAAGAGGGCTGGAACAGATGCACAGCAGCCCCTCTTCCTGCCATCAGGTGCTGTTTGCTACCATTTTAAAATATGACTTGATCATGACTTTTGCTTCTGGTCTTTAATTTTTGTTTTGTAAAACCATCCTGTATCAGTGTCCTTCACATGGTAGCTTTTGGAGATCAAGTGGTTCTGTGTCAAGGTTGAGCTTTAGAAACTTCTTCCTCTTCTATCAATATTGTAAATAAAAATTTGGGGTTTTGTGAAAATATATAAATCTTCTAAATTGTCAGCTGGCTAGTTAGCCCACATTTCTGATACACCTGGGTTATCTAAGCTCACAGTAAGCACCCTAACAGAAGATGTGGATCTGCAATATGCGTAGGTGACCGAAAATCTCCAGACACGTTCCCGGTGGTAATGCTGGTCTCCAGTGGAGAGTCGGCATTCCAAATTTGGTTTTGAATTCATCTGAATCAGTCTTCATAACTGTCTCTTCTGTCTGGCAGCCTGAGGTCTGACCATGCTCAGTGATTTATTTATGGCTCCTCTGGCACAAGTTGTGGTTTGCTTTCCAGGATGAGCTGAGAACATAGTTATTCCTAAGTGTTAAGTTATCACCTTTCCTAAGAGCATTTGTTCACACTGTGAAGGGATGGGTTCAAGGCTTGTTCAGCCTTGGCTCCCAGCTCCACTGAGCTAAATACATGGCAGCAGGTGAATGTTATTCAGATTTACACCAGTGTAGCTGACTGTGACATAGAACTTTCCCATTGCCTCTATTTTTGTGGGGTTATTGTTGAAAGCTATCCTTCCATGTATGTTTCTAATCTCACAAGAACAAGTAGTAAAGATTGCTTAATTAATCTAGGATTCATTCTCTTCAAGACACTTTCATGTCTGGAAGACATTCAGGTTCCTCTAGGCAGAACCATTCTTTATTGAACTTTTATTCATCATGCTGGTTTATGTTGTGAATTTTATTTCTTATAATAAAGCAGCTGATTGGAATTTCCTAACTGTGTCTTATCCCTTCCCTATGTCATACCCCTTTTTCTACAAATTGTTTATCTCCAGACTACTTATATCTTGCTGCTTCTATATGAGCTTCAAGGCTGCTCAACAGCAGTTTTATGGTCTTGGTGTATATTTGGTTTCTTTAGATCCGTTCTGTGCATGCCATTTGGTCTTACTGAGTTATAAAATGGTAGGCTGAATTTATCCCTTAAGTCCATTGACTTCAGTAGATGTTTGCTATAGAAAGAATTTGGCACATTGATTTAATGGATATACTTTCAAATTTCTTCTTACTTTCCCTCCCCCCCCGGCTTCTCTAGATCATGAATTTTATCTGCTCTTAAATACTCTTGTGTCCTTTGTACAGAACACATAGGGAAATAACTACTGAGTGCTTCATCCATCTGGATTCTTGTTATGTGATCCCTCTGCCTTTTTGAACAATAGACGCATTCTCTTGCCTGTATTTTCTTTGGTTATATTTATAAAAACATACCTGTTTCTCATTACTCTTTCAAACTAAAAGCAAAACAAAACCCTACTGTTTGTACCCTTAACATTATACCTTATAATATTTTACCTCCAGCATATATGCAGACTTCATAACTTTTCTTTCCTCTCTTGTTTCTTTTCTCATTTAAGAAATAAGCTCACTTCGTGCCAAGAGCCAGATTAGCCATTTATTTTGACCCACTTGTTTCTCTCTAACAATGGAATTGCTTTCACATGTATCTCTTCCAGGTTAGCCTTCAGGATATCCCGTCCTTTGCATTTTGAAAAGCAGGTCACTGTTTTCACAAATTTTTAGTTGATGATAAATTTATTTTCCCAAAGAGAGATTGTAAATTAAGTGCCTTCCTTAGTACTGGGTTTATGCAGAAGGGTCACCAAGATTTTTATTCTAAGTTTTTAGTAAACCCTTCTAGCACCAAATTTAGCATTACCTCATGTCTCATTGCATTTCCTGTTGAAATGTGTTATCGTTACCTTCACAGTTCACAAAGTCCTCTGACCTATATATTATAGAATGGCAGGTCTTTCCCAAGAGCTAGCTCAGCAATTAAAATTTCCCACTGGCACAGATGGTTATGATAATAGGGCATCATATATTTATATATAGAGAAAGTGAGAGAGGAGAGACAGCAATCCTACATCTTTCAAAGCAGTGTACAAACATTAGCTAATTAACCCTAATAACAGCTCTGCAAGGAAATTAAATGTGATTATTTCCATTTTATAGATGGATAAACTCAGGAAAGTATACTAAGTGACATGGCAGAGGCCAGCACAAGGTGTCATTAATGAGGGGTGGGATGAGATTTGAGGACCAAGAGCCATTCTGGCACAGCCATTGTTCAGTCCAGCAGGCTTGCCAAATGCTAAGTGAGATCCTTCCAGAAATCCGGCTGGTTGATACCTTTTGTGTTGTTTCACATTGTCCCCGGTGTGCTTGCTTATTTAAGAGAGAGTTAAAATTGTCACTTTCAAAGCTTGTCCTTCTCTGCGTGGCTTGCATTTGTCATTACCCTGAGGCCAGAAGAGGCGATTGGTGCTGGAGGTTTATTTTCTCTCCGTGTTTTTTGGTGATGGAAACAAGCACGTTCGTGTTGTGGCTGTATTGGGGACATCCATCTGGTTCCATTGCAGGGAGCTCCAGCACCCTCTTCTCCACACGGCTCTGTTGAAGTGGGAGTGCAATCACTGAGGTTGTTGTTGGAGCCTTTGACCTGCTGAAAAAAAACGCTGCAGTAGTTGAGCAGTGAATTTTTATTTCGTTCGAGTGACTTTTTTTGGTCATTCCACCCATGTGGAGGGGGTGTGTGTCCCAGTCTGTGGATGGTGGCTGTGCTCCAGTGGGCATGGTGCTGACCCCACAGCCGTACAGGGGGCTGATCCTGGACACCCCTCTCAGCACTGTGTTGGAGCAGTGTGGCAGCAGCCTGCTTGCTTTCAGAGGTGTCAACAAGGGGCTCAGCTATTTAACACCTTCCTCTTTCCACCCCTGCCTGTGCTTTAGCTTATGCACAGCTTAACAGCTTAATAACTCTTGGGGCTTTTGTGGAAGGACCCTTTATGCAAGGGGGGTTTGAGGTGACATCCATATCAGAGTTGAGTGGGCAGTGCCTTGAGGCTGTGATGACTCTGGCATTTGAATAGTTCCTAGAATTTGATTGCAGAACTTGCATTTGACCTACCTAATGGAATAAAAGGTGTAATTCAGTTGCACTTTCTTAATTTTTTTTCACCTTGCCTGTGAGTTTTGCTGTGTGAGAGCTGGTCAGAAGTGTTGCATCGTGTTATCAGCTGCTATTTTTAACCTGTGCAAGCAGCACTGTGCATAACCTGTACACTTGCAATGTTTCCTGCAATGTAAGTCTGTCAAATAACCTTCATCTCAAGAAGCATGTGCCAAATCAGATGCAGAGGTCATAAACATTTTGGAAAAAGGTGGTGGAGTTTTGAGTGTTAGTTGCTTTTTAATTTAACATAACCATCTGGCTGAATACCTGAAAGTGGGGTAGTATGGTGTTTATTCTTTCATTATCAGTCTCTGTCAATAGCAATAGTGAAACTTCTCCTTGGGGAGTTGTCCTGGTGAGGGCACAGCAGGAGCATTTGAATTGGAAATGGTTGTGCTAGCTCAATTTTTCTGTGTCTAATGGAAACTACAGCAGGGAGCTGGAGGAATAAAAAACAACACAAATTTCTTTCTCTCCAGTGTCACCATTATAACTTAGAATGTAATGCAGCCCAGTTTCTCTCTCCTTGGCCTTCCACCCAGAAAACAGGGAGCAGTGCAAAGCTGTGCTGGCTGATGAAAGGCTCTTACTCACTGTCCCACCCCACTGCACAATAGAAATGCTTTCTCACCAGCAGGCATCTGCAAAACCTGAAATCCCTCCTAAAGCGAGTGCTGTTCCTGTACCCAGGAGCTGAACCTGGGACACATCCAGGGGCTTCCCTCAGTCCCTGCTCCTTGCCATTGCCCTGTGAGCAGGTGGAGCCTTGTTTTTGTTTAAATGGAGCATTTGGCGCAGGGGTAGAATTGGGCTTGGTAAGGCTGAACATGAATTTAGTTAATGAAGGAATGTAAATTTAGTAGTGTTGCTTTCAGAGGAGCCTCTTTTGGAAAGGAATTTCATTATATCTGTCCGTGGTTTAGTTTGTTTGGTTTATTATTTCTCAAAATTCAGCATCTGAAGTTATTTGCATACATTAGGAACTATACTGTATGTTGGCTGGCTGGTGGCAAGGTCCTAGAATGGTATTACCCTTCTAGGTGAGCTCTGTGCGGTGAGCTGGACTTGTGAGATGGTTATATCACCCAAGTCAAGGTTTTTCATCGTTTTCTAGGAGCAGTGTCACGTACAAATCCCTCCTTCACCTATGTATTTGGCACGTGCCCTAGAGCTTCCCTGTGTGCCTGTTCCTTGGGGAGCTGAATATCCAGTTGGGATTGTTTCAGTGTGCTGCAGCAAATGGATGAGCAAAGGCTATGAAAGAACAATGTGCTACGAAGCAGCATCACAGGAATACATGGGATTAGAAGTGGTCTCTGGAGTTGCTGTTTATATGCTGAGCTAAATTAAGGTTTCTGAAATTTGGAGCCAAGAGGGAAAGGGGTTTGCTGGAAGGTGTAGCTGAGAAAAGCTCATTACAGAAGCCTGGGTAAAAAGGCTCTTAGGAATCTGGTGAAGTGGTTATATGAAATAGTGAGGAAAATCAGACTATATTCTCAATCTTGGCCTTAAATATGTGCCTGTCTTCATTAAAGTCAGCCGTAACCTTGCATATATATCTGAGGTCGGGGTTTCATATATTAAAAGAAGCAGGCTTAGGGTGTTTATTGTTGGTGTGCAGATTGACTCTGCAGGGGATAAATGCAGTTTATTTTCCTGTGGTGAAGGGTAAGAATGCTTCAAGGAATTGCATGCACCAGCAGGGGCTTAAAGCAGAATCTGAAAAAAATACTTAAAAAATTAAAGTACAAGTAATAGTTTTATTTCAAGGTTAGCATTACATTTTTCATTCTGCAGAAAATTAAGATTAAAAAATTGCTTTTTGAGTGGCACTATTGAATTGGTTACATAGTTTGAGCAGATCTATGCTCAGGCTGTGAAAAATCTTGAGATGTGGCTGTATGGTGTGAAAGAACATTGACACTGTCTCTGTGAATTTTTCTATGCATTAACAAGTGGCCTGGATGAAGTAAGAGTAAGGTGCATAATACCCAGTTAGATGGCAAATTGGGCATGCTTTTCACATGGCGTCAGCAACAGTGAGATGGAAAGTGTAGGAAGACCAGGAGAGTGAAGAAGAATGGGCAGCTGCTTGCAATGTTGGAATTAGTATAGGTGTGTGGAGATACTAATACACTTGGGGTGAAAATAACTATCAGACAGAAATTAAAAAGAGATTATTAAAATGCAGAGGAGCAGAGAAGGCCTGAGGATACCTCACATAACTAGCTAATCAAATGTGAGTATTCAGTTTGATGTGCTGCAGAAAGCAAATGTTATTTGCCTTCCAGGACTACAAGAGAATGTGTCCAAGAGCAAATAATAAATTCTTAAGTGGACCTGCTTAGCATTCCTGTGCGCTGGGGTAAAATAAGCTGGTTTGTACTTGAGGCAGCCTGAGAAAGGACCTGGATTTCTTTGTGTTGGTTATGCCACTAGGAGCAACTTTGGCTGGAAGTCACACTTAAACTTGTATGTTCTTCTATCATGCAAGCAGCTTCAAACTGAAATCACTTTGGCAGTGGTATTTTTCTTAGTTGTATGCCATTTTTCAAAGCATCTGGGAAAGCAGAAGAGGAAATTATGTTAGATGTCTTGTTTCGTGGCTGAGAGGGCACCCCACTGATCCATTGCTTTGGTTGCTTGGGTGCACTCCCAGCTTTAACAGACCCTTCTCAATCTGTTCCCTCTGCTGTCATGGATAGGTTAATTCCTGCTGCCTCTATTGCATGGATGACCTGACAAGGGAAGCTTTGCTCCCTTTTTTCCCCTCCTGGTATACTCAGAAGGAAAAATCCTAAAAAGTATCTACTCATCAGTGGCGTGGAGAGACAAGTGCTCAGCCCAGAAGGTAGGGCTTTTGAAGGTTGTGGCCAAGGTGCCAGCAAGGACTTGCTATTTTCTTTCCAAACAACCTTACAACTGAGGTGCGTTTCCTGATAATATGTGCCCTGTGGCCCCTCCAGTCAAGCATGGGTTAACACAGTTTATAAGCTTCCTATTTGAATCTGGTAGCATCTGCCTTTTCACACATGCCAGACAGGTAGGTTTACTCTGGCTTTATTCACACTCTACAGCAGCCCAGCCCCTTGGTTTATGTCTTACAACAGGAACTAGAAGCCAGTGGTGCTTCCAAGAGGCTCCTGTAAATATAGATTGGTAGTGTGGGATTTTTCTTATTCATTTGTGATATTGCAAAAGGTTTTGTATGCATTGTCAGTGAAGATATTAGTAAATAGCTGTAACACTCTTGCTTTGTTGGTTTGCAATTACCGAGTTATTTTAGCAAACCCACTGACTTGAAGGAGGTTTTTGATTCAAAAAGCAATTTGATGAATGTGTCTGTATGGGTAAGTGAGCCAGGGAGATGTGTTCAGCTATTTGACTTGTATTCTTCTCTGCTACCAGCCCATCTTGCCAGTATTGCCGTCCGTGAGCCAGGCTGTGACACCAGGGAATTTGCCTGGTGCATAGGAGGGACCATTGCTTTCTCCCTGGCAGTACCACTAGGTACAGCATAATCTTCAACTGTGTGAGGCAACCACTGCTGGCTCCCTTTCCTTGTGCTCCTGAACTGAACACCCTGGCTGGGATGCATGGCTCGTCCTCCTGATGCCCAGAACAGCAGTGTGTGCTGTGCTGCCTGGGCAGGTGATTGCTCACTGGCACAGATGGATGGGCACGGTGTTTCTGGTGGTGTAGAAGAGTCAGGGCAAACCTGTCTATGTAGGAAGGTGGTCTTTTTATCTGTTCATGGCGATGGGAAACATCATTTTTGTGGTGAGACCAGGTCTATACCAAGGATAAAAACACAAAGAAACCGTAATGATTTTTTTTTTAATTCTCTCTTGCCTCTTCCTCAACCAGCTACTGTTACAATGTCTTTTTTTTTTAGTCTCTTTTAACACCCCAATCCCTTTTACCCACAAAACAAATAAACAAATGCCAGAACAAAACAAACAACCCCCCCCCAGCAGCCGCAGCTGACC
>JAWWEE010000040.1:53255635-53482866 GCA_035221455.1 Xenops minutus | reverse complement strand
TTAACATCCCAATCCCCTTTACCCACAAAAAAAATAAACAAACACCAGAACAAAACAAACAACCCCCCCCCCAGCAGCAGCAGCTGAACTTCAAGTCAGCTGTGGGTCTTTCTTCCACTGCAAGGTGGACTTTCTTACTGGGCAGCTTTTGTCAGGCACCTTGAGACTCTTTCAGGTTCACCTGGTGCTGGGAACTGGCTCCTGCAGCAAGTGTCCACATTACATTGCTTCCCAACATCTTCTCCAGTTCCAATGTTTCTATGTTATCATCTTTATAAGCTGCTTGATATTACTGTAAAGCAAAGCATAGGACTGGCATCCCAGTTAGACTGAAGGTTTTTGTAGGACTTGAACATGAAGACTTTTCTGAGATACTGAGGCCTGATGCAGTCACAGAATGCTCTTAATATTTCAAGCTATAGAGACCAGGCTTGGGGACTACACCTTGCAGGACTTTGTAGCGATGGAACACCCACCTTGAGTTCCTCAGGGCTCAGATAGTGTCCACTGGAAATTACATTTTATTTTCCTTGTGGTGGGGTGCTTCCCTCCTTCCTCCCACAGCCCTGAGTTTAAATCCTGCCCTCAGAGCCTACTGCAGTGGCAACAGCTGAAACATGGTGAAAAGAATGTTTATTCATTCAGGGAGCCTTTCAGGGACACAGAAAAACATCTGAGGTGACTTGCTTCCTTTTCAATAATTATATGTGAGTGTTTTCACGTATATTGAGGAATGCTCTCTGCAAAGAGACTGAAACCACTGCTGACAGCTCTATCCTCTGTATTCTGATGCAGTGTTCAGATAACTCCCTGTACTTCGAACCAGATTGCATCCCGAGAGAAAATCTCTCTGGGAATGAAATCGGGCAGCTTGACTGTATCATTTTATATTTTCATTTGAAAGAATCATTTCTCTGCAGCTGGGACTGTTCCTCTGAAAGTAGTGAAGGTTATAATTTGCTTAGCTCCAGCAGGGCAGGAGATGCTGCACAGCCATACGTGCAGTCTTATTGTTTTCACAGCATTGAGCAGCACCATCTTCTCAAACTCAGAGCCTAGGGTTTAATACAGCTTATGAGAAATGGCAGCTTTGGCAAAAAAAAACAGAATAAAAGTGTTAATATGCATGCCTTTATAATTCCCACATGAAGTGAAAATTAGCCTCCTTCCACTTCGCAGGCAAAAATTTACCGAGAGGGGATCTGAAGAAAAGATTGTTTTATTTTTACTTATTATATTATATTACATTTACCTCCTTGTTACCAGTAACTGAAACCAAACTGCAGTTGTCCAAACAGGCAAAGCATGTTTTGGATACGTATAGAAGGGTGTCTGTGTCTGTTGAGTTAGTGCTTTGTCCTGGATGGTCATGAGTGACCACCAAATGTCCACCTACTCCTCCAGCCTCTAGGGACAGCTTTCATGGTCACTTGTGGTCTGAGCCAGCTCCTGGGTGCATCACTGGAAAAGCTCTTCTTGACTTAATTTGGAGCTGTGTTGGGCCCCACATTTAAAGGTGCAGGGTTACTGGCATGAGAGGGAAGGGATGGGACCTAATACTCCACACTGAAACGAGCTATTTTAGCTTGACATCCAAAGCCGTGCTGCACGCTTCATTCTTGGGGGCGATGGGAAGTATTTTCTCACCGGCAGTGCAGTGGGGCCGGGGAAACATTCCTGCCCTTCGTGCAACAACTGGCAGAGGAAAGCACCTGCTGGGGATCCCGTTGCGTGGCGTGCTCTTACTCCTGCTTTAGACTGTCAGCTGTTGTAGCAGAAGTTATGCTTACTTGCTGCTGATGCTGTGGGATGGGATCAGGTTGCTTCTTATGGGCTGGAAGACTTGAACGCATTGGTAGATGCTCCCATATATAGTTTGCTTTCTGCTTGATAGATAAGTGTCCCAGCAAGGTTACCAAAATAGTGCAAGAGTGGAAGGTAGGCAACCAACTGCTCTCTCCATCCTGGTGTGGAATGTGATGGCTCCAGAGATGAGCGTAGCTATGTCCTGTCGGAAAAGTCGATTAGAGGTCAAGAGAGAAGGGCCCAGGTATGAAGAGTTGGGAATATATGCCATACTGCAGCTCTGCAGGCAAGGCTTCTGAGCCAGTGAAGTGTTTTTTGATGGACACACGGAGACGATGTGGCTTGGCAGAAGTCAGGCAATAAATCAGATGAACTCCAGAGGTCTAATCTCCAAGGAGCATGCTGTGGCCATGGGCAAACTCTTTCTCCTTGCATAACCAAGGACAACCGATAGATGAAAAAACTACTGCAGGAGCTAGATAATACTTTCTGTTCCAAAAAATAGATTTTAGTCAGGTTTGCATTCAGCAGGTTGATGTGCTTGGAATTTGATTACAAAGGGTTTTTCACTGGAAGATGACATTGTCATCTGATTTGTTTTATTTTGTGTTTGTCACAAGTTGGTGTTTGTGTGAAATGACTGGGGGCATTGCAAGTGTTCTGAAAAATGCAGGTATGGGTAGACATAAGCATCCCTAAAGTTCTTATGTCAAAATACAGTAAATGCACGTGCATGCATAAAAATGTATATGGCAACACATTTATGTCAATCTAGCAAATTGTGACAGTAAATTGTGTGCTATTAAAAAAAAAAAAACAACCAAAGTGTGTTGTTTTCAGTTCCAGCTGGCTAAATGCAGGGTTGTTTTTTTCCTGGCTGGACTGCTCTGGACTTAAGTCCAATATTTACACACATTGCTAGTGCTAGAAATGATACAATTCTATTTCAGAGCAGTTTAGTCACTGATATCAGTGTAGGTTCACAGAGGTTAGATGATGCAAACATAAATCAGCAGAAGCTGAGTTCCAGTGAGAGTTTAAGTTTTCAAAGCCCTGGAAGGCACTGGCAGTCATCTTAATGTGGAAAACTAACACACAGACCATAAATATGCTGAGTGCAGTGCTTTTCGTGGCCATGAGCAAAGCATATATTTCTTTCTTTTTAAAAAGGAGCTATTTGTATATGTTTGTGCAGCATTTTGTGTTGTCGCTGCCAATCTGGTTTCCCTCTGTCCCCTTTCTAAACTGTAATAAACAAATCCACCTCTGTTCCCCCATTCTCTCACTTGCCCTTTTTGGGGGATCCAGATATTGTTGTACTGCGCTTAGTGGAGGTAAATAGCTATTTCAGAAATGAAGCAGCAGCTTAGGAGACATGCCATTCAGCTGCAGCTTGTAAGATGTTTTTGCATGCCCTTCTGAGCATGGTTTTGTCCTGCCTCTCCAGCTTGCTTTTGCCTCCTGTGGTTTCACTAGCGGGAAGTAGCTACTCATATCCCGAGTAACCATAAGTGATTTCTCCACTTTTTTCCTGTGCTTTCCAGCTGAAGCACATTTTTGTATGTAGGTTTTTGGGTTTCAGGCTTTTAGCCTTGTCAGGGTAGGCTTGCTCCTGTTCTAATTTGAGTAAACTCAACCCATGCTGTCATTGATACGCTCTCAAATGAGACCTTGTAATCTCTTCATAGGCTGTCTTTTGGCCAGATCATGAAGTTTGCACTGAAGATGAAATCAATAGGCATTTGCTCAAAGAAAAACCTCAGGGTAAGTTTTTGCAGGATGAGCTTGTCATGAAACTTTTTAGGTTGGAAAAGACCTTTAAGGTCATTGAGTCCGACTATTAACCCAACAATGCCAAGTCTCTTGCTAAACCATGTCCCTAAGTGCCACAGCTCTGTGTCTTTTAAATACCTCAGGGATGGTGACTCAACCAGTTCCCTGGGCAGCCTGTTCTGATGCTTGACAACCTTTTTCCTGAAGAAATTTTCCTGATATCTAATTTAAACCTCCCATGGTGCATCTTGAGCCCATTTCCTTTTGTCCTGTTGCTTCTTACTTGGGAGAAGAGACTGACCCATACCTGGCTACAACCTTCTTTCGGGTAGTTGTAGAGAGCAAGAGGGTCCCCCCGAGCATCCTTTTCTCCAGGCTAAACAACCCCATCTCCCTCAACCACTGCTCATTACGACCCTCCACCAGCTTTGCCATTCTCTGGATACACTCCAGCACCTCACTGTCTTTCTGGAAGTTAGGAGCCCCAAACTGAACACAGGATCTGAGGTGCAACCTCACCAGTGCCAAGTACAGGGGGCAGTCATTGCCCTGGTCCTGTTGGCCACACTGTTTTGATACAGGCAAAAATGGCATTGGCCTTCTTGGCCTCGTTCCATCAATCCAGCCTGTCCAAATCCTCTGCGGAGCCTTCCTACCTTCCGGCAGATCAACACTCCCACCCAGCTCAGTGTCATCTGTAACCTTAACCTTGGTGACACCTCTGTGCCAGATGAACCATTGTGTTTGGTTCCACTTGCAGAGCCTCACACCTATTACAGCAGAGCACCCAGGAAGGTGAGGTAGTCACAGAGGAGATGTGCCTGCTGTACTGGGAAGGACCTTGATGCAGTTGCCCTTTATTCCTTAAGTCCCTGTGTTCAGCTGGAGATAGGACTGGGTATTCTCCATATCATGAGCCCTAGCTGCCTGTTGAGCCTGTCCCAGGGAAGGCAGGGTGCTGTTCCACTTGTGTTTCTCTCACTTTGACAGATATTGCTTAACCTACCTGTCTCCCGTCTCCTCCTGTAGCTTTTTAGGTAAGCAGAGGAGTTCCTCTACCCTGCTGCACCTCCCATGGCTGTGCTTATGGCTGCCAGCTGGTACCAGCTTAGGAGCAGGGCACTCACTGCCTGCATCCTGATGCCTGAGTAGCAGAGTGTTCCCCTAGAGCTCCATGCTGTGGGTGCAGAGCTTAGACAGCCTCTGGCTTTCTGCCCTGTCGATGCTGTTGCTCCCTGGTGGAGCTGACAGGGCTGCACCCTTTCCTGCATGCCCTCCCACATGAACTACCACACTGTGCCCTATTTGCCTGCCCTGGTTGCTAGCACTCCATAAAGACTTATTCCATACCTGGGGAGGAAAGGATGGGGGGCTTGGCCGCCACTGCCTCTAACCCTACTCAGATCCCATAAAGTGCTGTCACACTTACAGGCTCCCACTGACTCCCTGTGAGGTTTCCCTGGTTTAGAAAACCCCTCTGTGCATGGATAGTGCAGCACTAGAGATGCTCACCTTGCCACGTGCATGGGAATGTAACCCTTCTTTTTAAAACAGTAGTCATGCCTTTGTGCTTTGAATCAAGTGTTTGTCCTTGCCTTCTAGGGCTTTCTCTTTCCTATTGCAAAGACTTTTGACTGGATCCTGACTGCTGCACTTGTATGCAACCAGGAGGGTCTGTCTGTCTTGGTGCCTCAGCATGGTACCTAGTTTCCTATCTGTCCAATGTCTTTAATTCAGGACTAAAGACATTGCATTTATCTGGCTTAGTCTTTGGCTACGGAGGCATCAGACCCCTGTCTTAAAAAGAGGAAAGAAGACAGACAGTCTCTATAAAAGTGTAATGCTGTGATGCACTTACATGTCATGGTATTCCAAATAAATCAGTGTAAGAGCATAGGAACTGGGCTCTGTGTCATAAATGTGTTTTGAAGACAAGCTTATTAGGTGGGCAATCATCTTCTGTCTCTCCTGGTTTTTGGTTTTGTGGTACTTTTTTGTTGTTGTTTTGGTTTTGTTCTTTTTTTTTTCTTTCCTTTTTCTTCTTTCCTGAAAATTTGTCAAAGTAGCAGTGTGTTTATAGGCCTTTTGAAATACTGGTACTTGTGAGCCAAGAGAAAAGATTATGTGGTGCACTTCAGTAATAAGTAGCTCTGACAGAAAGATGTAATTGTGCTGGGGCTTCTGGTGACCTCATGAACCATATGAGTGGGCTTCGGGTGGCTTCTCACCACATGCCTCAGATGGGAGGTGCTTTGATTGCACAGTTGTATTTGAAAATTAAACCAACTGCACTTCGATCACTTCAGCTCAATTTTTGTGCTTCTTCTTACTTGCAGTTGTCTCAAACCCTCCCTTTCTTCCATCCAAGAGTGACTTGAAAGTGTGCTGTATTTCAGTATCAGGAGACAAACCTGTACATTTGTGGGTTTTCAGCTACTGTCTTGGCATAGTCTTTTCTGTTATGATGGTCCCTCCTGGCTTCTTCTCCAAGCCCTCTGTCTGTTGTCCTTGTGCTTCCAGTTAAACTCCTTTTTGTATTTGCACCACTGTGAACCCAAATGCTCTGGCAGCATCCTTTGACCCTTTGATCTAATACAGCTTGTGAGTGACAAATAAGATTAGCTTTCTTCTTTGACTTTTGGGAGAGCCAGTGAATGGCTGCCACTGAGAGAAAAAAGAGATTGTGGCACAAGCCTGCACGATGATGCTAATCAATGGGGTCCCTTTTTGTAGACTGCCAGGTGCAAGAAATGTGGGTTTATGCTTTTCTTACGTACCAAGCCTCTGCTGTTACCTGCAGATGAGGTGGGTTTGTGTAGTAGTAGCTTGGCTGGGAGCAGTCCAGGGCCAAGGTTGGGCGGGTGGGCTTCTGTGTGGAATTTCCACCAAGGTAAGTGGGATTGCTGGAGTGCCCAGGTGAGAGCTGGTTCCTACCCCAGATTACATCTGGTTAACCAAAAATATGGCTTCAAACCAGATAAATTTGCATATAAGTATTCCTGGGCTGATTGAAGGCTGCCCAGGCTAGAAGATTGTATCAGCTGAGTGGGGGTGGTTCTTTTTGCTGGTTTCCTTGAGTTTGGACACAAATAACGTGTAAACCTAGTGATAGGAATGTATGTGGGGGATTATGGTCTAGGGTGCCAATTTCCATGGGACTTCCACCAAGTTCAATACACTAAACAGTAGGTTGGGCACAGCTTTTGTGTGGTACTTAACAGAGCTGATAGCATTGATTGCCTTCACTTTTTGCACTTCACTCCCTCATTTAGAGAGAGGCATGGCAACTGTTTTGCTTTGCTCGACAAATAGCAAATACTGGTCTGCATAAAATCTGTGCTTTGTTCCTTGGTTCAGAATTTCCATTTTTCCCCCCAAGGTCTACTGATTCATAATGCGAGGTGTGACCCTTACTGTAAGCTGCCTCCCTGTCAGGAAAAAACCCTGGTAAGCAGATGCCTGGCGCTCTCAGCTCCACCAGCTGTTGTGCAGGCTGACAGCTAAGGATATGTTTTGCATCTTCCATGGGGAGCGTTTCATGTTAGGGAGTAATCAGCATTAATAATAATTAAAATTGGATAAAGATAGTTTATACATCTACAACCCATTTATTATGAGAATCTCAAAATACATGTAGTTGTGGGCTAGCAACCTGTAATAAATCTTGATGCAGCTGGAGTTGATGGCTTTAACCCTGCTGTTCCCTGATAAAAAGTGTGGGAAAGCTGGAAATAAGAGGTTGGTAATTCTGCTCTTCAGCAGCAGCAAGTTCTGGGTAGTTACTCCTTCTACGTCCAGGAGGCTGCTTGTTGTGGGTCTTATTTGATATATATTATAATAGCTCTTTGCAAGGATCAGTGCAGATCCATGATGCTTCCCAGGGAGCACGGCATGGGCAGGGGGCGAGGGGTGATTGCAGCCCCCCTCCCAGCAGCAGCATGTGGCTGCCCCAGTGTGTTCCCCTGCCAGCACCTCCCTTGTGAATTCCTGCTGGCTGCCTGCAGAAGTGGGTGCTGCTTGGTGCCATGGCAGTGAGAGGGATGGAGCAAGTGGGGGGCAACAGTGGGGACCACTCAGTGAAGGTGCTGATGGAGCCCAGTGCTGCCTGCCATAGCAGGGTCAAAGCTGGTGTGTTCAGCCTCATTCCTGCCATGGGCTGTGAGCTTGGTGGAGAGTATGCAGAGCTGTCACAGTGTCGTTTTATTTAATGAGCAAAGGCGTGTGAAGGGAGAGATTCTTTTATTGAATCTGTTCTCTGTGGTTTTTTCCTAGCACTTAGCTGTGCTTTGCGCGTTACTTGGAAGGCTGAAAAGCAGGATCATGTCTATTTATTAATCTCTGCCTAATAAAGATGACTACCAGATATGTTCTTTGGCCTTAACAAAGAGGTATAATTAGTGATGAGATTAGACATGACCCGAGAGGAGGTGCTTTGCTTAGGAAAATATTCAGCCATGGTATATAATACAGTCTGTCTGAGGCACCACATCCTCCCTGGGGGCCTCATCTCGAGCTGAGCAGTGACCCTTCCCAGCACTTTGGTGCTGTAGGAAGCACAGGAAGAATATTAATGATAAAGGGATACACAAAGCAAGCTTTGCCTCAGTCAAACAACACCACCACCAACCTAAAATTATTCAGCAGAAGTTTACTTGGCAAACTTAATAATTTATGGCTCTGGCTGATATCACCCCACGCAATAGCAGTGTGTTCAGCAGCCCCAGACCTGATTAAATATGCATGGACTCATTGGATGCAATTTCAGTGCAATTAGTATATGAAGGCAGAAGGAGCTGTGTAATTTCTGGAATTGTACTAAAAGGCTCTGGTAGTTCTTTCATTATAACATTTTACAGGATAGTAGTTCTTCCACATCAACTGTATTTAAGTACAGTGGTTTAAGGAGCAGCTGCCTGCTGTGTTATGTGCTATATGAGAAGACAAGTGCTCTGCATGTCACTAGGCACAGAGACTGCTTGAGTATACTAGACTAGTTCAGGACTAGAGAAAACTTCTTGCAGTACATCTTCTAGCCTTGTGCGCCAGATTTGTTGTGCTGGCAGGGATGAGCACAGCCTGAGGAAAGGTTAGATCAGAGAAGATCATCAATCTCATTTCTTTTTCCTCTCTTTGCTGTAAAAAACTGATGTATCATGCTCATCACAGGCTTCTGAATGCTGCGTGTAGGGGCTTAAATACTTGTAGAAACTGTTTAAATAAGAAAGGGGAAAAAATGGCACCGAGTGGTCCCCAGTCAAGTGTTGTCAGCACCTGGGTGTGTGTCCTGGTAAAACACCATTGCCCCAACAGTTTTCCTTCCTAGAGCCACATCAGTGACAGTTCAGTTTCATCCATTCCCAGCACAGCCAGCTCTGCAGATGGAGACAAGTCTGACCAGTTTGTACCAGCCGACAATCTGGCTTATTCTGTTTTGTAACCGAGGAAAATCCTTCCTCTTCTCTGCAGCTTCCTTCGTTCTTTCCCCTTCTCTCTCCTTTTGTCTCCCCTTCTTTCTCCTTTGTTGTTCCCCCCTGTCAGCACTGGCTCCCTTTTGCCTTCCTCCTGGCCATGTGCTCTTCAGTTTGCTGCCCACTTGTGAGCCACGTTGCCTGAAGGTGCTCCAGCTTTCTGTGGTTGTGGCGCATGTGCTGCTCTCCAAAATACGTCATTTTCCTAACTTTTCACCTAATTGTGATTTAAGACAACCCTCAGAAGGGTTGGCTTGCATTCAGATGTGGATCCCCAGGTGCAGAGTCACCTGCACGAGTGGCTCCCTGTAGCAGGTTAAAGGGGAATGTGGGCTCAGGATCTCAAGACTAGAAAGGAGCATGAAGGGAGGTGTGGGCTGTGGGCGGGTGTGTGGTTTGTAGCATTGCACTCTTGCAAAGTGCCAGTGCCAACAGCTCTCTAGTTTCATGGCAGAGAGAGACAGAGAAGAATTGGGGTTCAAAGCTTCAAAGACTTCTGGAGAGCATCTAGTCCAACACCTGGCTCGAGGCAAGACTAACTTCAAATTTAGGTCACTTTGCTAAAGGGCTGTCCAGTCAAGTGTGTTAAACTGAAACAGCATGAAAAAGAACCTGTGTTTCTGCTCTGCAAATAAATGTGTAATTCAGCTGCTCTGGCCAGTGTAGGTGAATTGTACAGGTCATGAGAAAAGCTTTCATATGTTCGCTTTGGTAAAAATTCTGAAGATGTGCAACCTGTATTTACAGGTATGAGTTCAGACAGGTGTCTGCTCACCTGGTTGTTTGATCTTGGTGCCTTGTTGTGTCTGTCCGCTGGAGGCCTGGGTTTGTATTATTTTTTTGTGGTGTAATGGTGTGGAGAGGGTACAGCTGCATGGTCCTGGGTGCAAGGCTAGGGCTGGGAGCTCTTCAGTCTGAAATTTGGTCCTTGCATTCTTGTGTCTAGGTACACAGATACCTGGGAATTTAGGGTGGCTGAGTGTCTCTCAGTCCCCTTGAATATTCAAGCCTGCAGCTCTATCCGTTGGCTTCCCAGTCAGTAATTTAAGGATAACAGGACTGTCTGTGTCTCAGAAGTGCTGGCAGGATTAATGGGTGAGTGTTTGGGAAGCACTTTGAAGAGAATGCATGAGCGTGGTGGTGTTGGTGTTGCTGGGTGGCAGCTGGTATTGGCTCAGTGTGTGCAGAGGGAAGGGTAACTTGAGCCACCTCTGCCAAAACTGCAGTCCCAGTTGTACAGAATAGTCTGTGCTGCCCTGTTTTCCACATGCATCTGCAAGGCTAGCAATACAAACACAACTCTGCTGACACAAGTTGCTTCTCTGCTTGCCCTTCTGGTGGGTTGCAGGCACCAAGAATGGGTTCAGGAATGGTACATGCACCAAACTGGTACTCAGTCTAGTTTTTGGAGCCCAGGAAAAATAATGCCTGTGTGGTAGTGCTGGAGTTTAACATATAATGCCTAAGTCAGCTGAAACAGCTGCAGAACCCCAAGAAGTCACCATGTTGCTGGTGCTGTGGAGAAAGGCCATGGAGAGTTCTTCACCATGGGCACAGTGGCATTGACCTTCATCAAGCATTTAGTGCTTTTCATCATAGAAGGTGTTATTTTCAGCTGCAAAACAATCTCCTTTGAAGGAGGGAGCTGTTGTTAGGAAGATGCAGGGCTTGGCACCAGCCAGTCTATTGGGAATTGCATGGAAACACCTGCAGGAGTGCTTGAAGATAGTCCTATGTGTCTGCCTGCTGGGCCCATCTTCATTTCCCCCTTTGCCCTTGGGCTTTGTTGAGAGACAGAAAATCAAGTGATGACTTGAGTCTGTCCCCTTGGGGTGTCAACTTTCAAGGTACAATGATGGAGTTGTAAGTGGCTGATGGTACAGTGAGGACAAATCGAAGGAGAAGGTTGGAGCATTGGAAGAGGGGGATGAGAAGGCAAGCCAAGGGAAGGTAGAAAGGATGAGAGAATGATGGTGCAGGACAGAATGTCTTTGTGCCCATTTATGTCAAAGAGTGACTCTTATAAATCCATGTGGCCGGATGTTGGCTGCAACATTAGCTCTGTGAGGGGAGTCTCAAGCAAGGAGGTAGAAAGGAAAACCATGGCCTGATGAAGAGAGAGTAAGAGGAATTTGTCAGGAAAAAAAAAGGCAAGAACATTTGTAGTTCATGGGAAGTTTTAATTTATGCATCTATCTTTTTTTTTTTTTAAATTAATAATGAAAAGTGTCATTTGCATTCAGGCTGTATTTTCTACTAGATGTGTATTTTGTTCATATTCTGAAAAACAATTTAAACCCATACATTATAAAAAAACAACTAGATTCAGCTTTGTATCTGTCTGTCAATTATTTATGTTTTATTTTCCCTTAAGAAAGGATTTCCCATACTTTATTTTTCCATGCTGCTACTTTTAGAGGATCAGATCTTTTAAAAAAATTAGTTATTGCACATCTGGCAGTCGGTAGCACTTGTGTGGTTGTTGGGTTCTTCCCCAACACAGGAATTTCCTTGAGTTGTAACCTAATTAAATCAATGTGAGTCTTTTTTGTGTGAAGCTACTTTACTGGTCTGAGTACTCTGTTTGTTGTTTTTCCTCTAAAACAGTATTTCAGATATTCTTACATTTTCAGAAAGGTCCTTCCTTGAAGGAAAATCATAAATAATGATGTTTTCATGGATGTTGAATGGATGGAGACTCTGGAAGTGAAGAAGAATCCTGTATAGAATTCCTTCCTTTTCCTCCTGCAGGAATAGGTTGCTTTTTTTTGCATGAAGAATGTGAACTTACAGAAATAGATTGCCCAAACGGGTGGGCAGGGAGTTAGCTGCTCCATTGCTTTACAAAGCATTTAATAGCAATTTGTAAAGCTGAACACTATTTCTCTTTGCAGTGTTTGTCTGTGGAAAAATTCTCTGATTCAAAATAGCCTGAGAGTTTTCCTGAACATTTTTATAAAAATTAATTATTGCGATTATTCATTAGGCAAGGCATTCAGTAACAGAATGAAGTGTATATGTAGGGAACAGATTATTGCCTTTGAGGCAAAGATACATTCCTATTAAGTTTTGCATAAACATAAATTGATATATAATCAAGTCAACCAGTTCTGTTGAGGTTCTGCATATTCAACAGCTCTGAAAGAGAGGCTGGTTCCTATCTTCCATCAGTCTTCAACAATGGAAGCATGTAAATCATTTTTCCATGAAAATTAAAATTAGAGTTCCAACGTTATTAATCTGGTTACTTAAAACAACTTTTCTCAAAAACAAGGATAAACCAAAGAGCTATTAGTTAAATACTTGCCTTCAAAACAAAAACCAGATTTTTTCAGTGGAAAGCATTGGCCATGGGAACTGTTTATTTAATGATGTAACTTTTAATACAGTGGTGGTTTAAAAGCATTGTGTAGGAAGGATTTAAATACTTTTTTTTATTTCTAGAATATCAGCTGATAACTTGAATGTAAACAGGAGAATCTGAGTTCTCTGTCCACCCAAAGCAGAGTGATACCCTCGTGTAACTAAAGCAGGGTTATTGCAGATTGCAAGCTGGAATGCTAGATTATATTAAGGAAAAAAACAAGAAACAAACAGTGGTTTCTTGTTATTCCAAACCACAGAGTGTTTTTGATTAACCAGTTATTTCTGGCCTCTCAAGGGAGAGTTTGAAAATTCAGAGTAGGACTAAATAGCTAAACAGATGGAAGAGACTGACATTGTTCTGTTTCACATCATCTTGGGTGGTGTTGGGGACAGAACTGGTGTGATTGAAAATGTGACCTCAAACTCTTTCTTTGACTGTGGATTTTAAACCTGCTTTCCTTCTTGGCAGAGGAAGCAGCACTGAAAGTGTGCTGCTTTTGGTGTATAACCTACAGTCTTTTTCTTTTTCAGTGCTATTTGGTGATGATGACTGTAGACCTCCAGTTTACTGAGTCAATGCTTCTGTCCATTTTGAACAGTGACACTCTTGCCAGCTTCTGTGATTTTATTTAGTTTTTTGAGGACTATTTCCTTACTCGCTGCAAAGCCCCAGCTACTGCCATGGGATTTCAGAAGAATTACTGTGTTCATTTAACTTTCTTCCTTTCCTCGAAATCCACCCCCACCACACAAGTCAGTTTTTACGTGCTGTGGCAGTGTAAAAGATCTTAAAAATATAAAGCATGTGTGCTCCAGAGGCTCAGAAACCTGACAGTAAATAAAAAGAATTATGGTTTGAAACTGTATACACTGGGATTTTTCAGCTGGTTGCACATTAGGGGGGAAGAGGGTGGCTGGCAGATGAAGTCTAAAACTTTGCAGTCAGCTGATCTGAGCCCCTGACCCCAGGTACTGGTTATGCATGTCAAAAAAGCTTTGGCCAGGCAAGTAAAGCATGTTGGGAAAAGTGCTGGAGAACATTAAACATGAACTTCACATTTCGCTATAAATGCAGTTTAAACTTTTATTTAAATAATTAACTTCAGCATCCCAGTGTTGCCACAAGTGCCTGAGTTTCTGGGCATAAGCTTAGTCCAAAGGATTAATGGATTAAAGATGTACTGGAGTATCATCTAGTTTATTCAAGTGGGTCCTCCAGGTCATGGAGAAAATACATGGGGGGATATGGCAGGATGTTTCTGCTTGTGCTGTAACTCCTGAGGGAACATGGCATTGGTCTCAGCCTGGAGAGGCTGTCAAGACCTGGCTGTCTTGGGTGTGCTCAGGACCAGACCTATGCAGAAGCTTTCTTTTACCACATCACCCAAAGGTGTGGGTAATCATTTTCCCCCCATGTGTCAGTGATAAATTCATGCTGGTGCAGACAGCTGATGGAAGGATTCATGTACCATTTAAACTCTTATTGGAAATATCAAAACACAGCTTGATGTTCTTGGTGCATATGGGTGCTTTTGTCAGTGAATCCCTTTTTTTCCCCGAGTTCCTTGTTAAGTGAGAAGTAGCAGTAGCTGGTAATCAAAGACATGAAATACATTTGTTATTTGAAGACTAACAACCTGCTGTACAAACCAGTGTCTTGAGTCTGCAAATACAGGAATCTTAGGAGCTGCCAGGATCTGATACAGCCCTCTAATTAAGCACTTTTACCTGGGGCTTGACCTTGTTTAAAACAAACAAGGCTGTTGCTGGTAAAAAGGATGGTCTGCCAAAGGAAGTGAGCATTTTCTACCTGTCATGATTGCCAAAAATATACACGTAAGTTGCGGGAAGATTGCATTTTAGGCAGTAAAGGTTCTGTAGAAAATTGTCATTTATCTGCAGTGTTCATTTTAAGGGAGAGAATTAGTGATGGAAAATGTACCCTGATAAGCTTTTCTGGACTGCAGTTCATGAAGACATCTCTAGGGTTGCTGTGACATGGTGTGGGCATTGCTTGTGGCAATGTCTGGTTCAGGCTGTTCTCCTTCCTCTTGAGGTTTATTGATGGAAGGTGGATACAGTGGCATTACTTTGGGGGAAGCATGTTATTGTGACTTTTTGGGTGCGACTGTGTGCAGCATCCACTGGTAAGGTCTCATTTGGGTGAACAAACAGGTCGTACCTTCTGTTGGGGCATGAAAGGGTTTCCCTGGTGCTTGTGGTTTTGTGTAGCATTGAGGTCCTTCAGCATCTCACTGCCCCTGTAGGTTTTGACCTTTGTCTTTCTGTAAGGCTCTTTGCTCATCCCACTGTGACATTCTTCTATCAACACTAGTGAGGGGGTCTCTTTAAATTCAGATTTTCTCATATATGTCTTTTTTTGGATTTGTGCTGAATTTGAGAATTGTAAATTTGTTCTTTTTCCTGACACTCCCAGGCATGCCTGATGCTTGAAATTGTCTCTTGTACAAGCTGAGACCATCTCAGTAGCCCATGCAGAGAAGTTTAGTGGATAAATACAATATACAGTGCATGTGTGTTGTACTGCATGTCTGTGGATGTTGGACATGAAGCATTCAGTGGTGTGGGCATACAGCACACTCAGAGCTTCCCAGGAGTGTGGGACTGACTGTGTTTGTATTGGGAAGTACTGCTCCTGTAGGGATGCATGACTTGGTGAAAGTTGACCTGGGATGGAAAAAAACCCAAATCATAGCAGGGGTTGGTATAAGATCTCAAACGTTTGTCTCAAAAAAAGAGCAGAGGGATGGATTTTCCCTCCACATTAATTGGTCTGTGCATGGGCTTGCCAATTTGTCCACCCTCTGATCAGTCAGGGTAAAGGGAGCCCTTGGACTTCAAACTGGAGGGAAACTTCATTGGACAAGGGTGGACTTCAGTCCATGCAAAAGAATTAGTTAGCTCTGGGTAACTTGGGCAGTCCTGAAAGGAGCCTGTATTCTACAAAATGTGTTTTAGAAATTGAAAAGGTGCTTGTTGATTGTGTTTAAAATGAAATCTGTTGTGGAGTGATTGGACAAATAGCTCAAAGCTGGTGAAAGAGTGAGCAAAGAAACAGCATGGTTCAGGCAGGAAGGAATATTTAAACATACAGAATATGAAGGCACGTTAAGTACAGAGTCATTGACCCAGGGAGGAGTCACAGGCTCAGGATGGGTTACCTGAGTGTTCCAATGTTGTGGTTCTCAGAGAGGACTGAGGCTTGAACCCCCATCTCTAGCCGAGAGAAGTCTGCCTAAAATGACCAGCTGTTTTGTTGGGTTTTTTTTAATTTTATTTATTTCAGAACTAATCCTTGATACTGGGTACTTCTTGAGTAAAAAACACTCTGCTTCAAGGAGGTCTGTACTGTACTTCTCCCAGTTACCTCTCCCAGTTATCTTGGAGTTGGCATCTGAAGTCACTGCTCACTAGTGAATAGCAGGATGCAAAACAGAGTAATTTATTGTGCTTTACTTTCAAAAATGCTGCTTCCAGTGCTCCAGTAATTTTTGGATACCATTGTTAATCTAAATGGATATTCTAGAAAATAATCAGAGGGGGTCAACAAAAAATAACATAAAGAACATTTGGAAGCAGAAAACTTGAAATAAAAAAAGCCAAGGATGAGCTTTGTGTAAAGAGATGGCTGAGGAGAGACACAATATCTACGAGTACATAAAGAACAGTTTCAGAGCAGGCAGGGATCAATTGTTTGCAGTCAGTTGGGACATAAATAGTAATGAATGAAGCAGCAGGGGGAAAAATAGGTGGAATGAATGGGAAAAAGATGAAGATTGCTTTGGGAAGGGCCAGGGGGATGCTGCAGACTTCTTGAGGTAGGGGTTGTCTTTTGTGGGGCACAGCCAGTGGGTACCTCCATGGCTGGCCCAATGGATAGAAATTATTTTAAGCCCAAGTCCCAGTATTGTGGAAACACTTGTGCACCTGCTGGCTTTGAGGTGCTGGAGTCCCACCAGTACCTGCCTTCCTGAGTGACAGGAAATGTCACTGGCCTGGTGACATTCATCCAGAAATGTAATTCTTCAATTTTTATAAGTTTTTTGTAAGTTGAGATCAGTTCAAAGTGAGTTTTAAAATGATAAAGTAAACCCAGAGCACTGCAGGAGGTGTTTCCAGTGGCAGCTGGAGCTTGAGGCATTAGTTCCAGGTCAGAAGCTGTATATTTAAAGACCCTCAAGCTGGGATGACCTGGTAGTCAGTGGAGGAGGGTGAGTTGTTTGCAAGAGGTAGAAGTTATTTCTGATGTCTCTGGAATGAATCCTTGGGTGCCATGGATATAAGTAGTTACTGAGGTGGTGACTTGGTCAGTGGTGAGGAAAATGCTGGCGATAGAAAGAAATTAATAGTTCCATTTATGCTTTTTTGAGCATTTCTTTTTCATCTGTAGGCATGGCTCCCTGCAAGCATGCCATCATCTGAAAGAGCTAAGAGGTCTTTATAGGATTGGGACCAGAGCTAGGAGCCATGCTTTGTGCAAGCACAAACACAGGTGGGGTTTTTTTGTGTTAATTTTTTCAGAAGCTCAGTCTACTTTTAGAAATTAATGTTGCTCCCTCAGAAACCTGTCCACTGGCTCTTTGCATCGTGCCTTTGCCTCTTTGTTGAGAGAGCACAAGCACCTTTAATGCTGCTCTAAACTAAAGTTGCCAGCTATGTAGGTGTTGACTTCACTTGAAGCTGGATGTAGTAAGCTCTGGTAAGGTTAGCCTTTTGGTAAGGATGGTTTTTGAGTAGACATATGACTTGACAAAGTGTTAGCTATTATACTAAACATGAATTTGCTTGGAATAGAGCTTTTATTTTGTTGGTATCTGCTGTGCAGAAAACCCAGTTTTCTTGTGGAAGAGTTGTGAGCTTGTCCTGTGCTGTGGAGTCAGTTTGGAGTTTCATGATGTACGTGTCTTTAGGGGCATGTTTGAATAAATCAGCCCTGCTCAGGCAAACATGTCCCTCTGCATCCTGCTTCTTCTGTGGAGAGAACAAATGGGTGAGAGATGGTAGTAATTCAGCCTCAGCAAACACAAGAGTAGAGTGCCTCGTGTCAGAAACCATATAGATTGGTGTGTTTATCAGTATTGACCCAGTATGTTCACAGCTGCACCCAGACCTCATACCTGTGGCAATTACCATCCATCTCCCCTTTCTCTTCGGTTTCATCGTAAGCTGCAAAGAACCAAGACTCAATTACTTGATCACTGCTGTAGAAGGCAAGCTCGTAATCTTCAGCATTTCTCTTCCAAATGCAGTTACTCTCACTGCCACATTTCAAGCCTTGATACAGATGTTAACCCTCTCCTACCACCTCTTTATTCGTCCTCTGCAGTCTTTAAATCCCCATCAGCTGCTGTGGCTCACAGTCCTGTGGTAGTCCTTTGATTTTAAATTTTTCCAATCAAAAGAAAACCCTGGAATGAGTGAAGGTCTTTCAGAGTCTGAGCTGTTCAAACTTAAGCTTGTGCCTTTGTCCTGTCGACTTCAGTATGGCATAAAATCACAAGCTTTGACATGCAGGAAGACCCAGTTGTTCCCTTTGTGAAGATGCAGCATAGCCCGGAGCTGATGGAGCTCAAGAAAATGGAAATTATAACATCCATGCAGCTTTCATTCCTTTTCTTCTGTATCTGTTTTCCTTGGCACTAAAAATACGCAAAACTTCATTATCTTGGAAACAAAACCAAAACAACCTTTTCTTTATTCATGAACTGATGTCTGTTCTTAAATCTCTTCAGGAGGGGAGGAGAGGGGGAAAAAACCCCAGACACATCAGTTTATTTTCTTGCTGGGTTGTTTCTCACCACTGGGTGCTGCTGGCAGAAATACTATAATAGTAGGCACTGTAAGGGAAACTGTGTTTTGGGAGACTTCCCAATTTAGCACTGTGATTCAGCGGGATCCTAGAGCAGGGGCCTTGGTGTGTGGTAGAATTATGAGCTAAAATCAGGCAGAGGGGGCAAAAAAACTAGCAGAGCCTCCGATGGAAAGTGAGTGATTTGTGATTAGTTGTTAAAAGCAGCGTTCCCAGTGGATTTGTGTATGCATGTGTTACCCACACACAGAAATCCCAAATCTCCCCTTGACAAACCGCCCGTGTCCCCTGTTTGTCCCTGTGTCCCCAGCCTCCTTCCAGCCCCTCCTGTCCTCTGCACTGCAGGCAGGGGAGAAGCAGCGTGCCCGCCGGCTCCTTCTGACCCTCTGTCTCATTGTCAGTTTTCATTCATTTTGGGGAGCCTTGACGTTTTGGAAACCGTGTTCTCTCCCTCAGTTGGGACTGAGGGTGGTCATGGGTTCAGAAGGGACCTCAGGGGAGCCGGGGGATGTTGACACTCCCTGCCCTGGGAGAGCAGACTGCTGCTGAAGGGCTCAGCCTGGGTAAAGGAGAACAGGATTTGGGGAAA
This sequence comes from Xenops minutus, assembly GCA_035221455.1. Lineage (NCBI taxonomy): Eukaryota > Metazoa > Chordata > Aves > Passeriformes > Furnariidae > Xenops > Xenops minutus. The sequence continues at coordinate 53,464,034 of JAWWEE010000040.1, read as the reverse complement.
TTCCTGTTTGGATTGAGAGGCAATGATTAAGCTAATGCAGTCAGCTAACCATATTACATTTCTGAAAAGAAAGTGGAAAATTAAAAATGTGAGATTTTCCGTTTTGTATTGCAAAATGTGGTACAGAGTTATAAACAATAAAATTTCACGTGTGAAAGAACATCTGAAAGGGGGAGATTTGACTTATCAAGGCTGATTATTTTTTCATTTTCTAGTCTCCTGAAATTGTGTCTAATAACATTTTTGATTACGTTTTCAATATTGTCCTTTACTATAATGATTTTACTTTTTGAGGTTATTCTGTGTTTAACACTTAAAAATGAATCTTTTCCTTAAATTTCTTCTCTTCTGTCATGTTTATTAGATGCTGTCGAGTCAAGCATCAAAACTATCTACTTATTTTTTTATTTATTTGTAGAGATTATATCATTCAATGTCAGGTACTCTGTTATGCATATGAAAATAGAATTAAATAAAATTTCATCCTTTGGGATATAACTGCTTCTGTGAAGATGAGGAGAGATGGCTTGATGCATTGCACAGTCGCCTGCGTGCCTTGGTTGAGCAAGCAGCCAAGGGAGCCTGAGCATCACTGACAAGAGGACTGGGGGAAGCGGGAGCACCCAGCACCTTACAGGATTGCTCAGGACCTGGCAGCACAGGAGCCTGAGCCTGCCACCTTTTGCTCTAAGCACCAGGTATTGCTCACTGCTGGAGGCAGAAATGCCAACCCAGTGACCTGCTATGTTACAGTGAAGCACAAAATTCTCTTTATTCACTAGGCAGTTCTTACATGTTTTATCGTGGTGCTCCTGTCTCTGCCTCTGCAATTTTAAAATGGAGTATGTTATGCAGGTAGCAAGCTCTGCAAATCAAATCCTTTGACTGACCTCTTGCGCTTTGGGAGTTTGTAATCTATTAGCAGGTTGCCAAATTGTAAATCTCTGTGCTGAAATTCCCCAAGAAGGTCAACCAAACTGATGCTTTTGTGTATTTTATTTATTTTGGAGTGTATGGGAATTACATCCAAGATAGCTCAGATATTTGCAAGAGTGAGATTAAGAGGAAATAAGTTGCCTGACCCAGGTGAGATGATATTTTCGGGAGTAAGAATTTGGGGTCTGGCAGAGAAGCTGCCTGGTGGCAGGCACGTTTCCTCCCCATCCTCCCAAGGATCTGCCCAAGGTAGGTGAAGTGCAAAGCCTCAGAAAAATGTTATTCTGGGAATAGACCAGATTTGGGCACTAGCTTCTCCTCTCATCAGTGACTCTGTTTTCTCCACCCCAGTGTGCAGTGGCCGTCCCTGCTGGGACAGCCCTTGCTTTGCTGCTGGGCTCCTGGTGGCTGGGGCTGCCAGGTGCCCTTGCCTTGCTCCCTCAGCTCCTGATGGCAATGTCACAGCATTGCCAGGGCTGTGCTGGAGCTGCCCCTGATGGGATTACCAGGCTACTGGTGGTGCTCCTGTTCTCCCTGAACTCCTGGTTCTGGGCTCTTGTGGGTTTAACAGATGTATGAAGTAACACACAAATGTTGCATGCCTTTTTGAGGCAAGTTGGTCTTTACTTAGATAATCTGGGAAAGCCATTATTTATATCCGCAACGCTTTCATGAATTTCCTGGCCTCAGTGCCTTTCTCGTTTCAGAGCTTTCCTAGTTCCAGGGCTCAGGTGCCTGGGATTCCCTTCTGGCTGCTGCTGTTGTGGCCAGCGGGTCCAGGAGCATCTCATCCCATCTCCAAGCAGCTCATTTTGCCCTTGGCGGGGCTGACAATCAAACAGCAGTTCTACCTGCTAGGAAAGGATGTTTTTTATTTGTAGGCTCCTTGTGCAGCCTGTTCTCATACCTGCCCTATAGTCTCTGAGCAGGCTGTGATCAACAAATTGCTCAACCCCCTGCCAGGGTGGTGCTGTTTCCAGCTACTGCAGATCCTGTCACAGCACCGGCTCACCTGGGTTAGTTTTCTTCCTTCAAGAGAGATTTTTGATAGGTGTCTGCTGCCATTTCATGGTCCTGTTCTCTTGTGCTTCAGTTCTGGAGTACAGTTACTTTGCTTCTGCAGTTTTCCAATAACAGAGCAATAGTTTTCGTTTGCTCCGCAGTAAATTTAATTTTCAGTGTACTGGCCTAGTTACATAACTGATCCAAATCCCTCTGGATCGCTCTTGCAGTTGCTTTGTATTTACTACTCCCTTCAGTTTCATGTCATCAGCAATTTAGCAATTTTACAGCTGGTTTCTCCACGTAATTTATAGACACTATCAACAGGGTGGAATAGATACTGAAAATTTGCTACATAGATCCCACTGACTTTAAATATACTGCTTTTGCAGGAGCAAGAGTAGTTGACTGAAATAGCAAATATTCCCATCTCAGGCAGCATGTACGTGCTGATAATCCAGAGGTAGTCCAGCCATAAATTTTAGTGGAAGCATTGGGGAGTTTGCTATTGATGCTTCTGAATGTTTCCAGTTGAGTACCTATGCTGATATATATAAGCTATTCAGCCAAATTAACCATAGACATTATTTGTCAGCATCACCTTGTAGGATGCTTGCAGTTAGATACTGTCTTAATTCCTTCCCTTGGGAGACAGAGGGATTTCTTCTGCTGCTCCTGTGGAAGGACGACTTAGGGCAAGGATGCTATATCTGTGCTTTCCACAAAATAAGAAAAGGAGCAGTGATCCTAAGAACCACCATGTAGCTGAAAGTCCTCAATTTGGCAGCATGAAGAATCCAAAAAGAGGTGGAGGGACGTTTGTACAGAACTGCTTGGACGTGTCTCCTGTAGGAGCTGCTGAGGACTAGGCTGTTCTTCCAGAGGGTGCCATAGCTGCTGGTGCCTTAGAGAATATGTATCAGGAGCAGGCTCTGTCCCCCAGGAAAGTCCAACCCCAAGGTGTTTCACGTCATTGCATGTAAAATCCACGACACTGCTGACCTCAGGGCTGTGATGGTGGATGTGAAACTGGGGAGATGACTCACTCCCTCTGGTAATTCAGGATGAAAACTGGTGTTCCCCAACCTTTCCTTGACATTTAAGAGGTGTCCTCCTTCCCCCTGAAGAAAAGTAAACTCAGAGTGCTCCAGCCAGTCTCACTATTGCTATGTCATGTCAAGGACTTTCTTTATGACCACAGACACTAAGGACAGAATTAAAATAGTAAAATTAAGGCTGATGGTGGAAAATAGTGGGGAGGGCAGGTCCCTGCCCAGCTGTCTCACTCTTCCTCTTCAGTGGGGTGACCTGTGCTTAGGGAGATTTTCCTGCAAGCATTTATTCTGAAGGGCAAGAAAACATACTCGTTCTTGTAAGGAATATTAAATGTTGACATTAAGCAATAATTTAACAGATGTTAGAAGCTTTTAGTGAATAATACATGGCTTCCCCAGTGAGCCTTGTATTATCTAGGGGAAAAAAACCCTCTCACCTCTTTTCTAGGTAAGAGTGAGGTACGTTGTGGGTGCTGCATGCATCAGTAGAGACCCACTGAGTACATGCTGATGAAGAGCAACCTGCCCTCTGTATCCAGTGAGAAAGCATTACGAGCATCACAACAATTTGTTTTGAATGTTGGAAAAATTTGTCTTGGTCCTGCCACCATTTCAAAAGGGGGAAAAAAAAAAATCAAACAAACTAGCCCTTTGAAAGCGGTTTGGGATAATAGATAGTTCTAATTGCTTTTCTCTGCAGTATGAAAATAGTGCCCTCCCTGACAAACACACCTGTTATCACTGGTATTTTCTTTTTGCTTATCTGTGCATAACTGTGCTGTGTTTTTCTGATGACATTTCATACATGATTTTGAGATTCTTTGTTTTGCTGCTTTTGCTTTACTTCTCAAAAGAGATGAGAAAAATTCAACCTTTCAAGATACAAATAAGCTTCTTAGCATCATAGTATCAAAAGAGTGATTAAAGGAGATTTTCAGGTACTTCTTCTGGTTGATTTTTAGGTACTTTTTTTGGTTGATTTTCAGGTCCCTTTCCATTTTTCCATTTGCCTAAGTAATTTCTTGATCCTAGGGTTGATTCTCTTGATTTCTTGATTGATTGGAGCGCTGCTGAAACAAAGAGCAAGACTGGCAAAATTGGTCTGTGGAAAAGCTCCCCAGTAATTTAATAAATAGGATAGACTGGGTGTTATTTAAAACCCAGCACACATTCAGCTCCTCATAGGCTTCAAACAGCCCTATCAGTGGTGGTTTCTGCTATTTAGTCCAGGAAATTCAGGCACAGGCACAGTCAGTGGTAGCGGTGAGCAAAATGTCTATAAATATATAAAACCACATTTATATACTGCTGCCAATACTTTTAAGCCTGCAAATGCCTAATTTCTGAGGTTTCTCTTCGAAGTGTGGGCTCAATGGCCTGCCTTGCTGGCTGTATGCAGGTTCATTTGTCCTGTATTCATTACTGCATCCTGCCAGTCGTTAATGGGTCACCTCGGAGGTGCTGGAATGTCCTGCCTGAAGACCATTAGCGAGGAGCACACGTGTCTCTTGGCCCCACACACCTGCTCCTGCCCTAAACCTGCCCCTCAGATGCCAGGCACTCACGTGGGATTATTAGTTCATAAATCCTGCACCTCTTGTAGGGTTCCCCCCCACCACCTCGCTGCTCCCCCCTTAGTTTTACATGACCTGGGGGAGGCTGGATGCGAACAGGACCAGACCTGCCAGGGGTCAAAGAAAGGAACCAGGCAATCAAGAAGACAAGAGTTTTCCCAAGGGGGGGACGGACTTGCTGGCTGACAGCTGGGATAATGAAACTGCTGGGGAGAAATGTCAGCTTAAATGAGAATGTGCAAAAAGCTGGTTATTGCAGCAGGACTAGCGGGCCGTGGCCCTTTGCAGGACAACATGCTGGTTTGGTCTCGCCAGTGGTTAGCTCGTAATGGTTACAGGGATGATTGCTCGCCAATGTAAATAGTTGGATAAACAAACGTATAGGGGAGCGGCTGTGGATGTGAATAACCCACTCTTTATTTATAGGATGTGAGAAAATGTGTAGCTCTAGTCGCATTTGCTGGGGAAGTGACCGCAGGGGAGACTGGGGTGTGCTGAGGAAATGGCAATGTTTGCCTGGAGGAGCAGAGCAGCTGAGCACCGTGGCACAGGAGCAGGAGACCCTGCCAGAGGGTAGTGCCTGGAGCCATGGGCAGTTGTCCCCATGTCGCTTCCAGGGCTAAGGCTGTGGGGGCAGAGCAGTTTTCATGTCTGCAGGCAGCCCTGGGGACCCAGCTGGTGAGCAAGGGTTTTTTTGCTTTCCTTCTCCCAGCAGCCTGGACAGCCTTTACCAAGCCTTAGGGGTTGTGTGGATTCTCCTCCCATTGCCTTTCCCACTGTTTGCCCACAAGGGTGATGTGGGGTGAAGCATCCTTTCTCCATCGGGTTGGGATGCTTTTCTGCAAGACTGGTTGAAAATCAAGGGCAAGCTGAAAAACTTAGCAGTTGTGTGCTAAATTTGTAACCACTACGAGTAAGGGTGCTTTAATTCTGTGAGTCATCACTTGTTCTTATTAAAGAGTCTGTGGGGACAGCTTCTCTGGCACATGTGGCAGGGTTGAGGTACAAAGGGGAGCTGCTGTGGTCTGTACCCAAAGAACTGGTCCCAAGGGCTTGCTGGCTGTCAGAGCTCAGAAAGGCATCTTCTCACACGAGGCCATTGATAGCCCAGGGCCAAATGAGGGAGACCTTGTCAGGAAGGATGGGGTCATCTTAGGAAAGTCTTGTCTGCAGGCTGGTGCAGGGAACAGCCATCCTGGTTGGGCACCCTGTGGGGCAGGAGTTGGGGTGCCCGGCTGTGGGATGTGGGAACACAGGCAGGATGGGTGTGCTGACGGCTGCATGCCTTTCTCTTCCAGTTTCCTGTGCTAAGACAGGAAAATGCAGGTTTTCAAATCAGAGTGTGCTTTCTAGTCGTTTTTTCCCCTCACCATGGCAAGCAGGAGTTTGTAATTTACTTTCTAGAGTTGACGCCCAAGTGTGCACAAATAGTGTCTGAAGGGAAGAGCTTTAGACAACAGTGATGTTAGCTGTGCTTTTTGAGAAGTTAGCTTCTGTTGAAGTACCTGGCATTATCATACTGCAATTCAAGTTTTTGAGGATGGGGTCGCATTCTCCAGACTGCAGAATTAGCAGTGAGATGTGCCATGGGTTGTTACTAGTTTCTTGGTGGTGGTTTAGTGTGTGACATTGCAGAGAAACCCTGCTTAGGTTGAGGGGCAGTTCCATAAGGTTCAGTGCAGGTGTCACACAAAATGCAGACCTTCTCTAAGTAGGTTATGCTGTTGATTTAATAAATTAGAGTAGTGATTCTCTTTTGGCTTGTTTTTAGCTTTGTAGTTTCCTAATATAAAAACCACTGCATAGTTACGTTTTGTTAGGGTCTGAACTCTTGTTGTCTCTGTTGAGTGGTATTTTCAGTTTTGAGAGGATAGCCAAGAAAATTACTGAGCAAAGCTCTTGAAAAATTGGTGCCATCTGACTCTGGCCTATACTTCAGTTGACCTACTTCAGGTCTAGAGGTTAGATAGGAGATGTCTTCAAATGGACATTTAATATGAATAGTTGCATTCAAAATAAGCAAATGTTACCTGAGCACTCAGTAAAACTATATTAGATGAGTGAAAAGCAAGGTGCAACACCATGCAAGGCAATCAAAAAGAGGCATTCATATAGACTATCTTTTTATCCAGTAATATTTTGGATGGAAATTAATTACATGTTAATACAAAAAAGCTAAACTGATCTTCACCTAATCTTCATTGCTGGTTGGAACTCCAGATAACTGTTTGATAACAGATTGATTGACCTGAGCAAAGCTTGTGTATCTCTGGGATAGAGACAACTGAATTGTCATTCATAAAAATGCCAGTATGGCTATATCATATCCTGTAGTTCATAGTTCTTCAGCATATTGCCTTTAGTTTTCAATGGCTAGGAGTAGGCTCAGTGTTAATGTTTCCATAGTTATAATACAGCCTTTATGGATGTAGGAATAGATTCAGAAGTCACCACATTCTCTACTGCAAGTCAGACTTGGAGATTTGATTCAGTTCATGAAAATGGGCGATGAAAACTTGAACTAAATTAACTGTCATCTTATTTTCTTTTTTTAATGTTGAGTCGATGTCTAAAACCAGCACATATAACAGCAGCATCGTTGAGAAGATGAACAAGAATGATGGAAAACACAAAGTTGTGCATGTATTTTTTGGATTCAGTGTATGCTTGCAAATGAGAGAAGCAAAAAGCCACAGGGCACAAAGTGCCACGTCTTTGTAGGTGGTCCAGGAGTGCAGTATTCAGACAGGCACTCAGGTGCTTTTTTGTTAATTATTTTCCTGTAGAAAAGTTTAAAAATTTCAGGTACACAGACTAAAGAGCTCTAGAAGTTCCTTAGCAAAGGCATCTGCAAGAGAATAATAGAACTGAATCTAATTGGAATATTTTTGGCACTTTTCATCTAAATAATTAATGATGCTTAAGCTGAGCCATTTTGCTGAGATGTTTTTATCTCAGGAGCATTATATTATATTCTGAGATTCAGTATGGCCTCCCTCATCATCTACCACCCCATCACTTGTAAGGAGGCGAGTAAGAGATGTATTGGAGTGAGGAAGGAAAGAAAAAGGGAGAGAAGTAGAAAATCTGTTCTGTACAGCCTGTTGTGACCCATGTTGAATTTCCCTGCTGCTAGTTGTGCCTATAAAGCTTCCAACTTACCAGGCACAGAGAAATGCCAAAAAGATAAACTAAATTTAATTCCGAGCTTGCAAAAGTCTTTTTCCTGAGAAAAAAAAAATTCTAATGATCAGCTGCTCCTTCTTAGCCAACTTGAAAACCTTGGGAACTGCCCTAAAGGAAAGTATTGGTGTATCTATATCCAGTGGTTTGACAGGAAAATGTCTTTTACCGTGTTGGCAGGAGCGATCCCGTGAGTAAGAAGAGGAAATCTAAGAGAAATCCATATTTTGTGGCTATATTGTACTAGCACATAGTAAAATCTTATTAGTTCAGAGAAGGTTTTAAATAAATATGTTGCCAGAGAACTCCAGCTGCTAAAACAGGTATGAAAATAACAGCTCTCTAGAAATCTAGTGTTTGAAACATATTGAAGACGTCTTCAGATGGCTAATCTGAAGACATAATGGGCATGCTTATAAAATAAGACATCAGAGGCTAAGCAGTCAGGGATAAAAACCAGGGAGCAATCTATCCACATTTGAGAGGCTGCTGCTGAAAGGTGGTGCCAAGGAATGCTGGACCAGAAAGCTGGTTGCCTGGAAGGATGGTGGTCATGTTGCATGCAGGGACTTGGATGGAGTGGCTGGGTGAGAGTTTGCTGGTGGGTGGCAAGACCCCAAGAACTAGAATCCTGCCAAAACGTGTTCAAAACCATAGAGGAAAGTGGTACTCACTGTGAGCAAGTGATGTCTTCCAGGAAAAGCCCAGAGCTGAGCATCATCACACGAGGCATACATTGCATGCTGCTAAGGCTTTTTCTGCCTTGGACAAACCTAATACACTGATTTAGTGTTTCTTCAGCACAGTGTGTATAAAGCTTCTGGTGACAAGGCTCATACTTTGGGATCATCTGGAAAGTCTTCCTAAGTGGGAAGCCACATTTGACAGTGAATGACCTTGGCTGCTTATAACAACTGGCTTTCAAAAGGTCTTTTTTTAAAGTGTTGCTAGTGTGCAAGGAATGATTTTTTGCAGTCCAACATATTTCATAAACTTGGAAATGAGACTCCAGAAATAAATTTCCTTTTTGACCCCTCCCAGAGAGTTTCAATAGTTTGTTTATCACATCTGTACCAGCTCTTCAGTGAGCCTGAGAAATGATGGTTTGGGGCGTTATCTCCTTTCCCAAGCCTCCGTTTGCACTGGAGCAGTATTGTCTTGTTCTCTGGAGACAACAAACAACATAAGCAAGTGCTTTGAGCAGATGCTGCTGCAGAGGTGACTGTGCTCTCATTCCTTTCACCTGGAAATGTGCTTTCAGGATTAGATTTGGGTGTAAACGTTACTTGGCCTGTTTATAAATACACCTACATGGCAAATTATTTTTCATTTTATTTATTTAAAAATAAATGTCCTCTAATAAAAAATAGAGAGCAAACAGAGGCAGCAGAAACATTGCTTATATCGTCCCACAGTCAAAAAAAAAAATATCCTCAGTTCCTATGTTCATCAATGGTAGCTTTCTAGTCTTCTTAACACCCATTTTTAGTGGAAAAAACCAAGACACAGACATACAGATCTGGAAGCTAGTGCAGTTCCAGAGCCTGCTGCGCTCCTGGCAACCACTTTAGGTCTTCTGCCAGATAATTTCAGATCCATGTTTTCCCCCCCATGAGTTACTTTTCAGTCCTCTGGAGTCCTTGACATTCTTCAGTTTAGGTAAGGTGCTTTGTGACCTCAGGTAGTCGTTAAGAAGTCAGTGGATTTATATCAGCTGGAAATCTCATGCAGTTAAAATAGTGCTGGGAAGATGGTGAGTGTTTTCTCTGAGGTGTCTGTACCTCCCATCACCATGACTGACTACAGACAGAAAATCAAACTGCCTGCTTCACCTCTGTGTAAAGTGGGGATGTCACCACTCACAGTGGGAGCCTGGTTGATGTGCTTTGAGGTCCTGAGGCATAAGGACCTTGTTGTCTGTGTATTTGTCAAAACCTTGTTTATATTCTTTCACAAATAATATGTCAGTTTAGCATTTATATAATAATGGAATCATTAGTTTGCTGTTTTGAACCTTGGCAGTACCAGCCAGTGAGAGTTTTGAAGGCAAATTGTGTCGTTCCAACCTTCAGTCAGCATTGTCCTTCCTCCTGTCCTTGCCTGGAAATGTGAGGAACTCCTCTGTTCTTCATAGTGGCATTTACCATTTCTCAGTCCAGGAATCTGTCATAAACTCATAAGAATAGCTCAGGGAATTATTTCAGGAGTCTACCACGTTATACCCACTTGGCTATCTTTGCTGTCTCTGGCAGAGTTTGCCTATTCAGTTTGTAAAAGGCTTCAACATGGGAAATTCCCCAGGCTCCCTCAGCAAACCTGCCCAGGGTTATCTTTATCATTGGAAAAAAGCCTTCCCTAATACCTAAATTAGATCTTCCTTGCTGCAGTTTGAGTCTGTAAGTTCCTGTTCTGTACACTGTCACTGCAGATAACAAATCGGTTTGTTTCTATTTGAGGCAACCTTTGATGTGTTTGCTGACCTCAGAGCAAATCTGATCACTTCACTCGTCGCTCACAGGTCCAGATCTTTGATTATTTTTGTCCTCATCAAAGTATTTCCTTCAGTTACCTGACCTTTTTGTTCCAAGTGCAGGTGGCACAGATTTGGGGTGGGTTTTTTTGGTAACACTGGTTTGTTAGATACGTATGAGTTCAACTAAGGAGTGTGTTTGGTTGACTGAAGTAGTGCATGAGTCTTGAGAACTTTCTTTTGTAGACTTGGTACTATCAGTCAAGTTGCTATTCTATTAATCTCTTATGTCCTTATTTCACAGTCCTGCTGCCCTAAGAAATCAAGCTCTTACTTTTGAAGGTCAAGGCTTTTAGGAGTATTGGTGGTCACTTGTTTGAGATAAATGCTGTGTTTTCTTTGCTGTTTCAGATGATAGCAGTTCATCAGCAAGGGTGCAACCGTATTCATGCATAAAAATCACAGGCATGGGGGGGAAAAGCCTGAATATCAGAACATCTCGTGATCTGGTAAACTCTGGATTCTGCTTCAAAGTCCGTGGTAGTGAGATGTTAACCTGACGTGTCCCCCATGAATGTTTGCTTTGGTTTCCAGCCTATTTGTGCAGTAATTTCCAGACTGTCTTTGGCAATTTACAGTGTACTACCTGCGAGGTGTCTGCAAATGCTCATTGGCATTCAACTGAACTGTGCATCTGTGGTGCCACCAGAAAGTTTTTGGGAACTGAAGAATGTAAAAGGGTTAAAACCACTCTTCCTGTTGCCCCAAAGCTCCCTCGTTTTTCTAAACTAAATAAATGTGGTTCATATTGTATAGCTCTAAGCCCCTTTCCTAGAGAAGCACTTCACTTCACCATCAGAGTTTCATCAGGAAAAAACAATTTTAGATATTTTGATTGTGATTGTCAGTTGACTGTTGTTATTTAAGTTTCTTGATGTTTAAAACGAATAACATCTGACATCTTTATTGTTAGCTGTTCATTAAATGGGGTGGTAAATCCCAGCATATTTTGTGGGATAAGATTTTTTCCAAGAGCAAATGCAGACATGATTGCAAATAATTTTTTTTTCTCCCGTGTTTTTTTTCTCCTCTGAAAAGGGAAGATGTATTAACAATAAGCATACATTTTAAAATAATACCACGTGAAGAACACTGATATGTGTGTGGAGTTGCACTTCAATCATTTACCAGACTATGCAGGTTGTAAATGACTCCCTGTTGCTCTGAAAAGCTGCTTTTCAACATTCTACAATAAAATTATTCACAAGGTCACAGAACATTTGCAAGGTACCATTCATACAGAATGGCAGGTGAGGAAGGAATAATAAATAATTACAGGCTCTTTTCTCTGCATTGGTGAGTTTGGGACTGGGACATGGCAACTAGCTGGCAAATGTAAACTGAGCTAAAAATATTTGCATAAACTATTTGTTTCATGGCCATGAATGCTGAATACACTGGGAACCTGTACAGCCTCTTTGAAGATCATCTGAGGTATATAAGGGTAAATATTTAGGTAAATAACGTGCAGTTAGCCACTGGGCAAGATTTAGGTTTTGCTGCTCTAAGGGGCAAGTGCTTCATATCCTTGTAACGTGCAGGTGAAATATCTTGACTTATTTATTGTACAAAGTTTGAAAGAGTGAGAAGGTTTGCTGAACCTTTAGGAAGCCTTGTAAATCTTCTGTAATAGGGGGCTTGCCACGACACTAACAAAAAGACAGCGACATACCCCAGTGCATTTATTGAGTGCTTTTGTAAGGAATGAGTTCTCACTTGACAGAAATGAGGGGGAGTTTCTTGGGCAGAGGAGACACAGTAGTTTTCTTCTCTCCTTGTCAAGGCAGAGCTGATGTCAGAAGCCACAGTGGAGTAAACCTGTGAGTGTTCAAAACCCAGTTGCATTCTCCTAATTTGCTTGCCTAATTTAGCTCCAGGTAGAGGTACCTTACTGTTAGCACAGGAGAGATGGGGCCTCCCAGGCATGTGCAGGTTCCCACCCCACCTTTGGTGGCACAGCTGAATTTTAAGCATGAGAGAAGTGCCTTGCTGAATCCCAGGGACTGGCTGTCCTGGCATATGGGGCGGTGAGTTGGAAAGAGCTCTTGTAGTGATGCTCAAAATCAGTGGCTGCTGTTTGGCAGTCAGCATTCATTTGCAAACCCTGAAAAACTGTTATTTATCCTGATTTGGTTTTCTTTTTTTTTTTTTTTCCAATTTTAAATCCTGCTCTGTGAAACTGATTACTTTCAAGAGCAGGCAATAATAGTTAGATGAATTGGTTGGAGGGGTATTTGATGTTTTGTAGGAGTGATGGGGGCAAACAGATGGATATGAAAGTTGTCTATAGAGAAACTTCAAAGTTTTTCTTTGTAGGAAGCAAATCTGCAAGTTGGCTCTGGAATCAATAAGTGAAATTTTTGTTTTGGTTTGGGTTTTTTTTTGTACAATTCTCATAAGCAGACTGTCAGTGGAATGCAAGAATGGCTTAGGTATTCTTTTGGGTTGCTGTTTTTGTTGTTGTTTGGGAATTGAAGTTTCCGTACCTGTAACTCACTTCTAAATAAGTAATTTCAAAGAATACCATAAATTTCTTTGCCTGTTGGTATTGCAGGATTGAGGAAGGATTGAACGTGAAGTTTTATTAACTGCAGCCGTAGCAATTTCAAAGATACCAGTTGTGCTGGAAGCTTTTCTGACAGGTCTTATTCATAATGGCCTGAATGTGTCCAAGACAGCGTGATCTATAGCTTTTAATCAGCTAATGGATTGAATCCCACAGTGAAACTTGGCTATATTCAGGCGGGTTAGAACAGGAAGGATTTTGCAATTTTACAATTTTCGGTCTGGGGCAGGTTTCTGAGGGAAGCAGCAGCATCATTCCTGGCTTCTGGTGAATGACAAAGCAATAACACAGAATAAAAGGTTGCGTTTAGCTCAGCTTCACCCAAGCATTTGTAATGGCCTTTGCCCTAGTCCTGATTTTGGATTTTATATGACTGTATTTTGGTCTGGCTGTGGGTAAGGGCAAGTAAGGCAGACCAGAGGGAGATTACAACAACTGAGGGATAGATTTCCACTATAAACCTTTATAATCTGTGCTTTACTCCTGGACTGCAAGTTTAAACAGGTAAAAAAGGCCATGTAAAGAAATAGGCAGTGATTGGGGTTGCCACATTTTGTCGTGGTGCTGCAGCACCAGGGAGAATATGCTGTCAGGGAAGTCCAGCTGCAGTAGATTAGGGTATGTGGGATGCGTGGCTGGGAATGGCACCTTTGAGTTCAAATCCAGGCATATGAACTCTAGACTCCCTGAGAGCATTCAGGGAGATACACCTATCCATTGGGTGTCTGAAGCAGTATACTGGAGTCTGTACAAGTCCCCTTGTCAGAACTTCTTCATATCTGAGAGCTCTTCATGTTGATTAATGAGGTTGCACATTTCCAGATTTAGTTCTTCTGTCAGCTGCTTCCTTTTGTCTTTTTGTTCAAACTTCCAAAACTAGGGAAAAGAAGAAGTGTAAAAAAGAAAAAAAGGAAAAGAAGAAAAGAAAAATAAAAGTCAGGTTGATTTAGGTCTTGAGGAGTAGGAGTTGCTAAAGGATATAGAGGAGGAGTCGTGCTTTGAGCAGAGTAAGAAAATGAAGATTTTTTCCTGTAACTATGAATTCACTGACTGTGGCATATGTGCAGTGAGGGTCCCAAGCTCTGTGCTGGTAGTAACAAGGTAAGATGAACCTTTCTCTGTTGTTTTGGGTTTTTTTTCCTCCCCTCCTTTCAAAAAGTAAATAAGGTACTGACCTTGGTGTTGGCCAGCAGTGCTGCAGGTGATGCTGTTCTCAGTGATACTCTGGTGTAGATTGAAGCTGGCTTGCCTGCCCTTCCAAATTCTGTGCCTGCAGGGTAAACCAGTCTCTTTTTCCTTTAGACAATCTCAGATTTCTTAAATGTCAAGTGTGATGGTCACACCTGTGCACAATAGTTTTTTTGTGTTGGTTTTTCTTTGTGGTGTGTTTTGTTTCGTTTTACATTCTTTTTGTGCTTTAGTTTTTTTGTGTTTTTGGGGGGTTTGTTTTGTTTTGTTGGGTTTTTTTTGGTTTGGGTTTTGGTTTTGTTTGTTTTGTTTTGTTTTGTTTTGTTTTTTTAAGCAAGAGGGAAAAAGCTCCATTCATTGTTAACACTTTATTTTTTTTCTTTTTGAGACTGGGTGATTTATTTAATTTTTTTTGAAGAAGAGGTTCATCAGTCCCTGCAGATCAGGGTGCTGAGATGACTTACACAGGTCTGTCCAGCACCCAGACATCCCATTTGAGTCAGGGGGAACAGTGAGGTGTTGCTGGTGGGACTGGGAGCATCCTGACCATGTCCCCCTACCTTCCAGGAGCAAGGTGGCTCTGTGCAGTAGCCTTTGGGGGAGGATGTCCTGCTCCCCACCCATCCTCACCTGCACATCTGGATTGAAGCCTCTGTGGGAGAGGTGAGGAGGAGATGGTTCCCAGGGACTGCTCTCCATGTGGGGATGCTGTGGCAGCACAGGACAGTGCCTGGGGAGAAACAAGCAGGATGGGTGCTGTGGGGACAGGGCTGGCCCCCTACCCACTCCCATCCTGGCCCCTACACCCCTACTTTTTGGCAGGGAAATGCAGGAGAAGGGCTGGTGGTAAGATGCTACAGCAGTGCAGAGCCTCCCTCTCCCTGTCCTGCTGCTGCACTGGGGCAGGGACCATGAGCTGGTGTTTAAAGGGATTATTTTACACGCTGTTACTGTACAGGCTGGAACATGATTGAGCCCTTAATTAAAATGCCATAGTCAGGGGCTGTCTGCTTGTAGCAGCCCTGTTTTCCCACGTAAGAAAGGCTCACACTTGAGCTTTGCAGGGAAACCTCCCAGAAAGATGGATTTTAAACTGTTGTGGAGAAACTTGTCTTTGCAGAGTATTTTCTGTGAGCCAAGGTAATCTGTGCTCGAGGACTGGCCCTGCCCACAGCAGGGCTATACTGAGCCTCACATGCTACACAGGCAGGCTTTTCTGAACTGATGGGTGGAGAAGGAAAAGGAGCAGGAATAATAAAGTCTTGTTCCACATGGGACAGAAGTGAGTCACAGCCCGCCTTTGTTATTGCTGTGACTGAATTTGTGCCTGGCCTAGGAGGTATGTCACAAGGAAGTGAAGTCACTGTGTCAATGAGCTTTAGATAGAATGGGAGGGGAAGAAGAGTGGTGGGTGGCAGGGAGAAGGTGGTATTTCATGGGATTGTCAATGTGAGACTCATGACTGGTGGATGTGCCAGTGTCACACTCAAAATCTGCAGCAGATCCAACATGAACCCTCTCTCCCTTCTGCAAAATTTCTCTATAGAGGAGAAGCAGTGTTTGATAAAGTGGCTTTTTGATTTTTAATAAGAGTAAGCAAGAGTCTATTTTATGGAGAAATTAAAAAATTGTCTGGTATCAAATTCTCTTGAGTGGAATGGATGTATTGCCCATGTTGGATGAGCTTTCACGAGAATATGGCCTGTTGCTCTTGATGGAGTTAAGGGATTATTATGGACCTCCAACTTGATACCACAGGATGGGGTGACCTGTTCACATCCCTTCCACTGAGAGAACTAGGATACCTGGCTAGCCAACCTTTTCTGTAGTAAGCCACATGGAGAAAAAGTTTTGAGTATGTTTTGAATTTGGCTTGTTCTTGCTTGTCTCAGAAAACTGTACATCAGACGCTCTGCAGAGTTTGGCGGTGGTGAAGGTAGGGTGAGCCTGGGGAACCTCTGCTGATGGGGAGGTGGTCGAGGACCAGCTCACACCTTGAGTCCTGGGAAGCCCTGGTGCCCCCCAGTGAGGGGATGCCTGTGATGGGATCATGTGCTGAGCCCAGTGTGCACATGGGCTGTGGGTTAGATGCAGCAGGTGTGGGTAGGAGCGAGCCTGCTGAAATCCCACATTGCTGTAGCTGCTGCATGTGCACCACCTGAGCGTGAGCACCTGTCTGGGCACACAGCTGCTCCCAGCATCTGGGCTCCAGCTCCATCTCTGTAGTTAGGAGGTGTCCCAACATTCCCTTCCTGGATTCACCCCAGCTCTACGCGCCTCTTGGCAAGGAAGTAAATCTCGCAGTGGACTGAGAAGCAACTGAGCAGGGTGGAGGGCTGCAGAAAGCTGCATGGGTGCAGGCTGAGACTAGCAGATGTGCTCCTGGCCTTTTGATGGTGTGGGGAAAAGCCTACTCATCCGTCAGGAGCAGGCTGGTGTGTGTCACCTGCAGCCACTGAGGTTCCCACGTGGGAGTGCCTGTGCTGCCTATGTGTCTGCCATCTCTGTGCTACATACAGATCGACAATGAACCCTCATCCCTCAGGTGTACCAGTTCTGTCTTTGTACGTGCCACCTACATCAGATTGCACTGGCACGCAGGTAAGTCTTGAATATTCACTCTTTGTGGGAGAGGCTGGTCTGGGAAATGTGTGTGTGTGTGTCCCAAGGCGTGTATCAAAGGGATTGGTCTTCTAGAGGATGTTTCTGCAAGTGGAAATTTCAGCAGACCCTCTCATGGCTGGTCTCTTTTGGCTTCTGTTGTCCCCTTACCATTGTCTTCAAGGAATGGTGTGCTGGGGAGCAGACAGAAAGTCCATTACCATGGGAAATAAGCAGGGATGAGATTTGTGCCAGGGCCATAGGATGACTGGACTCTTCCTTACCCCTCTGAAAACTCATGTAGCACCAAGTGCTTTCTCTCATCGAGATAAATGAAATATAAAGGTAGCTTTCCTAGCTCTGTCTTTTGCACATGGGGACTTCCTTATTATCCTTGATTTGCTGTGGGTCTGTATTTGTGTGTGTGTGGTTTGCTGACCATCTGCCAGCATGGGGTTTTGTGGGCACTAGGAACAGTTTTTAAGTAGGTTTTTCTGATCAGGTCCTGAACTGATATAAGTGTGTAACCCCCAGCATTTTGAATAGGAAGATGGTGTCTGAAATATATGGGTGGAAACTGAAGAAGGTGCTCTCCAGGCAAACCAGGACTGTGGTGGAGCAGGTGCCTTGGGCTCTGCCCCACGGGTGGCAGAGGGGCTGTGGTGGATGTTTTCAGGTTGCTCCACTCCCTGGGGGCTTGGGAGGAAGACAGAAGCTTGAGCCTGACAGAGGTAGGAGGAGCAATTATTGGAAGTACAGTTAATCTTTCTTTAATTAGAAGGCATGCTAAATTAAAAGGCCCAGGAGTGATCCCACAGATGTCGGCTTACAGAGAGATAATAATTGATGTGAGAATCTAATGTTTTGCTAAGCTTCGGATCTGCATTTGATAGCATTGTTATGCTTTTATGTACTTGGTTTAAACTGAGAGAAACTTGACCCAAATAGAGAGCTTAAGCTTTGTGTTCTATCTTTTTCAAGACTTATTGAATAAGTTTACTCACACAATAGTGATGATGATCATAACAAGAAAAACTATCGTGATCATTTATTGTCTGTAAGTTTGGAGAAACTTACAGGCAAAGTAAGTTCCTTTTCATGCACAAAGGAAGAGACTCTTTGACTATCCTTAGAGAAAATAGGAGAAGCACTTCCATTTCCTGTTGAGGGAGAAGCACAAAGATGGAGAAGATAATGGTGTTCATGCTTGAGGATTGCTCAGGGTGCTGGATATGTTAGAGCTAGTGATGTCTTCAGCCTGGGTGTTATGCAGAAGTAAAGCTTGTGGTACATGAGAAGGAAGCCTGTGGATTTTTATGGGCCTTTGAATTCTGACTTGAAAGCGCTTTCTATTACAGTCTGAACCAGAGTAATGACGTTAAAACAAAGATAATAATGGCAATTTTTTGGATGGTAGACATAGTTCCAAGGAAATAAAGACTATTCTTCTGAAACAAGGTTTTTTATATTGTAACACATTCAACCCAGCACTTTTCTGACTTAAACCAATTTTATAATAATGTTTACATCAACTGTGATGGAATTATTCCCAGTTTACACTGGTAAGTGAGGGGAAAATCAATTGCAGTGTATCGACCTTGAAATGCACTAATTGCTTGCTGTGTGGAGCTGGGTGCAGCAAAGAGCTGCTGTGTCCCACAGAACTCCCTTCCTTACCCCCCTCCTTGTGGATGCCTGTGGTTTACCTGCTAAACTGAAGTTTTCCTGCCCCTTCAGATGAAAGATCCTGTCCCTGGAGCTCTTCTTTTGGCAGCTGGCACAGTGACAAAGAGCAGGGTCTGCTTTCCCAGGGCATGGCATGGCCAGGTCCCACATGCCAGGGAAAGGAAAAGGCTTGGGAGATGCTGTTGGCATCTTCCATTTGCTGTGCAGCCTCCAAGAGGAGAGTCCTGGCGGAGCCAGGGCAGGAGGTTGGTGGAGTGGGGAAAACTGTGAGGATCCCAGGGCTTCATCCTGATGTCAGAAACAGCACTCTGTTGTTCAGCTCTGGCCAGCACATGCACATCCCTTGCTTTCCCCCCACTCTATCTCTTTTTTTAATTTATTTTTCCTAGAGAGAGGGAAAATTTCTGATAGTTTGGGTTCTATTTTTTTAGAGTTGCTCTTAATCTGACTCAAGTGTGATGTGAAGCCTGAGGTTGGATCCAGTGTTACATAAATAGTTAACCCTTCTCTCACATGCTTGTTTTTGTGTATGTTGTATCTTCAGGTCACAGGAGGGTGTTTTTTCTTTCCATGTTCAGGGACATATGGTCTGGCTCAGACGCAGGATTAGATACAAGTACAAAGAGATCAAAACATCAACTCAGTAAAGCACTTGCATTTAATCCTGGGCCTCCCCTTGACAACAACAAAAATTTTTGTAGTGTGACTCTAATCAGTATTTACCATCTGAAGTTTAAGTGCATACTTTTGTGCTTGGCTGAATCAGTGCCCAATTTTGTGTGTATGTAGCAGAAGGGGAGAGGAGTGCTGACTGAAGAGTAAATACTGCAGATGCTCTCTTATCTCATCGAGACCTTTACACCTGTGTGCTCACACTGCCTTGGGTCTCATGTGCCTTAAACCCGTGCAGCCAGGTGGCTCTGACAGCACCACATCACCCTGCTCAGGGCACGGGGGTTGGTTTTGGGATGCTCTTCTGGGTGCTGGGGACCACGCACCTTGCCAAGGTGGTTGCTTGCAGAACTGGTTTGCATTTGCTTTTGCACTGGTCCATGCTGTGCTGACAGATCTAAGGTGTGCAGCAAAAGTGTTCCGGCAAATAAATGGCAGCTTCTTTTAAAAAGCCTTCAAGAAAAACTGTTATGGGTAACCATACAGCCTCTAGAACAAGAACCACATTCACCTTATGTTTACAGCAAAGGCTGTGTAACTATCTGGAAGGTATGGCTGTCTGGAAGGTATGTCTTCCCTTTTCATCTCAAACACAAGGAAGTCCTTTTTGTGTGTCGGTTGAGAAAGAAAACCACAGAAGTTTCCTCTCCTTTCAATGTACTCTGCCCAAAACACACTTTCAGGAAATGCTTGTTCCTGCCTGAGAGTGTGCTGGAAGCTCTGCACTTTGTAGCACAAAACACATGAGGCTAGATCATTTTTGCAAGCTGTTTGAATGCAACCCTCAGTAGTCCTAAAATGAAGGAAATTGAGGCTAAATTATGTCGAATAGCTGACAATAGTAATTTACAGAAGACATGCCAATAAGCAAGTTTTTCATCGAAACTCATTAAGCTCATTAAAATACTGTTAGTCCTGCTGCTTTTCAGAATGCCAACCTGTAACTTCTGGCTCTTTCTGTAATTTGTATAGCCTTGTTTTATCAGTTTAAAGTATTTGTTACCTATATTTGTGTTCACAGCTTTTTCTTTTTCTTTCTTTGGGAGAAGAGTGCAGGTTTTCTGTCAAGTAAACCAAATTTTCATGTTTTCACATGTTTTTTTATGAAGGCGTCTGCTGGCCTGCCTTTCACCAGCAGCACTGAAGAAAAGAATTAACTGGTAAATTAATCTATTTTCTCTGATGGTCAGAGACCATTTATCTGACTTTTGACTAGAGCACTGACTCTCCATCAGTTTTATTTTAAAGCCTTTCAGCATTTTGTATTCAGTGAAAAGTCTTTGTTAAGTAACGTAAACCCAACATCTCCTTTTCCAGTCAGCCATGCGATTGGATTGATTGTTTGTATAAGTTTTGTGCAAATGTCAACATTACGAATTGATGGCACTCTGCTTGTCTGTGACTGATGATGATTGATGTGTTTTGGCACACTGTATTTGTTCATAATTCATGAACTTGCCTTTCTGCCTGGGTTCATATGTGTCCAGAGCTTACAGCTGTGTAAATCAAGGTGGCACTTGAGCAGTTGCCATCCCTACTGACCTGAGACTCCTGTTAGAGAGGAGTTGAGATTGTCTCATCTCATTTACAGTGTGACGTTTGCATCGCCGTGGGGCAGGGAAAAGGTGCTCATGGTGGAGATGTGGTTTGTGATTGCTCACCTCCTTGCATCTGAATTTGTACCCAGCCCAAGTGGCAGAGCAGTGGAAGCTGGGGTCAGACATGGATGTCAACAGGCAGCGTTCTGCCAGCCTCTGCTTTCCAACAGATCTGCAGCAATTTTTGTACACAGGTAGGCTCAGGAGTGAAAGAGAGGAGTGTTTCTGCATTGCAGACCCCATTTCTGCTCTCGTTCTCATGGCAAGATCTATACTTACAGTAAGCTCTGGTTTTAGTAGAGTTTTCTCGCTTTTAACCCAGCTAGTGACCTTCAGAGTGCCCTAATCCACACAGTACGATCTCTGCACAATATTCCAGCCAAATTACTCATCACAGCAGTACAGTCCCCAAAAGGCTTTAAATGATGCATTAAGCAATGCAGTATCATCTGCCACATGTGGTTCTTCCTCTTGGGGATGTTTGTGTATGGACAGCTCTTTGTTTTGCTTTGTGCTTCAGAAGGATGGAGATGTCTGTGTGTGAGTGGGAGGGAAGTGCATGTCACTTGTGTTTGTATGGCTGGTGGTAAAGAGGTATACTGGGTGTCAGAGTTGCAGCAGTGACCTGGCAAAGACTTTAAACTCTTAAGGTGTGAATAGCAATGCAGAGTTCAAGGAGGCACCTTGAGGGTCTCCCTGGATGACAGCCTGATTACTCAGAACCTTTTGGCTCTGAACCCCAAGTGCAGAGGTGTGGAAATCTGTGGGTACTGAAAGCAGTGGAGGTGAAGTAGTGTTTCTTGTGCAGCCTCCAGCAAGCAGTAAACATGGTGAAGGGTCAGTGGACATTCAGAGCAAAGGCTCCATCCTGTAGAAGTTTAATGCTGCTGGAAGCCCTACTGGAGCCTATTGGGCTGCTCACTGGGTGTCACTGGAGCAGGAGTAGCCCCTGTGTCCCCCATGCCTCCCCACTTACCCCTGAACTTGGCCATGCAGTACAATCCTACAGTACCACAGCCTGGGTCCCACATATGGTGTGTGACAGAGTTGGGAAGAGAAGAGGAATGCCACTGAAGCCATCCTAGCTGCAACATGCTTTTTCTCTGGTGCCATGCAGGAATGTTGATGTGACAATGTGAGCTTGCCTTGTTCACCTGTGGGATAACCTCCCTGAGACACTGAAGGCTGGACAAGCATTGCTGCAGACCATGTGAAGGGCTGTGCAAAGCCCAGGGGGATGTGAGCATTCGTGCTGTGCAGTTTAACAGCTACACATCTGTGTAGACAACTTGCTGTAAATACATAGTCTTGTGTGCAAACACCTCTTTGAACACTGTTATCCTTAATGAACAAGGAAATTAATAGCACTGAAGGTGCTTGGTCTGGAAGAAAAAGAAGGTGCAATCTTCTGTACACAGGTAAATTCATGCAAAGGTTACTGCAGAATTTAAATATGTCTTTAGTGATGAATATTTGTGAAGATTAAGATTTGCCTTAGCAAATTCACACCTGGAGCACATGTGCATTTTACTTGAATTATTAGCTGTGCTTTTGACTTGTACCTGGGTAATCATGAAATGGTTTGAGTTGGAAGGGACCTTAAAGGTGATCTAGTTCCAGCCCCCCTACCATGGGCAACCTTCCACTAGACCAGGTTGCTCAGAGCCCCATCCACCCTGGCATTGAGCACTTCCAGGGATGGGATAGCTATAGCTTCTCTGGGCAGCCTGTTCCACTGCCTCACCAGTAGCACTGACAATAGCCCATATACCAAATGAACCTTGGTGCTAGTGTGACTATCACTGATTTTATTGTCATATTATCCAGAAAGTTCTGCTGCTGGTGGTTGTGTTATGGTAGGCACATTTTTTGCACTGAGAAAGACTAGCTCCTTTTCATGGAAGCCCAGTGTCTTGTAGGCAGATGTGGGGTGGGAGAAGATTGGGGTATTGACATTCCCTTGTCCAGGGCCCCTTGAGGAGTTGGTAGAAGTGGACCCCAGTCTTTCCTATTTCAGGCTAGTGGCTGAATACTGAGATGATATTTGTTAATGAGAAAGCAAAGTATAATGGCTCAGGGAAAAGCATGACGTGTCTAACACTGATGGATGCATTTTAGTAGTTGTTGGGATCCAGGGCTTGATATTTCCTTGAGTATAAAGAATCTGAGCAAGTTCCTTGCTGAGATTAACACCTCTGAGTCAAACCTGTGTACAGCAGGAAAAAATACAGATTTCCAATTATTCTTGCTAAGATTAACACCTCTGAATCAACCTGGGATACAGCAGGAAAAAAAACATATTGCCAATTATTCTAGAATGGAGACAATATTTCAAATCCCATTTGGATTTGGAACAGTATCCAAATAATTAGTGGAGGGTTTCTGGGTCTCTACATCCCTCCTGGAGGGCAAAGAATAGCAAAACAACCCTCTGTCAAGGATCAAGGTGGTAAAAACCTCTGTGTCAGTGTGTTTGATTGGTTTGCCCTCAGTTCAGCCCGTCGTTGCTCCAGTGGCTGCACTTCCAGCAGGGTGGGTATGAGAGAGACCTGTGGGAGGTGCTGCAATGCAGAGATGTCTAGCAGAGAGGGGGCAAAAAAAAGAGCTATATTTCTTCTTTTTATCAGCAAAGGGAGAGGGAAATACTTTTATAAGGTTATGCCATTTTCCCCAGTATGAGTTTCAAGAAGTCATTATACTCTTGGAAGAAAATTCAAGGTAGCTCCATGAAGAGCTGGAAAATTAAAAGACCAAAGGAAAAATTTATCTAGAAGTATAATTCCTTATGCAGGGGCCATCAGGATGACCTGTTTCCCTCCTTTATCTTGGTGGAGCAGCTTCCTTGAGTGCAGGTGACATAACTGCTGAGCTGCCTCCTCAGTATGTGTTCCTTTGTATTATCATAATCTTGAGAAAAATGAAGAAGACAAGGCAAAACATGCTGGCTAACCCAGACACAGTTAATGCACTGCCATGGAATTTATGTCAACAAACTGAGCGATTCTGAGGTTATGTTGTAGTCCACTGTGGAGATATTTAAAACCCCGTCGGTGGCAATGCTGGGAGAAATAAAGGGTTTAGAAAACAGAATATAGCTTCATTTGGTATGGAGTAGGTGTGAGCCATATGGAGTCCAGATGTTCCTGATGCCTTCTGAAAAAGTAACAAATCCAGAGTCACCAAAGAAGGAATTTCAGACTAAACAAATGAGAAAAATATGTGGCCAAACACAACAGAGCTTTTGAGCACTGCAGTCTCTCCTGCCTCTCTCCGCTCTTTTCCATCATCCCATTTTGGTGCCTTCTGTGGGAATTTTTTAATATAATGTAGTGAAAACCACATCTTGATAGGCAGAATGGTGTCTCAGCATCTGTCTGTAGTCTGAAGTTGGCAAACAAGGCAAGGTGCTCCATTTTGAGGGATAATAAATAGAAAAATGTTTAATAGGTGGAAATAAATAGAAAATGTAAAAGATTTTAAAAGTCTGTAATTTTCCCACTCCTTTCTTTCAGTATAGGCCTCAGTATTTTCTCTTTATATCCTGCTGAATGGAAACTTTTTATCAATAATACATAATTTGCATTTGCAGCACATTACCTCATTTGCATTTTACTTGTCAAGCAACTTGAATACAAAGAGGTAGAGGCCCCAGCTCTGCAAACATCTATATGTATGAGTAACAGTTCAATTAAGCAAAGATATACATATGCATGTGTTTTCAGGGTGGAAGCCTGTGTGCTCCTCCTGAGGTTAATTTTGAAAGTTTAGGGTTTATTCAAGTTGAGAATAGAGTCTCTGCCTCTTGATAGCCAGAGTACACCTAAAGCCATTCTTCATTAAATGAAACTGCTTTCCTGTTTGCATGGAAAACAGGTTTCCTGATAATTCAAGTTGCTTTTCTGTACATGAAGAAGAAACAAAGGATGATGGAAATACTATGTGACACATAGTGTTTAGGCATTCAGGACCATATTCCTCAAAACGGTGCACCACTATTGCCTAGGCTTGTGTCAGCTGCATTTTTCTGCTAATGTTACCAGAACCTTAAACTTTGTGTTATCTTTGGCTGAGAAACCTGTGCCAGCAGAAGCCCCATGCCTAAGTGCAGATACAAAGGCAGGTTATGTCTGTTGTCAGGGTAATTATCTTTTTTTTTGGTGTACAAGGGAAAAAAAGGTTGAAGTGTAAAATTGTTCTCTGGTTGATTGAGATTATCTAAGTGTTAGGAAAAGCTCATTTCTGTAAACTGTGCACTGGGAAAGATGCCCCCATTGCACCTGCTATAGGAGTGTGTCTGGTGTGGGATTGTGCCTTGTAGTATATTTCGCCTTCCCCTGACCATCTTCTGAGGGATGAACAAACCTAACCTGCTGAGAAACAAGTGAGTTCTCCTGGCATGGACTCCTTGTAGAAGCAGCAGCCTCAAGTTTAAAGCCAGCAGCCACCATCTGCCCTAAGTTTGTATGTGTGACAGAGTAAGTGTGACTGCAATGTCTTCTTGTCAGGTTCACCTTGTCCAAATTAAGCGAGGAAATTGGTTTTCTTGAGGCATGCTCCCAGCATTTACTCTCATTAAGACTTCTCCTAATGTGAGTGCTCAGCAGTATTTTGCCTTTGCAGATTACAAAGCTAGTGGGTGAAGGCCACCGCTAATGAATGGCCTTCCCAGACTTCTGTGAACTGGGAAAAACACCACTCACCTTGGAGGATTTGGCCTGACTTGGAACATTTTGCACTTCTGGACAGCTCCTGAAGCACAGGTATGGCCATGGGCCAGCTGGTCCCCTGGTGCCAATGCCACATGTGGTCTGGAGAAGATGACCTGGGACCTGTGGATGCTGGCACTCACAGCCAGCGTGGTGGGGACCTGCTACGAGGGTCAAGCCATTGGCAGAAGTCCTTCCCCTACGCCAGCTGTCCTGGGGCTTTCACAGCACCCTGCCAAAAACGCCATCCCCCTGCAGAGCTATTGATCGCCCGGCTCTCCTGCCCACTCTCCAGCCCCTGCTGGATGCAGAGCGTGGCCGTTTGCATGGCTGGGTGACTCCATGTCCATCCGGGAGCCGTCATGAGCAGATGGAGGCAGGCTGGTGCAGTTGGGTTATTGGGGACACAGCTGGAGCCAGGAGAGGATGTGCCATTGTCTCAGCCGGAGGGAGAGATGGAAAACATCTGAGGTGTTCACTCATGTGCACTGTGGAGGTGCAAAAAGACCAGCAATGTGGGTAATTCTCTCCAAGTCTGAGCTGCTCGTATTCCTTTTGTTCTCTCTGAATCAAACAGAAAACAGCAAAAGGAAGTAAGGTGGCATAAAACACGAGGGTCAAAGTACATCCTCAAGAAAACAAAGAGTTTTCAAAGAGGTGCTTTCTAAGGTTTAAAACATTTTGCTTTTTCATATATGCATGCTGCCTTATTAAGAGGCTTTGAATCTCAAGCTGGAGTTTTAAGTTGTTCTTCCTTGTCTAGTTAAGCAAGGTGTTGTTTTGTTCCTACTTTCAAAGCTGTTCATGTCAGGTTTGGCTTTTTTGATGTCCTGATGCACGTGTGCCAGCATTGGAGCAACATCCAGCTGTTGTTCCATCAGGAAACTGAACTTCAGAAACGTCAGGACTTAATGTTTTTTGGGGTTTTTTTTTGGATAGTTGGATTTTGTTTACCACGTTTTCTTTAAATACATCCATAAAGGTCTGTCGTGGTGGAAGCAGACTTGAGTCTACCTCCTTTTGGAATGGATGCATTTACCTTCTTAAGGTTATAAGCCTTTTAAATGCTCACTTGGTCTTTTTTTGGTGTTAGTTGAGAGTTCCTGAGCTTGCAGCTATGTATGGAAATATGTGGAAGGTGATCAGAAGGGCAGGTTAATGTTTATTGCCTTTGGAACTACAAATGGGGCTCTGTTTTCTGTGTTGGTGGCAAGCAGGGAAAAAAATGCCATTAGGACATTTTGTTTTCTTGTCTTGCACCTTCTCAGATTTTTGTTCATTAGTTGTTTCAGCAAGGTGATGTTTGTGCCATTGATCATGTGGGAAGGTCGGGGAGGATCATTAAATGACTGAAGGATTGCCCTTGAGGACACAAATGCCAGTTTAGATTCAGAGTCTCCTGCTTCTGACCTCAAATAAACATGAGATTTGGGATGTATGGACCCAGAGGTGGTTTTTCAGGTGTTAAAAAATTACCACAGCGATGTTGTAATGCTCATCACCCTGTTCTGTTGGTGAACCTCATTCTTGAAATGTGTGCCCTCCATGCTTTGTAAAGGTTCTCTTAAATAACTTGTAATAATGCAAACATTTTTCCCTGGGATTAGAAGGAGTCAGCAAGCTCCTTCAGAGGATTTTAGGAGAAGAGCTATGTCAGGTGATTCAAGGGACTGAATTCACAGTCACCAGAAAGTGCTAATGATGGTGATAGTGAAAGAGTGCTTTCCCTTGGAGATTTAATGATGGAGAGAACAAACTGAAGGCTCCCAACCTCTTGCCATCAGGGTCCTTGGAGACGGCAGACAAATCTTTGCTCAGTGCAGCAAAGAAAAAGCTCTTGGACACCAACCATCCTTGAATTCTCTGGGGTTTTGTGCTGCCTGTTAGAGCAAAGAACCTGCACAATGACCCAGATGGGCTATTTAATGAGATGTTCCTCTAATGAGGGGTTGTCGTTTTAAAGCTGAGCAAATAAAGGGTGAGATGTAGTTTCAGATGCTTCCTTTTTTGGGTTTTGCCTGGTATTTGACTGTCCTATAGTTGAACAGGGAAAAAAAAGAGTGAACAAAAACTGGCATCGCAGAGCAGTATTTCACAAAAAGCAGATTTGTCCTGTGTTTTCAGGGCCTGTGGAATATTACCTGTTATAGATGGAAAATCTGGGGTGCTTTTTTGTCCCAGGAGAAGGTACCACTGCAGATATTCAGCTAGAGAAAAGTTGGCTGATGGTACATTGGAAACACATCGATGTGAAGCCATCCATCTCAGTGACAGAACAAGGCAACACAGCAGGTGTCTGGGTTTCTTTTGTTATTGTTTTTCTCTAGAAGGATGGACTAATCACTGTAGTCTCCTGTTATTTCTGCTTTCCTTCCAATTTTCCAATAGTTTTTGCAGATCTCTCTCAGTTTTGTGGAACTCCCCCAGAAAAAAAACCCAACTTCCTCCCCTCCAAAAAAAAAACCCCACACACAACCCCACAAACAAAGAAAACCCCTTGAAACAAAAACAAACCAAACCCCAAAAAAATCTAGCAGTGGAATAAAACTGTGTGGCAGTGTGCATGTACAAGAGAACAAAATTATGATTACAGTAGTAAATTTAATCTGGCAATTCCTAATTTTAGAATTCATGACTTTGTGACTTTAATTTTCCTTTAGTGTGGTTTGGGCATACAGTTAAATAAGTTGTTGCAAAAAGTTATGTTTTCTGATTGAGCTATGTGTGGGATATGTTATAACTTTTGTGAATTATCAATCCAAAAGCATTAATTTGTTTCTCTATTTTGTTACCTATATATTGATGATATATTTCCTGCATGTGTGTGTGGCTTTTTTTTGAGGTTTTAGGATTCTTTGGTTTGTGTTTAGTGCATACGTTAAAATATGTGCAATTTTTGTCAACCATGTAATACTGGGCTCTGAAGTTTAATTTTAGTTCAGGTCATGCTCACGCTGGTCACTTAAACACTAGTGGATTGTTAGTAGATGCAGTATATCATAAGGTATAGATGGCATTTGCCATGTGAGGGGATGTACGGTACTTTCAAAATTCACTCTTTTTTAAAAATTAGCCTTTATATTTTACAACCTTACTATGAAGACAGATGGTATGTGTACAAAAAATATTTATAGAAACATAAAAATCATAAGAACAGAAAAGAAGGAATCCCTCCACATCACATCTCGTTTCTAGTTGGTAAGAGTCTCATCTCTTCAGCAGGGACTTTTAAGTATCCCTTAATTTGAAGCGTATCTCTGTAAAACCTTTAGTTGAGCCAAGATAAGTTATGTGAGGGGACAGATTTATTGCTATTCCTCTGTGTGCTTGATTGTGGGCAGTCTCTTTGTGAGTACGGTTTCCAAGGGTGCAGGACAGGGTTGTATTTTTGCACGTGCAATGGTGCACTGGCTGCCTGTGACTGCTGGGAATGAGGAGCAGGGCAGGCTGAACCTGGTGTTGCCAAGCCCTGCTGGTGGGGCTGTCAGCTGGCAAAGCCTGACCAGCAAAGAGCCCCAAGAGTAGATGTCACTACACAAGCAAAATTGCAGCTTTTTGTTGTATTTCTGCAGCCAGGATCTAATGACGCAGCTTTCTGTCTGCTTGTGTAGCTGAACATTACGAGGAACTACTCCAAAAAGCCACCTGTGCTTGCATCCAGTGTAATTCCCACTTTTTCCAGGGTTTTTCCCCCTCCCCATCATCTTCTGCTTAATCCCTACCACACTTGCCAAATGTTTCCACCCTCTGTTCTGGGTAACTCTACAGATAAGAGACAGCCTTGGAGTAAATCCCTGTATCTCTTATCTATTCATTTTATGCTATACACAGGTTTTTCTGATACATTTGCTTCTAACAGCATTTGGTGTGTCTGTACTATTCACATATTTCCAGCTTTCTTGCCTGTAAATCAAGGCAGGAATAACATTTTGAGTTGAATGCATGTAGTCTTCAAGAGTTGTAGCCATAGATAATTCTTTTAATAAGTGAATCTTATTTAAAATGCTGGGCACAAATACCTTCTTTTCAGTTGGTGAAATTATCCCAGTTGACTGTGAATTACATCCAATTACTGTATAAACTGCATCATTTCTTCTAAGATGGAAGTTGCGTTTTAATTACATTTTTTCCTCTGCAGGAATCTGCTGACCTCATTGTCCTCCTGTGTTGAATCCAACTGTTGGCCTTTATCAGTCTTGCATTTTGAGTAGGATACCCTTGGAAGACTTGGGAACATCAGCAAGGCTGAATTTTTAAGGGGGACTGTTGTTAAATCATATATTGTTACATTTATGTTTGTTTTCCTAATGCAATCAATTGCAGTGTCCAGCTACACAAGTGAGTGATTTCTTGCTGATCTGACACCAGCCTTTGTGTTGAACCCTGTACTTAAATCTGCAGTTACTTCAAGTTTTCAAGCTGCAGCTTGGTAGAAAGGCTTGATGATGTAACTATTTTTGTTGGCAAGCCTAACACTTCAAGATGTTCCAGAGTGAATAGTGATGGAGTCTGTCAAGTGTGTTCTTGAAATCTCTGAAGTTTATGATGAGTGAATTCTGCCATTCGGTGCTTTCTTCAGTGATTAGCCTTACAGTGCAAATGTGGTCGACACATGAGCTTTCAGGTCAAATTGTTCACTCCCTTCCCCTTGCAGATTTTCATGGATATTTTGCTTTCATGTTTTTTGCTAAAATAAGTTCCTCGACTTCACTAAATAAAAGTTTGCAGAACTTGATGTAAAGTTGACAGGAAATGACAGAGAAAAGCATTTCTGAAAAAAAATTAGCAGCAAACTGCATTAAAGCTTGCCATGGAAAATCTTGCCAGCCTTTCCTGTTACCGGGAGTACCCGTCACAGACTGGGCATGGCTGCCAAAGGTTGTTTCCAGCAAATGCTAACAAACCCCAGATGAATTTTAGGTTAAATTACTTTAAATGCTTGTCTTCCGCATGTGTTTTCAGCTGGGGTGGTTAAACAAAGGCTTTGCAGAGATAAGTGTGTTCTGCTGTGAGGTCTTGTTTGGACGGGCTGTGCACATCTTCTGGACGGCTCCGCTGGCATCTGCTGCTTCCCGTGGGGATTTAGGAAGTCAGTGATTAGCAAGTTGCTGAGGAGATCTAGTTATAGCAAAAAAAGGAGAGAAGGGACTGGATTTTTGTGAGTGTTTTGGTCAGTGGTCAGCTCAGTGACTCTATTGGTGTTACTCCTCATTTTTCACTGTAGCGAGGGAGAACTTGAACTGGTACACTATTTTTATGGTAGGATTTAATAAAAAACAAAAACCAGATGAGTTGACAATAAAAACGTCCTGTCATTTCTGATCTTTATTGTGCTGATGATAAAATCAGTATGTGCTTTGCCTTGTCTGAAACCTGTTTCCTGTGGGCTTTGTCTGGTTAAGAATATTCTGCTAAATCAGTGGTCAGGTTAAAGTAATTTATCACTGTCTTGTGGCAGTTTCATTGAACTTCTATTAAGAATGAGAGTGGGATGTGTTCACATTTTTAGAAACTGAAACCAAGGATATGCTGCGACATCCAATCCCAAATTTTGAGATTGCAGTGCTGTGTATTAAATTTAAAACCGCCATGTTTCACACAGTCATTAATTTCTATTAAGTTCCTTGTGGCGTGTTTGCATTCCAAGCATGACCTGGGTAGGTGTTCTGCAAAGCACTGGAGCTCTCCAGTCCCACCAGCCAGCACCAGCAGTGAGGGGTGGTGGGACCATGCTCCAGCTCCTGCCCCACAGCCCCCCTGGTTCTGCCTCTGTCCCCAGACCTGCAGGAGTCTCTCTGTGCTCATACTGGCAAAGCTCAAAGTGTTGGAGGGATTTAAGTGGTGGTGAGGTCATGAAACAACTTGCAAAAAATGATCTCTCTTCTTGGAACTATTGCATGAATTCTATTTGTGTTATTTCATGTTTTTATAAACTCTGTCAATACAGATTCCTTCTCGTAGTGCTGAATGATTTTCCGTGTGTTCTCTTTCACTGGCAGATGCCACAAGCTTTTCTTTGGCATTCTTTTTTATCTTTCTTTTTTCCCCCTCACAAAAGATGAAAGAAAAGCATAAAGCTTTGATAGATTTAGTGCCTGTAAATCTGTGAAAGGTGCTACTAAAAATCTCAGGCTGAATGGCTGAGATACCAGTGAGGATCCAGTTAAGAACCATGTCTGATGTGGTCAGGAAAGGTCTCTGCCTGTTTGATGGTTTTCCTAACCCTCCAGCTCTCAGGATCCTGGGTTTTCTTGAGAACTTTTCCACTGTCATGCAAGAGAATGTAATTTCTGTTTTTCTTGTTTGAAGAGATAAGTTTGACAACATGACTAGAGCAGAGTGTGTATTGAAAGCTGTGGAAATACAGCAGCAAATGAAAGAACTCCAGTTTTACTCATAAAAAATTATTATTTATTTATTTTTAAGACAGTTTTGGGGCTTTTTGACATTTGGATTTCCCAATAATGAAATGTTTTAAAGCATCTTTGAGACTCTTAAACAGTTCGACTCAGCTACTTCATAACATTTCACTGCCCTTGAATATTTGCTCTGTATGATTTGAAATGTCTATACTTTGGGTTTGGGTTTCTCCTCCCCCCAACCTTTCCTTTGATTCTCCCAGGTAGGCTGTGCAGTTTGGTGAGCTCTTTAATGAATATAGTGTGCTTTCATACTTGCATTTTTCTTTCAATTTTTTTTTTTTTTCAAGGCACAGTTTTAAGAATTGAAATATTAGATACCTGGATTTATTGAAGTCATGGTGTTGGGTGAGGGGACCATTTTTTTTAAGAGTACTTCATTTTCACCTCTGGATAGCCGAGTTGTGTTTGAAATGTCTGAGGAGCAGGGCGTGTGTCCTCCAAATCATCTGTGCTTGTTTAAAGAAGCCACCGTGAAAAAGCTCCCTTTTTCCAGTTTCAGTGTTTCTTTAGAGAATTGGTTTGTTGATGAACCTCTGCTGGGGGAGCTGTTTATGTAGCCTAGTGCTTCTGGAGGTGCTTTCCAGGTGTAACTGAAAAAACCTTCTGTGGCATCACTAGTTTTACAGAGGGATCAATAGGGGTGTGCATTGGACTTTCTGGAGGCCAGGCAGGCATCCGTGCCCTGCTGTGACTGGAGGTGGGAGTCCATCTCCCCACTCATTTTGGAGGGGTGCTCTGGGGGTTTGCACTTGCTGTAAATCATTGGACCTGGCCAGAGTACATTCCCTGTGGGAGCAAAGCTCCTCTTCCCACCCCACTGCTCCTGTGCAGCATGCTCCTCTGGGTAGCTCTCATTCTTCTTCACCATAAGTGTTTTGGGGTCACAGTTAGGGCTGGTTTGGAACCACCCGTGGTGTAAATAAGGGCCAGTGCCCCCAGCTGCACTGGGCATACACTGGGGTGAAGCCACTTCACGTGGCATCAAGCCCAGAGCATTTAGTAAACCTTCATTGCATCTACATGTTAAAACACTCCTTGGGTACATGGTGCATGCTTCCAGTGGCTGTGGAGGTGAGCCTTGTGGGCTTAGCCCAGGGACTGCCACACACTCAGCTCTGTCCTGCTGCCAACTCTTCTGCTTCTTATAGAGAAGGGGATTTGGGCTGGTGGATTGAGACCTCTGAGCTCTGGTTTCATTGCAGGTACTGATAGCTCTGCTCCTCTTCAAGACAGCAAGTTTGAAGCATTGCACTTTAATTGTGTAAGCTAAGAGAGGTCTAACCATACCCTCTGGAGTCATGAAGACCTCTGGAAAATTAATGCTCTAATACTAGTTAATTGCTTTGAAGATATATATTGAAAATAAGCTTTCTAAGTATCTTGGTAAATATTGTTTCCTTTATTACAGCAATGTGTCTCATTTTATGGGAGTCATTTGCAGTAGCGCTCAGTTTGTGGTGATAAAGCAAACCCCTCGATGTGCTTTACAAGCTCCTGCCTGCACGGGGCTGGTTTGGCTGATGGCTCTTCAAAGCCAGAGGATGCTCACCCACATGTGCAGCTACACGAGCGAGCACCGAGCCCGTTTCCGTGCCTGCCTGCAGCCACAGCCTGCAAACCACACAGCCCCTGCAGATGTCACGTACGTCCCGTGGCAGGACGGAGCAGGTTTGCTCCCTTCTCGCAGGCTGTGGTTGCTGCAGAGCCCTCCTGAAGCAATGAGGAGGCAGCAGTGCTGCTTTCCCTGCTCTTGCACTGGCAGCGGTGCGACTGTCGTCAATCTCCATGTGTTCCCCAGCTGCCCCCACGGATGGATTCCCGGCTGTAGGCTGCGGCATGTGGGGATTTGGTCAGCAGCCAAGGTAAATGGAGGAGCCAGTGGAGGGAACTGAATAAAGAGCATGTGTTGGCACATGGACAGATGCACTAGTGGGGAGGTGTCGGAACGGGATTTCCACGGGCAGTCAGCTCAGTGGTGTTTGCCACCAGCCAAGTCCCAGCACAGCAGGCGGATTGCATGCCTTTGGGAGTCACTTTCCACATCCAAACCTCCCCAGTCTTCTCAGCTTAGGGGCAGCTTTTGCAGCGTGTACCACAGGAATCTGCATTTGATACTGAGACAGGATATTAGCCAAAGAATTAGATGTTATTAGTCAAGTATCTTGCACCATGAGGCTGTTAGTTCAGGGGGAAGTGTGGTTGCTTAAGTGCTTGCAGGAGCTTGTGTGGCTGAGATGATGTGTTGCACAAGCTGGAGCTTGGCAGAGTCTGAAGACGTCATACTCAGTACATGAACTGCCCTTATGCAGCTGAGAGGTGACAAAATGTGTTTGTTTCCACCTGCTTGAGGTTCATAGAATGGTTTGAGTTGGAAGGGACCTTTAAAGGCCATCTAGTCCAATCCCTCTACAATGAGCAGAGAAATGTTCAACTTGATCAGATTGCTCAAAGCTCTATCCAGCCTAACCCTGAATGTTTCCAGGGATGGAACATCCACCATCTCTCTGTTCAATCTGTGCTGGTGTTTTACCTCCCTCATGGTAAAAAAGAAAAAAATTATCTTTATATCTGACCTAAATAGACCATCCTTCAGTTTAAAATCATTCCCCATTTTCTCACCAGAGCCTTCTCCAGGCTGTACAACTTCAGCTCTCTCTGTCTTCATAGGAGAGAATCTTCATCTCTCTGATTATCTTTGTGACTTCCTCTGGATCTGTTTTGGCATGTCCACGTCTTTCCTGTGCTGAGGACCCCAGAGCTGGATGCAGCCCATCTCTATTAATATATTTCTTGTCTTTGAACAAGACATTGTCTTAGTTGTTGTTCTGAACGTTATCTTCATCCAAAGAAGATCCGTATGTTCTAGCTGTCCCCAAGATGTGTAATCTGTCTCTGCAGTAGTATTACATATTTTGAATGCCTCTCCTTGCTTTGCTTCAGAGTCATTTCTTGGTCAGTCAGCTTTTGAAGCACCTAAATTAAGGTTAGCTGTACAATTAAAATGAAGTGCAAACTGGTTTCAACAGAGCTGTCCTTACATGTTGCTGCCACACACACCAGTCAGTTGCTCTGAACTCATGAAAGCTAAGAGGGTGGTAGATCACAGGAATGTTATCGCACACTCAGCTGTCAGTTCATTCCCAAAAAACATGCAGAGTGGCTTGCTGTAAGGATTATTTTCCATAATTTAGGTTTTTATTGTTTTCCTTCTCTGTTGCTGCTTGCATTAATCTTGTATGTCCTATCAGTAAACCACAGTTCACAAGCTTCTTATCTCTCTTGTCTGCATCATATTGGTCTGTGCTGACTCTTGAGTTACGTGCCTAAGGACATTTTTAATCATACTTTCAGAGCACATATAAGCTGTTGCTTCATCTTGCATATTTCCCATGATTCTGAAGCCACCACAAAAATATTGTACCCTTTTTCTCCTGAGAGTTTGCAAGCATTGTCTGTATTAGTCATATTTTTCTTAATCCCCTGCCATGATGTGCAGACCTCAGAACATACAGTTGTATGAACAATTCAGATTATAGTTTTCAGGTTGTGAAGATCAGGGCTGTGGATGCTGAGAAATCAGTTCAGGGCAGTTGGTGTCTACATTTGCATCTTGCTCACAATTTCAGAGCTTTCTGGGGAAAGCCATGCTGCTGGACTTGCCCTTTGTGAGTCAGATCCCCTCTGAAACATTTTTTTTTTGCTTAAGAACTCCAGTGGGTGGAATTTGCAAGTGGCAGCCTTATGATCAATGCATAACCAAACCCAAAGGACAGTTTCCAGTTCCTTTTTCCAGTTCTCTCTGAAGAAGAAAAACTTGTCTCAAAATTTCCATCCCCCTACCCATCATGATCAAGGTTACTTGGGGATCTTTAAATGTGAACTGGTAGGAGTTTTAATCTCTGTGGGATCAAGTGTAGGATAAAACCTGTATTCTCAGTGTTTGTCATTTTGAGAACTGGTCTTGAAGACTTTCAAGTCACATTGTCATGGCATTTGCTGAGATTGTTACACTCATTGCTTTAGATAATGAGAGTTGGAGGTGCTTTTGTCCATTGACACTGAAGTTTGTTTTGAATTCAAAGTTTTAAGTAGTGGCTGTTTAAGCAGAGGTGGGACAGAACCCGTGGCCATATGATGAGTCACTACAAGTGGTGTGTGCACACACAATTAGTTTCAGAAACCAAATAGAAATGTGTCAAACTCCCTAGCTAAGTTTAGTGGACAAAGAATACCACCTGAGTGCTGAACAAAGATGAAACTGTCTGAGGAAGGAGAACTTAGATACATGAAAAGGTTTCATTGCTTTCCTGTGTCTGGAAATACCAAGAATAATAATTTCCACATGCAAAAAGGAAAGATGCTCACCTTTTTTGTCAAAAGTCCTCTTAATTAAATGTGGTCTTTCAGTTCTCATGCTGAATGCTTTGCCTATTGCAGCCATGTTCATGGTGACCTGCACATTTTGGAATATTATCATTACGGTACCGTACCTGTCCACTGGCAGAGGTGGGGAGGTGGGAATTTGCTTCCACATGTGCCAGAATAAGAAGCAACTTTCTTACACAATAACCCATTTTGAGTGCCCACTAAATCCATCACCAGTCACCTAGAGACATGATTAACATGAAGAATTTGGCCAGAAGAACTGTCTTTCTTCATCCTCACATCAGAAAAGATGACCCATGTGCAACATGTCTTTCACATGTGGTGTCTATGTAACTTACGTCTATAATGGTGCAAGAGAAAGTGATATTGTTTCCCATTTAAATGAACAGTTTATCTTTGCCTGTGCATAGACTAGTTAGACAGTACATTTTTATCTCTGAGCGATTAAAACTTAGTTTAGAAGACCACAGCAGTAAGAGAAATTGCATTGATTTACTTAGTATGGTATTGGTGATGGGTTGGTGTTCTGGGCACTGTGTTGAGGCTGTCAGATGCCTATATGGCAGTATCCTCAGCACAGTACTGTGGCTCAACCTTTGCTCAGATGCTTTTAGAAGAGTTAGATCCTATTGCCTGTTAACTTTTGTGATGAAATGAAAGCATAGATAAACAGGGGAGAAGCACCATAACTCTTTTTTTTCTGCATGTTGTCTGTTGGCTCCACAAAGTGTCCACCAAGAGTGGTCTGTATGTGGAGGTGGCCTTGCAGGCATCTCACTGCACGACCTGTTCCAGCTCTTAACAACAAGAATTACTCCCTTGATTACGTATTTCTGGGCAAATGAGCACAAAGTAAGTGACAGTTTTCCAACAGAGGGTACTCTCTGGGAAATCTGTACGCAAATCCCTGCTTTAATTTCACATTGTGTGCATATATATATATATAAACTCTATTTAAATATCTTAATGAAGCTCATAGATCACTCTTGGCTGGCTGTAGCAGTCCCTGTGGCAAGGGTCAATGGTAGTGTGTTGTTCGCTCATGGCTGAAGGCCACAAATCTACAAACAATTCAAATTGCAGAGTTCTGCCTTTTCACTAGAATTAAAATAATTGGTTACAAATTTATTTTATTTTTGAACTAGGAATTTAGTCTATTTTTGTTCCTTTTCTTCATGACATGCAGCTGAGGCAATGAAAACTTGCTTATAGATCTTGTAGTGTTGTGCATTGCAATTAAATTCCATGTTGTGTTTTTATGCTGCAAAATAGTGGTTTTCATTGAATCCCTGTCTTTTCCAAATATTATGAACGTCATAATTCTCTTGTAACTCCCTGTGGTTCGTATAATTGTTAATATTAAGAAATCTAAGCCAGGGAGCATTTTGTTATGTTTATTAATAGAAAATGTGATTGGAATAGGTACAACTTGAGTTAGTTTAGGAGCTGTAACCACCTGCTGCAAGCAATGGCTTCCAGGCTGAACCATGGGTTTGGTTTGTTGCATATGCCTGTTGTAGCCCTGGAGAAGATGCTGAGGAATAGGTTCCAGGGGCACTGAGAGCAGGTAGCTGTCATGAGCCCAGGTGGTGAAAAATGAAGTGGAGGTCTGTATGCAAGCGAGAGGAGGGAAGACATGATGCCATGAAGAGACATCTGTTTGGGGACTGTACCTGACTGAAGGAAATTGAGTTTATTTGACTATTGGGAAAATGGAGTTTGTACTGGTTTATTATTTGGGGGTCATTCCTAGCTAGGCTTTTGACGTTAATCAGTTTTGAAGATTTATATTCAATTTCTGTGTCCTTCATTGCATATATTGCTACTTAGTCAGCTAATCAGTTATATAATGTTGGCCCTCTGAAGCCCTGTCTGAAAGTTTCCAAATACCATTTGGTTTCTTTCAGTGTGCTTAAAACAGAAAAGGCTGAATAAAATCAGCAGATGAGATGTAGTTGGCAAGGCAGTTGCAGCTACCTGCTGATGATCATTATATGTCCCTGGTTTCAGTTGCTTCTGATATGTTTCAGTGGTATTTAGATTTTTCTAGGGCAGTCAGTTCCCCCAAAATGATTTAAAAATACCTTTATTTTTTTTTTTTTTTTAAATATGTTTCAGCAGAGTTGTCTCAGTTGTTTCTAAGACCAAGGCTAGGGGGGCAAAACTGGTCTGCGGTTGGTTCCTCAGCCTGGTTTTGATGCTTAAGTATTTGGTGAAGCTGTGCTTGGAGGTGAAGCAGCTCCACAGGGCGGCCGAGGCACTGCTGAGGATTTGTCTCAGTCGCTGCAAGGGCAGCAGTGGGAAGACGTGAGCCCATAGGGAATGGAATTTATTCAAAGCAGAGGATGGATAAGATGCGGTCATGTCAAAGTCATGCCGAAAACCACACTGAACCACAAAGATAAAATAGCGAGCGTGTTTATTCATTAACTACTGCCTGTTCAGTGCACTGGAGAAGGGTCTGACGCAGAAATGATCATATTCCTTTACTGCAGGGTTTTTGGTGTTTGTTGATCTGTGAGTGTCCTAGGTGAAACAGTGGGGATTAATAATGCAGAGTTTCAAATCTGCAGATTATGCAAAAAGAAAAACTGGGTTTGACCTTTAACCACTCTGAGAATAAATGTGCAGCTATTTGTGTCTGGGAAAAGTAATAGAAGGCATAATTTTCAAAAACTGTATGATACTTTAGGAATAAAACTGTGATCTTGATATAAAATTTAGAATGTACAAATGCATACTCTGCATGGATTAAAAAGAAGTATTAAACCCCTAAAATAATTTAAAAGTATTTTTCAGATAAACTGGTAGCCACGTAATGAGCTCATTCACATGAAAACAGTTAGTTTGTATTGCAGCTGGGTGGGGGAAGAGTGTGTCCCTCAGCTCATCCAATTCAATAAAACCTGAATTATTTGAAATGGTTCAGCCAGCCAATATGTGGGGCAAGTGATCATAAATGTGTGCTGGCAGCATAGTCTAACCTCTCTTCCTGTAAATTTTTTTCATTGTCTGTAATGATTTAGCCATATATATATGTATATAGATTAACCTTTACTGGTCAGATCTGATTTATTGTTGTAGGTGTCTATATCAAAGGTCTGAGTGGTGAAATACGTGCTATTAACAAGCCATTTCTATTTAGTAAGCCAAATGGAATTTTAGAAGAATGTAAAGGTTACTTTTAGAAAGGACTGTCATCTGGCTGGCATCCAGGGCTTCCAGTCAGTGACATTTTTAGGTAAATATTTTTCATTAAATATGTGGCAAAACCCCATTGAAGCACATACTGAAGGCAAAAGGTTACTCTTTGACTGAGGATGGGAGACTGGTGCCCTGGTCCCATGCAGGTCACAGCTGTCAGTTCCTGAACTCAGGTGTTTGCAGGTGAGGACATCTTGCCTGCTAAGGATACCCCAAGTGATGTACCAGACCTGGCTGGGGGGGCTGCAGGGGGCTGAGGGCATGTCCTGCTGTGGGGTTGTAGACAGTTCAGGAGATCACCATAATCCTGTACCATATACTTAATGAGTAGGTGTTTTTTCCCCTGCTGTGATAATCTGTTTGCTTAGTGCAGTCCTTAGCAGGGTGGGAGCGTAGTAAATTCTCGTAGTTATGGGATACTGCCCTAAAGCCAGTAAACAGCAGCTTGTGTTTCTAAACCATCTTATCGTTCTTTACTTTCATTAAGCACGGGCTTTCCTGGTAAGGGTGGAGTGGCTAATCTGATATTTATCACTGCAGGCAGTTAAAAGGAAATCCTAATTAACCTTTACTGTGGTCTCTGCACACTCCAATTTACCCAGAATTTACTCCTGGGGGGCTAAAATTGCGACCCTTACTAAGTCAGTAAGAGTTCTGCCAGAGCTGCCTGCATTTTCCTGCTGAAGCATGGCAACATGCAGCAGAGTTTCAGTTCTATTCCCATATGTCCATTGGCTCAGGGGTTTCATTGCAGTGCCTACATGTCATGTGTTCTTGGGTTTAATGCCCTGCTGACTGCAGACTTAACAATTGTATTTGGGTTACATTTATTTTATTAAAATATATACCCTACTGCCTTCCCAAAAACCTCTGAGGCTGATGGTTTAGTTGTTCAAAATTGAAGGATGGTGATGATTTTAGCTGCTTTTTGATAGCAGAATCCAAGGTTTTGGCATTCATGGAAGATGACTTAGAAAGCAAACAGCAAGCACCCATCTTTGAAGAAAGGCATGTCATTCTCCCATCAGCTGGCCATACCACCTTTGTATGGTCAGGTGTTTCAACAGTTTGAATTGCAAACCATCCTTATTTCTGCATGTATGGTTTGCATAAGCTTTTGCATAGGTAACTGGCTCCCAAGTGCGAGGCAGTGATTGCTTCACAGACCACAGGCATCCTGTCACACTCTCCTCAATCCTGTTCCCAGCTGTTCCCACCTGTGAAATGTGAAGGGTGCAGTTGGTAACTACAATGGGAATGACCCATGCTCCATCTCAGCACCATGTGTTTTCTCTGCTGGGTATTATTCATGCAGTTTTATATAAGCTGCTGATGTTCCAAAGTGAAAGGAGGAATTTTTGGCAAACAATTCCTTCTTCTGTAAAAAGCATATGAATCTTTGCAAATATTGAAGCAAATGGAGGAGGTGTTTTTTAGGGTATTCAAAATATTCCTGCCAAGTGTACTGCTTAGTATTAGTGCAGCTGCTCAGAAATGGAAGTGCATCAGTGTTTTTGAAATTATGTGTCTGACCCTCAGAAGCATCTGACACACGGTGCCTATGCCAAAGGAATGGTGGCACACAGAGAAAGCAATGGAAAAATATGCTCTTTTGGATCAGGTGCTTTGTACTGCTTTACTAGAGCTGCAGTACTGGGAACAGGAGCCTGTTTGAATTGTGGGTCTTGCAAAAGTGGGGGATTATGTTCTTGCATGGGGTTACTCATTTGCAATTTAACACTCAGCCTCTTCTCAAGAAGTCCAAACCAGTATTGTTACAAGAAGCTCACTGCTCATATGTGATAGTGTCTAATTAGCTAGTGGGGTTTTTTGTGCTGTTTTGTGTGTCAAGTACGGGAGGAGGCTGGACTGGGTTAGGAGAGATGCCATATCAGCTCCGATGGGCTTTTGGTCCGTGCCCACGTCACAGTTGCTAAAGGGTCAGTCTTCTGTCGTGGCTGGGCTTTTCAGGGGGCTGATAGTAGTGAATGAAGGAAATTACAGGCTCTAGGAAAGTATATTAAGCTATGAATCACTGAATCCTCTTGTTCTGCTGCTATCAGCTGACAGGTCTTTTTCCATAAAATAAAACCCATTAATGCATTCTTAGTCATTTATGGTGACTCAAAGGCTTAGACCTTCTTCAGAATCTAATAGGGAATTGTAGTACTTTTTAGCCAAACCCATTTTTTGCCTGAGTTCGTACTCCTGTGCATGCCCAGAGTCCGTGTTTATACCACAGCACATCCTTTCCTCCTTGAGTAT
This sequence comes from Xenops minutus, assembly GCA_035221455.1. NCBI lineage: Eukaryota > Metazoa > Chordata > Aves > Passeriformes > Furnariidae > Xenops > Xenops minutus. Next base: position 53,422,460 of record JAWWEE010000040.1, on the reverse strand, counting down.
GTGTCTTCTGTCTGTTGTAAGAGGCACCTCACAGTTAGACTGGGTACCATAAAATCCACATTTCTCTGAGCTTTCTCACTTGCTGGTACTGCCAATGTATTCATCATGCTCTTTTCTTCCATCAGGTTCCCCATGACCTCTCAACTTCTTGAGTGGAGGCACTGGGGACTGCATGTATTAGGTTGATTTGCATGCAGTAAAGAAAGAAGATGATATGGCGTTTTTTGTATCTGGATGTCTCCTATCAAAGAGTGTTAGAAAATCTTTCTCCCACACATTGCTAGTTCTAGGGCAGCATAGCTTAGATCAGGGTAATCTCAAGCTGATGGGTACTCAACATGAAATAAATGCGCTGTGTCAGCTCTAACATCTCTCTGCCAAAAAAATCACAACTCTCACTGGAAGTTTTATGGTCACTGTGACAGTGAAACAGCGTGACTGAGCAGAGCATGCTGTTGTGCAGTTTTCCTTTTGTGAAGTTGATAAAATGCTCCTTTGTGGTCAACAGGGCGAGCAGTGGTGAAAATCACAGGTAGGTGAAGGCATACAGTCCCCTCACTGGGGGACGAGGTGGGAACACAACTATTGCATCAGCTGCAGTTTGCTGTGCCATCAACACATCAACGTGTGTTGTTTGTCCAGCCCATGGATGCACTCCAGAAAGCAGCATCTTCTGCTGCTTGGCCAATGGCAATATCCTGGAAACCACTTCGGGGAACTAGGAGAGACCTTGGGATAAGCATGAGAGGATAGCTCTCCATTTCTTCTCTTGCTTGAGGACTGGCTTGCTTCATGTTCACCTTTTTTGTAGTTTGTATTTGTGGTGGTTTTGAGGATTTTGGAGTTTAGCAATTGATTTTGGCAGGACTAAGACTTTCTTTTCTCTATATTCTAAGAAAAATAAATGTGAAGCTGTAGTTGGTGATTTGGGAGCTCAGTTTCTATGTTTAGGGGGATCTAATACTCTGATTCTTCTTTGTTTTGTAATACATAGCCCAAACAATCAAATCCATCCTATGTTCCACTTGGTTGTGCACCATTTAACTGCTTGGTGCTAGCAGAATATATCCTAATTTAGTTGAATTGTTGTTACTTGTATGCCATTTTAAGCAGCAGTGATTGCCACTCATTATCATTAGGCAAAAACTATTGCTTTGGAAGGATCCTAATAAGGAGGATGTCCCAGTTAAGTAGAATATGTTATGCTAAGGAACTTGGCTACAAGGAAAGATGTCACAGTCACATGTTGTAATATAATTCTACTATCTCGTCTTCCTATAGCATCTGCTCTGGCATCTCATGGAGGTGCTCTTTGCTTTGGATGTTTTAGTTAGACTCTCAGTTCTTTAATTTTTAAGCCTTATTCATTTGCTTTTCTACTGATTTTCCCAGGAGAAAAAGGGTGATATCTTGTGGTTAAAATGCATAGCTAGAGGCCTTATGGTCTTTTCCTGGTTTCCTCTGACATTTCTAACTTCACCTTGAATTAGTTACTAAACTGTCTAATGCTTTACTTTCACTTTATCTATGAATTAGACATGAATTTTACCTTATCTGCATAACACCAGTGTCTTGAGACAAAGTGTAAGGTTGATAATGCCTATTAATGTCTTTGGGCAGTAGGTATTAAAGACACATGAAGTAGTGCTGCTTTAGTCTCTTGCATCTGATTCCTGTGCCTGGTCCACCCTTCCTTGTTTGGACTGCTCTGTCTACTTAAAGACTCTGATTCTGGAAACTTTATCTCACCACCTGGCTTTCCCAAGTGCTTTACATTTTCTCCATGCAAAGCCACTCCCTGTTATTTGACTGGGTTGGAATGTGTGGAAAGAAGACACTTTGTGCTCCTTGCCTTGAATGCTTTCCAGGTCTTCCTTTAACTGAAAGCACTGGCTGATATGATTAGCTTTAAAGTTTTCCCTGTAGTCTCATTTCTGTAAGGAGAAGTCAAGATGTTTTCCATCTGCCTTGCTAGACAAGTTGACAGGCTGAGCCCAGGAGTGATGGTGAAGGTTGTTTCAAAAAAAGGACACCATAGGGGTTTTTTTCCAAGTTTGAGCTTCTGTGTAGTAGTTTGTGTCCCTTTAGGTTCACCAGCATTTAGGTGCATTGGTGTCGGGATGCTGAGCTCAGGGTGCTGGTGATCCCATACCATCCCTCAAAATCTGCTGGGTATCCGGGTGGTGCATTGTCCTCACGTGCTCATGATTGCCACGACTGCAAAATATGGGGTCAGGGGAGCTTCTCTGCATGCTGGAATACCAACCTTGTGGGGTTTGCACCTAATTAAGAGCTTTGCTGTTACAAAGGCAGCTGGCAATACTTTTGACCCGTTTTATTTTTTTCCCATAGGCCTTGCTGTAGATCTCAAGAATCCACTGTGGTGTTGGAAAGTATTTTGGTACATGAGTTTGTGGAAGAACAGGGAGTTTTTTTATTGGATGTTTTGTGAGCTCTTGAACTCCACATAATTATTTATGAGAGCAGGAGACTGGACTTGAAAGACTTTCTAGTCCTGTGTTCCCATGTAAAAAATAAAAAAATTATGACAATTGAAGGGATTTCCTACTTTTAAAAGTAGTCTTGCTGGGTAAGGTTGGCATTTACTTGAGCAGCGTAATATGCAACTCTACCTGCTATGGACAGTTCAGGATTAACTATCATTTTCAGTCTCATTTTCCATAGCAATTTGCCTTATATCTGTCCCGCACACTTAGGTTCTATAAACTCGTAGTAGGATCTAGCTATTTCTTGCAGGGAGAGCATAAACTGTTTCTCAAATATATACATTTGCTTAAGATGGGAGGTCAAAGAAAATTTGAATTATTTTCTCTTTAAAGTAGGAGCACTTAAAGAAAAATCACAAGAGAACAGCAAAGCCTTCTTTCTACACTCTAAATTGATATAAAGAAGTCTGGCACTCTTTCCAAAGGAATGAATGGTGAAATGTGCAAAAAATGTTTTATGGTGTTTACAGCACTTACATTTCTAGTCAAAGCAAACACATTTGTGTTGGGTTTCTGCTAGATGCCTCAGCCATGGATCATTTGAATCACATTGTTCAGTGGGCATTTTTATTAATTTAATGTCGTTGGAAATTTGTTTTGTTTAGACCATGGGATTTGAATACTAAAGGAGAGGGAGGAGGCAAGGAATTTAAAATGTGGATGACATTAGGTATTGCAGGCCGATGAATGTAGGCAGTGCAGACTTCTTCTTGCTTGCCTTGTTCTGTCACTTTATATGGAGATAAATATATATATGATTGAATTCAGTGATAGTTAAGGTATCATTCGTTCTTGGTGATTTTGCTGTATGCTCAAGCAATACCTTGATTAAATGTTTAAAACTTCATGAAATATAAATAACAGCTTCAGATAGGGGAGGTGTGTGGTACGAAAACATGTTTACAATGGTGAGAAGAGGAAGGTTGGAGAAGTAACATTAGATATGTAGTAACTGGAATGCAAATTTCAGTCCTGAATTTCTCCTTCTCTTTCTCCTGAGATAGACTCATAGTTGAAAATACTGTTTAGGTGGCAAAGGTGATTTGGGACTGAACTACAGAATGAGTATGCAATATAGCATTGCCCCAAACTTTAGTACCTATCCCAAATAAACAGCCTTGCTGTTTTATTGCTTTGCACATTGTGGAGTCATTCATGGTGGTATACAAATGTCTGCTTGTCTTATTTTTTGGTGGTTTGCCCTTTGATCTGCCTGTGCATGGTGCAAATAGCTGTGCACTGCCAAGAGCAATATGCAGTCCATGGGAAGCCAGCAGCCTCTGTCTGAGAGCAAGTGAAGTCTGCTGGTGCTGGAGTGTGGGCACCATGAGTGCCAGCACTTCAGGAATCAAATGTTTGGCAACAGCTGGTGAATAAGTAAGTGCAGGTATCTGCCTAAATTGAGGAACAGTGGAGAAAGCTTAGGGGTTTTTTGATGATTCCCCTGCATTTAGGAGAGATTTGGGCTCCACACCCTCCCTGTCTTTCTCCTGCCCAGTAAAGCTGTAAGAGTCACACAACAGCTGCAGTGTCTGGTGTTGGAGTTGTTCTTGACTATGGGGTCCTTGAGGCTGTTTTGGGAGAACAGAGGCTCTGCTGGGGCTGCTGCTGGGCACTGAGTTGGGGATATCTGTGTGATGCACACACACTTCTGTCATGCTGCAAGGACAGCATTGGTAAGCTCTGCAATCAGCTCTGAGAGGACTATGCAGAAAGGCATGTATTTCTGTGCCAAAATCTGCTTTGCAATGGAGGGTGGTGCATCGACCAAGCACAGAGAGGTGGGAATGTTCATGGGAAAACTGGGAAAGACTTACCAGGTACACCAGTCTTTGGATGAGTTTGCTTTAAGGTTTAAAATAGCTGCTTCTTTTATAAGTTTGGGGACTTTGACTCTTCACTTTGTCGTTTTGTGCAATACTTTTTTGGTTTGGGATTTTCAACTCCTTAGGGACTGAGCTCTGGCTTGTGTTTCAGCTGAGCCCAGAGAGCAGGAAAAATGTGGAGTATATTAATTGTGCATCGGAGTTTCTCTATGATGTTGTTTTTTCTCCAGAGATTTGGGAGGGGGAGCATTAAGAGCTTGTCAATGTGATTTTTTTATTATTTTTTTTTTTTTTTGGCATCCTGCTGATTTTAAAATGTATGCGTTTCTCTTTAGTCTTTTACCTACAGATTGCAGAGTACTCTGAGGCCAAGGGCAAAGAGAATAAAGCAATTTTGGGTATGGCCCATTCTGGATATGACTCCTTGCAGTCAAGTCCTAGGCAGATCCATGCCCCAAGGAGGGTGCACACAAGGGGAAGCACCAAGAGAAGTGACAAAGTTCAAATACTCTTGGGTGCTTTGACTGCCTTGCCTTGCTCCAGCAGTTCACAGCAGTCAGAGGTGCTACGTGTGGCTTCTGTACACTGCTGGGTGGCACAGAACAGCCAGGGATGTACTGAGGGAGTCTGGCTCTGTAATCAAACAACTGACTTCTTAATTTCCACTCTAGCGAGTCGGAGGGAAGAAGAGGAATAAAATAATGGGCAAAGAAGCACACAGGGTTGAGTGACCATGCAGAAAGGGAGGACATGTGACAGTGCCAGCTGAGAGAAAAGACAGGTACTGCTGTTCATTTCTGAAGATACTGCACAGAAATCTTTGCTGTGGAATGACAGGTAGCATCAGCAGGGACAGCCAGAAAAGGAAGGGGGGAAAAGTCCTGTTTTTCAGGCCACTGGAAACTCGAGGTCCTCACCTGTTTTTCAAGTTCAGCACAATACAGCTGAAAACACTGCTGAAAAGGCAAGTGAATAATACCAATTGGCAGAGAATTAAAATAAGGAAGTTGAACTGTAGCCAAACCAGTGAAAGCTTTTGAGAAGTTTCTATCTATAAAAAAGATATTTATAATCACAAAGTGTTTATCTTTTCCCCCTCCATCTTCAATTTTGCATGCTCTCGTCTTCCCTGCCATAGCCTTTCATCAGGGAATTTGAGCTTTACATCAAACATGGATTAAAAAAGAGTGAACTTTTCTTCAAAAAAGGCATTTTACTCTCTTTAATATTTTTTGGGGGGAAAACAGTCGAAGCTAGAAGATTGACAGAGTTGCATGCCCAAGCCATAGAATTCCCTTTCTCCATACTTGTGAAAAACAGATTTCATCCAGCAAAATTATGAGTTATAAACAAATCTTCCATCACCCACTGGTCACTGGCTGTGGTCAATTATAGTTTTGAAGCTGGCATATCAGATGTTTGGCTATTGTGCGTCTTTGCTAATCTCCTACCCAAGTGAAACCCTTTGGCATGACACATCCTAGAATTTGTTACATTTTCTAACAATGGCACATTTTGCATTTCATTAGCACTTTTCTGTCCAAGAACCTAAGAATATGCTCCCCTTGCCAGAGAACAGAGTAATTAATCATCAGGGCTGTTTGTAAGGAAAAGGCCTGGCTGTGGGAACAGAGTCATAGATAAAGTAGAGAATAAAATGTCTATATACCACTGCATAAATCACTTGGAGAAATATCTTCTGTATGTATTATGATTTTAAACCATTTGAATTTTTTTTGTTTGCAACGCTATCATAAATCAATATTTTTTCCCCCATACTTAAGGTGTGTTTTCCTAGGAAAAATTACCCAATTAATTTTTAAAGATGCCATAAAGCTGTTTGTGCTCTATTTCTTGTTTTTAGAAATCTCTCAGATCATTTTCACATCTGTTTTCTGCAGGGAAGGCTCTTCCAATTTTGACTTAATTTCTATCCATTAAAATTATAAAGAATAATCTAAAAAAATGAGAAAGATTTCCGAGAGAGTACTTATTAAATATGCAGGCAATCCTGCATTTTAACTCCAGGTGTTGTACTCCTCGAGCTCTGTATATCCACAGAATATAAATGTTGATCACTGCACCAAGTGTTTATGCTAGTCAGCCACTGAGCGATGGCAGGAGAATTTGAAGAGCTTGTTTGATAAGCTGTTGTTGCTTTTCATTCCTTACCTTTCTGCTTTGAATTCTTCCCTCCCTTTTGCTGAGTCAGATGTGCTGCTCTTTCACTCCAGAGCGACTTGTGTTACTCTCTCATGACCTTCTACACGTGCATGGGGTTGTTACAGCCCTGGGACCGGAGCCAGGGCTGGGAATTACATCTGTTCCTGCTCCTCTATCTCCAGCATTCAAACAGGCTATTAGGGATTTTGTTCTGGTGCTGCTGCTGCGTGCAGAGGATGATCCTGATCCTGCCTTAGGTTGCTGCCTCATGGCCATGGTGGACAAGACTTCTGGTCTTCATTTTCCCAGTGTATATTTATATTCTTTCTTTTTCTTTTGAATAGGCTCACCGAATGTCTATCACCTCTCTCCTCCCGGAATGGGTGTTTTTAGGTCTGTGCTGCAAATATGACTTGTAGACTGAACTGTTTCTAGGGAAGAGAGAGATGTGAGGAGGGAATCCAAGGCAGTTTGGTGAAGCTAACAGGATGTCTGAGAAGCGTCTTCTCTTGGGTGAATTGCCTGGTCTTTCAGTGCTCCAAGGCAGGGATGTTTGTGGGGCTGTTCCCTGAGATAAACAGGTTAAGGTAGCTGTTCTGCCCTGGACCTCCAGTGTTATACCTATGGGCAGAATTAGTGGTTGGTAGAGTTGGACATCATATATTTACTGGGCTGGGAAAATAAGCAAGTTGTTCCCTTGAATTAAAACACTAAGTATATACCTCTTCCTTAATGTGTTTTGCATGGTCTCCTTGGCCTATAAGGCCAGAACCTCCTGTCTGTGCTTAAAAGGAAAGAGTAGCAAAAACAAATGGAAAAACCACATTTCCTACTCTGGTTTCTTTTCAAAGGTAATTGTTGCCTATCATGCATTTGGAGATAAAATGCAATTTAATCATCATAAAGAGATACAGTTTCACTGCCTGGATCTCCACCTGTGTTTGTCCCAGAGTGATTGGGAAGGTGATGCTGTCAAATGCATACCCATTGCTGACTGTTTCCAGACCTTAGGAAGGGAGCAGAGCTTGCTCTCCAAGCTGGACCAATGCATCTGTTACTCAAGGATGGCAATGCAGTGTTTGCTCTTGTAAATAAATTATGTTTTTTAGCATGACAGTGGTTTTGATGAATAAATATATGCCCTCTAGCTAATCCTGAGGGTTTAGATGTTGTGGCAGAAAGTGACTTTTGTGCCTGAATGAATGCGTGTGTAAATCATTTTATGTCAGTAGCTTTAGTTTTGCCCTGCACCATAAAAATTCACTGCTCTAAGGGCTTTTGCATAATGGGCTTTTGAAGCCCAAGCAGCTCACTTGCTGGGAGCTGTATTTACAAAAGAAATTCAATCAGCCCATCAATGACACTTCTAACATCTTGATACTGTCTGTTATTTTGGCAATTGACAGTGGAATTCCCCTTACAGGAAAATCCTCTAAATGCATTGTCTATCTCATATGTAATTTTAAAGCAAGTCTTTAAGAATTTTGAAATACGATTAGATACCGTTTTCTAATAATTTTGTATAGGTTTGGAGTAGTTTCTAGGAGGCTTCTTTGGAACACTCTTGAACTCCTCCTGGGGCAATCCTCCTAGGATTTTCTGTAAGAATGATCCCTAGGTGGCATTGTAATTGACTTGAGGGTATTCCGAAGAGCTAACAAGGGCCACTTCTGCATGAATCATCTGTGACATTGAGTTGCAGATGTTGGTCATCTTTGAGCTCTGTACATACAGACTGTGTCTTGTAATGCCCCCAAAATGATGTGGTGTTGGCAGCAAAGTCATCCATACTGGCTGAAATGACACCAGACTTCTCCTTTCTTTTTATCCACTACAGGTGTTCTCTGCCTGCCGGACAGCTTGAACCTCCACAAAGACCAGCAAAGGTCAAACAAGCCTGGGGAGGTGCAGATGTTCAGCCAGTCAGAGCTAAGGACCATTGAGCAGTCTTTACTTGCTACACGTGTGGGGAGCATTGCTGAACTCAGTAAGTACAAGGCTTTGATGGTGTTTGGATTTCTTGCCTTGAAGTAAGGCAAAGCCAATTGCATTGCCTGGCTCTACAGAGAGATGAGAGGGCATATGTAACGTTGAAGGAGATGTTGGGGTAGATCTGGCTGTGTTCATGCTCCATGGCTAGTTTGGAAGCTGAAGCCATAGGAGGAAAGTAGTCTTGTGCAGACTCAAAGCAATGCCTATGGCTTGTTGATATACACTGCTCTCGCTTTTAAAGGTGAAAGATGCTTTATTTCATCTTCCGTGTGTTCTGTTTGAGAGCACCGCACAGCCTGGCCAGACTTGCAAATGTCTGTTGTATTGGTGTTCTGCCTCATTTCAGTAGGATGTGTGTTTCATGATGGACAGGCAAAAAGCTGAAGGCTGCAATAGGTAAAGGAAATATTGTCACACATTTAAGGCAGAGCTAGTTCCACATGTGTTAGAGCAGATCCTTCACTTGCCTTTCCTTCTCCAGTTCCAGCAGAAGACAGCCTCCCAACCCAAACCTGCACTAGAGGATTTTGCTCCTGAAAGATAAACATTTGCTGTTTATCGAAACACCTTTTTGAGAAATATGGGAATCCATGATATTTGTTAAAATCTGAAAATTTTGCTTTTGGCACAGATAAATGGTAGGAGGCAAACCCCATGTGCATCCTTATGTGACATGGAGATAAATTACCAAAAGTGCTTTATTTAAACATTTTTTTATTAAGAGAAGTGTTCCAATCACGTGTTTATGGTCTAGTTAGATAAAGCTATCTGTGGGAAAACAGGAACATACAGACAAAAAAAAGCATGGGTTTTTTTTTCTGAGGGTTGTGAGAAATACTATCAAGCATTTTTTTTTTCCCCGAGTTCTGTTATGAAATTCTGGGGAGAAATTAAAAAAATACTCAAACCCACAGAGAAAAAGGCTACCCAACTTACTGTTCTTATTACTGAATTTTGTGTTACCAGCATCATAAAGAACATGTATAGAGATCTGATGTTCATTTTTTGGCTCTTTGTGTAGCAATGCAATTCTCCTCTGTAGCTCTGTCATGAACCATCATCATGGTTCAGTTTTGTGCTGTTCATGAGCCGTGTGGATGCACCATGGATGTTTGTCTACAAGCCACAAGATGAATTCCTGTTTTCAGCTTGCTAATTTTAATTTGCTCTGGTAAAACGTCAACAAGCCAAGAGCACTTACACGCCTTGGTGTGAAGTGTTGCTCCGTCTTTGGAACCAGGTGTTTGGTGTTATTCAAATTAAGTAATTTATGCTCATTTATTTCACGCACATGAAACACACAACAGTTCAGTCTGTGTGCCAGCTAAATTATGCATGAAGCTCTCTTTCTTAAAGTACATATGGCTGGGTTTTAACAAATAAGTAATTTGTGGGTATTTCAGGATGGGTGGATTTTTTTATTCTGCATTTTTCTTGGACCTTTGTACACAACCCAAAAAGCCAGACCCCTTAGTTAGAGCACTCCCTCCCCTTTTAAAATCTGATTTCCAGAAATCTGACATCTCTAAGTGTCCTACCTCAGATTGAAATGCTTGGTTGGTAGGGTTTGATTTCTATACATCTGTTGACTGCAAACACAGGCAAAACACTCTTCGGGGTGGCTAGTTGGGAGAACAGAGCACATCAGTGGGAGTTGGATGCAGCTGTCGGAGAGGTTGGCACCTCCAGCAGGCTGGTCGCCCTCCAGAAAGCCCTCTGGCCAACCATCAAGGGATCCTCCCTGGCCACTGCAAGCAGATGCATGTTGGGGAAGCAGCAGTGGGAGGAGTGGTAGTTGGCAAAGCTTGCCAAGATGGATATGCTCAGCTGGGTAGAAATCTGTGCTGTGGAGCAGTGCTGGTGCAGAGTTCAGAACTGAAACGTGAAAGGAGGTGCAGCATGTTGGTGGGCAAAAAGTTCTTAATTCGGAGGAGAAATCTTGAAACGGAAGGAAAAGGGAGGGATGAGGGGGTACAAGTTCAGTTCTTGTGTATCTGTCTCTGACATGAGCAGATGAGCCAGAGGTTACAGCAAACCCTGTGCCGTGGAGGATGGGTGGGGAACCTCAGCCTTGGAGGCAGAAATGCAGAGCAGTGGGGAGCAGCTGGGGGGAATACCTTGGGATCTTAAAGGCATGGAGAGAGTAGGCAAAGGAGGATTTATTGTTGCCTTGGTGGTGTGAGAGGGATGGAGAGCTTTAGAAGTAATGTTGTGGCAAAGAGGATATGGCAAGCATTGGCATGGAGAAAGTGAGATATGAGGGAAGGATTAGATACAGAAAAGCCCCTGCTCTTGTAGGGATAAATAAAGGTGATGAGGAAGGCTCTGGATAGGAGGGAATTAAGAGGATAGCCCTTGTGAAGAGGAGGAGGTAGCAACCAGAAGTGGGGGATAAAGAAGCTTGGCCTGTGGACCAACAAAGCAGGCTGTCCTCAGGAGTCTGTCTGCAATGTCCTATCAGCTTGCAGTATCCCAGGAGCCAGGACTTTATTTCTGTTCTCTTCAAAAGAGTATGGAAAACAGGGCAAAGACTGATCTTGCAATAAAGCAATTTAATTTTATCTCAGGAAAAAATTAATTTAAAAGGTAATTCTAATTGAATGAGATTTCCTATAGTTTATTGACATTAATAATTAAAGTATTGCAAGTACACAAAATAACTAGAATTAACAAGTGCCTGCATGCGGAGCACAGACTTCCCCTGCTCTTGGTTCTACCCTGCATCTTTGCATGCAGCAGCGTGGCCAGCTGCTGAGCTGCTGGAGGCTTGAAGACTGGGAAGCCAAATCTGTCCCCTGAAAGATGACAGCTGGCAAACGGGGCCTGTTTTCTGCCCAGCACCTCTATTTCAGCTCACGTCATCTTAGTCTCTTCACAGTCTGTCCCAGGTGAAAAATACGTTCACAAGGTGAAAAGCCTTGCATGATGTGGTACCTTCACCATGCCCTACTCATGCCCTTGTGTGTCTGCATCCTTTGTTATTTCATATATTCTGTCAGTGTATTAGAAAAGACCATTTGGGAGAGCTGCACCTCCTTGGGGGGTGACAGTGGGCAGGAGAAAATCAGGGAAAATTAGGATGGCAGACAAAACCATAGAGGGGGAGGGCAGCACTCCCTGGGAATGCAGCAAAGGAGGGGTCAATCCAGGCTGCCATTGAGGAGTCCTCATGGCCAGACAGGTGCAGCTGGATTCATGGATGCTGCTCTGGTCCCTACCAAACCCAGTGTGCCTGGTGTTCTGCTCTCACCTCCCAGGCTTAGCAGGGACCAGGTTCTGGTCCTTGCTGGGACAGCCCTGCCCTGACTGGTGGTGACCAGGTGAGGTAGTGTCGCTGCTCCTGAGGCACTTTCCTGAAAATAGGAAGAAGAAGTGATGTTGCTGACTTAGGGAAAAAAAAAAATCAAAGGAAGGCTTCATCTCCAGGACATAGGAGAAGAATGTAAATAGACACCTAATTCTGCACCGCAATTACAGCCTTACTGCGTGATTCCAAGGCAAAGGCTTAAAAAATTAATGTGAAACCTTATTCATTAAAATATAATGAACACGGCACAAAGTTAAGGAACAACAATAAATCTGGCCTATGCTCTATTGGCATTTAGTATTCAGGAATTGTAATTGTCTACTACAGTGTGTTTTAAAATAATGTAATTTCATTTGAAATGCTTATTATAGAGAGAACACTGGGAAGAACTGAAGCACAGCAAAAATAATGGGATTTTAAACAGTAACCTCACAGTATTTCACTGTTGAAACTTAGAGAAAATATTTCACAGGACTTCTCTTTCCATTTTTTCCCCCAAATTTTTCTCTGAAGTTTCCTGTATGTCTAGACCAGACCTAAAAGAGAAGGGGAGTAGATCTGTTTGGGTATTTTTCATTAACTTTTTGGGATTCTTCTAGATTTCTAGTTCTTCTCTTTCATTTCTTCCCCCTTCAGATGGGAAAAAATAAGTAGACTGTATAGAAAAAGACAGGAACATTAGGGTGAGCTTTGGCTGTGGAGAGATCCTATGACAGTGCATTTTGACCTTTGAATATTTTTCTTAACTACTTTATATGCATGTTTGCAATCCACAAACATTTATGTTGTATTTGACTACGTAACGCTCCAAGACACCTATTTATTATCCATCCAAAAATACCACTGCTGGCTTGGAGACCAAATGCAGAAGGGATGAGGCTCACAACTGAAGTCATTGCTGTTTTGCTGGATGGAGGAGGAGCCTCTTTCTCTTGTGTGTGCACATAGGTTGTACCAAGGGAGAGGAATGCTCTAAGGTGTGCTGTGCACCAGTCCTGGCACCAAGAAATATTCTTCTCTCACTGCCTTGGGGTAAAGACTATAAGATGTTAGTGCATGGTCAAGCTGGGACTACCGTCCTGTGCTGAGGTGGGTGTGTAGGGCTGTAGAAGGTTGTGTCTCTCAAGCATCACAGAGGGATAAACTGTGGCTTAGGATGTCATCCTAGGCATGTCTTCAGGTTAGAGCAAAAAACTCTTTGGAGATTGCTTTGAGTGGAGAGATGGCCAGTCTGCTATGGCTTTCCTGGGTGAGAAGTTTGCCACCCAGGTTTGTGCAAACTGTTGTGACTGGTGGTGGTTGTATTAATCTGAGTGTTAATCACAGCTATTAATCATTTTTATTTTAAACTATGATAACCTGAAGATGTGGATGTGACTTCACACTGCTGATCTCAGAGTTTTTTTGCTTTTGAATGGTGTTTAACTTAGAGCAGTTCCCAGATGTGATGTTCAGGCTGGTATTTCCTCCCTGTCACCACTCAGGTCTCAGCAAGGTTTCCCTTTTTGCCATCGGAAAAACACCACCCTTCATCCCCTTTTTTCATTCCACTTCATCCTCTCTTTGTCTCTGCATTGCTGAATGTATATATTTCCAGAATAGCGGCCTCCCAGTAGATCTTGGCATGCTTTTCAGGATGAAAGGAAGGGTTACTGCTCAAGTGTAAGTAGGAATGTGATTGCACATACTGATACTGTTTTTCATTTCTCCTCACATCCCCAGCTGAGGAGATGATGAAAGTCGGCATCCCCTCCCTTGCCTTTTCATCTAGTCTCAATTCTCTGCAGCCAACAGGAAGGAGCACTGTAGGAGCCCTACAAATTGATTCATGTGCTCTAAATAAGAGGTTAAACCTAGGCTTAGAAGAAAATGCCAGGGTAAAGGTGCTTGCTGGAAGGGTGGCATCTGAAGGAGTGTTGTCACAAGTGCTCTGCTTATTTACTGCCAGAACAAAAGCCCTGTTTGTCGCATATATTTCTCAGACTAAGCATCACCATAGAGGAAGACCAAAGTTTATTCCCTGTGAACAGTTTGATTCGTGTAGCACAGTGCTGAGCTAAGCAGAGGTACTAGCTGAAACCTGCAATTCAGGTGGTAGTGCTCCCTTCAGTGTGGGGTTTGGCTGTACACTGACAGCTTGTGTGTCACCTCTCCAGATAGGGTGATACTTTCTGCAGTTTTCAAGGGCTCACCACTGGGTTGTTGCACAAGATCTCTATGTCCTAGCTCTCCCACCACTTTCTGGGCCTCTAGTTTGCAATCCCTCCTTGCTGCTGCCCACAAGTCATCTGCTGTGTGTGTAAAAGTTAACAAGAGAAGTTGTTGAGATGCAGCTCAAAAGAAAACCCGCCAGCAGAGAACACAAGGCAGATTAATGCAGTGCTTAAATGCTAGGTAGTCTCTTGCCTCCATTCAGGGCTAGCTGGCTGCAGGCTTCCCTAGCTGTTCCTCCACTCCATTCATTCCCCTTGCAGCCCCCTCTGAGTGATGGACCATTGGCTCACAGCCTCCATTGGCTGGCTGTGTCTGTGCACAGGAAGGGTTGTGGGTTGCTTAATAGCTCCAAGCAATGTCCTACTTTTCTTCTCTTCCCCCTGAGATACCCACTGTCATAAACCATAAGGCAATACATTTATCTATCAGTTGAAATGAAGCATGAGGGAGGATAATTTGACAATACCAGTCTACACCCTACTCAGCCTTTATCTTCCCATTGACCGCCCTGTTGACCAAGGGAGTGGATTTCTGTCTTGATTTACAGGGGCTGGACATGGGCATCTGTCGCTTGTCTGTGTCCCCATCTGCTGTCAGTGCTCCTCTGGGGGCTCCTGACTCCCCCCATAGATGAGACTCAGCCCCTGTTGCCTTTGGGTGGCAAGCCCTCGTTGGTTTTGTTCCTCCAGGGCTTCTACCTCCTGCATTTAAGCCCGCTCAGATCTGATGGTCAGAGGCAAAAGGCATTGCCGTGGTGGGTGGGGGTACTGGAGCACCAACCCTTCCCCAAAATACCAATATATTGGCTCAGAACTCCTCCATGTACATCACCTTTGAGGAACAGGCTCCTCTTCCCCCCAAACCCCTGCATCACAACACACTTGGGATTCAGATGGCATCTTCCTTCCCTTAGGTTTGCATCCTCCCTGTCCCTGCTGTGCCAGGCCAGGGTGAACACTCTTCTGGTGGCCTGCTCAGCCATGGGGGGCTCTTAAATTCACAGTTTGAGGATATGGGTCTATGTCAGGCCAAAGCAAATCCAGGAATGGTGGTCCATAAGGCAGTGGCAGCCTGCAGAGGGAAGGCTCTGCCTTAGATTGGTACGTGAATAGCTCATCCAAGTCAAAGCTTGTTTTGTTTGAAGTTGGTGTGGCTTAGGGTGAATAAAACACAAACATCACGCTTGCCACGTTGGATTGGAGATTTTGAACGTAAAAGTGTTGTTATAATAGGTATGTGAACTTGAAAAGGTTTAATTATTATTGTGGCTTTTTTATGGGATGTATCCAATCCCTAATTTATCAGTCTTCAAAGGCTTTACAAGCACTAAATTGCATACAAACACTTACTCTGTAATATAAATAGAAGCTTCTTGTGATGGTGGGGTAAGTGAAGATAAAAAGGTTAAACAATCTGTGGGAGGCCATGGGGAAGCCTCTGCCAGGAAACGGGCTGCTTGCATCCCAGTCCTGTCTTCTGAGTTTGGGACCACAGTTCCTTCTGCTCTTCTGTGGGAGAGGGGAATGGCTGTTAGGAGAAGGAAAGGTTGCCTGGGGTGGCAGATTCACACAGGGGCACAGCAGAGGCCAGCAGAGGTGGCAGAGCTGGGGAGGTTTCTGCAAGGTGAGCTCAGAGGTGGATTTGTTGCACGTGGGATGCCCCACTGAGTGTGGGTTATGGCATCCCGAGTGCACCCACAGCCTGAGGCAGCTGGCTCTGGAACATGGAATATACTGTGTGCCAAGAACGTTTTACCTTTATGTTTGAAGACACCTTGTGCTAAGAGCACTCACACAGTGAAATACATTCTAAACACTTTTCTAGAGTGCAGCCACCCTAACTCTGTGCACTCTTTTCCTCATATAGGTGAGTTGTCTTGAGTTAATGGTAGAAAACCTTCAATAAATCATTTGAGGTTGGGTCTTGCTTGAGCAGTTTTTGCTCTGCTGACTTCTGAAACATAGAGATTGTTGTACCACCGGAGGCAGAGGAACATGGAGGAACAGTGGAGCTGAAATCAGGAGCATTGGGATATCTCAGGCGGCAGACTGAGAGGATGGCTGGAGGCAGCTGCTGTGGTACAGGAGACACAGTTCATCCACTCATACTCACCTGCACTGATGTGTGTGCAGGTGTGTGCTGGGGGGAACTGTAGGCATGCAGAAACCAGAGGAGATGGAACGGGAAAGACATTAACTACTTTTTGGGAAGGATGCAGAATAGCTGTGGCTAGCAGGTAGCAATATGATTAAATAGACCAATGGTCTATTGTTGGGTTATAGTTCAAGTTTTCAGTAGTTTCCCCAGAGCTGGTCGTGAGCAAAACTGTAAATCCAAGATTTTATATTGAAGTGTGCAATGAATCCAGGTCAAGAAAATGAGTTTAGCACCTGGCTCACATGCCTGTAAGGGAGGCAAACTTTGGAAACTACTGATCATGACACGGAGTTTGCAGCTCCCTGATGGATACTCCCTCTTTTCATGGTCTGAACAGGACACAGGAGGATGTTAAGAACTCTGAAAGATGGATACAACTCCAGTCTATGGCTCTGGCCCCCTCTTTGCAGGAGAAAATGTTTACCCAGGTAGCACAGTAAAGCAGTAACACTGCTGCTATCAACATGCCCCGCTGCAGGGCGTGATTCCTGAGTGCAGGCTGTGCACATAGGAGTCATAGATAGCTGGAAGGATGACCAGACCAGTGTTGTAAAACTGAGGGGCACTGCCTACATGATGCTGCTTTGGTAGAAACGTGGCCTTCTGCCTTACACAGTGCCCTAAGGGGGTGTCAGATGAGAAGAGAATCGTGATGGAAACACATCTTCTTCTCTCCCCTGGATTTTGAAGGAAAGACACAGGTCAAAAAAAACTGTGTGACTTGTTTTCAGTGGGGAAAAATATCATTGTGAAGTTGTTCTGGCAGTTTTAGAACACTTTTCTGGAAAAATAAAAACTCGAGGTAGGTGTCATAGGGAGTGGCTGTGTAAGGATTGGTCCACTGTCATTCACCTCAGGGTTGTGACTGTGCAGGCGTACACCCAGCTGAATGGCTTTGGCTGGGGAGGTTTATCCCTTTGAAAGCAGTCAGCCTGCTCCTAGGCAGGCAGGATTGCATGATCAGGTCCATCATGACAGATTAAAAAATCCCACAGGAAGCTTCTCAGACACGGGCATTGGGCATCTGTCATTTTCGCTCTCTTCCTCCTCTTTTTCCTTCCTCCATGCCCCTCCCTATTACAAAATTGGAAACAGATGCGTTGTTCTTTAAACATTGGGCTGTAAAGTAGTTAAAGCATTGATAATAGCTTTTATTGAAGCCAAACCCAGTAAAAAAAAAAGCTTCACTGGTCACTGCAAAGAAGGCTCAAGCTGCCCACTTGCATGCTGTATGTTGCTGTATGTTGTATACCACCCCCATAAGGATGGGAGCAGTTTCCCTTTCCCTGTCACATCATATATTTGGCTTGAAGTCAGTGAAGCTGTTCCTTAAATATTCAGTATTGCCTTAAACCAGGCCCGTGTCAAAACATGCGCATTACATAATATTTTCAATCCTTAAATCAAATGTATGTGGACCTTGAATTCACAAACTGTGCTGAACTGACAGCAGCAGCAATGGGTGAGCCCTGCTTTAGTCATGGAAAGGATGAAATGCTGGCAGCTCTGTGCACTGTGGGGTTGGGATGGTTTCGTGGCTTTTTGGTAGCCAGTGTGCAAGGCATGGCATTTCTCCTCTTGGCTAACAAGCTGCCATGTGGAGCCACGTTCCTGGAGCCCTTCCCCATCCAGAATCAGGGCTGCAAGGCAGTGCCAGCCTGGGGCTTGCCACTGCCTTTGCTGCCCTCTGGAAGCTTGTCCTCTAGTTGTGGCTTCCCAGATTCAGCAACAGAAATGTCCTCAAATGTCCCCCCACTTTTGCTGTTCTTTTTCTTTTTTCTTGTGTTTACCCTACACAGTGTGGTGTCTTCATCTCCCTGGCTCTGCCTGCAAAACAGTTTGTGTGTTGGCTCGCCTGGCTTATGTTGCAGGCATTACGGAAGTTTTCATTTAGCTTAATTTTAAAACAAAACAGAATTGGCAAGGTCTCTTGTCAGGCACATCAGCTCCCAGTCTGTTCTTCAGGCGGTGGTACAGGGGTGAGGATTTGTTCAGCAGAGAGCAAGGCAGGGATCCCTGCTGAGCCCCGTGGGTCATGATGCCACAGCCCTTGGGAACTTCAGCCATGGAGTTACAAGGTCAATGCAGCCGCTGCCATTTTTATTTTTTGATGTGTTTTATTTGGAAATGATGCACTCAGGAATTTATTGGCCTTTCAGATGTGTTCAGTTGATACAGCTGAGATGTATTTTCAGGGCCAAAAAAAGATGCAGAAGAGCCAGCAGTGCTGGAAGCAGGTAGCCTCCCCTTGCAGAGCCTTTCTGTGCTGAGCACAGCTCTGAAGAGCAGAGATGGCTAATATGAACTGATGAAGAGACAGCAGGAACTGGTGAAGGGGGCTTATCTCTCTGTGCTTGGCCACAAATTCAAGGCTGCCCTTGTTGTTCAGATATACCTCAGCTTTTACAGCGGGCAAGGAGAGCATGTGTAGGTTGGGTTTCCCAGACAAGACCTGAGTTGGCTGATTGCTGGAGAGCAGACCAGTGGGTCCCATCATGAAGCTGGTTTGAGGTCCATGGGCTTTGGCTTTGGGGTGTCCAGGCTGGAATCAAAGAGAGTTTCAGCTCTTGGTATACTCTTTGGAAGGAAATAGTGAAGCAAAAGCATAATAGCAAGGAACAATAGAAAGAGCAAAACCTGGTAGGGATTGAAAACAACAGACAAGCACCTAGAACCAGATGTTGCACTATGCTACATTTTACAGAGTTTGCATAAGTGCTCCCATACAGCGTGTGCGTGCGCCTGTCAGCTTCCTTGTGCCTTCTTGGCACTGCTCCTGGAGCACAGTCTCTGCCCTGAAGAATTGCACTGTAACTGGATGCAGCTGGAGGAGGCAAAGGGCACTAGGGCATGTATTGGATTGTTGGAGGTTACGCTGTGGAATAAAATAGATCAGTGATTCTTGTCCTGCATCCAGTGCTCTGCCTGTTGGGTACCAATATCATAATGTGGCTTTTTATGCTTACTTACTGTTCTTTGTGAAGCTTGACGCTTTGCAGGTATTGATTATTTAAGCTTGGAGTTGACTCTGACAAGGAAATACTATAATAATTTTTAATATAGAAATTATTTCAAATGTGACCAGAGGTAGCATAGCAAAGGCAAAACCAAGATCCACGTAAATAAGTTCTTGATATAATGTAATTAAATGAGGCTTAAACATAAAAAGCATTAATTCAGATTTAATGGTATGAATTGGTTTGGGTTCTTTAAGAAGCAGTTGATGAAATACAGAACAAAAGGGTGAACTCCTGGTCCTATTGATATGGGTAGGAGCTTTTCCACTGAGCAGGGCTCCAGTTCTTCCAGCCTTCCATCAGCAGTGAGACTTAGCTGCCTGCCCTGCCCACGTCATTCTTGCTGCTGCTTTTCCTCCTTACTCACCATGCAGCTTCCTCTGGTCCTGGATGTGTCATTGAAGTCACATCACCCCAGCACTCAGGGAGGAGTGGGATGAAGTAACTCTGCTGACAGAATCTGGGCCTAAGTTGCATCTTGATTTTTAGTCATCCTTCAGAACAGAAGTCAGAGGCGTTCTCTGGTGCCTGCTGTCTCAATCCACTGAAATAAGACTGGCCATGTGCTTAACTTTAACCACATGCTTCAGTTCTGTAGTGGCTTGGGTCTGAAAAGGCTGAATTTAGTGCTTTTTGTCTGCCTTTGCAATTATTGTTAAAGCTGCATGTTGCAGCCAGGACTTCTATGCATTTTTTTTTCCTTCTGGAGAAAAAGAGAGGAATTTACTATCAACAAGGCTGCTAGCAGTTAAATTGGCCTGTGCTAGACTTGGCAGTGCACATCTGCTGTGACTAGAGTGGGCTGAATGAAGGGGGTCCCAAACTTTCCTGCTGCTTCTGATTGTCTGCAGATAATTTTGTGCAGGGCTGGGGAGTCATCTCAGCAGCACATCTGTTTCTGCTGTGGACCTGATCCTGCATGCTTTCTGCATGCACAGTTTCTCTTGGAAATTATAAGCATGCAAGACTGCAAGATTGGTCCTATCCTGACAATTTCCTGGCAGTGGGAAAAGAAACTATTTTTAAATGAAAGCTTGGAATCAGAAGACTATTGCAGAGTGCAGCAAAAAATTGTGTCAAAACCCTGAAATCATGGACTCTGCAGTTTCCTCATGCCAGTGGTTTTCTTCTCTTCATGGTTTTAAGGCTGCGTTTTTGGAGGACTGGGCTGAGATTTTTCTGTGAGACATTTCTATTCTCCCCAGTACACGTTATCACAGCAGCAGCAGCATTTTCTGTGTGAGTCAGGTTGGAGAGAGGATGTGCTGTGTTCACAGGGGTAGGATTTCACAAAAACCTGTAGTTCTGCTGTGCACACAGTCAGAGTGGTTCTCCTTTAAGCTTGCCCAGGATTCCATTACTCCTCTCCCCCGCCCTGCAAACTGGTTTTATGTTCCTACCTTGGTGTACATTTTAAACTTTTCCTTCCAAGTTTCAGTGCTCAGTGGCCACTTGGGAAAAGCAAATAAGAGAAAGTGCATGACTTCTTCTTAACACTGGAAAATTATGTCCTCTTTTCCTCATCACTTACTTTTGTATAGCTTAAGAATGACCCAAAGGGCTCTTGCTCAGATTTTCATTTAAAACAAACAAACTGATTTGATTCGAGATCATTATTTCCCCCCAAAGCATTCTCAGAGTGATTCGAACATGTGAAAACAGGCAGTTTATAACCACAATTGTTTCCCAGCCTTTGACAGAGTGGTCACTAGTCAACAAAGGTAGAATTCACTGCCTCAGAGGGAGATGCTTTAGCTAATTAGTTACAATCAGTGTTGTGCTAAGAGACTCACTGCTGCTTGCTCATATATTTGCCTGCTAATCTCACTTGTTGGCTTTGCTGATCCCAGTCCACATGTTGTGGACATGTGGTTGGGCTCCCATATCTGCCCAAATGTGAGGAAGTGGCCCAAACCACATTGGCACAGGGGACATGATCAGCATCTTCCTCCTTGGCCATCTTCTGTGGTCTGGAAACTTGAGGGGCTGGGTAAAACCTATTTCACAGGTTTAGCTTTTCTGCTAGCATGAGGTTTTCCAGGCCTAGTGTGAGCTTACAAATGGTGATTTTGATTGCACATTTTTGATACTGTCTTTTAACAATATTTTCCTCCTTTTCTGTTCACCCACATGCCCATTTGCATGCTCCTGCAGTGCTTTTTGTGTTACCTGACTACCTCCTTCCTCATTCCAAGAGGCTGGATTTCCTTGCCACTCTCTGACCAGGAGCACACAGCTTTTGGTGCTGCTCTGCATCGTCCTCACTGGTCTCTTCTGGGGGGCTCCAGGGCTTTGGCACCCTCCAAAGGCTGCCAGTAGGTAGCTGTGGTCCTGGCCTTGGCATACCAGCTCCTCTGGTGCTGCTGAGATGGGCAAACCTGCTGCTGCCCACACATGTTTCTGTATTTGCAGAAACATGTCTTCTGCAAGCCTTTGTGGGCTTGTCTGCAGCCTGGGTATGTCACACCACACCATGTAAACCACCAGACAAAGTTCAGCCTGGCGATGAGCAGCACACAGGATCCTGTCCTACCCTGCACTGTTTACCTATGTGAGGTTAAACGGAGGGGAAAAAGCAACCCAACGTGACTTTTGGTTTGCAAACTCAGGGGAGAGGCAGCTGAAAAGCCTGGAACTTACCCAGCTTCGGCTTTTTTCCAGGCGACCTGGTGTCTCGAGCAATGCACCACCTCCAGCCCCTCAATGCCAAGCAGCACGGCAATGGGACACCGATGCACCAGAAGCAAGGATCATTCTACTGGGAGCCGGAGGCTCTGTACACCCTTTGCTACTTCATGCACTGCCCACAGATGGAGTGGGAAAACCCCAACGTGGAGCCGTCAAAAGTCACGCTGCAGACTGAGAGGTAAGAGCCACTGCACGGTGCTTAATGTTGTGGTGAAGACGTTTTGTTAATAAATCAGCCTGGCTGGCTAATTGCTAATTACAGCCTGTGTGCGAGAGGCTGTGGAGCAGTCTGGTTTGGTTTAGGATCACCTCTTTGAAATCTGTTTCTCTCACTGAACTGCTGCATGGCTGAACCAATATATATCAAAAGTGACACCCAGTGGCTACATACAGCAAATTGGTTCCAGATGTGCACTTGGGAGAGATTTCCTTTTCCTTTCGTTGTTGCTCAGCTATTCTGTGTTTTGGAAAAGAAAATGAGAACTTCTATTTCTGGCCTAGCAGGTTTGGGTTTAAATGTGAGGGTTTTTTTCTGCGTGTTAATAGGGCTCAACAGCTGCGATTGGGGAAGTGGAAAATGAACAGAGTAGTGTGTAGAAAGGAGAAGTCATTAAAGATGCTGGGCTCCAGCTGCACGGAGTACCTGGGCACAGGAGTGACCTCAGGGCTGTGCTGGCCAGGGACATGGCAAGTTCCAGCTGTGCTGCTGCTGCTGTCCCTGCTCTGGGGATGGCCAGGGCAGGGGAGGCACACCTGGAGCCCTACCCTGACTCAGGGTCTGATGTAAAGTGAGGAGGGGATGCCACTGAAGCTGGCAGGTAGGTGGCCAGTGCAGGGCAGCTCTGCACCCAGGCACTGCAGAAAGCAACTGGGTCAGGTTGCTGACCAAAAACATAAATCCATGTCCTGTCAAAAGTCTGGCAAATCCCCTAGTGATACAGGTCTCCAACTGTGTGCTGGGGCACACTCTGCTATTTCCCTGCTGCACTTCTCACCATCCCTAAGCCAGTCATCCCCAGGACAGAGATGAACGGAACAGCTGGTGCTTGGAAAGTGATGGATATTAATTTTTAGGATGGGTATTGTGGTGATGCAAATGCAAGCTGATTTGTCAGGCTGGGCTACACATTTACATCCCAATGTATGTATTATGTTGTATTGGGATGTACATGTGAGCCAAACTGATCTGCATGTGTGCCCCAAGAGCTGTGCATATGGGGCTTGGTTATTGTTTCAGTATGAGGTCGGCATCTCAAAAGCAGCTTTTGAGGATCTCATTGTATGTGTAGCTGTAAGCGGTATATAATATAATATCTTAATTGAAATACTTTTTTATCACAGAAGCATACAAGATGAAGCTCTGGCATTAATGATGTTACTGGGAATTTTGCCATTTGCCTTTGGATGGCATTTTGTTTCTTTTCAAGTTTGGGTCGCTCCGTGAGCGTGTTTGTCGCTTTTTGTTCTGTTATTTCCAAAGTAGGAAAAAAACCAGAAGGGAAATGACAAGAATCCAGAATTTTCTCTTTTTTTTCCCTAAATTATTTTTAATTCTGTGACTTGTCATCCAGCCTTGCTATTGTAGAAGGCCTAACTCGTGTCCAAGAGTGGTTAGTATGCACAAAAAAATTCAAACACTTGGAAAATGCCCACACCTGATCCGTAGTCCCCATCTGTGCGACTAATGCCACTGGAACCAGAGGGAATGTAGGGGTGAATAATGCTGAGCCTCTGGTTTTGTAAGACCTCTTCAGACTTTCCTGTGCAGAGGTGAAAAGGGCAGGAATATTTGAAAAAATCACTTTCAGCATTTGCTTTAATAGGTTTTCCTTTCTCTGAGGTCACCTCGATACAAGTCCTCGGCACTTTAGAGCACTTGAAACACGGATTGTTTAAAACGATTATTCTCTGCTTTATTTTGAATACTCTGTCTGGCAGGACGTCTTCCTTTGGCAGGGCAGTTTAATGACTGCGGCGTGCGGTTGGGGCCGGAGCAAGTACTCGGTGTTATTGCCAAGAGCTTGTGGTCACTTTTGGAAGGAGCTGATACATCTCCTGTTGCCTAATCACACATGCCTTAGTACTTAGTGCTGGAGTGGGAGCGGTGCAGGGCTAAGCGTGAGCCTGGATATTTCCAGGGAGCTGAGCTCTGGAGTGTCACCAGCTGGATGTAACCATCCTATGCTGCTCAGAAAGGCCAACAGTGAAGCTGACTTCTCTTTGATACTCTGAGGAGCCTTGCCACTCATTTCCCATCTTTTGTTTTTAACATGTAAGCATGCTTTGTGGTCCATGACTTACTTCTGGTGGTTTTGGTTTCCATGATGGTTTTTTGTGCATTGAGGAGAGATGGATTTGTTCAACATGACACTTATATGCAAAATATTTGTAAGATTTGTGGTGTATCAGTGTGCTCTATTCCCTCTCCAGCTGTGGCAACTGCTTTTATTTTGGAAAAAGCCCAGAAGGAAGCAAGGAGGTCCAGGGATCTTTCCCCATCATTGGCCTCTCTGTGGTGTCCCTGCTGGTGCAGAGAAGCCAGGACTGTGAGAATCTGGCTGTAGGCAGTATTGTCATGAAATAGGGGTTGTCCTGGGCTCTTGTGAAGCCAGCCTGGCTACTGACTTGGCCCTGTTCTCCCTGGTGGTGCATGCGCAGAATGGTGAGTGTTGGGGGATACAGTCAGAAAATTGTCCCATCACTTGCAGGGCTTGATGGCATCATAAGACCGTCCCATCCTTCCCACCCATCTCCAGCCCACCTGAATTTCGGCTCTGAACCAGGTCGAATTAGGGAGCTGCAAAGGCTCCACAAGTCCTGCAGAGGCTGGATATAGGAGGGGAATTCAGTATGGTGTTGTTGCTGCCTGGCTTAGCACTTTCCAGCCTGGAAAGCAGTACCTACCTCATAGCCTTGGGGGACGCATAAAATGGGATTTTTACCTTTGAGTAAATCCGGCACTTTATTTCTAGGGAGCCTTTCTCTGTGTTTGCTCTTCATGGAGGTAAAGAAATGAGAATACAGTATGCTTTTAATAGTGTTTGTCTTTACATAAAAGGGAAAAATGATTATATAGCAAAACTTGTTGCAGGAGGGTGAACTGCTGTCACGGAGGGGGAAGAGGTGGAAAGCAGCCAGTATTGTTCAGAAAACCTGGAAAATATTCCCCACTTCCTAAATGCCAACAAACCCAACCCTAAGATGGATGTGTGATCCCTTCCCACCCCAAATTCACATTCTTTCAATCTGGTCACTTCGTCAGAAACTCTCTGATTTTTTGGCACCAACACAAGCCAGTTCTGCTGACCATAGGTACCATGTAGATGGCTATTTTGGCAGGCATGGAGGTATGGGGAGGGGGTGGACCTCTTTGCGGGGTCCCCTTTCCCTAATGCACCCAGTTGGGATGGGATGGAGCCATTTATCTTGTGATGGATGTTGCCTGTAAAAGCTCCCCCAGTGCCTCCACCTGCAGGTGGCTGTGAATTTTTTAGGTTTGTTCATTCTTTTGCTTTCCCAGGAATTAAAAAAAAAAACAGAGAAGGAACTGTAGATAAGGCTACTGTCGCCAAGATTTCTTTCTTGCTTGCTGCTTCTAGTTTCATAAAAAGATCTGTCCCGTGGTTGTGTTTTGCTTCTCAGCCTCTAAAATGCTTCTAAAATTATTGCAAGTAATTTCTTAAGCACCGGAAAGCGCAGAATCTGTAGTTGCAGATTTGTGTGATGTTTTTTTTCCTTAAGTGGTTCCTTACCCACTTTTATCCACAGCTGTATTGACAAAGTCCTCATTACTTCCTAACTTGCCATGTTCCCCATTAACAACTCATTGAGAAGCTTCAGCTCAGCAGCTCAGCCAGTCCAGAGCCACCCATTAATTCTGCTCACAGACAGCAGAGTTCCTTCTCCAGCACTCTGTCTACTGCTCCACCTTGGAGGAGCATTAACTCCTTGTACCACCTTGCAGCCGTTAGCTTTTCTCCTTGAGTCCGAATTGAATTGATGGATATGTGTCTGGTTTTAACCTTCTTTTCATTTTATCTTAACTACTATTCCCTGTGTGTTGAGAAATCCCTTAGGAAACTCCCATGGGCTATTATTGCCTGCTTTTTATCTTTCTGCCTGCCTTGCACACTCACATGGACACATGCACAAAAAAAACTAACATGTCCCCTGCACATGCATATGTGTACAAATTTTAGCCTTTAATAATTAATGGAATGAGTTTGGGTTATCATCTGAGTTCTGTTTCATGCTCCAGATAGTTATTAGTGTACCTGGCTAGTTAATGTGATGCAGCCTCCTTAGTGAATGTTCCTCTGCTGTAAAATAACTTGAACTCTTTCAAAGCATTTTCATAACTGCTACAGATTATACTCATAGAACAATTTCAGTAAAAAGGTAAT
The DNA here is from genome assembly GCA_035221455.1 of Xenops minutus. Classification (NCBI taxonomy): domain Eukaryota; kingdom Metazoa; phylum Chordata; class Aves; order Passeriformes; family Furnariidae; genus Xenops; species Xenops minutus. The sequence continues at coordinate 53,396,186 of JAWWEE010000040.1, read as the reverse complement.
AGGGAAATGTGTCCCTGGCTTAAGTTATTATGTGGTACATACTGCATGGGTAGGGCAGTCTCCAGCAAAGACCAGCAGAGAGTGAAGGGAATGGTAGGGAATGCTAATGAAAAACAGGTAAAGCACTGGGAATATGGAAGTCCTGATATGAAACCTGAATGAACCTGTATGCAGAAGGGATTACATATGCTTGATGTGCCAGTATGCCACAGTCTCATGTAACCCTATCTATTTTTATCCTCTGTTTAATTGGAAACTTCATATGGTAAAGCTATAGCATTGCTGAAATCAAAGTTAAAACCAGGGTTGATTTGACTGGGAACCACTGAAAAGACCTCCCGATACATCCTTTCAGAAATCCTCCAGGTTTGCATCCTAAATATCAAACCTCCCTTTTTTAAAAATCCCTTCAGCAATGATATTGACAGCTGCCTGCAGCATTGTGAGACAGCACATATTACAAGAAATAGTTCAGCAGTCTTTGTATCTCGGCTGTCAACACGGCATATCCTTGCTGGGCTGGGGTTGTATTCTACATCTGGTTTATCAAGCTGGACTTAGTACTGTCCATGGGATGGCTGTAGGATTTTTTAGACAGAGAAAATTGCGTGCAGCCATGTGAGACTGGAGTGGTATCCAGGCTGGTCTGTGCTGCACTCCGAATGCTGGTGTCTCCTCAGGGATTTATGTCACTGCCAGTTGTGTCAAATCTGATGTCAAAACTGCCAGTGAAATATTTTGCTGTTGTGGTTGCTGGCTGAGTCATCACTTTGACTCAGTTGTGTTTCAAGTCTTGGCCTTTCATGTTTTTCATGCGGGAGAGGCAGCAGGGACAGCTCATTCCAACACTGAATGCAGATTCAAAAAACATGATTTGCAGGTACCTGTGTGTGGACTCTGGAGCACCAATGTCTTGGTGCACAAAAGCATAGGGGTAAGCCCTCCCTCTGCCTAGGTGGGTCTCACTGAGGCTTGCCTGAGAGCAAGGAGATCTGATCCTTCAGACTGAACAAAAGGCAGAATTGGCTTTGTCAAGGCTTGGGTCACCCTTATCTGGGCTTCTGGGGTGGCAGAGGAGCTGCCTAGCATGAAGTAGCTGCATGAACTCACCGTGGAGCATCAGTTGGCACTGCTGGGTCTCTGGGAAGCATTGGCACTGGCAGCTTTTTGAGGGCATCAGAAAAGTATTTGCTCTCACTGAAGACAAAGAGCTTATGGTGTAAATGTAAATGAGTTTTGCAGCCCAGAAACCCATCTGAAATGTGTGCTATACAATGGAAAAAACCATGCCTTCTACCTTTCAGTAATGCTAAAAATGGACCAGCATTGCTTATATAGTTTCATCATATGTTCTAAATGAAATCTGTCAGAACTGTGGAGGCTTTTCCATTTGTATGTTGGGATTTTCTTTAAAAACCACCCATGAAAACATAAACCAAACAAATGTAAAGAGCTTTTTACAATGTTAAAGCTGCTGACTCATATCTGCAAGAAGAAACGCCTCCCTACCTTTATCTAGATAGGATTTTACTTGTAAAACTACAGTTTTATGCTTCTCCAGAAGCACCTTTAAGTCTTACTTGATTGCTTTTGGAAATGTAAACAGCAGCAACCTGCGTGTAGCAATGTGCCTGCCATTGGCACAAGCTTTGCAGTGAGCACTCCTTGGCTGGAGTGAGAAGAAACTCAACACCTACAACACTCCCATCCTGCTCAGTAGCCAAAGGACCCTGCAAACAGAAGTCATCCAAAGCAGTTGTGACAATTGAACAAAGTTAAAGCAAGGTCAGCTCTGTTCAGCTGTGTCCACTTCACAGCTGGTGGAACTGAGGGAGGAACAACAGGAGGTAGCTGTGGGAATACACTTTGGAATAGGACTACCCTCAGGATTTTCTCTGTTATCACTGTGATTCAGACTATGAAGCCACTCCTCTCCCCAACCTTTGATTTTAGATAGGCAGTGGATGTGCACATGTGGCAGAGTAAGTGTCTGAAAAAGAGCAGTGTGAAGTGCCCTTGGAAATAGAGAGGTTGCTGTGCTGCACTTGAAAAGATATTTTTTTTCTTTGAGCACTGTGATTGTTGGGGGCATCTCTCCTATGTACTGATGAGCTGCTGTACCAGGAGCATTCTGCAGGCTCTGCTTGAGCAAGAGGCTGGTGGCTTGTCCAGGGTTTGTGAGCCACAGCAGTGTGGGAGGACAGAGCTTGGCTGAGGAGTGTTCAAAGGCAATGAGTGTGCCATCAGGAAAGCAGTTTAAGCCTGCACAACAGAGGAGGTAACAGGCGATAGTTCCCAGCTTGGGACTCTCATCATCTAGCAAAAACAATTCCCACAGTGGGAACTGGGATAAGGGAGTGAGACAGGACACGACCTTCCTGGCTGGGAGGGTCCCACCAAAAAGGTGGATTACTCTCTGTAGAGGAAAGGGAGTAGCTGGGGAGGGGAGGAAGTGCTCCAGCTGCTGGGAAGTCAGAAGAGAGAGGTGTGCAGTGGCCCTGCCCTTGAAGGACTGGGCAGAAGGTGGACTTTGAAGCTGGTCGGTGGCCAGCAGGGAGTCTGCACCCTGCAAAGATGGTAGGGACAGTGAAATACTGGGGCCTGGGATTATTTGGAGCTGGGATTTGTCAGAGTGCTGGCCCTAGTGCTTTGCAGCTCCCGCATCGCAGCAGGTGGTGTCCAGACAGGAGCTACATCCATCTTCTTGCAGACCCACGCAAAAATAATGAAGCGTCCTATTGCATTTTATGGTGCACATTTCTCATGGTCTTTCATCTGACAGTTTCTCCCATTTATATACAGGTATACTGCCACCAATAACAACAATAACAGTACTACTACTAATAATAATGTTGAAAAAGCATGAGTTATTGCATATGCATGACAGGACTTTTAATAGCTCTGTGTGCCAGCAAGTGAGGCAGGGGAATAGTGGGCAGCCCAGGATGGCTTTGTGTGTCTCTGGAGGGAGTGCAAGTTTTAGGCAACCCCTCATGTGGTGAAAATGGTATGATTAGAGAGGATTATGCGTTTCGTTCCTCTCCGTAATATCTGCTTTTCTGATGAACTGTTACGTAGTTTGAAGTGCCCCAGAGACAGCAGCCCCACAAAAATGAAATAGGTTTGATGTCTGCTTGGGTAGAGGGGTCATTGGCCCCACTCTCGAGGGAGGGTGCTGGCAGGGAGACGCGATGTGTGAAGGTGTCATGGAGAGGGATGTCTGATAGCCAGGACAGGAGGGGAAGGTGAGTGGTTGTCCCTTGCTGGGGAGAGCTGGCACAGTATTACCTGTGGATGTCTTCAGGGCACAGGAGCCTGTGGGTCCTTGAACAGCCCAAAAATAGATGTGGCAGAAGGGAACAGGGAAGGATGCTGCGTGGGAGCATGAACCAGAAATGTGAGGGTTTGTGGGGCACTCGTAATTGGCTTTTCTGATGAAGCAGGAGAAGGTTCCTCCAAGAGGAATCGTCTACCCCACTGCTGAGAACAGGGAGACAGGGCACAGAAGGGTCCAGCCCTTTGGGATCTGCTTTATGTTGGCCTTCCTCATGCCTCCCTCACCTCCCAGCTCTTGTGCGTGGGATGGGAATTGCTCTGTAGAGAGACCTCTCCCTGCATCCTGATCTGGCATGCTTTTCCTTTTAGATGTCAGCTCTGGAAAATACGAGTCTGTGCCAAAACCCATCTCTTTTTTGGGATATTACTTAAGTCCATGCTTAACTTTGAACTGCAGGGAATTAAAGATGATGGAAGCATGTGTTTAAAATTAAGCACAGGTACAGAGGTGGGCTGGAGGAGGAGGTCAGAGCACTCACTGACCTGCAGCCCAGGTAAGGTGCTTCTGCAGCCATTCAGCTGCTCCTGACTTTCCATATCCTTCAGGCAGTCAAGCCCAGCATGTTCCTACCATGGTTAAATTAGTTTAATCAAGGCATGTCCTTCCAAAGCATTTAACTAGGTGGCTTACCTGCTATGTGTCTGCTCTAGAACATATTATTACTGAGCTCTTCTGGTTGTTACCTGCCTTTGTACCAGAGATAAAGCAATATATACACCAGTGATGTGATGCATTTGCCTAACCCATTTTCACATGGTGCCATTTGAGAAGTGAAAAATTTCTTGCTGATGTCACATTGTTTTGTGGGTTGTCACTCCCTTATAACTTAGTGTTCCTCTTTCTTCTGTGGCACACAAACAGTATTTAAAAAAAAAATAAATCCCCTTCACATGGTGCATGGGCTCTTGAGGGGTATTTTTAAACTATTGCACTCAGCCATATTTGGTTCTCTTCTCAAAATACAAATTCCCTGATATGCTGAGATATGCAGTGATGATTTTTCTTTTTGCCTTGGAAAAAGGAATCTAATATATTGTGAGCAATCTCCACGTCCTCATCTATGACTGAAATTGGACTATAGAAAATTCCCCTGCTTCTGCAGAACACTGATTCTCTTCCCTTTTGGGATTTATTGCACCAAATAGCCATACTCGTTTCTGTTTCTCTGTTGAAGCTCGCAAGACGGGGAAAGGAAAAAAAATGCAGTTTTATAGTGCAATTATCTCAGTTCCTGTAGATATTTTTAGTCGCTCTGCTCCTTACTGTGGTGGGGCAGATTTTGTGCTGAGTGGTTTCTGACCTGCACAAGAGGAGGAAAAAGCGTGAACCTCCAAGTCCCCTGTTCAGCCACAGCTCTCTGCATTGCTGTTCCCCCAGCAGATGTTATAGGAAGGCTGTGTACAAGGCTATCTTCATTTCTCTGATCTAAACTGTGTTCACTCATGCAAAACATAACCTCAAATTGAGTTTTCCTTTAATTGTATTCCTAGAACCAAGTTATGTCTGTAACTACACGCAGTTTTACACTTCCAGTGTGATTTGCAGCTCCCTTTCTGCTGTTTGCTCAGCAAGTGATGAAAAAACTCACGCTGATCACTTGTCCCCAGTTACTTAATGCCTTGAAAGAGGGTCCCTTCTACTCCTAAGATGACCTGGGGAGCAGGAGCAGATATACCTCTGCTTCCCTACTCTCCCTCTGACTCCCAGCGCTCTCATGACAGATGAGCTGGGTTATGGAAATCATTTCATGGGAGCTGTGGGAGAAGATGTTCTGTCCCTATCTGCCTCCTTTTGTGGCCGTGGCAGGTCTGGGGAGAGCAAAAAACCTTGAAAACAAATGCAGCCTGGTCTTGAGGTGATGGCGGTGTGTTTGAATAGAATAATGATGAAAGTGGCAAGTCAGCCAAAGACATCATGTTTCAAAAAGAGGTTGTTCATTTAAGTGCCCGTGAGATTTGGGAACCTGGCATCGTAAGGAAAGTTATTGGCCTCAGGGCTTCTCTGTCCTTCGGCACTTTTGAAGTAACTCACCCCTCCTCAAAAATATTAATATCTGAGCTATGTAAAGCCAAGTCCTCAAAAAGGAAAATAAATGCATAAAGAGCTATAAATAGGGAAAGGCTATTCCAGAATCAACATCTTCTTAAATAATTTTTCTCAGGGTAGATCCTTTTGAGGTAAAGTTGTATATTTAAAATGTACAATATTTGCCTACTCTGCACCTAATGCAGACTTTTTCCTCCCTCCATGAAAAGGGACTACAGAAGGAAAGACAAGCAAGAGGCTTGCAATGACCTTCAAGGTGTTCAGCTGTGGTTATTTTATTCGGTTTATCTCTGAAGTAGGACTTGAAGCTATGGTTCTCATTTAAGGTTTGGCATTTTTCTCTTGGTTCCCAAATGATTTTTAGCATAGATGGAGCAAACTGTGTGCTGCACATTTCATCTGAGGCTTGTGCAGCTCTCTTGCTGGGACATAGGGCTGGCCAGGCAATGTGAAGTGAAGGATGATGTCTGATAGTGCCCAAAATTTCCTCCCGTCAGGGCTGTGGCCCAGAGTGTCCCACTATTAAATTCGGGGGGCGGTTTTGTACATTTTGTCTCTGTTGGCAGAACAGCTGGCACCTAAAGGTGTAGCAGTTTGATAGTCCTAAAAGTGAAACAAAACAATCTGATTTCTGACCTCACTCACAGAAAACTTTCACTTAGCTGCAAAGTCCCTCACTTTCAGCACTGGGCACAAGGTGTGCATTGCGTGGGCAGAGGATGCTGGAGACCTCCTTGGGCATCCCCTCTCCATCCCTGGCATTTTGGGGTGGGGGCATCTCCATCCTCTGCCCAGGTTCATTCTCCTATCCCTATGGCAAAGTGGCAGGGGAATGTACCCAGGCCAGTGCATCAGCCAGAGCAGGGCATGGTCCTGTGCCAGGCTTCTGCCCTCTTTTTGGGATTACATTGTGTGAAGGATGGGAGGAGGGGAAAAGAGGGCTTGCCAGGTGGTTGCACTGACCTCGCAGGAGCCCCATAAACGAGCGTGGCTCATAAATCTGAGTCTTCAAATAATTCTGCTCTAGAGACAGGGTGAGACATCTTGATTTAGATCTACTTGAAAATTGCTGAGCTGGTTTGCTCTCCCATTTCTTTTGTTTTGCTTGTTCCCCTCTCTCTCTCTTTCTCTCCATATATATATATATTCTCACACATATATGCACACGCACACACATGCGCTCCCCTGCTCTCTCCTTGTCTCTACCTGTTCTTTTGGTGCCAGTGTGCTGTGGCATTCATGTCTGTGTGCTCCCCCAGGCCGTTCATCGTGCTGCCTCCCCTGATGGAGTGGATACGGGTTGCCGTGGCTCACGCGGGGCACCGTCGCAGCTTCTCGGTGGACAGCGATGACGTACGGCAGGCAGCCAGGCTCCTGCTGCCGGGAGTTGACTGCGAACCTCGACAGCTAAAGTAAGTCCACAAGATGCAAATCGGCTGCTCTGTGCAGAACGTGCCTCTCTTTCCCGGGGAACAGCAAGCAGGCAGGCAGAGGGCTGTGATATTGCCTGGAGAGACGCATGGATGCTCCGGCTCGTCACTGTGTGTGTTGCAAAATCAGCTCCTGAGATTTGCTCACATCCGTGGATAAGCTGGTTGCATGGTAATGGGTGCCTGAATATCTCACAGCTGGATCGAGCCCATAATCTGTTCATCAGAACTCATTTGGTGGGGATTCTTTTTTTTCCTCTTCCTATTAGGTTCTGCTTGCTAATGAGGGGCTGAAACCTTCTGCTAATTGTCTGCTTCACGTTGCTTTGCTATAAAGTGCTGAAATGTAATTGGCAGGGCTGCAGATATTTTTCAGGGCTTTGTTTTCAGCGTTAATGCTTAAAGGGCACATTTAAACTTATAGGTAAGACTACTTCTTGGAGTAAAATTGTATTTTTCATGCTAATGTCAGTTCAAATTAGTTGTAAATGTCAGCCTAGATAATTTGACTTTTTCATGTATCAGATGTGACCTTTTGGTTTTCTAATGAAGTCTTAAAGTATTTATTGCCAGGTTATGTTTTTAGTGTCTGTTTTGCCTTATTTTTGTGTACCTATATAAAAGTACAATCTAGGTCTGTTCTGGAGTCAAGAATATGTTTGTGTTTGATTTATATATGAAAAGGCATTCTGAATCTGCCAAAGTAGAAGTTATTTACTGCTATTGCTTCACAAATTTGTACCCAAACCCCAATTTTTAGCACTGTGCCTCTCCATACAGCAGTAGGTGCATTCTTCCCTGCAGCATAGAAAGCAGAGGGCTGATTTCCATGATTAGCTGTGATAACCTGCATCGGAGCAGCTGCCTTCTGTTGACTGTGGCCTTGACCTTCTCTTTCACCAGAGAGTATAATACTTTACCTAGAGATCTCCACAGGCTTTTTATAGTCACAGCTCTTCAATATTTAATTGAAGAAGTATGTTAAATTTCAAAAGCCAAATCTTGAGCATTTCAGATTTCAAACCTTGGGTGTAATTGCTTCCCTTTGGTGTGACCATCTTGGCCCTAATTTCCAGAAGTGCTGCATTCTGTGTCCCTCCTGAAATGTCAGGACTTACAGGTATAGGTATTACACACTGTCTGAAGACCTAGCACTCAGTTCTGAATATTAATTAATTTAATACCTCTCCAAGTGTTTAGACAGGATTGCAAATAAGGCAATTATGTTTCTACTTTACATACTCTGTCTTGGTAGATACAGTTAAATATCTGTGGATTGAAAAAACTTACAATATACCACTCCTAAAGTTGTATTTTGACAGAATATATGTATGTATGTATGTGTGTATATATATATATATACACATATATAAAATGCCATGAACTGTTAGTTCTCCAGGACTTTCAAAATAATTTGAACTTGTAGGGAGTTGTTATACTGCAGAAGAAGTTACCAATTATGGGGAACAAATCAGCATTTAGTTTATAAATTGCCATCAAGAATTCATTTCATAAAGAACACAAATGATTGCTGTTGTCCTGCTTGTCTTGCAAGTGGGGATAAGCCTGAAGAGCACAGCCTGGGAATAAGCAGGTGAGAATAAAAAGAGAAGTCATTCCTGAGACAAATGCTGGATTTTAGCAAGTCCAGCCTTTGCAGTGTGCCTGTATTTGACTGCAAGGGCCCAAGTTATCCACTGATGTCCCCAAATGACAATCTCTCTACTGTGCTTGACAGAGGTCTGCAAATGAGTGTTCTTGTACTTTGGGTTTTATTTTAAGGTCTGTACCTACTGCCAGTGTAGTGCAGCAGGTTCTTTGTGTAGCTGCAAATAAGACCCCAGCTGTCTGTAATCCAGAGATCAAAGGAAGGACCAAGCTTTTTTCAAGAATAATGGGAGGATGTTAATTTGAAACTTTGCAGCTTGTAATTTTTTATTTATATTCATTAGACCCCCTGCACTCCTGATTTTCATAAGCCAAACACCAACCCTTCATGCCTTCCCGTTAGGAAGGGTGCCTTTCCAACTCTCAGCTCCTCAGCAAGCATCAATTCCATAAATTCAAACACTGGAGAGGGGAATACAACTTTGCAGGGGATGGATTTTCAAATAAGCTGTGTGACAGATGATAGCTGGAGGATTTTAAATGCAGTTAGCTTGATGTATTTTGTGAGGTTTATAGGACAAGTTTAATAAGTAGAACCTTGAAACTGGTTGGGTTTCTAGGCTTTTTATTCACAGTCATCTGTAGTCCCTAAAACATAGAGACCTGAACCCAAACGTTCCCATGGTCCCATGTGCTACTGCATCATTGTTTAACAACATGTATTGCAAAGGTATAAAGCAAAATCAGCTTCCACACTGGATAAAAAGCACATGGGGAGAGGGAGAGATTGGCAGGATCTCAAAGCTTGTGAAGGTCAGGATCAGTTCGGATAAAACCCAAATGTTCAGCTTCTTATCTGAACTACAGCATGGACTCTCCCAGTAGATTCATGTGACACTTCCCAGCACAATCACATACTCCAGCAGTGACGTTCCTGATCTGTGGCTGTGTAATTTTTTCTGCTTTCTTTCTGCCTTTCATTCCTCTGTTTCACCCTTTTTCTGATCCTTTTAAAAAAATCCATTGCCTTAATTTCTTGCAATGTTTTCCTCTCCCGAAAGAGGAGCTGCTCCTGCTCTGGGCAGAGGAGTGAGGGAAGATGCAATCAGTCAGGAGCTGCCTGTATCCTTTCTGACTTCATTTTACAGCAGCAGATGTGCCAGAAAGTTTCTTCCCTTTCCCCAGCTTTGGGAGATGAGCAGGGATATAAATATTCCCCTTCCCCCAGGAGAGAAAGCTTTAGCAGACCAATTTTTTCCACCTTTTGCAAGGAGGTAGGTTTCACAGTGGATGCAGAGCTGGATGCACAACAGCTGGCTGAGATGGCAACCCCCATTGTGTCCAAGACATTGTCACAGTTGGAGACCACATTTAAAGCCTTGCCTATACCCTGGCCCTTTGGGCCATCCGAGGCAGCTACATGTAGTCAGCAGAGAACTGTGTGCAAGGTAGCTCTGCTGGCATGAATCTGGTGAAGGTGGGTGTTCTGCTCCCTGTTCTAGACCTTGTATTAGTGAAGGCATCAGGGATAAAGGTGATTTGTTGTCAAAAAGGGGGCATGGTGGTATAAACTGTGTTGACCTGCCTTTCTACTGCAGTAAGGTAGCATCGCTGTTCAGTCTGCACTGGAACTGTCTGGCTGCAAACAGATGCCTGGTTTTGGCTTCTCCTCATCTTCACAGCTGCAAAGGGTACCTTTCCCCTTGCTCCAGCTAAACACAAGAAGCTCTTTCCATGTCTTTCCTTCCTTCATTGTTTTAAACAAAAAGAACCCCGTGTGTTGGATGTGGTGGGGAGGATCGCTGGTTCCTGACTACATCTGGGACAGAGAAAGGGAGGAGCATCCTGTATTGCTCAGCTGTGCTTTTCTTCAGGGTCAGGGGCTTCATTTCTGGTGGCAAATGGATCATGATGATCCTGGAGGATATAAAGATGCTGGAACACCTGTGAGAGGTGTGCATCAGTGCCAACGAGAGGCCATTACCCAAGAACTGAATACTTTGGTTTGGGGGAAGAAAATGCTTCTGGAAAAGGAAAATTAAATAATAGCAACAAGGTTATGAAAATGGAAAAATAGTAATCAAAGGGAGAGCAAAATTATGCAGCTTAATGCACTCAGATCAGGAGGAACAAATAACCTCTATCCCAACAAAAAGAAAAAGCTGCCTCAAAATCAGGGGGTCAATGGGAAATATTTTTAACAAAGCCTGGAGTGATGCCATAACTCTAAGGATTAATAATAGTAATGCCCAACATTTGAAAAGGATGACAAATGATCCAGGGAAAATTCCAGGCTGTTAGTGCAAGGCCTTTGAATGTTTTTTCAAGCAGAGACTGATTAAAGACATGTTGTTGAGGGAAAAATGGGATAAAATGTGACACAGATTTTCTAAAGATAGATCTTGCCAGGCTAATCTAATAACTTTTTTGATAAGATAACTGATTTTCTACCCCGAGGAAATTCAGTAGATTTCATCTGTTTGGACTTTAGTGAAGATTTGATACAGTCCATGCAGGGAGCTATTAAGACAGAGAAGATGAGGCTTAGTATAAGAAATTGGAAAGTAAGCAAGGAGCTGGCTTCAAGAGAAGTGGCAAGGGCTGAGTTGGCTGAGATGGGGTTGCAAGGAGGGCCCTTCAGCTCTCACTCTTAAAACCTGGTACTTTTTAATTTTCAGAAAGGGTTTTGGCACAAATCTTAGCTGTGTGCTCATGAAGTTAAAATTTGCTGATGCCACGATGCTGAGAGGCATTGTCCTGACAGAGGAAGTTTGGGAAATCATCCAGGAAAAAGTGGATGACCTTGAGGGCTGGGACAAAATAAATGGAATGGGTTGAAATGCAGTTTTCCACAAATGGAAGGCAAACACGGAGATTAAATAGAAAAATACATACTGCACTGTATATGTAACATAGACATTATATATGCAGAATAATATATGCTATACTGGGAGCAGAATATTGGAAAGGTGGTGGTACAGGCTTTAGAGCAGTATTTAATCTCAGAATGACTGTAAACCACAAAAGTGGATTTTTCCCCAGCCATGAAAGAAGCAAATGCATTTTGAGACTGTCATCTGGAGAGGTATTTCCAGTAGAAGCAGGAAAATGTTCGTGCCACGTGAAAGTGGTAGGAAGTGTTGTGGAATCACAAATCCTGTATCCCAGTCAAGAAAATATTCACTTTGGACCAGGTAGAAAGAAATGGGCTGGAGTGATTTGATTTTTGACAAAATGTTCTTATGGAGGCAGGCTGGAAAAAAGGGGCTCATTCAGCTGGGTGAAGTGGGTGCTGAGGGAACAGGTGGCTCTTCTCCAGAAATACATCAGGAGTAAACACCATGGGAGGAAAAATACACTGTTTAAAGGGCAGCATGGACACTTGAGAATGTGAATATTAGCAAGTCATGAGTGAGTTCAGACCAAAAGTGTAGATACATCCAAGCTGTGCTGCAGCACAGGACCATGTTTATTAACCCACCAATCCCATATGCCCCCTCAGCTGCTGCCCTTCGCAATCTCACCCAGTGCTCAGATTGCTCTTACAGCTGTGACCCAGAAGGGGCTCTGGGCAAATGCAGTGTCTGAGGACCTTTGAAAATCTGTCTTTAATTGAAAATCAGTCCTGATTTCCGATTAGCCTTGTCCTGGGAATACCTTAGTCTGCTTTGCTGTCTGGGACCATGCCTCTTAATGTAGGCTCTCTAGGAAAATAGGATTGTCAATCTGAAGATTATTTGGCATGAGAGCATCCTGGACTCATTCTAGAGAGTTTTCTTAAGAGTATGGAAAGGGGAAAATACAGCAATAGAAAGGGAAAATGTGTTATTTCGTTCCTTTAGAGCAGCCTATACCATTTGCTGTGTCATCCTAATACTATACCACACATATGCAATTCTAACTTGAAAGGGAAAGCAGAAGAGTTGTATTTAATGTTTTATTTATGGAAATCTTGTGCTTGTACTAGAGCATGAAAATATAAATAGACTTTAATAAATAGAGATTTGAAGGCAGAAAAATATTTCCACTGCTCTTTGCTCTCTCTTAAAATATGCTGGGTATGAGGCTGAGTTTCTGGAGGAGAGACAGTATAACATTGCAAAGAAATTCTGCTGTTTAATTAGATACAGCCACTTTTAAGTAGGGACGGTTGGTGTTTGCCAGGTTTCTTGAATGTTCTGGTTCTTCCCACAAATTTTCACTAATCCTTTAACAGCAGCCATGGCTATTGCTGTAATTAGATACAAAAATGCGAGCAGTAGCAAAGGAGCTACTTGACAAAATCCAGCAGTTCCTTGGGGCAGATGGTGCCAGCAGATGAAGGAGATTTTATTACTTAAAAGGTAGAGCACGGGTTTCCTGAGGTGAATCTCAACCTGTCCTGCCAACTGTCTGCTTGAAGACAACAGTAATAAATAAAAATTATTGAAGGGGAGGACCTGGTCCTCGTGTTCTCCTTCACTTCTAGGGCAGAATAGAGTTGCATTTTTGTGAGCTTTAGGATCAAGCCTTCTTTTTTGCATTGCAAGCAAGATTATTACTGCTGTTTCCTATGCTCTGTCCCTTTTGTTGCATTCCTGAATATATTATATTGCATGTCCCTGTATTACATTCCTGAATATAATAATCAGCATACAGGTAATGTACTGTCTTCCACTCATTAGTGAAGACTTGTGTTATCTATTTATATGAAAGATGAATCTGTGCTGAAATTTTCCTATGGTACTGTGTCCTTGTTCAAAATCTGAACTCAGATTCAATTTTGAACCTGGTTCCTGACCTATATACGTGGAACTGGAATATTAAGACTGTTTTGAAATACAGATTTGGGTCTTGATTTGATAGTCACATCATTTTTTTAATGTATTTTCCAATATTTTTAACCAGTTTATTCTCAGACCATTGACAAGAATAAGAGATTGGATAATAAATATCTGGAGTATTTTTTTCTTGTCTTAATTTAGCTCCTGATTAAAGTAAATGAAGATCTTGTATGTCTGCATTAAAAAGTAGTGCTCCTCATCACTTTGATCAACATGCTTGTGCTTAGACTTCCCTCTCTCCAAAACTGAAAATGCAAACAATTGTCTCTATATAGTATTTATATTGCAGTTCTATTAATACCAGCATTATAGTCCTTTTTTTAAAGCACCACATTGGAAAAGAAGAGTGCTCACAAATATTCTTTCTGTTTGTGACTGTAGTCTCAGTGAAGAGCCCCAGGTGAAGAACAAGACCCTTTTGTGCTATGGGCTGTGCAGCCCAGATCAAAACAGCAATCCATGACCCCAGGAAATTCAGCTTTGCAAATGCATGTATATTGCTGGCTAAAATATAACTCCTTCCAGACTTCCAACCAGCTGAAGTATAATTTCTGACTCAAGACCTTATTCATATTTAGAACAGACTGAATAAATTCCACAGAGCTAAAAAGATGGACTTAATTAGTAGATTATAATTTTTTTAATTGAAGAGTCTGGCAATCAGGTCCCAGGTGGACAAACAGGGTTCTGATGGTTGGCTATCAGGATGATGATCTGTTCATTTCAGCAAAGGGAAGTGTTTGTCCTGCTGTTCAATACAGTCTGCAGTCCATTTCTTTGAAATCAACTGCATCTACCAGTTACGATGGAAACACTTTTGCCTTTGAATCATCCATTTTCCCAAATGTATTCAACCCATGAGTAACTTATTAATAAAGATCTGCACAGGCTCTATCTTAGCCAGTCTGAATGAAAATGAAAAAGAAAAAAAATCCACCTTGTGTTTAAATCACTGCTGGAGAACTGCTGCATTATGATTTTGTAATGTGAGTTTGGGAAAAGAAAAGTAGTTTTCTCTACTGCTAGGATGCATTACAAATGAAGAAGATTATCTTTGACTCCTTTCAGAGGTTTGAGTATTTCAGGGTGTGATGGAGTGTCATGGTCACCATGCAGTATTTGACAGTGACCATTTGCAAATAATTAATGTTACCATGGCATTCCCCATATAAAGCCACAGTAAATTTAATTATGTGCAGTGGCAGCACTGTAATGATCTTGAAGATAACTGCTGTAGAGGCAATATCTGTGAGGAATTAAAAGAGGACTTGGAGAAAATCATATTGCATTATAAGTTAAAAAATGTGGTCACAGTTTTACTGCAAATATAAAATCAAGATTTTATTTCACTTTTTTCTATTTTTCCTTCTATTTATAAAGGCAATTGTTTGCTTGATTCACACTGGGGAGGGACCTGTTAGAGAATTGACAGGCTGTGTGATCGAACCCCTGAATTAGAGGGATGGATTTGCTGTTGAGCACAAGGACTATGTTCAGTGTATATTATTAATTGAAGCATATTATTTCTCAGTTCTGGGAGTTGGGAGCATGTGTATAGTGGTAGTGGTGCCAAGGAACCTGCCCAGCCCCATATGTTGCTAAATAGGGAAATCCGGAATGGACTCTTGTCTTTTTTGAGAGATTATTGCCCTCAAAACATGTTGGTCAGTCCTACCTTTATTAGTGTATCACCTCTGGGAGACCTGAAAGTTCCCCTGACCTAGCCAGCCTCTGGTGTGGTGGTGTCCTGCCATCCTGAGACTGTCCCTAGGGAGAAGAGGAGAACAGCATTGGCCCCCATGGTCTTCTGCTTCTCCCATCGACCTTCCCTGCCCCTTCAATGGAAATGCACCTTTTCTGCAGGGTTAGGTCTTGGGGAAAGGATGACCTCTGATGAGGATGAAACTCACCTGAAAGGATGAACTCTTGGGGGTAGATTCTGGCCTTGGAGGGGGCATCCTGCTGTTGGGCTGGTGTCAGCCTCCCATGCACTTGGAAAGATCACAAAGACTTTTTGGCAAAAGGGCCATGAACTGACTGTGCAGTTGGGGAGGTTTCCAGCTCTCTTTGCACTTATACTCTCTTCCCTTGCCTAGCAGGCACAGTTTCACAACTCTTAAAAGTGACCCTATATATATTTAGCTGACTTAACTGTTCCTCGTCAGCCTTATTTTCAAGCTTCTTCCCATCCCTTTCCCACCTCTTCATAGCTTGTCAGTGTGTTTTTTTCAGTTCAAAATTAAGAAGTCTTGAGCAAGTCAAGTCTGGGTGTCCAGTCCCTTCGTCCTTTTTTATCTTGCATTCTTTAATGTTTATGATTCTGAATGGTGTTCATGATTGAGCAGTATCCCCTTTATGCAGTGTAATATGGAGCAGACACCCTCTGCTTCTTTTGGAATCAATGTTATGCAGTCAATGGCATGAAAGAGGACTTGAGACAAAATGCAGTGCTGTGGTGGCTCAAATTTGGTTTTTGATGGGTTTGGGGTTTTCTTGATTTTTCAGTTTTCATTTTGAAGTGCATCTGCTCGGTCTGTCTGCTGCACTGTCTTCCCAGTTGGCTTTCTCTGGTGTTAAAAGTGGTGCTGTGTTCTTTTATTTGTACTTGTAGTTCCTGATCATTTTTGATGTCTCTTCACTACTTTTTATCGGTACATGTTAAATCTCCTTTTCCTTAACTCATTCATCTCTCTGGCTTTTTGAGGCGTTGCTGCGCTTTCTCTTCTTATCCTCTCTTCTTTTAAACCCACCAATTTGATCACTATCCATTTTATTAGTCAACATATGACAATGGTGGCACCAGCAATGATCTATATCAGATGTTGCCATATAATTTCCTTTGTTATGTCCTGTAAATTGGAGCTGTAACTCACAATGGATCCTTTCTGGGGTATAAAAAGGCAGTGGGCCACTGGTAGTGGTACTAAGTTGTGGTTTCCTGTTTTGTGGTACTTGGTCTGGATCAGACTTTGTCAGCACTGATGTCCTAGCTGCTGTGCAGCCCAGGCACTCCTGCATCCATGTTATTGTTGCAGTGTTTTTACAGCTGTAGCATCCTGGAGCCTTTGGACCAAGACACTTTTCCCCCCAGCTGAATAAGGAGTGCTAATTTGTTGAAACTCACTATCGTCAGGAATTTATGCATCTCCTTCCTTGACTATAGTAAGCAGGTGAACTGACGTGTTTTTAGGAGACCAGAGCCAATTCATGGAGGAGCTTCTGACAAAGAAGTGAGTAATTTTTGAACCCATGCCAGAGTAGAGATCTGGGCATCCCATACAGCCTAGGTGAGATAGATCCTTGTTCTTCTCTCCTCCTTTGTGTGGGTGTGCAACCCAGCTCAAAATCTGTCTTTTTTTTTAAAGAGGAGATCATCGACTATCATTTTGCATTCCCTGAGCTGGGCTGACGTCAGTGAAGCTCTGTCTGTTTCTGCCAGCACTGGGTTTGACCCATTTTATTCAGTGTAGGTTATATACCTCAGTACAAATTATGAAGCAGTGACTTAACATAGGCAGTGATTCATAGTGACAGACACCTCTGCAGAGGGTGTCTAGAACTTTCCATAGCTGCACTTTGCTGAGGAACCACCTCACTTAGAGCCCACAGTCATCTGGGAATGGCCAGCTGTAGATGGGAGGTCCAGGCTCTCTCTCTCCATGTGCCAAAACCCCCACCACCTAACTTCTGAGCATGCTTTATCTTTGCCATGCATTAAAGGAGGGCACAGATGATCTCCAGCATCTCATGCTATGGGGGTAACAAGTACCAAATGGTGCTGTAACTCTTGTGTCAGAAATGAGCCATATGGTGCGAATGTGTTCAGCCTCAATTGTTCCCATGGATCTCAGTGTCAGGGAGCTCAGCCCTGCATATCTGTGCTGGTTTTGCTTTTTCCTTAAACTCGGTCAGAAACTACTGCAGAAGCCCCAGCCTTGCTATGCATTGCTTTCTTCATCTCTCTTGTGGGCCTGTTACCAGTGCAGAATCTGTTATTGCTGGTGCACTGTATTTATTGTGACTGAGTGTTGTGCATTAGTCTTGCAGCATACTATTGTGATGAAACACCATCCTTGTTCCCCTGAGTAACGATGCTCCAAGCATACCTTGTTTGCATTCTTAGGACATGAACTTTTTAGCAGGCAAAACCCAAACTGAGCACATAGAATGAGCATCAACAAACATCTGTTGTCCTCCAGACTGGTTGTGGCCCAGCACAGCAGAGAGCAAGCCTGAGCTCTGATGCCAGTTTCAAACCTGCAGTAGCTATGATCAAAACACTTTGTATTTTCCATCTCACTTTCCTTCCTCTGTTGAAAGAGGAAGAGCAGCAGCTATTGCTACATACCACTGCTTCTATATAAACAGCATATTTGTTGCATACTGATGTTAAATATTAAGTAGTGTTATATATTTTATAAAGCTCTGATAAAGCACTTTGAAGAAGAAATTTAAAGGATAATGATGTGCTGTTTATATTTTTCTTTTGATTTGCTCCTTTTTTTAATATGAAATAGAAAACAAATATTTGATGTTTGCTTGACTTTTTCACTTTTGATCTCTATTTTGGTTTTCCTTCATAAGTAGCCCCTCATTTTCTGACCTAGCATTTTTGCACAATGAAAGTGGTGTTTTTCCAAACAGTCCTTTATCCAAGTTCACACCAAAAGCAACTGTGGATTTGGACTCCACCCTCTGCCCCAGACACTCCTCAGCATGAAAGAAAAGGAAATCTGTCTTTTAACGAGATCAAACCAAGTTGGATAAACATTAGATTTGAATTGCCTGGCTCTCTCTGGAACTGTAGATTCACATCTTGGCTAAATAACTCCTAGGCCTTCTTTTATTTGAAATGGATATCAGGTTACAGTTTGGAGGTCTTTTGAATAAGACCTTAAAAGAATGACATGTCATGTGTTAGACACAGCAAGCAAGGATTTGTGATGTTTTGCCATGACTACCTGGCAAGATTGCCTTGTCCCCAGTTGCACAGTGCTCTGACATACATATGGCCCTGCTTAAGCAGGGGAGTTGGACCAGATGACCTCCAGAGATCCCACTCAACCTCAGCCAGTCTGGGATTCTGTGACTGAGCACTTTCTGCTCCAAAAAGGCTTCCCTGTTAGTGGGGCTATGCTATTAAGATCCTTGAAGGAGTTTGGAGTGACATTATTTTCTCTTTGTTGAATTGTCAATGATTAAACATCCATTTGATGTTGCTTCAAAGCTTACTGAAGTCACTGAAAGTTTTCAGAAATCAGGGGAACTGGATAACCTTGCCATGCAGAGAGAAAACTTATGGTGAGAATGTATTGTGCATTGCTTTAACAGGGAAACAAAATGAAGTGCAAGCTGTGCTTTTTCTGCCCAGTTTTTAATGAAATTTATAACTTGTCCTGTGAAAGATAGACCAAGGGCAATCTCCATTAGCTTGCATTATCATTTTCCATTCAGCATTTCCCTCGCACATACGGGTCAAAGGTGAGTGGATGTGTGCATGACCTAAATCCTTCAAAGATAGGGCAAAGTATTATTTTCCTGGGGCCAGCAAGGTCTGTCCTCTGATTGTCCTCTGAGGGAGTTTCTTTCCCATATCCACAGAATTGATGACTGTTTCTGTGCGTCTCGGAAACTGGATGCAGTAGCCACTGAAGCGAAGTTCAAGCAAGACCTGGGCTTTCGGATGCTCAACTGTGGCCGAACGGATCTGGTTAAACAAGCCATATCCTTGTTGGGGCCAGATGGGATTAACAGCATGAGTGAACAGGTAATGGGATAGAAATCTAAAGAGGTAACTGTGAAATGTAGGGGTTTTGTCTGCTTATCACAGAAAATGAGCCCCAGCTTTCAGCTATGCATAGACAGGACCTTAATGCTTTTCCTGCATTACTTTGCATTGAGTTAAAGTACTGACAGGTGAACATCTATGTTTAGTTAGGTCACTTCAAGTTGTATTGATTTGTCAGTGCTGAGGTAACTCAGCATGAGTGCGACTGCATCCTCTGAAATCTTCTTAACAGTGAATGAGTCAAGTGAAGCCACAAGAAGATTCCAAGAGAGCTTAGTGTTGATCTGAATACTTAAAATTGCTTCAATGACATGAACAGTAGTGTGAGACAGGGCTTTGGGAAGTGAACATCCTTCCACTGAGCACTGCTCCGGGATCTGCAGCTTTAGTTGAGTTCAGCCTGGTTTGAACTGACCTAGCAGATGTGAAAATATCGCTGCAGTTACCCCTCTGTTGGTCATTGTGGCCAACATCCACCAGTTGAAGAGCCTAAATTTCCCTGGAGCTACACCTCCATGAGGCTGGTGGTTGTGTCTGAGGCTAAACCTCACTGCAGCTACCTACTCACAGCAGTCTGCTGGACTTTGGTGCTCACTGAGGTGGGGCCATGGGCACTAACATTTCCTTTTGAAGTCGAGTCCCCTCACTTTTCTGGTGCCTCTGAAGAAAGTTTGTCACTGCATGTTCCCAAGAGTTGTGGCATCCCCTTTGGCAGGAGCCAGGTGGCTGCCACCCCTGAGGTGGTCACTTGGGACAGGAGCTGGAATGTTCATGAATTTAGGTCTTCTGAGACGAAAGCTGTTCCAGAAATGTGAGTTGTGTTTCTGTTCAGTAGTTTCAGTCTGAGTCAAATATTGCCAATTCGTCTGAGAAAAGCTTAAGAAGAGGGAAATACTCCCCACAAAAAAAAATAGTATCAGACTGCTCTTTCAAAGGTTCAGACATTGTACTTCTTAAAATTATTATTATTTTAAGTTAGTCTGAATCTGGAAACTTTTCACAGCATTTTTCCTCTGTCCTCCAGGCTGAAAACTGGGAATGCTCTGGTTTGATTCATCAAAATACCTAATCATATGCTTAACTCTGAACACATGCTTTTACATCCTATTTGAGTGAAAGTTAAGCCTGTGCTTAAATATGGTTTGGTGGATCAGACGTCCTTGCATCTTGCAGGACAGAGTCCTAAGTGGTACAAGGCTGAAAAGAAAGACAGTAATTTTGTGTTTTGCCGAAAGCCAAATGCCCTTTGTGTTGATTGTACACATTGTTACTGGGTTCCTCTGTGTGCTTCGAACACTAATGATGGGCTCATTAAAAATCCATTCCTCCCACGTGCAAAGAGAGGGCAGTGAGTGATGCTGCAGAGCAAGGCTGAGCTGCTGGGCAAGCCTGGGGGGACTGGCAGAGGCAAAAGCAGCAGGGACAGCAGTGCAAGGGAAGGGGAGGTTGGAAACCTCATTAACTCTTTAAAACCCTGATACTGCAGCATGTCATTCTGGGCCCCTTTGAGTCTGTGGTAAGTGCTTATTCAGCTCCAGCAGCATCAAACCATCTCGTGTGGTCCCAGGCAGACCCCTTGGTGCTGGGTTGCTGCAGGATTACCCACCATGGCTGCCCATGTGCTGTGTCTTGCAGGGGGAGCCCTGGCACCTGGTTTTCAAATTATTTTCTACAGATCTGATTAGATTCCCTGTGCTGAACACTTGACGTAATTACTGAATGATGCCACTCACAGAAATTGGAAAAATAGTTGAAGGAACATGTATTTAATTTTAAACTGCTATCCCATCTCTGTGTTTCAAGGCAGAAACACAAGTTTTTGTAATTCTCATGGTCCTGTTTGTTCCCGTAGTGTTTGTTGACTGCCAAAGGAAATGTTTTGTCATTGACTGTAGCTGAAGTTGTTTCAAATTCTCTTTGCAAGTAACTTCAAGTCACCCAAGAACTCCCCTGGCCTGAGGTGGATTTGTTTTTTCTTAATAATGGTATGAGGCCGCAAATGACTGTTCCCTTACTCTGCATCTCCATGAGTACACTGCAGATTGGATCCTGTGGAATGCTCAGTGTGTTTCAGGGAGGATCTAATGACCTTGGTGGGACAAACCTTAATTTATATTGTCTCTACAAAAGCAGTTCTTCCATAGCATAAGCACCCCCTACCTTTTAGCCCTCCGTACAAACAAGAAAGCTAAAATTAGTTCAGCAAAAATAGTGGTGCTGGGCTCTTCCTAGGAAGAGCAGAGTCATGGCTCTGTAACTGGCCAGGCTGAGTTCCTCCAGTTTCTCTGAAAATCACTTCACTTCATGGTTAAAGAGCAGATGGACTGTTGTCTGACAGCAAATTTACCGGGGTACCTTGAGGTACGCTATAAACACCCATCAGAGATTTGTGTGTGCTTCAGGAGATTTACTGCAAAACAACTGGTGGCTCTTGGTCAACACCCCACTGTATTTAATAAGCAGCTTTTGCTATTACAATTTACAGTAGATTCAATGATTTTTTTTTCCATGGTTTCATCTGGATTTGTTACCACAGCCACAGTAATTCTTACCTTAAGGGAAATAGTGATCAGCCGTAGCAGGTATTTCAGATTAATACAAATTGCATTGTGGTGATTCTGAAGTGAAGGGTCACTTAATCTACTTTCTCTCCAAGCAGACCATGTTTTCCTAGAGCCAGCAACTTGCAACAAAGCCGTCTGGCATTTCATTTAAAATTAATTCCTTGTTTGCCAGGGAGTGCTGTGTACAAAGGCTTGACATTTCTGTCCCTTTACAGTATCCATGCTGAAAAAGCTGTGCTCAAATCTAACCAATCTTAAAAGGAACTTGAGATGTTTTAAAGGCTCTTTCAGTAATTAAAAAAGTTAGATTTTATGACACTGTGATTGTAGAAAACTGAGTAGAATTATTGTTTTTTCAAAATACCAGTGGAAATAAATGGATGCTTTGGTGAAAACATTTCTCTGCTGGAGCCCCAAAGACAAAGATGGTCAGTTTAGTATATGAGGATGGAGTGGGGCTGGCAAGCCTTGTTCCACTCACTATGCTGAAGATAACATGAAAAATACAAGCAGTCAACACAAGTGAGAACAAATATTGAGATTTTTACAAAAATGTTTGACTTTTGCTACTCTAAGGGGAATGTCTGTAACAGAAGTAATGGCTTTCATTAAATATCGTTAGTCTTGTTGATATATACTTGAATAAGTGTTTTTAAAAATCAAAGAGAGTTCTGTGTTAAATTTGTCAATTCCTTTGTTTTTTAACTCCAAAAAATGAACTAGGGCATGACTCCACTGATGTATGCTTGTGTCAGGGGTGATGAGGCTATGGTGCAGATGCTGCTAGATGCTGGAGCAGATCTGAATGCTGAGGTGAGGACTTTTTGTTGGTTGTATCTTTGTTCTGTTGTTTGTTTACGTCTTAAACTACCCCATGAAACTGTAGCAGAGCAAAAATCCCAAGAGTTAAAAAGAAAATAAATCTGTCTTATCCTGGATGGGACCACTTGAAATGAATAGTGAAATCAAGTGGCATTAGGTTAACATTGGGATTCACTTCAAAGAAAGGGTCAAGTCACCGGACTTAACCCGCAGGTAATACTGATTTAGTTGTGTTTGCACACTGCAAATGAATCCAGGCATTAGCACTAGCATGGAGCACAGCTCTAATGATATTGGAAGGACTTCCTGAATCTCAGCTGAGCTTAAATGAAGGGGGTAAAAGAAACAACCACCTGATAACCTGCAAAAGCTCAAGCATTTCCATGCATAGGGATGTTCCAGGTAAGCATCCCCACGCCAGCACACAAGTGCAATGTGGGTTCTATTCTTTTGTTTTACAAAGTGCCTTGGGCTGAAAATGGTTTGATGAGGAGCTTGAAGCTTCCAGACTATTAATGTCTTTTTGATGAATGCACATCACAAACTTATACAATCTGTCCACCAAACAGATTGTGGTCCAGCTCTGTGCAATGCAGGTATGTACATTTTAAAGGCCGTTTGAAAATCCCTGAAAGAATTATTTGCTAATGATTCCAGTTTCAATTTATCGAGGTCATGAGTAAATTAAGCTGTCTGCTTCACTTATCTGTGTCCCATCTGTTCTGTTTGGACTTGAGCGAGCTGACAAGTACTCACTGCTTCAGACAGACGTTTTCCACTTCTTTGAAAAGTCTAATTTAGAAGTAGAAATGGATGTCACCTGTGGGAGACTGATAGCTGCTACTATCGTGAAATCAGCTCGTGGTTTCAGTTCCTCACATTTTCAAGCACACCACCCTCAAGAACTGAAAATAGCTGAGTAGTTGAACCCGTATTCAGCCCAAAGACTGGATGGACATTGGAGACTGAGCTGTCCTTTAACCCTGTCTGCAGCTCAGAAGTGAGATGACATTATTTGGTTCCTAGGAACAGTTTTCATTAGGAGCAGTCCTCCCAGTTGCTCCAGTAATCTCCCAGACTTGAATCAAATGCAAATTTAAACAGTTTTGTCTTCCTGAAAGTGCTGACATCTGAGAGAACAGCTCCAGTGAGGAATGTGAACCTCCCTGATTCATTACTGTAGAGTGTTTGCTCTAAAATCAAATGAAAACACTTTGGGACAAGAACTGTGAATAATTACGGCGTGCAATTATAAGATGATTTGTGCACACCACAACCAACTGTGCAAATTGGGCAATTATGGAAAAAAAAAAAAAGGCAAATCAACCATGAGCAAAAATAAATACTCTGTCAGGTGCCTGCATAATTTTCCCCCTTTCATTTTGCAAATATGTTTCCAAAAGTAGCCTCAAATGCTGGGCACCTCCCTTTTTGATTGCCCATCTTTAGTGGAAATGGACTCATTTCCAGATGTGCTGGGAAGCTGCAGTTTGCTCTCCAGTCAGTGGGACCTGTGGCTGCTTAGCAAATCTCAACCCTAAAAGCCTGGTCCACCCACAGGTATTTGCAAACACCGTGTTGGCCAGAAAGAACTCTAACCAAAAGAAAGAAAAGGAGCAAAGGAGTGAAAATGACTTTGCTTTCTTTGCCATTTTCCGTGGACTACCCCAAACAGTGGTGGGAACATGTGCTTGAGGAGGAGCTGGATGTATTCACTATACCCTGGTCCTGCCCATCCTTACCCTCTGCTGCTCTTGCTCCACATCCTAAACCTCAAGGCTCGAGCTGCTCGATCCTCTTCCTTCTGAGCAAACCCAGACCCTAAGAAGCCCTGTGTCTTTGTTCAGAGGCCAGCACACTCCTCCTGTTGCCCTTTAAGCTCTCTCCTTGGCAAATCTGGGTGATAACAGCCAGGTGCTGGTGCAGATCCGCTCCTCTGGCAAGCTATGAGATCTGCACAGACTCTTCAGATTTTTCCCTCATCCCTATCCTTGGGACTGAGGGCCTGCTTTTGGCAAAACACTGCATGTGGCGCTTGGAAATGCGAGCTGCTAATGGAATGGAATATTTAATAATTGCTCCTGCTCCCCTATATGGATAAAGTACTTCAGACAAGGTAGTGAAAGCATAGCTGGCTGCTGAAACAGAGACAGTGCATCTTTTACTGTGATTTTAGTCCTCTGAAGATCAATAACAAGATTATGAATTTTAGTGTCACACTCCATCTGAGTGTGCAGTCTCGGATTGCAAGCGTTCATTAGATTTTACCATCTCTGTGAACCTCATCAATATTAATACCCCCATCTCTAAGACAGGGAAACTGAAGCAAAGAATGGTTATTCATCTTCCCCAATGTCTACATTAGAAGCACCAGGCACTAAGGCATAGAAAATGGAAGGGGCAATCTGAAAAATAGCATTTTGTTTTCTAAAGGTATAGTTTGCATCTCTTTTAACTGTCACTACCCTGCACTTCTAACTCAAATTAGACACGAGAGAGCAGTAAAAAGGAGTTTTCTTTAAGCATTTCTGAAGTGCCACCCTACCCCATCACTTCGCACATCTTTTTTTTTTCCTCTGGTGAGAGAGGAGCCTGGAATGATGCCTGCAAGCTCCAGGGCAGGGCTTGTGATGTGTCTTTCATGATGGCAGTGACAAAAGTCATACTGACTGAAGTGCCAAGAAATTTGGCTGGGCCTGGAGGAGCCCCAAGGCCCTGGGCTGTTGATACATGATCTGGAGAAGTCAGTGGGAGTGGTCCTTAGCTGTAAGCATCCTGATCCATCCTTGCTTCCCCAGTGTGTGCTGTTGTAACCAGCTGTGGATGTTTTGCCCTTGTGCAAAAGAATCTGGTGGCCAGTGGTTTAGATGGAGCTACAGTAGTTGGTAAAAGACTTCATTTGGTAAGAACTCAATTCAAGCTGTCAAATCAGCATGAACAGTTTTAATATTGAGAAAAATTTTGCAGGCAAAAATATGAAGCCAATCATTTTATAAAGCACCTTTCCCAGGTTTTCTATTTCACTTACTCCCTCACATGCCTGGCTTTCAGGCAAGTTGAATTTTGTTACATATAGCTCTTTAAAAAAATAACTTTAATTTGTTTGTAGGTTGTCAGTACTGCTCATAAATACCCATCCGTCCACCCTGAGACCCGCCATTGGACAGCTCTGACATTTGCTGTGTTGCATGGACATATTCCTGTAGTTCAGGTATTATTGTATTTCCCTACCTGCATCTCATTCTTTTTTTTTCTCCTCTTCAGTTCTAATTACATCCATCTCAAACCAGCATCCTCTTGTCATACTCATATTGGTTACTTCTGCTTCTTCAAGAGTGTACTGATATATAATAGACTTATTATATAGTGAATATGGTGTTCAAACCTTAACCAATATGAGGCTTAAATAGGACAATTTTAAAGCAAAGTTGCACCAAAGAAAGTCTGACAACTCCTTGTGCTCCTTCCTGACCACTTGTTTTATATGTTTGTTTATTCATTCATTGCACTTTCTTACCCTATAATGCTCTTATAAACACAAAACTGCTGCCATGGTGGGAGAGAGGTGGACAACAGCCCTTGTGCTGCTCCAGAGAGGGAGAAACCCTCACTCTCCTTGCCCTATTGAAGTGTCGCGTGGGGATATGGTGGTTCTGTGCTTTGGCATCTCAGAAATTGAGAAGGTTTATTCTTCAAAACAGCTGTGTCTATGACACATTCAAGCACCAAAACTGTGAAGGCCTCAAGACAGAAATGACCAAAGGAGGGGTTGGAGCACAGGCTTCATCCTGCTCTCCTTGGCCACTTTTGTTTTCAGCATTGTTTTTTATGTGGAAGTGTCCCCAGTGGAGACCATAGCTTTTGGACTTATTGCTGCAATTGGTTCTTAAGAACAGCCTTTCTTCTGGCCATGTCTTCATATATAAGATTGAGGCAATTGAAATCTGATCCATTTTTGGATGGTGCTGGGCTTCTAGAAGACCATGAAGGAAGGATGCTTGTCGGGCTAATTTTCTTCCATCTTCAGTGCATTACTTCCTAACACTGACCTTACCCCATTTCTCATTCAAAAACACTGAGTTACACTTTTTTGGCTCTGAAGTTGAACAGTAGTGCTCCTGGTGTCCAGCAGCACAAAATGAGCGAAAAAAGGAATGGATTTGTCTCTATGAAACAATGGGCAGATTTGCATGTCACGTGTCTCCATTGTATCTGGTTTGCAGATAACAAGAAGCATTAGATTCTCATTTGTCACTGTTCATGAACTCTGAAGACTGTGATGGCCCCATTTGCTCTAAATGGTGAATTTTCTTTCTAGCTGTTGCTGGATGCTGGAGCAAAGGTAGAAGGTTCCTTGGAGCATGGAGAGGAAAATTACTCTGAAACTCCCTTACAGCTGGCAGCAGCTGCTGGTAAGGATTTTCTCCTCCCACTGTAACAATTCCTCAGCTGGGAACTGTGATTTAGGTGAGCAAATACTGGATTTTGAAAGAAGTTAAAATGCATCTCTTGACTTGCAGGAAATTTTGAACTCGTCAGTTTGCTCTTGGAGAGAGGAGCTGACCCCATGATAGGAACAATGTACAGGAATGGCATTTCCATGACTCCACAAGGTGACATGAACTCTTTCAGTCAGGCTGCTGCACATGGACACAGGTAGAGTGGGAACAAGTCTAGTGGCATCCTTCAAGTGCTTATGTTTTTGCCTGGGTATCTAGTTGGAGCAGATGGGTGAAATTTCTGCATGAACAATTGAACATGCCACCAACTGAGCAGAGATGTAAGGCTTTCTGCTAGCATGTGAATTAAATCAGTTGGTGGTACAAGCTGCTTTTTGATATCTGATGTGGAAAAAAAGAGAAGGATACACCTTGTGGTGTGTTCAATGCAATGGTTGTTAAATGGCAGCTGATGTGACAGCAGAAAGGAATGCCAAAGACATTCCTTCTGAATTTCTTGACGTGTTTCTCAGGTTTGAGTGAATCTTGCCTGTACTGCTGCAGCCTTAGTTTTCATTGAATAGAGTTTTTGCACCTGTGTTTACTGTAAAGTCCTATGTGTCTTAATGTCGTATGTATGCTGCAAATTTAAAACAAACAAAAAAAAGAATTAATGACATAAGCACCTGGCATGCATGATCTTGGAACGCTCAGGAGTTGACTGCAGTGTAATGAATTAGTATTATGATCTTCACGTTCCTACTTTTCTGATTGTAGCCATCCAGAGGAACATAGATACAGGTTAGAGACAGTACCTACCATCTGTTTGCTTAGAGATGAGCTGCCAGTGTAACAACATGCTAATGGCATGTCAGGGCGGGTTCACACGACACTGCCCATCTGGAGCCTGTGAGGGGTCCCTGGGACAGAGAGAGCACAGTTTGGTTATTAAGGTCTCAGATTCAGCCAGCGTGAATGGGAGCCATGTGCCTGAGGAGGACCTGAGCCTCTCCTTGGCTTGGCTGTTGGCTGTCCATGTCACAGGCTCTGGCTGTTATATTCCTACCTGTATAGCATTCACACACGTGCCTTCCTCCTTCCCTCTGTGCCCTAAATTCGTTTGGGACACACCGTGCTGGGGTCTTGAGCAGATGCAATGGAGGACATCAGAATACAAGGGAGGTGGGCTGGGAGCCAGCCTGGTTTCTCTTCTTGCAGCTCCAAAACCAAGAGAAACACTGTTGAGGTTGATGAGGTTATGCTGGTACGAACATGAGGGCGCAAAGTCTCTGAGTTTGGGCTTTGTTGTGTGATGGCCCAGCTGGATCAGTGGCTTTGGAGAGCAGTCCCAGATGTGCTTGAACCTGCCCTGACTGGCCTTGTTGAATGTCTAGCTGCTGTAGCTTTCCCAGGCCGCTTTGAGTGTTAATCAAGTGGTGGTGCTTTCGGTAGCTCCAGGCAGCTCCCTTCTCAGGTACCCTCCTTAGTGGAGGTCCTGAGAGCTTGTCCAGAAGGACCTTGGCCTTCCCTGACTGTTGAAGAAGTGTTGAGTCATGTTTAGCTCACAAGTCTCTGTTCCCATGAGGTGCTGCCACTCATGTGACATCTGTATGGTTCCTGTCACGACAGCAGTAACTTGCAGACATGTCCCAGGCAGTGCAGGTGGGCTAGCAGGAGCTGTGCTTGCCTTGGGTCTGCTCTCAGCTGGTTCTGCCATTAGTTGGAGTAGTTTTCTGGATAAGTGTCCTAACTTGCCATGTCGCAGCAAGTACCCCTGGTGCAGTGAAAGCCTAGACACTGACTCTGATCTCCTTTTCTTCTCCTCTCTTGCCCCCTCTCCCTCTCTCTGTCATGCTGCGATTGACAGGAACGTCTTCCGTAAACTGCTCGCTCAGCCAGAGAAGGAGAAGAGCGATATTCTGTCGCTGGAGGAGATCCTGGCCGAGGGGACAGACTTGCCTGACTCGGCAGCAGCTCCACTCTGTGCCAGTCGGAACAGCAAGGCCAAGCTGAAAGCCCTGAAGGAGGCCATGTACCACAGTGCTGAGCACGGCTACGTGGATGTGACCATCGACATACGGAGCATAGGTCAGTCCTGCTGTCCTTTCTCATCTTCATCGGGGGAGGGACCACTGTAAGAGACGTGTCTCGCTTGACAGGCTGTTGCTTAAACCAGCCACAGTCACATCTTCCTCAGCTCTTTTGGAAGCAGAAGATGATGGGAGATCAGGGGCCACGGGCTGTTTTCTGCAGGGCACAGTGGTTTCCACCCACAGCCATCTGCACTGCTGCATGGCAGAGCACAGGGAAGGCTCTGGGCCAGTGTTCACCTACTGTGGGCCACCCCCAACAGCTCCTCTTTTGTGCTCTGCTTTAAAGCAGTCCACCATTAAAACAACTTTTATTTTCCACAAATTGTGAGCCTTCCAAGGCAGGAGAAGGGAGGATACTCTTTGGTGTCCCAGCTCTGCCAGTGAGGGGCTTGGACATCATACCAGCCTGCTGGGAAGTCGCTTCTGCCTATGGGGAGGGTGGCTGGGTAGCACAGGGGGAAATCCATCTGGACTGTGTATTTGCCATGCCCAGTTATCTGCATTCAGAGAGACCCAGTTGCCTGGCGTGCCTCTGCCTGGTGTGGTGCTCCAGCCCTGGGGACATGTGGTATGGGTTGGGGTGTGTGGTGGGCTGAGTGATGGCTTGCCAGGTGGGCTGAGCAGGCAAAGATCTGGAGATGAGCAAGAGGGGAGGAGCTGGGATGCTCTCCAGGCATTGAACATTTTCTGAAATGGAAGCAGAAACCTTTACTTGCCAAACACCAGGCTTGTGTTTCCTTCCACTCTGTTCTGCAAGAGCAGAAAATAGGTCACCTCCAGCCTCATGCCTGCAGAGGTACATTAGCTCCATGTGCTTTCTTGCTCAGTGCATGGGAGCAGTTCCCTTTAACTTCCTGGAGAGTGGTTCTGCCATGACAATCTACTTGAAAAGGCTGATCTGCTTAACTCGCCCACTGCTGTTTAGGGAAAATACTAATGATCAGGAGAGGACATGGGGTAGCACTTAAAGGAAGTTTTAATCTGAAGACCACCAGTTTGAATCCAGGTGGGTAGTGACCAAAATCAGGGGTTTTTACCATTTAATGGTTCTCCAGGGCCGCATTCAAACAAATGAGCTAGTGTAAATCTACTTTCCAAAAGGCTTTTGCAACGCAGAACACCACAGCAATTACCACAAATTGGCAGTCTCAGCAGAGAAACTGAAGGTTAGATGAGCAGAGAGACCACAGTCCTCTCTTAGCATTTGGAAGAAAGCCTCTGTGCATTAGGTCTGGGATGTACTGAAAACCACCAGCCTTCTTAATTAGGGATAAATGGGAACTTGATTTCTAGTTTTATTTGGCAGGTTTTGCTTAAAATCTTAACATGAGTAAAGGTAAAAAGATGAAAGGGCACGTCCTTCTCTGAAGCTGGGAATGAGCTCTGTCCTCCATCTATAGGTGTTCCCTGGACACTCCACACGTGGCTGGAGTCTTTGCGCACGTCCTTCCAGCAGCACAGACGACCCCTCATCCAGTGCTTGCTAAAGGAATTCAAGTCCATTCAGGAAGAAGAATACACAGAGGAGCTTATCACACAAGGGTTGCCTCTGATGTTTGAGATACTGAAGGCCAGCAAGGTAGGATAAATTGTGTGTTTTAAAGGAGATCAGCCTTATTCCCATTCTGTAAGACACAAAAGCTTGCAATATTATTGTTGCACAGCTCTCCCTAAGCTTGTTTAGACTGCACAGGATTATTATTATCTGTGTTATGTATCTCGAGTTTTTTTCACTGTGGAAACATGGGTTATAAACACACAAGTTGATCACTTCTGCTAGAACAGCTTAATACTGATGTTAGCAATAAGCTGGAGAGACAACAGAAGCTGATGCGTAGTGGTGAAATTAAAGTCAAAAGGGTCACAGCAGTATGGCAAGAGATGCTGATAACCAAACCAACCCATAGAGTAACTTTACCCAGCTTGTTTTACAGGACCATACAACAGAGCTAATATTCATGTTTACTTTGGATTTCTTTAACCTCTCACATGACTTTCTGTTCCCTTCATGTGGGATTTGGACTCTTACACTTGTGGGGAGACTGGTTTCTACAAGCACAGAACAGGATCATTTTTTTAAATCTTCTGTGTGAGTGTTTGTACTTGCAGTCTCCTCAGATTTATTCTTTCAGCTGACATTTTCTTAGCCAGGCAAATCAGACTAACAAAACCTTTTGGGAGAGGTGCTACTGGGTGTGCACATATGATGGGAAAAAGGATGATCATGGGGCTAGCAAGGATAGGAAAATGTCTCAGTGAAGAATTTAAAACTTGTTATAATCAATAGTCTCTTCTCTACTGGTCCCCCTTGACAGTCAGTCACTCCCAAAGAATGCCCAGTCAACTTTGCTGTTACCAGAAAAACCATTTTAGTGATGAGAAGCATCAAAATTATTTGGTTGCTGTTCTTTTTCCTTGTGCACTACAATACATGTTGGTATGGTCTTCTAAACGTTTAACTGAAAAATAAGTAACATTTCTCACCCAACTCTATGTGTAACAGCAAAGAGCAAAGAATTTTTAGCATATGAAGCAGTAGCCTAAATAATGTGGAAAGGGGAGAGGTTCTGGTATAGACATGCAATACTAAAAGGTTCCAGACTTGGTATAGCTAGTGATGGCCTCCATAGATTTATTTCTAGTATCTTGCTGCAGAAGAGGGCTTGGACTAGAGTCCTGAGCAAGTCCCAAATATTTGCTCCAGCATTGTTCTGATTTTTGCTCCCACAAACCTTGCCTCTGCAATTAGTTTGTATTTGGTGGGTATTTACGGAGAATATTTAGATAGGTTTTAGGAAATCATTCCAAATCCTAGGTTTCATAGATTCCTTGTAGATTCCTTTTGTAGATTCCTTTAAAACAAGATTCCTTGTTTTAAACTCACCTGGGTTAGTGTATGTTCATCCAGAAACTACCATCAAGGCCATTTGGTATGAAAGATTATTTACGTGGGATTATATCTTTGATAGGTCTTCCAGAGTGTATTGTAGCAGACCTGGAAACAAATAAGACTGCTACCTTCTGCTTTGGGTTCTTAAAACCTAAAATATGGAGGGGGGAAACAACTGAAGTATCACAAAAAGCCCTACATGACAAAGAAGAAATCTGTGCTGATCTTTATTCCTGCCTCTGGGCCTGGGGGAACTGCTTGTCTGCATGTGTATTCACCAGCACACACTCATATAGTGTTTCATATTCTTAGAAAAAATAATTAATCATTCTGGGACACTGTAAGGGTTTACAAATTGTCTGCAAATGTTATGAATTATTGCGGCAGTCTTGTCCAAACGGCCTCTCACAAAGCTCTCCCAGACAGAAATGAGGAAAGACTATGCAACCCTTTGGAAGGAATCTAAATAAATTCATTTGTGGGAGAATGAGCCAATAAAAGTTCTCCCTGGTCACTCTGTAGAAGGCAGCTGAGGAAAGCTGAGATTTAAAGGATCTTCTGTTCCCTTTCTCTGGAAGGGCTGAGAGCAGAGATTGTTCTCTATGTATACCACAGAATGGAAGCCTCCTCCAAGAGGTGCAGAAGGGCCATAACTGTAGTCACATCCCTCTCTTTCGACAGCAAACTGTAAAGCTCTGCATTTTGTAGAGCTGTGGAGAGAGGAGCTTGATTTGCCCACACGGACATCCTTTTCCCTGTGGGCTGGAAACTTTGAGAGATTATGACTCTTGCTAAACATCACAGTCTGGCCCAGCACATTTCCTTAATGAGTTTTTCAGGGCAAAAAGTATAAAATAAGCAACTAGGAAGCACAGAGCCACTTAGCAGTTCTTGGCTGATGTAAAACAAGATGTCCCATTTGCTACATATTGTGATGCTCGGTATATTTTAATTGCATGGCAACTTGCACCTAATAGAAATGGCATTTTGCATTCCTATAAATAGTTCCAGCTATCCCATAATCTCAGAACAATTTACTAATATTAATGAGTTGAGACATGGAAGAAGATCTTATCCTCCATATACCAACAGGGAAACTGAGGTAATTAAACAGGCAGATTTTCAGTGCCTCACAGAGTAACAGTCCCCACCTCAGAAGCTGTGATAACCTGGATAAGCCAGACAGCAATTCATAGTTTTGAGTAATTTGGCCAGAGAAACTCCCCAAAAATCGCATGGAAACACATAGGGCAGATTTCAGGGTAAGGGGCAAGCCTCCCACCCCCGCCTTCAACTTTGCACTGTCACACAAAATGTTCTTGCAGGTTCCCAGGCCATTCAAAAAAGGCCAAATACTACAGATATGAAAATATTAAAGAAAAAGTGACCAGTACCTATAAGAACACCATCAGATATGAGGAATCCCTCTTGTTTTATAAATGCCTGTTTTTGGAGGGTACAGAGGTGAGGGTTTACATGGGAGCTCTGCCACCAGATAGCACTGATGATGTCCTGTAGGGTGGCAGGGTGGCACTCCATTCCAATTCCCATCTATGTGCTGGGATGCTGACAATAGAAATAAAAACATAATTTGCAGAAGTCCCGAATCTGTAACACAGAACAGAAACAACAATTGGCAAATCAGGCAAAACTGGCTGAGCTGAGGTCCCTAGTTTTACTGCCTTCTGTCAAGCTGTGAAATAAGTGGGGAAGAACAGTGTATGGGTTGCACATCAGTTGTTCACTGCGGCACTAGAGCCCTGGAGGAACTCTTCCAAAAGCACAAACAAAGGTTTGATACCCAGTTCCTGGTGGCTTCCAGTGGGATGGAGCTCTTGCATTTCCTTCCATCCCTTTAAATGTCTTTGTTAGCTGCACCATTGAGAATTGCACAGGGAGCAGAGAAGTGGCAGTATTTCCATGCTGGTAAGGCAGAGCTTTGAGAACAGAGAATTGCTCTGCAGTTGCTCCCTCCACGGTTCCTGCTGTCTTGCAGTGAACTTGGGTCATTACCAAACTAAAGACCAGACACAAGGTACTCTAGAAAAAGCAGCATCTGTGGAGAAGACACAGAGAGCTCAGTTTACAGCACTTTCTTAAGAGCAAGCAAAACTCAAACTGGGAAAACTCGGACACTAAAAATGGGAATGACACGGTGATGGGTTTGGGACACCAGACAGGAAGGAAAGGTGCTGCCATTTAGGGATGGATTGAATCTCTTTGGCAGACAAGCACACAAACATAACCTGCTAGAAGTGGTTTGTAGAGTGCTGGGTGAGGCAGAACCCAGAGAAACACTTCTGGGAGCAAGTAGCCCTGAGCTAAGCTTTAGTTGCTGTGTAGAGCAGAGTCAAATCCCTCAGAGCTAAGATGACACTGGAGATCTTGTTGCAGAAGGATAAAGAGATGTAGCTGAATTCCTGCCTGTTGGTATCTGTGTTGTGCTCTGCATGGTCTGGGGAAACTCCCCCAAACTCCTTACTGAAAGCTGAGGTTGATGTTTGCATTGCTTGAGCTTGGCTGAGCTGGATTTCCATCCTGCCTCATGTCAGAGGACCATATTTACTTGAGGAGTGGATATGCTTGAGTTGTGCCCCCCCCCCCAAACAGATGATTTTTAAAGAGCTGAGTGGAGGCTGCACCCAGATCTGTGGGCTTGTAGTGCCTGAGATAAGGCTCACAGGTCAGCATTTTGGCAGAGAGATTCTCTTGAGGATAATGTGTCGAACGTGCAGGGATGTTTCTTTGTCCTCTGTCTACAAAAATCCTGGAGCTGTTCAGTTTGATCTTGACATTTCCACAGCCTGAAAAGAAAGACTCAAAACCACAACCTTGAAAGTTAAACACATCTGGCTTTTGGAGGAGGTTGAGTTTAGGTTTCCACTCTAGAGCTCTGCATAAGCTTGAATTGTTATTCAAATCACTCAGCACCATCCATGTAGATGAGCCAGCACTGTTGCCAGTTGTGTGAGGTTATGAGCCAGTTTCATCCACTGCTTTTTCTGCCTACAGCAATTTACATCAGCTTGTCCTCGGCCTAATTTTTTGAGAAAATATGCAATCTTTTAATTCCAAATAATCTCTCTTACAACTTTTCCCCTTTCCCCATAGGGAAAGATAAGGTAGTTC
Organism: Xenops minutus; assembly: GCA_035221455.1. NCBI lineage: Eukaryota > Metazoa > Chordata > Aves > Passeriformes > Furnariidae > Xenops > Xenops minutus. Next base: position 53,361,217 of record JAWWEE010000040.1, on the reverse strand, counting down.
CAGGTGTAAGGAGCTGTTTGCTGCTCCTTTGCATCTTTTGAGGGCATGCATCGCTGAGGTGCATATGTGAGTCCATATGTGCTGAAGTATTATCTGAAGCTCCTAGAGGTGCTTCTCACCAGGAAAACTTGGCTTAGGATTCTATGTGTTTCTACTAGTGTGTTGTCTAAGATACAATCAGCTTGAGAAGTTGCAGGAGCGATCCTTCATTGCCATACCTTTGTTGCATTCTGCAGCTTTCTCTTCATTCCTCCCATCCATTTCTGTCAGTGCCAAGGTCCTTTATTTTAAAATTTAGCCCATTAGTGAGGTGTTGATCACACTGTGCAACCAGGCTTGTTAAAAGATGCAGGAAACTACTTTGCAAAGATGTTTCCTCAGAATTTAAAATTCCTGCAGAGTTTTCCAACCTCTACAAATGCACCTAGAGGCAGCTGAGGAAACATGCAGGAGTGCACAGGATTTTTTGGAAGGCTGATCTGTTTGAATAACAGCCATCAGGCTGGTGTTGACAGTTATTGAGAACAAATAACAATTCAGAACAATAACCAGTTTTAAAATTCCAAAAGGATTCAGGCATGTGGATATCTTGAGAAACCTAGCCTTAAAAGTGAAGTACTCTTTCAGCGATAATTTAGCCACTTGGAATCCAAAATCTCTTAGAAAGTAAGGTTTTGGGGTGGGGTTTTTTTTAAATATATCTTTTCAGAAATAGCACCATGTAGTCTCTGTCACAGATGCAGTAACTACTGAAAAAATATTTTCACGTCTCCAGAAAGCAGCAGGAAAGACTGAAATACCTGCCTGTTGTGTTGCAGAAAAATGTTCAGAAGCTGAAGCTTGAGATGAGCATTCTGCTTCTCTGTTACTGTAGATTTTCTGGATTTGATTCCTCTAAAACAAATGTTGGGAGAGATTCCTGAGAGAATGGCAACAGACTCAGCTCATGCTTCTGTTCTACAAAGTCTGGGCATGGGGGTCAGCAAACATCAGTGTTCCCCCGAGGTCTGCAGGTGACCTAGAAAGTGGCACTGGAAGATGAAGAAGCTAGAAAATTTCCCTTTTTTTCCACTGCTTCATGATGGGCTGAAATGAATGTTTAAGATGGGCCTGAGTGAAGCTGTGTTTTGTTGTATGAAGGCAGACTGCCCTGTTCTTCAGGGAGGGCTAAGAGCAGAGAGAAGAGGTGAACCCTGCAGAGCACTGGGGCAGGCACTGTGTCATAATCATATCTCAGGGGAAAGCCCTCCCTTGGGAGAGTGCTGTGCATGTTTCTGTTGCCTGAAGACAATCAGGAAAGACTCATCTCTGCTGGGAAAAATTTTAATTCCTTGCTAAACTGTTTTTCAGCAGAAAATTGAGGTTTTATTATAATGACAGGTTCATTAGAGTATCTGTTTCCCACATAATATTTTGCCTTTCTTGAAAAAATTAATCCCTGAAAATGGAATATTTTGGTTGATGACTGAAATACTTCAGCTGAAGGAAAATGTGGACTTTCCACAGAGGAGACACACACCAAAACCTGCACTAACGAAATAACCCTGCAGACATCCCAGGATGTTGAAGGGTTCCATGGAGTGGCTGATGCCCTTCTGTGTGTCATCTAGTGCCCAGCCAGCACTTGGTGATTGATCTTTTGGTTGGGACTTGGAGTGATCACTTGGAGTGATTTTGTAAGGCAGGTTTCACTGTTCTCCAGTAATTGCAGTGATCTGTAATGTTGCCTGTTGTCATTTGTAGTACTTCTGTGTCTAAACAGTTCAGAGTAACCAGGACACAGGTTATCCACACATGTACGTCGTGCATTCCCCGTGTGAGATGCGAACGTCAGGTACTGAGTGGCATGTCAATAACAGACTGTTAACCCCATCTTGTGATTTCTTAACACAGATGCATCTTCAAACTAACTCAGGTTTGATTTTTTTTTTTCCCCCTACCCTCTGGTACCCTTCTAAAATATTTCCCTGCCAGAGGCAGGAGCCGTTTCTTCATTTCAAATAAATAAATGCCATGGATGTGACACCTGCCCTTTCCTGGGCTCTCACCGGGGGATTAGACTGTGCCCGGGGATCTGAGCTTTTTACATACAATGTACAGTTGTGATAGAAAGAGCCTTTTGAAAGGGAGGCTTGGCAGCTTTCCCAGAAGCAAACGGGAGGGTCCATTTGTGCCTTACCTGGGATTAATTCTTTTCCGTTTGTGTTTGCAGTGAAAGGCCTTGAGCCCAGCACTAACAAAACCCATTTTGTTACACAGCTTACTGCCTCTAACTGTACCTCCAAGATCTGGGGCTTCCCCACCTTTCCAGCTGTTGGGTAATATTAATTACGTGTATGCTGCTTAACCACCTGGGAGCGACCCTCCAAGGTGGCATTTAATCAGTTTTGAGGCAGTTGGCAAAAGTGAATTATGCAAGAGAACTGTAGAAGAAACACCTAGGCAAGGATGGAAAAGGTTCTGAGATAGCAAAGAAAGTCTCAAAGTGTGAGTATTCAGGACTGGAGGTCTGCAAAAAGCCCTCTCTGTTGCTTCTCTCTATCTTCTGTTTCAGGGAAGGGGTGCATAAATAGAGGACTAATTTAAGGGTATCCCAGCATGTCATGGGTGAATCTTCAATGGGCTCTGGGTATCCTGAGACTCTACTATTGCTGGAACAGCTGCTGGGGATCGCATGTGAGATGGGTGACTAGAAACAGCACTTTTTCCACTCTTCATTTAGCAGAGAGCTGGGTCCCCCCAGCATCCTCAGGACCAGGGAGAGAGAAAAGATACCTTTGCCAGTGCCCCTGTCCCTGAGCAGTGTGATTTCTCAGCTTGCTGGGCAGATGTGTATTAACAGGCAGACACTGGCCCCAGAAGAATAAGCGTGTTACTTTTCTGCCTTAATGTGGTGACCTTTTGGTTTTGTGGCTTTGAGGTAGAGGAATGTGAGGGCCTGGCAGACTTAGGTTAAAATGGCATTAATGGAGGTGAGCTGGTGAGGATAACATCAGCAGAAGGGAAACCCAAAGTACTGCACGGGATTTTAGAGACAAAGAAAAGCAGCCAAACTTCTTAGCACTGTAGAGGGCAGCCACGAGGAGGTGGTAGGGTATCTATAAGCCTGTAAGGAGAACTAAGCACTGGGATTCAGGCAGTCCCTGTCACATGTTTTACCCTGGAGAGTTTGAAGCAGACATGTATCTTGAATAGATCCTGGAGAAAATTGGCTGTGTGTTTCCCAGCTGTGTCCATTACCTCGTAGGACCTCATCCCAGAGCAGCTACACTGGGCTGAACTGGGTCATCTGGAATGGAGCTAGCTCTCCCAGGGTGTGTGCTGAAGTCTAGAGGAGACTTTACTGAATCCTGCCACAAGCCTTCATCAGGTGGACATTCAGGAAAAAATATCCCTCAACTTCCCACCCAGGTCTTCACCTCTTTTCAGATCAATCAGCTAGTCATCTCTGGTCCAACAACTTGAAAGCCTTAAGCTTTGCTTCAAAAGTTTATGAATTCCCCTCACAGTTCAAGTGCATTCACCAGGAGTGGGGAATTCCTTTAGATCTCTGCTGAAGAATGCTTTTAAGTCAGGAGACTGCTTGTATCTACAAAGCAAAGTTGCTTGCTCACCAACGAGCTCTCTGCTGGAAGCACCATCTCCCTCAGAGACTCACTGTTGTTCCTCGTTCCCTCTTGCCTATCTGTAAACTACCCCATGGCTAGGTAAATATTTTTATTATATCCTATGCCAAGCTTTCTTCCCCCTCCCACAGAAAAAGATGCACATCGGCTCCCTTTGCCTGCAGATGAACGCCCATGTCTAAAAGGAAGCTGGCCTCACTCCAGGTGTCAGCCTCACACATCCTGGCACAATGTTTTCCAACATCAAACTGTAGCAGGAAAACAAACTCTGGTTTGCCTCTGCAGTGTTAATATTGCCGCCCACAACTGCTGCAGGGAGCTCTTACAGCTGGGCTTTCACAGTTAAGTTGATAGGATGATAGGATAAACGGGGAAGAATTATCCATCTCAGTGCTTAAACGGGAGCTTCTGAGCATCTAGTTTGGGCACTGTGCGAATGGGAAGGTTGAATAGGCTGGGCACATCCTCCTCTCTACCAGAGCAGTGCTGGTGACCCAGCTCAAGGACTTTCACAGTTGTTCCCAGTTACTTCACAGGCAGCCCAGTTCAGCCTGCTCCAAGAACAGGATTTGGCTTAAAAAAGCACGTTTTTCCCCCAGCCATCCAGTTGCAAACAAAGCATCCCTTTTCTCTCTCTCTCTCTCTCCTGTTTCTGCCTGGTTTATTGGTCAAAGCCAGTGGAGGCTCTGTGGGGAGCAGACCCAGGGCCATGGCCCCGTGAACTTGGCTGTGTGCTGGGGGTGTGGGGAACAAACTCAGTCTGCTGTAATAGCTTACCACTCCTCTTCCTTGCTGCTGCTCGTTAGCGATGACTCTAAATGAGCACATACTTCAGCTTTCTCGCTGAGCACATTTTTGGCCTTTGGATGGTATGAGGTACAAGTATTTACTGTTATCGACAGAAGCCAAAGGTCTTCAACCTCCTCTCTGCCAAATGAGATCAGTGTTCTGCACTGGAGGTCTGAAGCCACTGTCTGTCTGATGGCCCTGCTTTCTTTGATGTGTCTATCCTAAGGCCTCTCTTATCTTTGTCCCATCTCTGTTCCATGTCTTTGGGTTTTTAAGCATCTCTTATGTGAATGTATCACATCTTGAGCTAATTAGAGCTTCATTTACACCACTCTTTTCACAGGCTTGTAGGCAAGGTGGCTTTTTAATGGGCTTGTATCTGCACACCATGGGGTTAGTGCCCCATTGGTGACCCAGGGTGCTGGCAGCACCTCACCTGTGTAGGCAGGCTCCCATGGGATTGTCTGCATGCGTGGCTGGTTCATCACATTGGTTGGAGTCTTGAGAAGGGATCCTCTTCTCCCACCTGCATGACTGGGTTTGACCTGTTCTTCCCTGGTCTCAGTGCACCTGCATGTCCTGGTACGTGGTGCTGTGGTTTGGACTGGTGAGTTAGGACTCCAGCCCCTAATGACACACTGAGATGTCAATAGCCACGTTTTCCATCGTCACATTCCCACAGGCACCCTGGAAGGAGGCGATGCATTGTCTTTATTGATGTATGTGTGTGGTTTTAAAAAGCTTGCTTAGGCACAGCTGTGGCTGGGACTGATGAGTTCATGGAACCCACTGAAACCTCAGTGACACAGACAGGACCTGTGCCCCCTGGCAGATTCAAGAGGGAGCTGCCAGGAGCTCTTCTCTTTAGTGCAGTTACTCTGCTTTTATTCACTTCAGGTAAAGGTGACCATTGCTCTTCCAACTGTGCCTCTCCTCTTGAGATGCTTCCCTCTGCTCTAACCATGGAATCGTCCCCATTGTTGCATTTACTGACTTCTTAACATCTGCCAGATCCAACTGGGAGCTGCCTGCTGGCAATCAGCATCCCCCCTGGACGTGCTCCTCCCTGGCTGACTCAGTCGGCAGAGGTGCTTCGGCACAGCCCTTCCAAGCAGAGAAGAAATTGCTCTTTCTGCCCTGTCTGTCTAAAGCTTTCCCTTCCAGCCCTCCCAACAGCTGAGTCACTTCCTTCTTTAAATCTGGCCTTAAATCTTCCTTTTCACCCTGTGATTCACTCCCTTTGTGAAGCGCTTTGCAGAGCTCCAGCAGGAGGATGCTGAACAGTGAGATGCTCCTGGGATGAGACGTCCTCCTTGTCTCAGAGCCACAGCAGTGAGCCCCTCTCGGAGGGCTGGTCTCTGTGCCGTGCTAAATACTCTCTCTTAGTATCAGTATTTCTCTTATATTAGCATTTCTTTCACTGCTACATCTGACGTAGTAATAGGAGCCAACTCCTGCCTGCGGGCGAGTGCGTGTAATTTCCTTTGACATCAGCATGTGCCTGTGAGGGAACAGCTCTACCCTTTCCCACCCTGTTTGATTAGATTCAGTAAGGGAGTCATTACAGCATCTCTGCCACTCCTCCTTGTCCCTCGTGGGATTTAAGGAGCACCACTGAATTGTGCTCAGAGCAAGGAAGGCTTCAATTTCTGCTCCTAAAGCCTGGAGGTATTTTTAGTATAACATCTATACTCCTCAAATTTGTATCTCATGATTTTTTTTTTTTTTGGTCCCTCACTTGCTTATGTCCTTGGCCTTTGACCCTCTCATATCTAAGCATCTCACCTTTTCACAGTTTCCTGGTGTGGAACAGAATCACCAACAAACAGGCTAGTTGAAAGATGTCATCATGAATTAACAGTGTGGCACTGCTGAGCTTGTCTAGACTTGCTCCGGTTATCAGCAAAGCGTGGGATAAAATTTGCCAAAGCTTTTAAACCCTGCTTTCATCTGGGACTTAGGTAGTTAAGCATTAAATCCATTTCACTACCCTTGCAGCTTAGGCATGCAAATGCTCAAGGTGCTTAGGAAAGCATCCTGTGGGTGCCTTGCCCCCAGAGTTTGGGCAGAAATGGATAAGGCCAGGGACCAGACCTGGTTTTGTGAAGGTCTGGTGGCTTCCTCAGGGCAGTGGTGCCCGTGCCAGTGGTGTAGGAGCATGTTAATGAAACATTTGTGATTGAATGAGTGGTGGGCTGTGATGCTTCAGTCACTCTGTAAGGGGAGGGTCTGTTTGTGTGGCTGTTGTGAGACAGAAATGCATCTGGGCTGTGCAGCTGTATCTGTCTGTAGCTCTGGTTTTCTGAAACGTGACCAGTGACCATTTTCCAAAGAGCCACAAAAAAGTAATTTTCCAGTACAGTAAATCTGCAAATAAAATGAAATCACTATTGTAAAGGAACTTTGTTTTTGCAGAGAGGATGGAGCTGTTGGAGTTTGTTAGGAAAAGAAGACTTCTCATCCAAGGAGAAAACTTTTTAAATTATTCCTACAGGAAACATAGCAATCAAGTAAATGAGAGCTGCAGTTTCTAACAAATGCTGATAATCCTAAGCTCTGATTTTTAATAAAGCTTCTGCAATCACATTTTTCACCTTCAAAACAAGCAGCTCTTGAGAACACCATAGCATGTCCTTTGCACATTTTTTATGTGGCATACTAAGCTTGCATTACATGTATTTGTTTTCTTTTACTTAGAATGAAGTGATCAGCCAGCAGCTCTCTGTCATTTTCACACATTGCTATGGACCCTACCCAATTCCAAAGCTGGTTGAAATTAAGCGCAAGCAGACCTCCCGCCTAGGTAAGTGTGTCTTGAAGATACTTGTTGGTTCTCCAGGGAGAGCTGTGGGAAGTCTGCATTGCTGGCCAGGTGCTTAAGGGGGCCACAAGTCAGAGGAAAACCTGAATTTGAAAGACAGAACTAGAAAAACGGAGGGTGCCAAACTCAGCCTGACCTGAAACTCCCACTGAAATCAGGAGGGTAATCAGGTGCGTTTAAGTGGGACCGTAAATCTGCAAGGATTTGTCTGTGTTGCTAATTAGGCTGGGATCCAAGCCAAGTGTCTGTCCAGTTCTCAGAGCGCTGTGTCCAGCTGCAGGTGATGCTGCAGCAGCACAGTCCTCCCAGCCGGGCTGACAGAGCCCAGGGTTGTTTTAATGGGACTGGGAGATGACCCAAGCAATTTTCCAGGACCCTCTTCCCCTTGACACGAAGACTTCCCTGCACAGGGAGAGGGGCATAATAGGATATAAATGAGCAAAATGCCCTCCAGCATCTGTTCAGCTGCAGTTTGCATTGGGTAGCAGAGCTAGGAGGCTGTGCCAGCTTCACACAGTGTGGACGACTGGCTGTCATCTCAGCAAAGGTCACCATGGACTTCAAAGCTTTGAATTCCCTTTGTCTGAAATCCATGTGGTTGTCTGAGGGGCTTCTGTCTCAGGCTGTCCAAAATAGCTTTATGGGCTTTACTCATTTAAAACAATATCCTTCTATTCTATTGTCTTCTTCTGTCAAAACAGGAAAATATTCAGTATGTTCATGACCTCTTCCAAATTAAAGTTCCAGGCTTTTTTGTTTCCTTCTTTTTATGATTCTAGATCCTCATTTTCTTAACAATAAAGAGATGTCAGATGTTACATTTCTGGTGGAAGGAAGACCATTTTATGCACATCGAGTGTTGCTATTTACTGCATCACCAAGGTAAAATATAGATACATTTCTCTTTTTTTAAACAAAAATAGAATTTGATTTTGTGGCTTTGTGTGGGCTTTTTGTTTGTTTTGCTGCTTTTACAATTCTTTGAAGGCTAGTAGCCCAATCTTCAGTTTTTCCTGAGCAGAGTTTCTCCACGGTTTTTTTCTGGTTGATCTGCCAGACATTTAAGAAGTGCTCCTATCACTAGATTCCCACCCAGTAAGTGATCCATGCTTCTGGCCATGCATCTGACTTCATTCTGCTAAGGCTCATTTGCATGGAGCTTGTTGCTGCATCAAGCTCCCGATCATGCAGGAGTCTTCATATTTTGATTCTTAATAATAATTTATCCTATGAGTGGCAGACTCCAGGAAAACAAGCTACTATCACACAACTCATTGACAGTATTTGACAGTATCCGAAGGCAGTGCTTATAGTCTGCTCCCTGAATATGGGTTACTCAGCTCAACCCAACCCTCAAGTGGCTCACAAACTTTTATTTGTATGAAGGTCTATAATTAAAGGTGTGCTTTTTAAAGAAATTTAGCTGACCCTCTGTAAAAGCTTATTTCAAGATGTGGCAAGGACAAACCACTGAGTTTGGATAATTTGAGCAGTGTGAGAATTGGTGCTAGTTGTGCTGCTAACCCATAGCACTGAGTAAAGAGATTTGCATAAAGCAACTGTAATATCTGGCCCTGCCTTCAGTTAAGCAATGGGTATTTTGGTTTAGAGCTTCTTGGTACATGTACAAGTATGTTACAAACTCCAGCTTTAAGCCTACTAAATTGTGTTCATAATAGAGTTTTACACCAGTGAAAGCAAATAAATTGTTATTCCCATATTTTAATTAGCAAGATGCAGTCATGATATGGAAAAGGTTACCATCCAGCAAATGCTGGTCTTGATAGATAAGCTGAGCTTTGAACTACCGTTGGAAGGTCAGCTGAATTATCAAAGAAAGGAAGTACAAAGGCAGATGTTTCTGGCAGGACATTTCCCATTTTCAACTTCTGATCAATGAGAATATCTGGTTTTGAGAAGTAGATTGTTACATATGTATACAGATCACATAAATCTGCAATTATTAACTTCAAATACATTTCTTTCCTGAAACTTGTGTCTGAATTTCTGGTTTTGATAATCAGGGAACAGCAACCTATCCAGTTTTCTCTTTTGCTCTTCTTTCACAATTGTATTGAGCCTGCATAGAAGAATTAAAAGTCTTAGTGTAGTTCTTTTAATAGTTTGTTCCAAAATATTTTTTAAACCTACATAATAGACACAGGCCAAAATTTACCTCCTTCAACAAAAGAAAATGTGCAGGGTTTAAATGTTACAAGTCTTTCTAAAAGATCATGTTGCCTCCAAGAAAAAAAAAATCGGTTTTGTAATAAGCAGCATTACAGAATCTGATTTTCCAGTGTGCATTTTATTCTATTGTTACATTAGGTGTATTTTTCAAAAATTTCAAATTGAAATCTCGTGGAGAGAAGCTTCTTCCTGTTGCTATGAACTTTATGTCAGTGTCTAAATCTTGATGTTTTCTGGTGACAAATCCATTTATTTCAGTGCACTGTTTTTGCAAGAGATGATGCCATTCTTCCACTGCACTTTTGTACTGTTTTTGCCATACTTTTTCACAGAGAAATTTGGGCTGGGTATTCAATTTTGCTCCTTTTTTATTTAGGTTTAAAGCATTGCTGTCTAGCAAGCCCTCATCTGATAGTACTTGCATTGAGATCAACTATGTGAAGTACCCCATCTTTCAGGTAAAGTCAGTTCTCACACTGAATTTGAATGGGACTTGTAAGAGGAACGTCGTACATGCCATGTCCAAATTGGTACATACATATCTGATAAACACATAGCTCAGAGTAGTGGTTTCATGGGCACAGGCTTCATCTCCGTTCATACACTAAGCTGCAGAGTGCTATTGATTGCAAACGTTGTGCCTGAGTAGATACAATAACCTGCATTTCACTTACATGGGATATCCAGACAAAGCAGTGCGTGTCAAGGTAAAGCCCCTGATTCTTTTTTCTGTAGTTGGCTCTTTCTGTACTTAATGGACAGGCTTGGAAGAGACACAGTTCATTCCCTTTCTTACAGTATTTTCCAATCAATTTTTTGCCATGAAAACACAGAGAAAAGACTTGCTTTCCATACCTGCAGTGTATACATACTTACATACATACATGTATATGCTTCCCTTTAGTTAAGTCAGAGCTCAGACAGTTCCATGTATTGATTGTTACCACTGCAAATAATTCCCAGCTGCCTACAATAACTTTAGGCTTGCTGGAAGCTCCCTGCAGAGGGATCTTAGCTGGCTTGTATTACAGTGCAAAGCCTCCCCCTCTCTTTCTCATCATCCATGCATGCCCACACACAGCTGGATGAAGGTGACGGTGCCATTGCCTGGGAAGGAATAAAGGAGTAACTATTGTATATCCTATATTTGCCTGAATCAGTGATGTACCTAACATACTGGGAAATATACTAAAAATGCAGAATTAATTAATCAGTTTCCTGAAAACTGTTTAGAGCACACCAGAAACTCCAGACAATTTGAAGATCAGGGCTGAGACATTACACAACCTGTGAAAAGGAAACACTGAACTTTGCAGAGAGAGTAGCCAAGTATATCTTGAAATCAGGAGTTTGAGCTGGTTTTGTCTATAAATCCTTGGTAGTGTTGGGAGAGCCTTGGGTATTGCCTGCAGTCTTTACATCACCCGCTGTTCCCTGATGTCTTGGATTGCTTTTTATAAACACTACTTTTGTTTCATTACAGCTGGTTATGCAGTATCTTTATTATGGAGGTGCAGAGTCACTCCTGATTAAAAATAATGAAATTATGGAGGTAAGAGACATTTATCTTAATTGCAGTGAGAGCAATGCTAAGTGATCTGTGTACCATTCACCCAAGGGCATGTGGCCATTGGGCAAGGCATGAGCACTCCTGTAAGAGCCAACAGTGCCTCACCTGGAATGCCCAGGCTGGCTGCAGTCCCTGAGATAGAGACTTTGCCCCTTTGTTCCTGGATGTAAAGCATCCAGGTGCTGTTGTGGCCTTTCACAAAAGCCAAACTAAGCCAACTAGAGCTGACTGAAGCTTCAGTGTAGCCACGCAACCACAACCTGTATGGATGTTAATTCATCCTCTTACACATACCATGTGCTGTCACTGTCAGCTATGATCAGCCAAACCACTCCAGCTGTATAGAACTAAGGGATATATGAGCAAATTCTTGATAATCATTCAGGGAGTTTTTCTGTTGACAATCTCAAAATTATGGCAGCCAAAAAGAATGCAGGTCAGTAAATAGTAAAATCAGAGCTACTTAAACAGCTGGTAATCATCAGTGTACTGTCTGCCACCATGATCACAGAGTCATAGAATATCTCAAGTTGGAAGGGACCCATAAGGATCACCAAGTCCAACTCCCTGCTCCTTGCAGGACTATGTAAAATTAAACCATCCAGATGCACATTGAACTCTGGCAGGCTTGGTGCCATGACCACTTCCCTAAGGAGCATGTTCCATGACTGACCACCCCCACAGTGGAGAACCTTTTCCTGGTATCCAGTCTGCACTTCCCCTGACACAGCTTCGTTCTGTTTCCTCATGTCCTGTTGCTGTTTTATTGTTGCCTATATTAGTTAGTCTCTCCCTGTGACTCTACTGTCTGGCAGCCAGGGATGGAACTGGTCAGGACTGAAATTATCCCTCTCCAGTGCAGGCAGTGGATTTTAAACTAAGCATACCCACACTGACTTTCTGAGCTATATAGGAAAAGTTCACTAATTCTCTATTTCACTAACAGTTTTGAAAGAACTCTTGAATTTCTAGCCTTTTCTGAAATAAGGAGTCTTAGACTAGACAGTGCAGCAGCTTTATAGAGATGTGTGTGTTATCACCTAGGCTGTTAAAAAGCTTGTGCTGCAGTTCAGCTGGCAGCTTGCTCTACTTTTGTGACATCTCAAAATTTCTGTGACTTGAGAACATATGACTGATTGATTGATCTGTTGATAACAGATCTGGCCACGGTTCCTCACAGTTTAAAGTAATTACAAACCAGCACATGACTGCTTGAGCCACAGAGGCAGCTGGAATAGGATTTAGCTTTATCTTTCAAAACTGCATTTAGCAACTTGCCTTATTACAAATATGATAACAAGAAGCACCAGAAATACTCCACAGAAATCTTTGCTGCAATTCATAATTGGGGCCAGCTGGCTGCTATCACATCAGCACTGCAGATTTCCAGCACTTGGATTTATTTATGGTATTAAAGCAGAGCTTGAGCAGACTGCATAGTAGAAGTCAGAATAATGTCATGGAAGTTTCAGGGTTTTGTTTGTTCCCCAGTGTTTCTGACTAGCAGCATGAGAGCCCCTTTGGGATTTATAGGATAGCTTTTTGTCATGCAGTCCTAGATAATAAGGGCTGTATAGGGGCCTGAATACCTGAATAAGTGCTATTTAAACACCTGAACAGCTTGGGCTCAGGTCTGGCTGGGTGTCAAGCAACGAAGAACCTCAACCTGTTTCCTAAGGCAGGGCAGAAAGCCAGAGCCAAGGAAAGACATAAAATGAAATGCCTTTTCCCTGCTGTAAAAGGAGAGAATGGGAGCAACAGAGGAAATCTTACCACTACTGAAATCAGTTGCAGAACTCAAAATTTCAGCTGGTTTCACCCCAGTGGTGTGCAGAGATCCCAAGGCAGTCCAGTGCAGGTGGTATAACCACAGGGGGGATGCAAAGCCAAAGAGGGAGGTCAGCTCTAGTGCTGGTGTCAGCAGAGCCGTGCTGGAGCAGCGATACAGACAGGTGACACTAACATGGATGTTAAGTGGGCAGTGTGTCACACCAAGCTGCTTCCCACCTTTGCACTGTAGCCCTCTGTGCACTCGATCCTTGGAGTAATGTGGAGCCAGGCAGTGTTTCAGTGTCCATGGCCTCGACGTCACCTTACAGCTGCTCACAAGCTAGAAAAGGGAGCATATGGAGGTGTGTTTCCATTTCACTGAGCCTGCTGAGGCGACAGATTTGAGGTTTATTGCCTCTAGATTGTTAGGACTGCCCGGAGTGGTCATCATCATCTGGTTTGAATTCCTCTGTACTCTTGGTCCTGACCCTTCTGCTGACATCCCCACATCCAGCCCAGGTGCTCTGTTTCAGCCAGATCTTCAGTCCCTCCTTGCAGAGTCATGTTTGCAAAGTGACAAAATATTCTTTAAGCTGCTGTTTCCTTTTTCTCTCTCATACACCCCACCTCTCCTCACCCTATTCTGAAGTCAGCATGTGAATTTGAGCAGCCTGTGGTGGTCTCTCCGTGTACAGCTTCCCATAGTGTAATCTACAGGGGCTGCAAAATGTTGAAGGAACCAAGCAATCTTCTCATTCTGACTTTTTGTCAGTACTTTCATGCTAGCTGAAACAGGGGCAGAGAAAAAAGTATAACGAAAGAGTAAAGAATCAAACTCTGATTTTATATCCCTCAGCAGTTTTTGAATATTTTCTCTGTGTCTTTTGGTTTTTTTAGCTTCTCTCTGCTGCTAAATTTTTCCAGCTTGAAGCTTTACAACGACACTGTGAGATCATTTGTGCAAAAAGCATTAATACAGAAAACTGCGTGGATATTTATAATCATGCCAAGGTAAAAATAACTGCACATGCTTTCATGTTATGTGTCTGTCGTCATAGTCCTAGGTCAGTTTTATGATAAATAGTGATATATTTATATCATATGCTTAGTACATTTGTTATGTATTTAGGATTTGTCTTTCATTTACTGGGACTGACTGGCTGATAGGTACATAGCATAGAGACAGTCCTAAATCATGTGGTCTTAACTACAAGGTGGCTCCTTCTTACCCCCTTCCCTAAGTGGTTCAAACTCAATTTTAGTGTATCACTGTGTGTAAGACCTGTTCCTTAATTCATGGCAACCCAAACTGCTGAGTTGATTCGACAGGAATCACCTAAGTGAAGAAGACACCTCTGCTTTCACCTTCCAAACTACATTTTCCCATTGCAATTACCTGTTTCCTCCTGCCTGGAGCCCACTGGGGTAATACATTCAATGCTGGTGACAGCTTGTCGATATATAAAAATGCCATGCTGTGGAAGTGCAATGGCTCAGAGCCCTGCAAGGATAGTAATGAGAATTTTATGTCTTGGAGAGCTTCTTATTGGAATCAAATTATATACTTAGCTTGTGAGGTGGCCTAAGTCATTAGACATAAAAAGCATGGCATTTTTTGACCTAGAAAATGCTATTTTCACACATTGATAGAGGTGGTTGCCACATTGATTAGTTTCAGTTTTTCTCCTGCTCATATGTAGTAGTTAGACTTTCACTTGGAAGATAGAAATGATATACAAAAAAGTGCAATGAAATATTTTTTGAGTACCTTACATAGTCTATACAAAAGATAAACTGATGCATTATGACTTGGAGGTTTGATTGAATAGAGTAATCCTGCTCCAAACCCCTGCAGATCTGACCTCCATTCCCATCATCAGGTATTTCCTACAGGGAACAGTAATGTTAGGTCTTGATGTACAGATAACATGCAATCAGTGTTTGAAATAGCACAAAATTCCACCTGTAAAAGTAAGAAATGAGGCACATCTGCAGCTCCATTTATTGTAATAGGAAAGAAATTACAGTGCAGGAATCGTTTGAAAAATACTTGATTTAACTTCTAGCTCAAGTGGGAACTTCTCAATTTGTATTACTGTTAGTAAAATTAATAATTTTCTTTTAAAATCACATGTTTTCTTTGAATTGTGAGATGTGGCTGTTACATCCTGATTGAGGAAAATTCTTACATGGGGCTTTAGACCTGGTTGAGGGACTTGTACACTGCTGGTGTTGGGACTGAACAAACCAAGTGACTAAATCCAGCTCCTAGTTTGCCTATAAGAGCCCCAGCCTGAAAGGTTTTTGTGCCTGCATCTTCCAGTGGGGGCAGTGGATATGGTGTACTTGAGGGGCTTTAACAGCCAGAGGCATGTTTGTACTGATGTTGGTAGGGCATTGCAGAGATAGCCAAGCTAGCTGTGAATGAAACTTTGGCTTCTAGAATTAAACCACATCACCTTGAAGAACTGCATGGGCTAACTTACCCTGCTTTCAGTGAATTGCCAGGGCTAAGTTTCATACTACTATAGCTGAGAGGTCTCTAGGACCTGAACTTGTACATTTAAAGCTAGTTCAGATACCTCTCTATTTCGCTGTCTGCAGAGCATAGAAGATGCTTTGTCAATTTGCTCCCAGTCTGTGTGATGTGCAGGTGATTAACCTGAGCACAGGTCATTCCTTCCACAGTGCTCCCACCACAGGGTAGCCTCATTTGTTTGTTATGTGAATGCAAGATAACTTCATGTGTCAAAAGAGGCCAGATGGTGCTGATGAGCCAGGGGAGCTCACACGCAGGTCCAGCACAGCTTGCCAGCCAGCCATCTGCCTTTCCATGTTGCTCTCTGAAGTGTGGAAGAGCTTGTGTTAGACCGTAGTGAGGATGGGAATAAGGTGAGCAGGCACTGCAGCCAGGAAGCAAACGCAGTTTTGAGTGACCTGCTGCTGTTGTAGGTACCATTTGTAGGTACCATTGCTAGTCCTTCATAGAATCATCATAGAATCATAGAACAGTTTGGGTTGAAAGGGACACTTAAAGATCATCTAGTTACAACCACCCTGCCCATGGTCAGGGACACCTTTCTTGTCCTTGCTGCTTTGCAAGTTCATCTGCACTTTGGGTAATGCTGAGACCTGCCTTTCCAGATGGGCATGTGCACAAGCAAGGTTGGCCCAGAGGCACATGGAGCACAGCCTTTCTCATCATGATGGAGAGAAAGATACAATTCGGTGGTAGCATAACATGAAGTGGGCACAGATTTGGGAAACTATCTGTGGCAGGGCCCTCGGTTATAGAACCATGTTTAGCAGGGTGATGTGCTTTGTAGTAGAAGCTGCAGGAATAAGAGTTTGAAACTCTAGATTAAATAGGTGAAGTCTTGGTAAGAAAGTGAGACAGTGTGAATTTACAAATAAAAGCTGAGTGGAGTGTATTAATATCATTAATATCCCTATGGACTTTCAATTTTTAAAATTGGAATCATAAAATGGTAGAATATGAGGTTGGAAGGGACTTCAAGGATCATCTGGTCCAACCTTTCTTGGCAAAAGTACAGTCTAGACAAGACGGCCCAGCACCCTGTCCAGCTGAATCTTGAAATTGTCCAATGCTGGGAGAACCACCACTACCCTGGGGTGCTTTTTTCAATGGCTGATTGTTTCTATTTCTCCTCCAAAGATTCCTTAAAGCATGAAATTTTGCATGACAATTTTCTTCAGTCATAAATCCTGTATTTGCTAAGGATGGCATTCTTGAAACTCGATCCGTAATATGTTTTCCCAAACACTCAGCACTTGAGCAGATTTGCAACCTGGGCCTCAGGTACAATCTGAAAAAGAAAAAAGAACTCTATTATTTTCTCAATCTCATGAATATATTGAAGTAATGAATAGGGATGAATGGTGTTTCAGGGAAGAATACAGATTCACACATACGCTGTCATATGTGGGTGCAAAATAATGCACCCATAATGTCATGAAAACTTGCACTGTTTGAGATGAAATAAAACCAAATCAAATCAGTTGATCTTCCTGGGGAAAACAAGTCCTGTCTAGCCCTAGGCTGTATTTATTTTCTTTTTTAATCCATTTCCATTTTTAGTTCTGAACACGGTATGATGGTGGTGGGCAACACTGCTGTGTCAGTGTTCTAGTCTGGCCCCAAAGCCATGCAATGCCCCAGCAGTTCTGGCCCTTCCAGCTGCACCTTGAGCCAAAGGGTCCTGCTTTGCTCAGAGCTTGGACCCAGCAGGAGGATGGGCTGACCACTGCTCTCTACACTTGCGTGCCTTATAATTACTCCTGCCATGGAATATCCCAGCTATACTCTACATCTTGCCATGTATGGATCATTTAAGGTTTCCTCCTACATTTTCACTCGCACATTTAAGGTTTCCTCCTACATTTTCACTCACACATTTAAGGTTTGCTCATACATTGCAGTGTCCCTGCCTATTGCCTGACACTGTGTCCAACATAAGGGAGATACTGACAACCCCAAACCACGTGCTCTACAAACCTCCATTTCTCCTCCAAAGAGTCCTCAAAGCATGAAATTTTGCATGACAGCTTACTGCAGTCATATGTCCCAGCCTTGCTAAGGATGGCATTCTTGAAACTCACTCTATAATGTTTTCCTAAACTTGTAGCTTTAGGGTGTAACTTCTAGCATGAAATCACGGGTCTGGTAAACTTTGTGGTAAAACTCTCATCAACTTCCAAGGGAGCAAAGCTTCAGCCCCTGGAATTTCATTTTGCCAACAACCAAAGTATTTTAATATGGAATTATTATGAGAATCATCAGCATAAAATACTGTTTGATTAACTCCTTTCCCTCCATGCATTTGTATCTGTAAGTGTTACTGTGTGTGTCTAAAAGGTTTAGCATGTGTATTTGTCTGTGTGCAGCTCTTATGCACTGTATTTGCTGATTGGGTTTTATCAGATTGGTTATCTTTCTCTAATTTCACTTCTTGTAGTTTCTCGGCGTCACAGAACTATCTTCCTATTGTGAAGGCTACTTTCTAAAAAATATGATGGTCCTCATTGAAAATGAAGCTTTCAAACAGCTGTTGTATGACAAGAATGGAGAAACATCTGGTCAAAATGTACTAGAGGACTTACAGAGGACGTTGGCCACACGGATTCAGTCAATTCATTTGTCTTCTTCAAAGGGCTCCATTGTGTAAAGCTGAGGAAGATGGTAATCCTTTAATAAAAGACCCTGCGACTTAAGTCTGCTGTTGCAGTTGCTCAAACCTGTTGCAGTTGCTTAAATGACTACAAAAAAAAGAAAATTAAAAGAATTCTACTTTGCATCCAAATAGTGCTGTTTTGGCCAAAGGTGCTGCGCTGGGGCCGTGTCCCTGTTTGGATGACAGAATACAGGAAACAATGTTCCTCCATGGTTTTGAGCAAGCTGGGTACAGGAGTATCTGGTGAATTTCTGTTGTACTCAGATTCTGAACACATGCCTGTTTGTGGATCTTGATGCCAACAAAAGCCAGAACTCACATCCATGAACGGCAGAAGCCACTGCCTGAAGGGTAGTGCCGGGGAACACCTGAATTGACCAATTAATCATTTAAGTCAGATTTGTTCCAGTGTTACACGTTCAAGAACTGTATCTATCCTGGAGTCCAATATCTCGTGCATTTAAGAAATCTAAGAACTCTTATTGCTGTCGAGCAAAGATCAACTGTATTAGAGAGTGGGTAAGACTGTTACAGTCGAGGAAATATACTGGCAGATTTTTAGGGGTGGGAACTTTTTAAATTGTTCATAAAAAATGGGGTGGCCTTGTAGTTTAAAAACTATTTCTTAAGCTTAAAATTTCATTTTCAACAGAGCTGTGTTTGAGAATCTATGTAACATGTTTTGTTTTTTTAAATGGTAAAATGTACATTGTGTAAACATACATATGATGAAGTTTTGCTTGTATTCTTTCCTAGGGTGGTATAATCTTGCCTAACAGGCTATGGTTACACCAAAGAGGTACATTACCCAGACTATCTCTAATACATTAGTTGGGGGGGGAGCAGGAGAACTGCATGCTACTCGTGCTTTGGGGTTAAAAACAAAGACAAACTCAACAAACATGCATTTGCATGGTAACTGTACCTGTGAAATGTTACGTTCCTGCTTTGTTTCGCCAAGACAAATGCAATGTTACTTCTTGTCAAACTTCATTTGTGAAATTAGCATATTTTTTTATTTGGTGAGATTGGCTGTGATATGATAACCCTGGAGCTCCTTCTCGAGGTGCTGATTTCTGTGTGTTGCAGTGAAGGGATAATAACAGATCTTTACTTGAGTAATGTGTGGATGTTTTGCTACTGGACAGAGATTGTTGTCTGAGTTAGACTTTTTTAAATTATAATTAAATATGTACTATAGAACGATTCCTCACTGTATCCTGAGAATGTATAGGTTATCTACAAATGCAGGGCTTGGGTGGCGTGGGATGGGGGTGTGATTTAAATGTCAAAGCTTCATTTATTTTGCAGCATATTGTTAGCAAGACAAATCTGCTGCATGCCACAACGTTCTTGATGCTCTCTCTCTGCAAACCACAGCAAGAAGTAGGCAAAGATATTGCCTTCTCCATGGCAAAGTGACATTAATATACTTATTTTCTAGCATGCCATTCGGAAAATTTAGAAGTTTTATTTGACAGTGCATGTTAACCTCTTTTGTTGAAGCATCTACATCAGGTGCCCTTCCATGTTGATAGCTTTTGACATGCTCAGAAAACACAGTTTTGGCTTTAGTTATCAACACAGTAGGAAGCTGTTTCATGACTGAGGTGTAAATCTTCCCTTTGTGCTTGGTCTTCTAAAGCCTTTACAGTTTCTGCAACAAATCACAAAATAGCTAAACTGCCACTAGTGTTGCAGACACAACATGTCAGTCAATTAGACTTTTTTTTCTGCATAGTAGGTGTTCACACAAGATGTTGTCTGGAACATTTAAGTAATGGCAAGTTCTGCGTGAATGTTGGTGATTGTAGAGAAGTGAGACTGTAGTTGATGCAACAGCAACACACAGGGGTGCTTGTTGTTTGGTATGCCTCCTCATCCATGGAAACCCATCCTTCCATGCCAGTGATAACTAGGTAGGAGCAGACCTCACCCCACAGCTTCATGGTTTAAAATAGCAAAGTTTTTCAAACAATAATCATGATATTAAATAGGAAGGAAACACTGATAACCCTATGCTAGTCCTTCTGATGAGCTGACAGTATCTGTGGGAACATTCACTAGTTTTCTGTCAGCGATAAAGGGCTTTGGTGGCTGTTTGTGGAGTGGCCACTGTGTTTGGGCAGGTGTGACAGAGTGTAGCTGCCTCCAAACACACACAGTGTCCGTCTGCAGCAGAGCTGTGCCAGCCCCTGTGCCCCTTCGTGGGCTTGTGGATCGGGATGGCTGGGCATGACAGGAAGTGTGGCACCCACTACCGCCTCAAGATCTGCTGTGCTGGGGTCTGGCACACGGTGGGAGAGGACAAACCTCAAGAAGCTGTCATTCAGAGCTCTTACAGGAAGGGATTGTGGCTATGGGTTTATACAAGGAATAACTTTTTCCCTTCAAAAATGCTGGTAGATCCCAACATCATAGATACATAGCTGAAAGAAACCTTAAAAAAAAAGAAAAAAAGTCGTAACTTAATTCTTTTTGAGCCAGTGACCCCCCCACATCACTTTTGCCAGCAGAAGAGCCAGCCTGTGTAACCTTGGCATTCATTTCTCCTGGACGCAGCCAGCAAACCTTTGTGGATCCAAAAACCAGAGTCTGAAAACTGTTTTTAGTCTACCCCTGCTGATATTAGGCTGGCTAAGGTCTATCTGAACTGTGTCAGACAAAGTGTAGCTTGCAGGCTCTTAAACATCCCGTCACAGGGATCAGTGGTCTTCACCACCCTCATAATCAGAAGCTTTTCCTAAGAGACTATTCAGAATTTCTTCACTGCCAATCAATTGACAGGAAAATCAGGTGATCTTACAAGATCTTTTTAAAGGTTATTCTCTGTATGAAAGGAGTGACCCTATTTGCCTCACTAGTACAGTCTTTGCTAGTTCCTTTGCTAGCGTTTTCTAGGTTTCTGATTTTTGCTGTCATTCCTCTCATGACTCCCCATGTTCCCCAAAATTCAGCATTGCAGCAGGAGCTTTATGCAATAACAAGCAAAGCAGAGTAACTGTTTCCTATGGTTTATGTAAAGCATATCAGAAAATATATCCCCAAATATTTTCCGCAAGAACATCTCGTGGCTGACTTTGATCCAGTCTGTCTTATAATTCCTGAGGGATTCACTGCTGCCTTCCCAGGGGTTCCATCTTTATTTGTGCATTTGTTTACTACACCTTTCGAAGTGTAGCACTTTCAACTTTTCTTTATTAAATTTGTTCTGCTCCAATCAGGGCAATTTCCCTACTTCATCAAGATCAGTTGTAATTCTGATCTTGTCTTCTAGCCTATTTCATAATCTCCAATCTTTATTATATGTGGCTTCATGCATGGATTCTTCATTCCATTAATCTGGGGCTGGGGGGAAGGGCTCTGTTGTCAATTTAATCTAAAAAACAGTGTGAGTTTCAGTGGGTGCCCATGAATACCATCCCTATCAGATCAGGCTTTTTCCAACAGAGGATTTTATTAGCATTTTTTTGAGACATGGTGTTATCATCTTAGAAAATAAAAAGCCTTCTTTTCCTTTAGTCTTTGTATGAGTTGCAATAATTTATAAGTTTTAAGGCAAAATATTGCCTCCAGTCTTGGTGAAATGGAAAAAAATACAATACCCTTAGAAAAAACTTGTGATTTTCTTTTTTAATCATAACTTTCCAGGCTGTAATAAGTGAAGGTGCCTTTCCATTTGTCTTTT
Source organism: Xenops minutus (assembly GCA_035221455.1). NCBI lineage: Eukaryota > Metazoa > Chordata > Aves > Passeriformes > Furnariidae > Xenops > Xenops minutus. The sequence goes on along the minus strand of JAWWEE010000040.1, from coordinate 53,339,571 downwards.
TTATACTAATCCACTGCTGTAATATTTGAGGACTTACAGACGTCCTGTCCCTGCCTTGTGACAGATCTTTCCTTCTGTCTCTACGTGGTCCTCCCTTAGTTTCCAGAATTTCCTGTTTCCACTTTGCTTCACGTGCTGCCCATTTCCACACTTCCCGATTTTTTTTACTCTAGAGCCCTGCTGGATCCCTTCTCAAGCCCAGAAAGGGTATCTGTGTTCTCCTGAATGGGCAGTTTTCCAATAATGGGCTTGAGAGCTGGGAAGAGAAAAGGATGGGGAATGTAGGAGGGCAAAGGTTTTGGACATCACAGATGAACGCTGGTATTCTTTTCATTATAAATTTCAGCACTGTCTACTTGTTCCTCAGATTTTCCTCTGATTTATTCCTCATGCCTGCTGTCCTCTAAACACAGCTGGTGGCCAGATGCTCTCCATTCTGGAAAAGGGCCAGCATTCTAATGGCTAAGACTATTTTTTCCCCAGCTAAAACTTCTGCCTGCTTGGTTTCAGCTCCAGAGTCAATCTGTGCAAATGTCTATTAAAGACAGAGGAAACATCTTTAAAAAGGTGTGAAGGCTTAGTAGCCAGGCTGCTGTTGGCACTAAAGAGAGCTGCTTGCTGAATCCTCCACATGTTGCTTTTGACACTGAGAGCCTTTCTCCACTGAGTATCCACCAGCTTCATACCAAACATTGCACAAGTCCTGGATGGGCTGTAGAGTGTGCTGTGGTGGGGGCTTTCAGAAATTCTAGTCTTGTTTCAAAGCATAGCACCATGTGCTGCTCTTTAAAGATTTAAAAAAAAAAAAAATAGAAATGCTCAGTTTGTACTGAAATAAACTGCTCTGAGGTGCTGCAGTGAGAAAAAAGAAAGGGTGTCTCTTTTCCCCACCTGTACCTGCCTAAAATCAGAGGAGTGTTCTGTTACAGCATGCAATGCAGCTAGGTCTGGGGGGGCTCAGGCATGCTTCCAGAAAAATACAGGTGGTGGTAAAGTTAACATATCCACATACTCAAGGCAAGGATTAGGCCATCCTAGGAAAAAAAAAAAGCCATTCTTGTCTATGGGCTAAATCCTGGGAGAAGCTGGGAACCTACAGATCTAGTTAAAGTGAGCTGCAGGTACTCAGTGTCCCCCAGGAGCTGGGTCTGTCTTAAAAATACTGAAATACTGCTGAAAGATGACAGCCTGCAGACTGCATTCACTAAAGTTGCCTATGAAGCCACAGGATTTCTCTTTTTTTTTTTTTCTTTTAAATGAATGAGAGTTGCCTAAAGTCAAAGGCATCAGGTTAGTTTGTTTGACAAAGTGTCTTTCGTGTGAGGCTCTGCAAGTGCTTCACAGAAATGAGGGGCCTGATACTGCTTTCATCCTCTGGTCCAGAGATGTTGAAATGCATAAGCATTAAAAAAGCTGCTTAGGATTTGTCCTAATATTTAATAAACTAGCTTGCAGGAAGTTAGCCTTGAAATAATATCTGAAACCCCAGAGATGAGAATATCACTAATTTTAGATGTCCACCTATAAGCTCAACATTTGTACCTCTAACTTGCAGCACTTTCAAGAACATCTTCCACACATTTTTAGCAAAATTAATGTTATGATATTTTTAACTTATTTATTTTGAGGTAAGGCCCATTATCTTCAGTGGGTAGAATGTAAAAACCGAGGCTGCCTGCTCTGATCAGATTATCAACTTACACAATTGCACCTGACCTACCACTTGTAACTGGCCTGCAAGTGCGAAAAACAGCAAAGAAAAGTCTTCAACTGTGTCTCAATGATCCATGACTTCAATGAGACCACTGCTGAAAACATTATGCATGGGGTGCCCAAAGCAGAAAGAAAATTGGGAAACCCACAGAGACTAATGGGAATTTGTCAGCTTCCTTCAGTGAGCCTAAGAGCTGGGGAAGCAAGCTCAGTGTGCATCGGAGGAGGGTATTCAGGGGGTTTTGTTGCCATTAAACTGTCATTCAGCTCTATTCAAGGCTTCTTGCATGGAACAGCCATGGATAGCCTACTGTGTATTTATCTTGGATGCATGCTGAGAGCTTAAAATGTGGTATTTTGCTTCCCCAAAGTCAGTAGTCTCATTTGATGATGCTTTTTGTGTTTTTGCTTGGACTGCTTGTCACTGAAACACCCAGGAGACATAGCAGCATCTTACAAGAGAGGTTGCACTGGCTGGGTAAGTTAAATTCTACAAACATCTTGTGGTTTGCATACCATGTTATTTAGTTGGCTAAATCTGTCCACCTGATTGTGTGTGATGTATGAGAACGCAATTTTGTTGTTTCTTTTTCTTTGAAGAGGCATTTTTCACCTTTCTTTGGGCTCACAGCTTTTTGCTTTCATCCTGTAGAGGTGATGACTCTGTGGTGATGACAGTGGCATGCTTAGCTTAGGTTTCTGTCCAGGTTGGATGGCACACTAATGAAGAAGTCTTATTAAGGGAAGAGGATTAGGTACAAGAATTTGAATGTATAACCCCAAATCTTCCCCTGGGATTCCAGAGCTGTAGTGTTCACTGTTTCCAAATTCATTTGTTCCCCAACTCAGAGTTTACATGATACCAAAGGGGAGGGAAGGGCAGGAAGAGGGGAAGCAGCCCCATCTCTCACCACTTGCATGGCATGCCCAACCAGCCCACTTGGCTCCATCTCTCCAGTGCTCACATAGAGGGTTTGCTTGGTCCCATACTCAGACAGCACCATGGAGCTCTAGCAAGTGGTGGCTTTTCTTGTCCTCAAAAATCTCCACTGCTGCAGCTGCAAGAGCGAATTTACCTGAACCTCTTTGCGTGTGGTTGACTTTGGTCTCTCCGCTTCTGATCATCTCTGCTGCTGTGTTTTCATTAAAAGTTCCATTACTCAGCTTTGCCCAGTGCAGTGAGAAGCAATCTTGTTTCTTACTGCCTTTCCAAAGCAAACAAAGGCAGGGAAAAAAACCTCTCTGAAATACCCAATCAGAAATCATTTATGGTTTACAATAAGCCACATTAGAAAATGGAGCTGCTCAGAAACAAACAAAAGAACAAAAGACAAAGAAACAAAACCAAAACAACAACAAAGAAAAAACAAAAACAAAAAAAAAAGCAAACAAAAAAATAGTGCCACTTTAGAAAAATCCAATGTGCTAGGAGGTCATTTTAATTAATTAAGGTCAGATCCTCAACACCTCGTATATTCTGTCAGGGATGGATTAACATGGTTTAAAACATCTGGACTTGTTTGAGCTGCAGATTCCAGAGAGTCCACCCTTAGCCTTTCCCCTTCCCAGCAGTGAATAAATTGACTATCCTGTAGCTTACTGCGTGAGAGGCTTTCAAATGAGCCTTTCCAAAGTCTGGTTCTTTCTGTTCTGCATAGCTTTTAATAAGCTCACAGCACATCTGTAAGCTGAGATTTGCCCCTCAGCACGGCTAAAAGCCCCCAGTGTTGGTTGCACCTCACTGGGGCAGAAAGTAGGAAGGAGCACAGAACGCCTCTGGAGCTTCCTCAGAGGCAAAGCTGCTTCCCCAGCATCCAAGCATTCACTTGGTCAAATATCATGGTTAATCTGCTCAACCGTGTCTAGACTGATAGACAAATTTGGGACAGTCAGTCCAATACCTTGATTTTTGCATTGCAATTTTTAAGCCAGTGACTAATTGTGCCATTTGGGGACATGGTAAAACATGCAGTTTCACTTGGGTTGTGAGTTTTTGTTTATCCACTGAAGAATACAAGGACTATAGGAAAGCATTTTAGAGCTTTTTGACCTCATGTTCCTGGCTAAATTCCAATTAGCACTAGAAAAACTTGACCTATTTAAGTCCCATCAGTGCATTTTGACCAGTATGTTGCTTCCTGCCCATGTTTCTCTTGAGTACTGCAGCTGTTGTACAGCCATATGTGCCATCCCAGTGGGGAACAGAGGTACCTGAGCATTATGCATACAATAAATAAGTGAATCCCACTCTCTACAATGCAGGACATTCCTTCTACTGATCTCTTCGGCATTATATGGAAAGTTGAATAATGCATCTGCTGTTTAGAGCCCTAAGATAAGGTCAGTGCTCTTTTTTCCCCACTCTCTTCACTCTGCCAGCTATCAGAGAAAAGGGATCTGGATCCTGCATTTTTTGAAGAGCAGCAGAGAAAACCCACGGGAAATACCACATGCTCTCAACCTCCCCCAGAAACAGGTGGCTTACTGAAGTGTCCTTCAGTCCCATCCCACTCCTTTGAAATCTTGTTGTAATGCCATTTGTGCATTAGTTATCCTCAGAGCTGGCTTTTGATTAGGTTAAAGTCTGGAAAGTGTCTTAAGTCACTCACGACAGAAGTGAGATTGTAAAATAATTTAGTTCTAATGAGCCATGCTGTGAATTTTTTGCTTCTTTGTGATTTTTGCTGGTGTGTTAGTTGGATTCGGGGTTTTGTGGTTTTGGACTTTTTTTAAATTGAGAAGAAAAGACTAAGCTTATGCAATACTTTGGATTTTCTGTCTATAGTTATCTTTGTGTGTATGTGAGAGTGAGATGGACAGTAAATAGATCTACGGGATATGTTATGAGGCGTGAAATCATGTTTGTAATGAGATTTCTTGTTAATGGCAGTCAGCCTTTCTTGATGCTAAGCATTAATGCAATATCCATTAGTGCAGCTAAACCTCCCTCTGCTCCACTTTCCCAAATGGGTTTCACTTTGTACCTAGTTTAGCATTTATAAATATTTGATAGAGGGTTCAAGAAGTAATTTACATGTTAAGAATATATGAATGTTCTAGGAAAAATACAAGTTAAGATTCTACTCTAACATCATTTGCAAACCAAACACGAAAGCATGATGAAATTTGCCCCATTAAAATTGCTGGAAGCCTTTTCATTGATTTTTCTAGTCTGTGGATTAGGTCTGTTTTCCATCCCTCTTTCATACTGTGTCACCTTTGAAGTCTTTGCGTGTCTCGCACTTTCCAAGCTGAATGCTTATCTGTAATTAGAAAGCACAATCTCAAAGTTTAGATGGAGAACTGATCCACTTCTGAAGGGCTGGGTTTGTGTCTTTATGTTTAGCATGGAAAGCAACAACTAAATGGGGAAATCCCAGCGTGAGCATCCTGAAAAGACAAAAGAGCTAGCACTGTGTGTGGGACAGCTCTTTGCTTCCTTTCTCCCTCTTCACATCCCCTCCCACCTGTCCCTGAGATGTCTTTGAACTTAAAGCTAGGAAAGAAAAGTGAAAACAAGAAGATGTGCTAGAAATTAGATGGTTTCTACAACAGTACAGAACCATCAAGTTGATCTTGATTTTTTCCTGGTTTCAGGTAGACTCCTAATTTGTGTAATATAAATGCAGGAATGGCTATGATTGTTTTGCATTTGTTACGGTTGTTACGAATTTGGGGTTGGGTTTTTGTTTGCTGCCATCTATTGTTGGGGTTTTATGGGAAGGTTTCATTTCCCTTTTTATTGAGAAGCAAATGAAGGCTCTCATAACCCAACAGTAATCATCAACAAACACAGAGATACTGTCCTCCCTCCCGCAGATGTAGCTTAAATACTGGTTTGTGGCTTCACAGGCATGTTTAAGGTCATCTGTAATTAACAGCACAGGTGAAATTTTCTCCCTCTTTGCTTGTCCATTTGTGATGGATAAAAATAAAATAACAGAGTCAGAGTATAGACAGATGGCAGATGTTTTTCTATAGAGAAAGATTATAGCTAAGAAATACAAATGTTTCTGGAACCAAATATTTTTCCTCAGAAAGACAGATAGACATCTGTAGCTCATTCAAAGATGTCAGTCTCTCGAGTCTGTTAGATGCTTTTGAAAACTGCCTATTTTGTGCTGTTAATGTTTCAGAGCAAGCCCTTCCACTGAAGACACTAATTGAGGGCACTCAGAAGGGAATGTATTAAATATAGAGGAGCTCAGCCATAATTTGAGGTAGCAGCTTTTGTCTGCTGTGTCTACTTGAACATTATTTTAAAGGGTGTGTTTGTATTTAATTTTTTGATGATTTTTTTTTAATTGCTGCATCACTAACAACATATTCTCCAAGTGCACCTTAGGTTATCTTAAACCTCACTCTGTCTGATGCTGATCCTTTTAAAATCTCCAACGAGATTACAATTCATTTGTCATTGCTAGATGTCATTTTCTTGAGGCTGTACAAAAGTGCAGCAGCATGTGAAACCAGCAAGTTGTTTTTTTTATTATTGTATTACTCTGAAAAAGAGAAAAACTAACCAGATCTTTTTTTCTTGTGTGAAATACTTCCCTTAGCTTGAGAGGACATGTGCAAAGCCTCTGCTCCAAATGCCTCAATATAATCAAGTTACAAAATGGAGGAAAATGGTATTAGAGAAAGATTTTTTTGGAAACATAACTCCAGTGGAGCAGAACATACACTTGTTAAAGCCTGCTCTCTTGCTTGCTCTCTCTCTCTCTCTCTCATGAAATCAGTGGGAATCTTTAATGGGAGTTACTGCAAGGCTGTAGGTTTTTTTAATGCACCAGCAGATGTAATTTCCCATCCAGTCATGTGCACAGTTGTGGTTGATACACCAGAAAGGCTGAGGGCCAAATCCTGCTGCCATTGCACACAGCTCCTCTACTTCAGCAGGGATCATAAACATGTACTTATGTTCCTTGAGGTTTTTGCTGAAGAGAAATGGGAGAGGGTAGGCTTTCCTTCTGCTTGTTGATCACAGACTTTGAGTTTCCAAGGACTTTATTAGAAGCATCATATATTTACATGCTGCAGCATGAGGCCTCTGTGGGGTGGGAAAGATTTTTATGAATTTAGACCTTCCTAAGAAAACATCAACCATTCTAATTTTAGACAAATTGCATTCCATATCCATCTGTTTAGTGGATCAGTCTGATGTTTGCTGTTTAGTAAATTGCATTTGGGCCTTTCTTGAAATTTCTTTGAGGGCATTGCCTGTCATCAGCTAGTGTAAAATAGTGCCAAGGACTTACAGATATACCCTTAGGGCCAAACTGTGCTAGCTCCACATACCACAGTCCCACCAAAAGCAACGAAAGCTGAACTGGGCACAGGAATTGCAACCCCCTGATGTCCAGTTACATGTCCTGCCTCATTTCATAGAGATTGATGACTTCATGGAAAAAAACCCCACATGGTGCCACTTCACCCCAATTTAAAATGTACTGAAGTCAAGGGAATTATATTAGATGTGACTGGAGCCTACCAAATCCAGTCCTGTGCATAGGCAGAACTCCTAGGAACAGTAATGGGAGTTTCCATTGTGGAATTTGTAGAACAAAGCCTATGTAATGAACTATGACAAAATGTCAACTTTGTGTAAACTCTCCTGGTGGGTCTGTATAAAGGTTTTTTAAGAAATCTTCATTGTAACGCACCAGAGAATAATAAACTTGCACCTTGATAGAATAGCTTTATTTGTATATACTCTATGTAAATTTTAAACCGAGGATACATGTCATTCCTTGTACATATCTGATTAGAACGACGGCAGTGCTGTGCACTGCTGTTTAGGAGATCCAGGTTCTCCAGTCTTGCATTTCCAACTGTAAAGGCTGCAGGAGACTGCTTGAGACCAGCCAAAACATCAGATGGATAGATGCTCATCACTCACTGCTTGGAAATGAAGGAGCAGGATTTGGAATAGATGTTGGCTATGGAGAAGATTGCTTGCCTCTACTTCTGGCTAAAGGACAAGTGTCTCCTTCACAGTCACCTCCAACAAAAGCAATCTGTGGTCAAAGAGTGCAGAGGATCTTCAGGGGCCTCTTTGGAGCTGTCATTCCTAGTGGTCTGAGTTTCTAAGAGCCCACAGTTGAGGTGTTGCAGGGGAAGGTCCTTGAAGAAGCAGTGTGTACATACATCTACCTGTCTGTCTGTCTGTTATCTAATATTCCAGTGTTTCTGTATTGAATGGTTTCAGTAACCTGTAAACAAGTGATTGCTCCTGTAGTGTTACTGCTTTGAAATTCTTTGCATGCACTCTGGCATATAATTCTTTAAGAAAAGAAGTTATACATATTATATATATATATTGTAGCTTGCAAAATATTCATGTTGAAGAGCCATGTTTTGTGCAAATTGTACATTTATGTTGTGAGCAATATTGCAATACAAACTTTTATTAGTTGTTGGTAGTAAATCTGTCACCTTATTTTTGAGCGTATGTATGTATCCCAAGCTTTCAAACTCAGGCATTAGATCAACTACTGAAGGAGACTTTTTCCATGCAGTAGAAATAGCACAGGCTTTCAGTAAATAGGCAGGTGTGCAAGTCCCATTCTGTTTAATGCAAGTTGTGAGGCTGATTCTTCATGCAGTTTGTCAGGCCAATGCTCGTGCTGGAATTCGTGTTTGGTATGAGGACGGTGTTGCGCTCATCTCTAACAGAACTAAAACCCCAACCTTGCAAAACAAAGTGCTTAACTCCTACTGCCCTCTGTCTCTGCAGGTGCTTCAATATAAATACAATGAGGACTTAAGGAACTCACAATTTCCTGCCGGATAGCCAATGTTATATTTTCAAATGTTCATGCTACATAGTTTTCAATTTAGGGGCTAGATAAAAGTGTAATACCAGTACGTCTTTAGAAAAGCTACAGTGTTTGGAGCTTGACCTTGAAACTTTTACCTGATTTCTGAACATCATTGGTGGCTTTGTTTGCTCAATGTTTACCTCTGAGAAATGTATGCTATTGATTTAAATGTTTAATATATTGACTGCCTTTTTTTGTATATTTGTTATCATAAAGGTTTGGTTTAAATGCGAACAACTGTGGTCTATTTTCAGACTTGAAATACTTACGGTTCTGTATTTGGAAGGCAAAGTTATTAATGAATATAGCAATTTGGTATTTTATTCCTATTTTATACAGCTGCCCCCATAGGTTATTATCAGATGGCAATGAATATTGCTGAACAGCAGGTGGAACTCCTTTGAGTGTGTTTATGAGCCATCTCTGTTCAATAAAAATTCCATTGTTTTCTAGCCTAGGAAATGGCTGCTGTGAGTGTTTTTGTTGTTTCTTCTCCTCTTCAGGTGTTTCTCAATGTACTTCAGATAGCAGCAGGACTGGGTTTCTCCCAAGAACCATCTCCCACAAACCACATGTATTTGGGATTTTACATCTGGAAGTCCTGGTGCTGTTTTCCCCTATACACTGCTGTCAGTGTGCTTACTGTGCATAAGAAGAAGTGATACGGAGTCAGTTCCCAAAAACCTTTCTCTGAACGTTGATCTGCCCTGATCTTCCAAAAACTGGGCACATAAGACCTGGGAATGGAGCTCCATGGTGCTTAAAATTAAGCATTTGCAGATGCATCATAGCCAGACAGTTTGGATGCATGAAGATCCAAAAGGCTGGAAGCTTGCTTCATTCCACAGCATCGCTGCAAGTGCATACACACAAGGTTGCAAATGGGTATCTCAAGGAGAAGCCAGATATAAATAGAGGGATTTGATTAAATTCGGCATGAGTGTAAAAATAAGAGGTTTAAAAATACTTTTGTTTTACCAGTTTTTTTGTCTTTTAGTTTTTAAATTAATTTACAATGTTTTCTGTCTTGCATGTTTTAGTGGATTTGGAGTCAAGTTCTTTCTTCATAATGTACCAGATTATTAAGGAACAGGTTGGTAGAGGCAAAAGGTGATAACATCATTTCGCATCCTGCATGTTATGAGAGTGAGACAACACTCACACCAGACTGGGTGACTGCCCACATCAGGACTGTGGCTCTGTCAGGTGCCTTAGGGCTCTGCGAGCTCAGCTGTCCAGGAGCAGAGTTTGAAAAGCAGCTCAGGGAACTCCACAGATGTCAAAATGTTGTAAGAGATGTATCCCTTGCCTGCCTCCCCAGTAGCTGGAAAAAACCAAAGCAAGCTTCTCATGTAGCAATGTAGAATGATTTGTCTCCTTTCACGACCACTGATATCGAGACAATTTAAAACTATTGTTTCTGGGCCTCTGAGTTAACTCTCCACAGAGAACAGTAGTGAAGTTCAGCTGTAATTAACACCATTCTTCTCCGTTCTCTGTAAACTCATCCATGTTTTTGCTATATTCAGTTCACATTTGTGTTTTTGAGGTTTTGTGAACAGGTATACAGAGACCGAAGGCTATGGCACATGTTCACTGAACTAATTAAGGTTTAAGACAGTCTTGCCCACTGCTGTGTTTTCTCCCCAGGGCAGAAATGGACAGCAAAGTCTAAACCATCCCTGCCACATACTAGAGCTCACCTAGAGGAGCCTCAGGTTTTGTCCTGAAGCAAAAGCACTGTCAGAAGTGCTTGATGTGGATCTGCTGCTGGAATCAATAGCAGAGATGTGTGTGCCATAAAAAAGATCATTGCATATCTCAGTTTGACTACTTAGAATTGACATTTAAACCACTCAGAAATAATATTTTTTTTTTCCTAGATCTGCATAATGGCTTATACAGACTTATTTGTAGGTATGTAGCAGTATTAGCTAAGTTTTTCAGTGTTGATCCAGAGCAGGCATGTGGACTGGCTATCCCTAAACTTTGCTATGAATATGTAAGACTGCAGGTAAAGTATGTCTGAGAACCTGGGCACATACCCTTGCAGTCTGGGAGGCCACTGTACCCAGCACAACCCTACAGCCTGGCTACCTTCCTCTGCTCTACAGGCTAGTGGCTTGTGTAAGAAGTGGTAGTCTCCTCCTGGAATAATGAATATTTGAAGTAAACCAGTACTGAGCAATACAAATCAGACATGGAGGAAATAAAGACGTGACACCACTGACACAAATACTGGCCCTAATGTCCCCCATCGCTCCCATGGTACTGGAGAGGGCAGAGTCCTCAGGTGTTTTGAGGTGTCCTGCCCTCAGAGGCACAGTGTAACCCTGATTCATGAGCCACTTCTCCCAGTGCTCACCCAAGTGTAGGCTGACACTGTGGACCTCTGGCTGGCAAAGCCTGGAGCTGGAGGCTGTAGTGATACTTAGAGAATGGAGACAGACCCCATTTCCCAACTGAGGTGAGAACAAGGTTATGGGGCAGAACTCACATCACTTGGCTGAGTTCCAGCACAGGGAGAGCACTGCCACTTGTTTTGTTGTGTTTTTTTCCCATACCCATATGTTTACTGACTTTACTAGTACATCCTCAAGCATTTTGTATCATTCTGTATCATTCAGCTTCTTTTCAATTTCCTTCATTTTCTCTTTGTAAATTGGCCAAGAATGGCTTGCTAGGTCCTTGACTGTGTTCTACCCTCATGTGCATCTTGGCTCTTCCTCTCCCACATACCTCTTTTCTTTTTCTTTTCATCTCTACTCTCGGGCTGGTAGACAAAGGCATTTGAAGTTATTTTTTTTCTGTTGGCTGTATGTGGCAAATGTGGCTATTCTCCATATCCAGCCATCTTTTCTCCAACTTGCTGAGAGGGTGCTGATGATATCTCTTTCCTTTCCTGTATGTTTGTTCCCACGCTGTCTGACAGCAATAATTTCAGGGATGATGGGATCCTAACTCCCAGGCTCTTAGCATACATTCTGGGGAAGCAGCTGCTCCAAAAGCACATCTCTCTTCCCTGGTAATACATTTACTGTATCCCAATAAGGTTTTAATGATTTTCACATGCATCTGGTTCACGCTGAGATTTCGCTTATTACTAGACATAGCTAAAAGATAAGTGACAGACCTAGTTTATTCCATATTAAGCAAAGACCACCAAAAGAAATAAGTAAGATCTGGGAGAATAAGCCTTAGTGCAAAAATGTTTTATCTTTCAAAGCGAGGAGGTTTGTGCTCTCATGGAGAACTCCTTAAGGAGCTCTTGGATGAAAGAAAACCAAAGCAGCCTTGTTTTAACTACCTGAAAACTTAACTTTCTGCCTAGCTATCAGTTTGAGAGTTCTTCCCTCCAGGCTATGCTGCTGTGTGCAAACAGGGTATGTCATCTCCCTTGATGAGATGCTGCCCTACTGAGATCTGATATTTCTTTGGTTTCCTCCCACTATTCATGCTTTGTGTTTCACCGAAACACACAGGGAATGCAAATAGAAAATCAAAAGGTAACCTTGAGAACTTAGATGGCTGCCACTGGTGTTTCAAAGTCACTATTAAGTACTCCTTTCTTTCCTAAGGTAGAGGATTTCTTGATTCTCTGGCTTTTCTTTTAGCTGTTCAGCATCTCTGGGACTGCAGCACTGGTATTTTACCACTCACTTGAGAAAACAGGGAAAAAAACTAGAGTGAAATGCCATGCTAGTGTATTGGTCACTTTCCCCTTTTCTCATCTGAAGAGGTCGACTGAACCACAGCTCTCAAAACACATAAAATTCCCTTTGTTTTCTTGTTTACTGTATGATTTGCAGTATGAATCTTTTCAGGCTTTGTAGAACCTTTCAGCTGTCATACGAGAAATGTTTACAATGTGTGTGACAGTTTCATGATTCAAAGTATATCAAGGTCCTTTCCAGTAGTTGTTGGAGAGCCTTCTGGAACCAGCTGCTTCAACATCACTCCTTCATCAAGCAGCTCTCTTCTGTCTTCCATCCTGACTTAATGTGAAGAGGAATACTCTGGGTGCTCTCTGGGCACCTTGACATGTCCCCTAAAAATAAAGCTGGACCTTCCCCTTGGAGGAGCTACAGACCTTTCCCCCTTATCCCCTTTAATCCACCTGCTAAATCCACTCCAGAACAAAAGTTTACACTGCTTAGCTAGGAAACTTAATCCATCTGAACCTTTCTGAATGGTTATGACAACACCTTGAACAAGATGATACAGGCACATACTTCCTGCTGATGAGAACTATCCAGCACTTGCATCTGCAGGTGAAAAGCAATACGTCAGGATGGGTCAAATAGAGATCCAGAAACAGGGACAAGTTTTAGTGTTTTTCACTTCAGACAGGCAGAAGTTTCTGACACCAGAATCAATGACTAAACTGAAACAATGAAAATTTGCTAATCTTAACGCCTCTGTGGCTGAGTCATCTTTGGACACTAAATACAAAGAAAGCCATTTTTTATTGGTGTGTTTTGACCTATAGGTGACTCAGTTCCTTAGTGTCAGTGGGCTGGACTGCACTAGATCTCAGTTACTATCTCAGGTGTCTGCAGGGAGCTCCCTGCCTGGGGCACCACTCTTTCAACTGCATCTCTGTGATTGCCAAGGCACCATGGAACACTAATTTATTTAATAGAATCGTCTTTCTTTTAAGAAGACCCTGAGACCCAGCTGTGCCTCCTCAGCAAGTATATGATGGAGAGAAGTATTGGACTCACCCAGCATTTATGGACTGGATCTTGAAAGAAAAATTGTTGCTACTAACTGCACTTCTCTAAGCTATAATATCCATTGTGCACAATTGCTACCTATTTTCCTTCCCCATTTTCCAACTTTTTTTTTTTTGAACTTCTGCTGTTGAGACCACAGTATCCTGTTATTTCGTGATTATGTACACAGTGGGAGGGAAGGTAGAGCATGTGTGCCCCCTCTGGGTGTTGCTTCAGTAAAAACAAGTCTGGCTCAGCTGTCCGTTCTGCAAACCTCCACACTGTAAATGTATATATCTGGGAAAAAAAAAAAAAAAAACAAAACATCAAACCAAAACATATCTGGGAACCACAGACACTGGGAAGTAACCTTGCTTTCCTCCTCCTGGCTGCAAAGCTCACTCTGCTTGTCCTTTGAGAATAGCATCTGCTTTCACAAAAATTCACTCAGCATCTGGAGGAAGACTGACAGTCAAACTTTGCCTATTCTTGCATGGGAGGACAAGAAGGGTTTCTTGCACACTGTAAGAGAAAATGACCAGCAAAGCAAATAAAAACAGCCCTGCAAAAAGGCAAGCACACAAAAATGCAAGATCAGTAATTACCTAGATCCCAGGCAGGACTGGGGTGGCCATGGCTCAGGGTACCCCGAGGAAGAGCTGGAAAGATACAATGCTTGCTTTGGTATGTTTATGTCTGTGTTAAGACAAAACGGTGCAAGTGGGTCAAAAGAACAGGGCAGTGAAGAGGTAGTAATATTTTGACAGATGTTTATTTCTCACGCCAGAACCACAGAAGGATCAGGGTGGACATAATGAAAATGCTACAGTGGTGTTGTCTACTGACAGGGAGATGAAATGATGTGGCCCTGGTATCTGCCAGGCTGAATTCCCTGAGCTGGAAACCCTCCGTCCCTCCCTAACCCCACTTCCCACTCGAGAACTTCACTGTGACCCCTGGATTAGGATTTCAGTGATGGAAACAGCAGTGACTCCTACACATCAGTAAGAGAGCCCCCCCAGCGTATCCCCCCACAATGTATCCCCCCACAGTGTATCCCCCCACAGTGTATATCCCCCCCAGTGTATATCCCCACACTGTGTATCCCCCCCAGTTTATATCCCCACACTGTGTATCCCCCCCAGTTTATATCCCCACAGTTTATATCCCCTCAGTATATATCCCCACAGTTTATATCCCCACAGTCTATATCCCCACTGTTTATATCCCCCCAGTTTATATCCCCACACTCTATATCCCCACACTCTATATCCCCTCAGTTTATATCCCCACACTCTATACCCCCTCAGTTTATATCCCCACACTCTATATCCCCTCAGTTTATATCCCCACACTCTATATCCCCACACTCTATATCCCCTCAGTTTATATCCCCACACTCTATATCCCCTCAGTTTATATCCCCACACTCTATATCCCCCCAATGTCCCCGTGAGGGGCCGCCCCAGGCCCCGCCCCTCCACGGCAGCCCCGCCCCCAGCGGGCCATCCCGTCGCTCTGTGATGACATCACCACGTTACGCCCGCCCTTCCCGGCCGTGCCGCCCCGCCGGTGACGTCACTGTTGCGCGCCGCGGCCGTGCGGCACGTGTGTGTGTGTGTGTGTGTGCGGGCGGGCGCCATGAGCTGCCCCGTGCCCTGCGCGGCCTGGGTGCAGCGTGGGGTGGCCAGGGAGACCCCCGACAGGGTGCGGATGGGACCGGGGATGGGGATGGGACAGGCCCGGGGCACCCCCTCCCGCCGCCCTCACCGCTCTGTGTGTCCGCCCCGCAGGTGCAGCTCAGCGAGGAGGAGCTGAAGGGCCTCATCGAGGAGGCGCAGGACCGGCTGGGGTGAGCCGGGGCGCGGGTGTGGAGCACGGGGCGGCTCCTGCAGGGCCGGCGTGGGAGCCAGCCGGCCCGGCGTGCTGCTGGAGCCGCTGTGCCAGGGAGCCGGCAGGGCGACAGGAGGAACGCGGGGTGGGATTCCCGTGGGTTCGGCCCGGCTGGCTGGAGCGGGTGCTAATAGTGCCAAAGGCTCCGTGTGCGTGTGGGCCGCTCGCTGAAGAGTTGGACACGGTGCTCCCTGTGGGTCCCGTCCAGCCCAGAGTACTCTGTGAGTGTTCCCCGCAGTCGCAGGGGACACGAGGACGTCCCCGGGTGGTTCCCCAGCTGTGTGCTGTCACCTCGCCGAGCTTTCCGGGTGGTGCTCCTGTGTCCCGGCCCTCTCCGGAGCTGCCATAAGTTGGGTTTGTGACCACGGGTGCTTTGGAGGTGAGGCAAACCGAGGTGGAGATCCCAAGCTGACTGTGAAGAAGTGATGCCGAGGGTGTGAGGTGACAACCCAAGCAAGTCTGGAGGCCACAGTGGGGCTCGGAGTGATGTGGTATTTTTAGGCTGTGGCAAAAAAGGCAAAACAGCACTCAGAGGTGTGTTTATGGGTCACAGATGAAACTAAAAACATCACAGCTGTCCCCTCTGCACTGAAAGTTCTTAGTTATGTAGTTGTGTTAAGTTTTGTCACTCTGCTTTTAAGAAAAAGGCGTTTATGAAAAGAATAACAGAGGGGATGTATTTACGAAACAATCTGGAAGATGAAAAAGAAATGGCTCTCTTTTGTCTAGAAAAAGTTGAAGTATTACTCCATTTTCTGGCTTTTTTTCTGTTCGATCTGTTCATAGGTTTAGGTTTCTGACTCAGTGTCAGCTCTGTAGGGTGTGTGATTGTACCACGGTGTGTGTGATTGAACAGATGCAAGAGGGAGCAGTAAAAGCTTTCAGAGTTGGGGGAATATTATCTGTTTCTGTTGGATGAATCAGTGATTTTATGGCTGAACAGTGTATTGTCCCAGAATGTTTTGATTTGGTTTGGTTTGGTTTTCTCTTGGTTCCAAAATCATCTTAAACATTTGGAAGATTATCACTTTATGTTAGTTTCGTGATTGATGAAGTTTAATGTTTCTGTTATCTGTGGTGTTGTTTCCCCTTTACATGTGTAAACTTTTTGGGTGGTTTCCTTTCTCTTGCAATTTCAAAAGCGTGGAGAGATTTCAGGTGCTGTTTGTTATGCATTCTGTAAAACTTCCAAAGGGCAATTTACCAACCATCTGAAACAAGCAAAGGTGTTATGACCTAGTACTTTGCAAAATTTGTTATACCATCTCACTTTTTTTCCTTGTGCAAAGATCACAGACCCAACTTGGATTTAGAGTTTCTAATTATCTTGTTACTTGTCTCTAGTTATTTTGTTAATGTGTTTATTTTACTGAAAAAATTAGAAAAAGAGTTTTCTGAGAGGTAAGTTAGAGATCCTATCTGAGAACTGCCTTGGCTCCTTGTTGCTTGGGAATTTTGCATGCAGAAGAACAGAAATACAGTGTATTCAGCAGGGTTGAGTTTCTGTGGATCGTGCTTCACTGAGGCACCTCAGATGTCTGTTATGTTCTCAACCATTGTTGAAAGTACATTTCCTTCTGCTGAATTCCTTGCATGAAGAATTGTTGCCACAGAGCTTCCAAGTTTTCTAGATGTTGCATAGTTTACCCCATAAGAAGTAATCCCCAAGGGTCCCTACCTAACATTTTATGTTGCTTTTTGCGTCTACTGTTAGTATGGCAAGTGTGAGGAAATGAGGTCTTAAAAATCTTGAAGAAACCTAAAGAGTCCTCACACATGGCAGGGCCTGTGGGTGGGGAAAAAAGGAAGGAATGAACTGGACACATCTGAAAGCACAGAAGTGAGGGAACTGTGTAAAAGAAACGGATTTAGACACAGTTTAGCTTGTTGAGCAAAATTTATGCCACAATTTGTCATGAAAACTTCTGAGGAAGAGCTGTCTCTGAAAGCCTGAGAATAATGGTGCCTTGTATCTTGGGAAAAGATTGGGAAGGAGCGAATGGATTTCCACATTATTGGCATGAAGACTGAAAACTGTGTGAACAGCTAGGGCTGTGTGCTGAAATCTTGACAGCAGTCCACTAAGCCCTTACCTGTAACCATTGCACATGTCTGTCACAGTTCCTCAGGGATGTGTGTCTTTTCCCAGGGATGTTGCTGGTGGCAGTGCTGAAGGTCAGACAGCAGGTGATGCGAATGTGGCTGTTCCTGGCAGTGCTCAGCCTTCCCATCACAGTGAAGACCCGTCTGATCATGAACTGGATGAATATGATATGGAAAATTATGATAAAGAGGAATACACAGGTAAGAAAAATTTATACTTCAGATAGGCAGTGTAAATGAAGAACCTTTCCACATCTTCTTATACTTAAGACCTTAATATTCTGAAACTACACAGTGTTAAGTTTCAGATGCTGGAAATTCACATTTTTAATAATCTGCTTGTCCCAGCTTCAGAAGTCATTTAGTGAGGGAAGCAATTTGATGTCCCCATCCCTGACAGTAGAACCAAGAACATGTTGGAAAGATTGTCACTCCCTCTGCTGTAGTGCTGGGGCAGAGCAGCAGAAATCCCTGAAAGCCCTGAGCAATTTAGCTTACTGAGGTACTTTGATTTGGAACTTGGAAGTTCATTTAGCCTGGTCCTGGTATTTTGCAGTTTAGGTAATACAGATATTGGTACAGGCGTTTCTAACTTTGGCTGTTACTGGCATGTGTAAAAAGCGTTCTGAAATTCCCATCTAGGTGATTTACAGCTTGGAGACTCTTTGGCTACTCTGGCAGTATATGGGAGTAATGATAATGATCCTTACATCACTCTAAAAACCACTGTAAGTACTTAAAAAACGTTTAATACCTTAAAAAGCATAAACTTGAAACTCAGTTAAATTTTGCATGGTGCCTTAGGATCTGTAATTGCTTGCAGTCCTTTTTCACAGGTGTGCCAGATTTTTTATCAGACTGAATGTTTTTCTTTCAAGGTTGCTTTGTGCAGACCCTTCTTTTTGTGCCTTTTGCATTTAAGTAGGAGATTAGGTGAACTGGCTCATTATTTAAACCATGTGGAGTGGTTTTTCACCTGTCTAGCAGGACACAGAAAATGCCTGGGCCATTTTCTAATGGCCCAGATTAGAAAATTTCCCAGAATTGCAAGACTCTTGCACCTTCTGCCAGTTTGTGTTAGAAACCAGGCTGAGGTGGACTTGGGCTATGTGTCAAATTAGGAATTTGGCATGAGGAAAGACATCCTCACTAAGCATAGATGCACAGTGTACTGTGGTGTTGACTGCTTCTGCCTGCATTAGCTTCCACCTGTCAGATGAGGAACATCTTTGCAGGAGCTGGGTTTGTAGGAGCTTTGCTGTGGGTGGAGTCTCTGGCTACAGCCTAACAGAAGTTGTGTCAAGAGTACTGTCCTATTATGCAGGCTGTTTGCCTTTTTTTGGTGGATAGGGATGCAGCAAGCAAGCTACAAGGTAATCCTTGCACTCTACTTCATATGGGTGTTGCCTTGGCTAGAATATTGGGATATGGAGTGATTCCAGAGAGTATCAGAAGGCTAGTTCAGTTTAGTTCAGGCTAGATTGCAGTTTGTGACTGACTTAATTTACATGGAAAGATTAAAAATATCAGATAGAACTAAGGTGAGCTTTTGTGAGAAGAGACAATCCAGAGAGCAACCAGGATGGGACTGTGATCATCTGGGGCAGTGTGATGGGAGTAGGTGAATTTTTGTCACCTCTTCTAATCATAAAGACTCTGAGATTTTTCTGGGTTCTGTCCTTGCCTGCAGTTATTTTGTATTCTTTACAAAGCTAGTAAGACTGAAAGAAAAGTTTAGCTGTAGTCTTCTACCACAATGTCTAGTTTTTGTGTCAAGGTGCTCTGTCAAACGTGTGATCTCAGACAAGGAGTCGTTATGGTGACTTCACATACTGTAACAAAGCTCAAGGAGGAGGGCACACACCTTGTCTTTAAAAGGAATTCACTTGCTCTATGCACTTTAGGGCACTATATGTTTCTCTGCGTCCCACTGATGATTTTTCTTGCTCCTGTGTATCAGTGGAGGAGAGAAATGCTTTAAAAGTGATTTTTATAGTTGAAGAGGTATTTACACAGGGATTCAGAGAGAATATGATGTGCATTTATTCTGTGTCAGGATAGCTAACTTTCTTCCAGATATACAGTAAGTGAACACCCTTTCTTCCTGTGCTCAAGTCCTTTTCTCAGATTCTGAAAGTTTTTCATCACACTTTTTGCATTGTCTTTTGGTATTTGCTACTAGTACTGTTGAAGACTAAGTCCTGTGTAACATGAAGTTAATTAATTCAAATAATTGCAGAACTTGATAAAATTCAAATCCTGAAATATGCTTGAAGTGAATAAAAAAGAAATTAAAAGCTTGCAATGATAAGTCCAAAATATCTTGTACGTGGTGTATATTTGAAGGATGGTACTCTTTGTGAGACTATTGACTTTTGTACAGTTCTTAGTTTTTGTAACAAAAATTCTCAAACACCTTCCATTCCTCAGTAACAGAGAAAATTAGATGAGAGGTTACATCTGTTCTGGTACAGGTGAATGCCCACTAGAGCTGTAGGAAGTACTTTTTGGGAAATATTTTCCAGAAAGTAGTGCTTTGATGCTCTTGGAATTGCTTCCTGGATGTGAGGAGCAATTGCAGTATCCTTGTTGGGTGAAATGCTGTTATACTGTATAAATGGTCAAGGCACAGGAGCGTGAGGGAAATAAGCTTTGTTTGTGGGCTCCTGGTGGTGCTTTTCAGCAATGGGCTGCATCATGATAGCCTTGAAATATGGTTTCATATTTGGTAATTAACCACCTTTATAAATCCACCTAGGTCTACATAAAAAGACCTTCAGTTTATGTAATGACTGTTCAGTCTCCCTGTAATCAGGTCTGGTTCCTGCCTTTCTCTGTTTATCACCATAAGTCGGTTTTAGGTGGGTGGGCATCGGAGTGTTGGATTTTGAGTGTTTTCAGTTATGGTTAAAAATTACTAACTGATTCAACCTTTTGAACATTGGTAGTTCTGTGCATTTATGCACATTGCTTAACTTCCCTTGTTCTCTCCTTTTTGCTGCTCAGGAGCAATATGAACAGGAGGACTTTTTGATTAAGCCCAGTGACAATCTTGTCCTTTGTGGCAGAGTTGACAAAGACTGCTGTAGTTTGGAGGTCCATGGTAAGTAAAGTAGGATTTGTTCCTTCCAGTGAACTTAGTGAATATGTCTTGCCTAATCTGTGCCATGTAGCTGTGTCAGAGAGGGAGTGGGTTGATTTTTGTAAGGTTTTTTCTCCCTGTCTGCACTGTGTTTTGTCCTTTAGCCACTTTGAAGGACTAGAATATTTCATGTGGAGTTACTGTTATTTAGAGGATAGCTTGTCTCCTTCAGGCTGTATAGCATTTTATTTAATTTCATATGACACTTAGAAAATACTATGGCATTTTTATTCTCTGAACATAGAATCTTCCTTCCAGTCTTACTTTCCGTATCCTGTAAGCATCCCCTAGTGGTTTGTTATTTTGTTGGGTTTTTTCCTTAGGCTTTCTCCTTGCTTCTTTAAATGGGCTTTTCACTGCTGGAACAGAAGAATCAGCACCTTTATCATCATAGTTTTAGAAAAGATGATCCTTAATATGACCTGAATACCACCTGTCCTAGCAATAGGTTTAATTTTAGTGTGTAAGAGATTTTTCTGTTGCTGCAAGGAGTACTACTGAGTGTGCTGAAACTATCATCTTTTCTTACCGTGGTTCTCTGTGGGAGTGTTTCTGCCCACTTGTGCCATGGTCCATGTTTGTAAGCAAAGCATTTCATTTTAAGCAAGTAACATGACCAAAATATTTGACAGCATCTCTTCAGATACCAGCATCTGGCATTTCCTGTATCTGGAGGTGTTTACAAATTTTATGAACTGTTTTATTTTCCCCAATATAAACTTACAAAACAATAGCAAAGGCTTCTGCTGTTTCTAACACTGGCTAGCCCTGTCTTAGTTAACTACTAAGACAACTTAGTTAACTGAAGACTTTAGTTAGTACCTGAGTATCTATCATGTGCACTTAAAAATGGCCCAGTGATTTTGTGTGGGTAATGATAACATATTATTAAAATAATTAATGGATTTTCTCTGCTATTCAGTTAGTAAGTTATTTTATTATGAGAAAAATAGCTGGCTACAGGGAATGCTGTATCTCAGTTACAACATGCTAAAGGCAGCTTCTTCTGACTTCTTCAGCTTCCTCTAATTTGAAAACTGTCTTTTACCTTCATTTCCCCTTAAATTTCTCTGGAATGTGGTGGTTTTGTTTTTGGGGGTTTTTTAATTGCTAATTCTGTTTGATGAATGTCTACACCTTCATTAATGTGTCCTGATGTAGAAAGTGCTGGATATGGAGCAATTATTTTGAAGTGATCTTACAGATAAAGTAGGGTTGTATGCTAGGAATAAAGTATTGCACCTTTACTGAACTTGTCACTTCTTTATTTAAAGTACACAGGAGAATGTCTTGTGTAATTTTGTGAAGTATAACATTTGTACTTGTAGGGTCTGGTCTCTGCAGTGAAACTCTGAACACTGCAAATTTACATTCAAGATATCCTTGGCAATTTACTCTTTGCCACATCTGCCTTTTCCAGAAGTGAACTATTCACAGTTGTTTGCTTTTTCTCTTCACCAATGTCTTGTATAACTTTAATTATTTTTCAGTTTATAATCATGAAGAGGACTCATTTTATGTACATCATGATATTATCTTGCCTGCTTACCCTCTCAGTCTGGAGTGGTTGAATTTTGATCCTAGTCCAGATGAATCAACAGGTAAATTACAAAGAATATCGTAAATGTCCAGTGAAATAATTTTTACTTGAAAAGTACATAAATGTAATGTTGTCACTAAATAATTCCTTCCAGCGGTACAAACAGAAATAAAACCAAGACGTTAAGAAGGATAAACTGATTATCAGGTGTTTTGGTTTTGTGATACAGTCATCTTAGTGATGCTTCTGTAACAAGTGATATGACTAAAACACTGGGTTTATCACAGATAATTTAAGCTATTGTCAATTAGCAGACTGGAGCAAGCTCTTCTCTAATCTGCTTTCTTTTCTGTTCGCAAATGAAAGGTTGCTTTTGTTTAAATTCATTATGTCCAATGCAGTTGATTAACTGTAAACCACAGGAAAGTTTATGTATATTTAGGTATTTAGTAACCTTTTTCTTTGTTATATAGATTTTTTTTTTTCCCACAGTACAGGGGATGAGGTTTTGTTTTGGTTTGCTTTTTCCTTTAAATCAAACAAAACATGGAACTTTATACACCACCTTTGAACAGTTACTTGTACTGAAGGGGAATTAGAGCAAGTGACTTTTTTTTCCGGCAACATCTGCTGTCAGCTGATGTTTTTAAATTGCTCCTTGTCAGTTATAAACATCAAATGTGTTCAAATAGAATATTGTGGCAGATAAGTTTTACTTAACTAAATAAGCAATAGCTGGATTGCCAAATACGATGTTTCATAACTCTGAAGAAATGTGGTTGCATTTGGGTTTCTGTTTGTAGGAAATTATGTTGCAGTGGGTAACATGACCCCAGTTATTGACATTTGGGACCTTGATGTAGTAGAATCCTTAGAACCAGTCTTTTCTCTTGGAGGCAAGAAAGAGAAAAGGAAGAAAAAGAAAGGAAAGAAAGTAAGTATTGCAAAATGGTTTGTCTGGTTGGATGGGGGAAACTTAGAGTGTAGACATAATGCTTTTTTTTCCTATAATATTTGAAATGCTAATTGTTCTCTGAATAATTAAAGCCTGGAATTAGGAATAGAAAAGGAATGGGGTGGCTTGTGGTTGATATCCAGTCACTGTCCCAGTAAACTTTGAAGCTCAACCATTTTAAATTAGAATTTCTAGGATCTGGCACTTACAAGGACCTAGAGCTCAGTTAATTGGGAGGAGAGAGAGGGAACTGCCAGGAGTGCTTAGAAACAAGCTGAAGAAATTGCACCTTAGCTGGAAACGATGAGATTTCTTTTAGTAGCCTGAAGGGAATAACCAGTTCTGTGAGCCCACCAGCTGCGAATCTGGGGTGGGAGGCAAGGTGCAGGCAGTGCACAGACAGTTCTGTCAAAAGCTGTGTTGCTGCAAGTGAGAGTAATTTAATATGAAGTTGTTTGTGAAGACGTTAAGGAATTCATACCAGTGTGGAGTTATGCTTGATTTGCATTGAAGCTGTAATTTTCAAGTCTGTTTATGTTGTATGTGCTTACACAGAGTTTATCTTCGGAAGGGACTGTGGAAGGACATACTGATGCTGTGCTTGATCTTTCATGGAATAAACAAAGCAGGTAAAAGAACACTTGAATAACAATGGATGTTACAAACTTGCATTCTTAATTAGGCATACTGGAACTGTTGGTTATTTTTTTAAAATACTTACATACTGCTGCAGATCACTCTTTATTTGCAGGTTGTCCAGATAAAGGCAGGGCAGAGGTGGATCTGAGTAATTTGATAAATCATTTGCATTTCACATGTACAAACTGGTGAAGCAGAAGGGCTGCCCTGAGCTGTGCTGATCTGTCAGTGACCTGAAGCACCATTTCAACAGATACAAGTAGATTTATAGAAGAAAGTCCTTGCTGTTCTGTTTTTTTCCCCCTCTGGCTTTTGCCCCAGAGCTGTGAACAGAGAAGAGAGTGTAAGAGCCCTAATAGCACAGTTACAGAAATGAAATGCCTGTGGCCTTTGGGTCATCCTAGGCAGGGAGAATTCCCTGTTGCCTGAGTGAACTAGCAATGAAGTGCTGCTATTGAAGCAACATAAAGCTGGGTCATCTTGGGGCAGAGGTCAAGGACAGTGTGCTGACTGAAGTAAAGAGGTGCTGGTTTTTTATCACTTAGGTGGTTGTTAACAGGTCATCTGTCAGAGGATCTTCAGCATCGCTTTTGAAACTGCTCCAGTCAGACACAGGCTGATTTTTTTTTTATTACTTTTATTTTATTTTTTAAATGTTGCTTTCCCTGTCAGAAATGCATGTGCCTCTGAAGATAAGCATAGTCAACCCCACATACTCTGAAGAGCAGGTGTAAGCCTTCACTTGTAATTATTTCTTATCTAGGTACTAATGAAGAAGACACCCACATGGACTTCAGTAAATGAACATAAATTGCACTCTTAATTTACAGTGTGGTGTCTGTTGTTCTTAAATGATACACATACACACAGAGTGTCGTAGTGATCAGTCCATCAGTCTTACAAAAGAGTAGTTTTCATGTACCTGTAAAGGGTTGTCTAATATACAGACAAGTATATTATGGCTTCAATAGTCAAGTGTCTGAAATCTATAATTCTGTTATGTGCTGAGTTATGAATTCATTGATACTGGTAGAACTTTCAGGAAATAAAAACAGCCCTAAAGTGGGAAACTTACGGACAAAACAAGGAGCTCCTTGGAGCAGCTTATATTTAAAATGTTTTATTGTTTATTTCTTTTAAGCAAGGCATGTTGTGACAGCTCTCTACAAATAACATTCTGCCTGTAGGTCACAATGGTGTTATTCTGAAATGTTCTTATAGCCTTCACTATGCATTTTCTTAACACTCCCTTGTAACATTGCTTGGGAAAACAGTGTTTGCAGGAGAATATTAACTCTTTCAGTCAGAAACACTTGGTTAACGTAAAAAGGGGAGGGAGAAGCAGTTTCAATCAGAAACAACAAGTTGAGGTGTTAGATCTGATTTTAAGAGCAGTGAAACAATGGTAGGAATTGTACTGTGTATTTGACAGGCCTTGGGGAATGTTTTATTTTTTTTCTGATTAAACTTTTAAACTCTATTGCTCTTAACACAATTGGTCAAATTTAAGTCAAAATGTGGGATCTGCAAACTAATTGAAATTTTAGAGATTACTTTCAGCATTTTATGAAGAGTGCACAGTGTTGGGTTTTCAGTAGTTATATAAACAGTCAAATATTAGCAAAATACTTTAAAAATAGGTTTGTCTGGCTCTTGGCTGTATGCATGTGCAAGTAGAATGAAGTTTAATAGGTAATGTTTAAAAATACTGTTTAATGTCAAAGGAAAGAAAGTGCCTAAAGCCTTTATTAGTTTGGTCTTTTTGTGAAATCTTCGAGTAATGTCGGGGGAAATACAAACAGAACTGTCAATGTTGTTTTAAGTGTTCTACATAATGTGTAATATAATATAGCCTATTTGTAGTCTTTATTTGTAACTTAGAATTGCCCTCAGGGAGTTAACCCTGGAGCTTGAGAGACATAGTCTACAGACCAGAATGTACTTGTTCTCAGAATTGGGCTCTGTATGTAATTTTGATTTTTTACCATTATTTGTTTGTATAAAGACTTTTTAAACTGATTTTTTGATCCATTATCAGGAATGTTTTAGCAAGTGCATCTGCTGACAATACTGTGATTTTGTGGGATATGTCTGTGGGTAAGCCAGCAGCCAGCCTGACATTCCATACTGACAAGGTATGTAATAATTGCTGTGGTTCTTCCACTGTAAAATACAGAGAAAAAGATACCTGCAGTTTTTCAGTAGCTGCTTGGTATTGAGCCTCTAGAAAAACAATTTGTAATTTTCTAACAACTGTGCAGAATTGTTTCAATTTCTTAATTAGTTGCTTTTGCAAACAGCACTGTATTTGCTTTTTCAAATGTTATTTCACTTATCCTTTAGAAAGTTAACAAATATTTCCAGCAGTTTTTAAAATGCCTTTTGGGTGAAAGCCTAATAGTGGAGAATCTAATAATGCCAGTATAAGCTACAAAAATAGATGTCTGAGCATAGGTCAAACTGTAAGTCTCTCTTAAGGGAACAATGAGTGTCAGTTACAGTTTGTTCTAGGTGAAAAAGGTTTAAAATAAATGATACTAAAATACCATAGTGATTGGTACTCCAGAAATGAATTAATCTCATAGTAATTAAAATGTGAAAGCCAGATATTAATAGCTGTAACCTTATTTTGCTTCTAACAAAGTCACTGCCCTTGACAAACTCCTGATTTTCATTTTTTAACTTATGTATTTTTTCCCCCAAACTGAAAGCAGTTATTATTGTATCTCTTCCAGCTATTTTTATTTTTTTTATATCTAGGGCAGAAAGGGAGCGTGGGGTTCTGTTTAGTTAAAATATATTGGAAAATATCTTGTTTCCACCAGGTGGGGGTGTTTGAAGTAGTGTGCATCTCTTGCACTATTTTAGAAGAGTATCAACAAGCTCAGTAGGAGAGGTTTTTTTGGGGGAAATGTGCTGGCTTGGGGGAGGGATAGTTGTGCTTTGTTCCAAGAAAGTTCCTGTATATGTGTGTTACATAAAATCTTCCATTATCTAGGTGCAGACATTGCAATTTCATCCATTTGAAACTCAGACTCTTATTTCTGGATCGTTCGATAAGTATGTCAGGGTAATGTTTTCAAATGTTGCACATAAGGGAGGGTATTAGTATTCAATTAAGCCCATTAGGTTGTCTTTTTCATTTTTTTACAACTGTGCCAATTTGAGTAATGCTGTTATTTTTTTCCAGCAAGCTAGCCAGGTTTCTATGTGGCCAAAATGTGGTTTTCCTTACCTCTTTCTCAGAGCTAGCTAAATGCTTTAACCATCTGGACTGACATTTTCTGTGCCAGGTGTCTGTCTGCTCCAAACTGAATTTATTTCTTAATTTGGCCCCACGGGATTTTCTGCATTGGAAGTATGTCACTTTTTATTCTTGTGAAGACTTGCCCAGGTTTTGCCAACCTGTAAGGCTGGGTGGGGGCACAAGGGACTTTAAAATCCCAGTTTGCTCCCTACAGCCACTATAGCCATGCTCTAGCCAAAGTGTAATGGGCTGTCTCCTGTGATTGCAGCCTGGATATGCTCAGAAAAGGTTTGTGTATGCACACTTGGACTAGTTCTGTAACTGCCAGTTCTTACAAGCCCTGCCAGCCACAAAACTTCCTCTCTGTTCTCCCATATCAATGGGAATAACTTTTTAATTTTCTTCTGTAACCGTGATTTTCTTACGTTGATTTTTTTATTCTGCTTTTAAGACTTCATCCTTGTGTTAAAATATTTATAGACTTGTCAATCTTTAGCCAAGCCTTTGTGTTCTCTGGCTTCTGTTACACTTTTGCTACATCTGCTTAAGTGAAAGTATTGGAGAAAAACCTTTTGCTGCAGTTAGGGAAGCTGGTTCTATTTCCTCCTGCTTGACTTCCTTTAATAAAAGGTATCATAAAGTCCAAACACTGAGACCAGCTAGTCCATCCCTCTGTAGCTATCCATTTGATACCATGGACTTCTATAAACCAGTAGATGGCCTTTGTGGATTTGTCCCACAAAGGACTGTCCTGCCAGGACCACTGGCTATTCAGTGAATATTGGCAAATGCTTTCATAACCTGAAAATCAGACTGTTGAAAAAACCTGATGTGTAAAATGTGTGGTAAAAGAGCTGGGAAGCCTACAGCACATTTCTTTGGCCTTAATTATAGGACAGAGTGGGAGTGGGTTACACTGTGGATGTTGATTGTGGTGAGATGTCACTAGAGTGACATGACCACTCCGCCCTTGCATTCGTACCCAGGAGCTTTTTGAGCTGGGACAGATTCTGCAGCCACTGGGCTGAGCACATGCCTGTAAGGAATCACAGAGAACACACTTTCATCCACCCTTTCTCCTTTTTGGAGTAGTATTTCTCTAACTACTGTAAAGACAGTTTTGGGTTTTTTTTTCTTAAAGCATATTTGAAAACGTATGAATATGTATCACAAAATTATTTCCTAATTAGTGCATCATTACTTGACTTTACTGAAGTCTGTTCATAATTAAGAGATATATTTGCATAATTATGGTCTCCTATGTGATAAGTATCTTATGTATTGAGTAAATTCAAGCTCTGTTTGCCTAGTTTGAATAGAACGGCTGTTCATAACCAAGATGAACCTTTGAAACATATGAAAAAGCTTGTGCTTATCTGTGAGATTTTAATCTGTTATTGAATTGGAAGGCGAAGTAGTGAAGTTGTCTCCATTTTAATTTTTTAATTATAATTTACATGTAGCTTCAATAGATGCCAGTGGTAAAGCAAACTATGCCATAAAGTGTTCTGCCCTGATTTTTTAATTTTTTTTTATTTCCCTCTTTTCATAGATCAGCAGTGCTGTATGATTGCAGAAACCCACAAGATAACCATCGAGTGTGGAGGTTTAGTGGTCAGGTTGAGAGAGTAATTTGGAATCATTTTTCACCTTGTCATTTCTTAGTGAGTACATGCTCTTCTATTCTTGGGCTATTTTA
This sequence comes from Xenops minutus, assembly GCA_035221455.1. Lineage (NCBI taxonomy): Eukaryota > Metazoa > Chordata > Aves > Passeriformes > Furnariidae > Xenops > Xenops minutus. Next base: position 53,311,104 of record JAWWEE010000040.1, on the reverse strand, counting down.
ACCTCTATTTTTGTGTTCATAATGTTTCTGAATCATAATGGAGCTGACGGACAGCTGGATGGTTTGTGCTGCTTATAAAAATGCAGTCCAGAGGAGGATGTTTTTAGGTAGTTTTTAAAAAAGTGTATTGAGACCAGCTATTTACTTGGTATCTTCAGTGTGACAGTAGAACAGCTATTGATGCTAGTGCTTTTTCACTCCAGAGGTGGCATCTTTGTTATGTTGTTACAGTATTCAGTGGCTGGGATATATTTTTCTTTGCATAGTTGATGTTGTGTTCCATGTAATGAGGCAACTTGGAGCTGAGAAGTAGCTAATTAGGACTACACTCCTGAATATTAATTCAGTGTTTCAAGTCAGCACTAGAGGGCAGTGTCCTCCTGGGTGCTATGGAATGATCCACTTCTTTAGCTCGGGAAAGCCCTCTGAGATCAAGTCCAGCTCCTAACCCAGCACTGCCAAGTCCACCACTAAACCATGTCTGTAAGTGCCTCATCTGCATGACTTGTAAATACCTCCAGTGCTTCAGATTCCACCACTTACCTGGACAACCCATGCCTGGACAGGCCGTGCCAGTGCTTGACAACCCTTTCAGCAGGTTTTTCCTAATACCCAATCTAAACCTCCCTCTGGTGCAACTTGAGGCCATTTTCTGTTATCCTATTGTTTGTTACCTAGGAGAAGAGACCAACCCGCACCAGAGTATGCAGTAAAAATACCTTGTCTTTGTCAAGATTTTTATAACAAAGCTTTTCAGCACAATTTAAAAACAAATCTTATTATCTCAGTGACTGTCTAGTTCTCTGTTGCTTTGTGTATACTACCAGCAGAAGTGGTTGCTCAGTTCTGCTGGTTTTATGATGTAGATCTCTCAGTATAAGCATACTTAGCTTTGCACAGGAGTCTGGGGGTGCAGGCCTGGGAACAGTGTAATATGTCCTACAGAATAGTGTCTGCCTCAGATCAAAGAGATGGGTGGGTATGATTTCATAGGAATGATTGGTTTTTAAATGTTGTGGTTTCCTTAGGCAAGCACAGAGGATGGTTTCGTGTACTGCCTGGATGCTCGTTCTGATAAGCCCCTGTTTACTCTGAAAGCTCATGACGAAGAGGTGTCAGGTAAATTGCCTGTGTGTCCTGTTTGTCCCCAGTGGCAAGGCACATCTGGAAGATAGATGTCTTTAACCTGTAGGATTTGAGGTGGTAGTGATTCCTCGTTTAATGAATAAGTCATGCATACAAATGATGGTGGCTGACATGTGAAACAAATCTCTGCTGAGAAGCCATTGTAAGCAAAGTATTTTAAGAACAGTGAACTTTTATCAGTGAATGTCATGAGTAAGCATATAAAAACAGACTAATTCCCTTGGGACACACTCCTTGTGTTTGGGGGGTTTTTTTGGATGAAGTACAGAAACAATGGAATCTGGTCTAGGATTATGAACTATAATGTTTACTTCCTCTCTCTGTAATTATTTTATACTGATATTCACTCTGATGATGATTTAGGTCTGGCACATGAGAAGGTTTTCACACTGCCTCCTTTAGGCTTCTTTAGGTGGATCAGTGTAGGAGCTTCCAAAAAGCAATTTGAAGTGTCTGATCAGGTGTCTAAAATGAGATCATATGAATATTCCCTGTCATCTTGGACAGCAAACAAGATGCTCTTTGGCAAATGAATGAGGAAGACTACTGGGGGAAACAGATTATGTGAAGTAAGAAGTGGAACATGCATGTCTTTGCACTGTCAGTGTTGTTGGATTGAGAGACAAAATAGGCCTACGTGATTCTCTTTGCTCTCACTACAGGGAGCAGTGGCAGCATGAAACTTTCATTAACGTTTTGCTCCTTTGTGCTGGAAGAGAGTTTAGTGTGAGGAGAATATTGGGGTTGTTCTCATAAATTCATCTCAAAATATATCCTCATCTCTGTGAAACAGTGATTCTCACACTGCTGCACTCTTCATCTTCCAGGGCTACAACTAAGCAGCCAGATCAAAGGGTGCCTTGTGACATCATCTGCTGACAAGTATGTGAAAATTTGGGATATCCTGGGAGACAGACCAAGTTTAATCCATTCCAGGGATATGAAAATGGTATATTAATATTTATTTCTTGATTTTATATATAAACTATGTCTGCTTATTCTTTTTTTGTCTAGTTTCAATCTTCTTTTACCTAACCTCTTTTAGGCAAGAAAAAAAAGAATAACATCTCTGTATTCGGGTAAATCATTCTCATTGCAGTGCAGTACTCAACCTGGAGTTTGCAGACTGCTTCCAAGCTTCAGACAGGGATTCTAGATACAATGTTTTGAGTAGAACTAGAGGTGCTCAGCCTGCATCTATCTCATTGAAGACAGAGATGTGATTTACTGCTTATAATTAGCAGCTCTTGATTTTCATTTTGTGTCTTTATAAAACAAGTTTCAGGAAACTTAAAGAGATTCCATTTGTTACAACGTGTTTGGTGAACCTATTTTCAGATGACAAATTAATTTTAGGATAATATTTAAAAAAATTCTTTCTTCCACCCTCCCAGGGTGTTCTCTTCTGCGCAGCGTGCTGCCCTGACTTCCCATTTGTTTTTGCCTTTGGAGGAGAGAGAGAAGGGCTGCGTGTCTGGGACATAAGCAAGATTTCTGCAGGTAATGTTCTTTCTTTCAATCTTGTGGCTCTCCCCTTGCCTGCAGGGTGTGTTTGTATCCAGTTATGTATTGTGGCTCTGAGAGAAACCATAGGTTAGTATTTTTACACACCCCAGGACTCCATATGTGTTTTTTCAGCTTCAAAAAGTGGGGTTTTTTTTCTAAATTGGAGAACTTTTGACACGATTTTTTCTTATAGCTGCAGAGTAACACCTGATTTCTTATGATACCTATGTTTTTTTTTTTTCTTAAAGTTCCTGGTATAATCAGGTATTGCATTCTTTGAGTACTTGTGGGAATAAAAGTGAGGACTGATTTTGATCAGTTGCTGTAGTTACATGTAACTAAATGCCATGAATTTCTGGAGAAGGCTTTTAAGCCCTTGGTGGAAACCAGAGAGACCAAAACCAGAAATAAATTATTTAAACTTAATGTTGTGCTCTTCAAACCTCATCCATTTCACAGTACTTGGGTACAGGAATTATGCAGAGGGAAAGCTCTAGATGCTGTGGGGGAAAAATAACAGGACTTGTAATGAAAGTATCATATGCAGGCAATTGTTCTGACATACAACCTTCAACTCCCTATTCGGGGCAAGGGGAGAAGCTTTGAAACTGCACTAGGTTAGGATTTCCGTTCCATTCCATAGTGCTCACCTGGAGTACCTGCTGTAGTCCTTTTGTCTCCATGAGAATAACATGTAAGCAATCCCCTGTCTGTGTTGCAGTGAATGAAGCCTTTGGAAACAGAGAGAGACTCATTCTGACGAGTGCCAGCTCAGTGGCTTGCAGCTCCACAGCCAGCAGGAGCAGCAACGACTCAGAGACAGCAATGGAATCATGATGGACCAAACATCAAAAAATTAGAGTAGTTAATGGGACTACAATTAATATGTATTCTACAAATCCCTGTTTGGTGAGAGTTCATGGAAATGACTCCGGTGTCTTCCACTCTGCAGGCTTCTTCATCTCAGACAAAGAAACATGGTGATGTGGTTAAGCTCTTAAGTTCCTGCCTGAAGTACCAGCTTTGAAAGATTAAATGACTTGCAATCTTCTACTTTCTAAAGGCATAAGGAAAAATACTTCACACAAGAGTTGTGTAATAAATAAACAAAAGCTGAATTAAGTGTATATAGATAACTTATCCTTGAGGCTAAGTTCAGAGATTTCTGATACAGATTTTAAACTGTAACTTTCGTGTAACTTTTTAAATCTTAAGAGTAGTTCTTAGGCAATAAATTGGGAGTCCCCAAGTAGAATCTTGAAATGTATTTCTAACACTCAGATCACCAATACCAAACCAGAAATATCCCAGCTCTATCCCATCAAGACTGGAGGTTGCTTTTCTCTGGTTTCACAGCACCTGAAGCGTATTGATGTTGCATATGGTACTGGGTTTTTCTTCAAGCTCCAGCTGAAATATATTTTAAGAGAATTTGAACTGAAAGAAGGACCACTCCCCGAAGAGGATGAGAGGCTGTCAGGACACAAAATGAGGACTGGGATCTCAGCAGGTCGCTGTTTCTGGTGAAAGCTGTCTGTGTGCTCCACCCAGGCTTTTCTGCCCAACAGCTGAAGGCACAGGAAAGTCCTAAGTGTCAGCCTACCCACCAACTTAAGCACTTTGTTTCCAGCATCAGGAACCTAATCAAGGAACGTGACTCCAGCAATTTCCTCAACATTTAGAATGGAACAGCCGAGTGCCTTACCCCAGACCAAGAAGTTAAATGATACTCTTACCCTGCTGTGAAGTGCTTCCCACACTGAAGGTGTCTGTTCATGCTCTTGTTGCACAACACCCTGCGTATTAAAGCCACTGCTATCAAAGCAGCTGCACCATCACAGTTTGTAGCCAACAAGCTCTTCCCACTGCTTTCCACCCTAATGCACTGTGAACTCATTCTGGTGAGGTAAAGCAGGTAAATGGTATCACTACAAAGTGCAGATGGGGAAAAGGCAGGGCTGGAGTTTTCCTTCCTATCCCTTAAGGGTAAGTGGCTGCTTCTAAATTCACTTCAGCTGTTTCTAGTCTGGTGATAGGTGTTCAGCATGGCTCTGCAGGGATCAAGAGTACTCTGGATGTGTTGGGATTCCTGCCTCCATCCTGTCTCTGACAAGCAGTAGAGAAAGGTGTGGATAACAAATTACCACCTGCTTTTGTAAAGCTTAAGAAGGTGAACATGCCAGAACTATTCAAGTGCTCTCCAGTAAAAAGCTTCAAGTTTTTCAAAGCTTTAATTTGAAATAAATGCTTTGTGTTAAGCTATTTTGAGGGTAGTGATTTCTCTTATCTCTACCTCTAGTATTGTAACTGGCACTGTAGCTCTAGAATTTGCTTTTTGTTTTAGGAAGAAATTGCATTACTGAATGGAACACATCTTTTCCTTAACAAATGTCTCTCTGGAGCTTTTCAGTCAAATACTGATCTGAGGGCAAGCTTTTTCAGGTTTCAAGAACCCTGGGTACTCTCAAGGAAATATAGTGGACAGGGAGAGGTACAGCTGAGCTTGGGCCATTGAGGGCAAGATGCAGAACCTCTGTCTCAAGGGAACCTCCAATTACCTTGTCAGAGAATGGAGCTCAGCTGACTCTTCTTTTGCAGCACAGCCAGAGGAATGACACAGCAAATCTACAATTCCTTAGCTGCATCTGCTCACGAAGGTCGTCCTACCCATACCCTGTCCCAGGAAAGCTTGGGAGAGGCAGATGATTAAAAGTGGTGTTATTTCCCTCAGCATCATTATAGAAAAAGGAACATTTTCAGAATATGTAAATATTAAGAAAAAGAACATTTGAGAAGAGCCACATTTTTAATTATTTCAAAAGGAAACAACCAAATGTAATAATCTTCATTCCATAAATAATATTAGCAGCAAACCCTCCCATCATTCTAGGTGGTAAAAGGTTTACAGCACAAGGAGTAATACATACTGTAAACACTGCCTGATCGTCTGTAAGCCTCTTCCTTACTGAGTCTATACAGTCTTCATCTCTTCACCTGCTTGCATGTTCTAGTGAACTCAAGTGACAGGAGGCAATAACTGTTAACCAAAAGCCAATCTTTGATTTTATGTAGTGGGGTAACGGCATTGTTTGCAAGTGCTGATTTTACTGGCCTTTTTTTAAAACAAAAGGTTTTGTTTTAAGAAGGAAACCTGAGCATTGTTAAGTCTTTGCTTTGTGCCAAACCACATCCTTCAGTTAAAAGGTTTTGAAAAAACAAAATACATCAATGGCCACCACCATTTCTTGTTTGTTTCTCTTCATGTCACGGCTTGGGCAGTTAAGGACAGGTGGCTTACAGATCATTGCAATCACTCAACTACATTTCTGGTTTGTGGCTCTTTGCTCACACAGGGCTATGCAAGGTGTGTTATGTGTCCCAGCACTGGATGGATTAATCTGAGTGATTTGGAAAAGAAGTATGCACAACGTGTGTGAAAAAATCTTGCCTCCCATTTCCTTCTTAGCAACTCCTCACTTGCACTTGCACGATCCACTCTCATTCAGTGTTTTGGCTACAGAGTATATTAAGTGGTGGTAGTGTGGAGACCAAAACAGAAGGAAAACTCCTCACCTGACATACACTGTTGACTGGGGAAACAAGGAAGAGGTTTTTTTCCTTCCCTAATTAAAACATCCAAGAAAATTTCCCTCTTCTTCATTTCTGTCCAGAGAGGGCATCACCTGTTGAATAGACTCCATTGTTAATCCTACAGTCTTCAGTCCTCATAGAGTCTATTAATTCTTCCTCTGAATCCTCCTCCTCTTCCTCTTCTGGGGCTGAGAGGCTGGACATGGGGCCTTTACATATTTTTAGGTGGCGAGTGAGGTGATATTTGGTTAAATAAGCCTTGGAGCATTTTTCACAGACATAGTCCCTTTTTCCTTCATGTGAATTGAGATGTTTCTTCAGGTGATTTGTCCTCAGAAACAGCTTGTCACACTTGGGGCACTTGATCTGCCGTTCCCTGCAAGACATAAAATGTGAGTTTGCTCCTGCAAGGCAGCTGGTACGGTATTAAAATACTGGTTAAAGTCCATGTCATAAATGGGGGGTGGGAGGTGGGGCACAGGAAAGAAATAAGATGTCAAAAGCTGTTGAGTGTTAACAATCCTTAGTCTGTAAATGCTAAGCTTGAGGCACTTACCAGACTGCCACAAATTCTGTAGATGACAGTGCAAAATACCTCCCAGCAGGAGTGCTCCTGGTTCAGGCAGCAGGAACAAGCACCAATGCAAGTCTGTCTGTCTGTCTGCCTCCCTGCTCATGCTCACTGCACTACACTGTCTCCCAGGCAGCCTGACAGAAGTACCAATGGATTCCAAGTGAGTACAAGAACCAGATGTCAAAAATGAAATAAGGAACTAACTTCGGGCTAGTAACTTTTAAGGGAGGACCTTGGATTGGGAGTAAATATACAGGACAGAGAGATTCTCAGAGCAAAAGGCCTGGCCTGACAAGAGGGCTGTGGGTAGGGATCTGCCTACAGGAGGAGCAGGAGACCAAGTGATTGAGTGAGACTTGTGGGGAGGAAAGGGCTGGAAATGCTGCACTCCACCCTTAATGCAAACAGAGAGGCAGAGTTCATTAACAATCTACTCAGAATAGGCTGAGGAGTTTCTGGTCTTTTGTGGTCACAAAATTGGGATGGGTAAGCAATTCTCAGTAGAGAATGAAATATAAGTCAAAAAACCTCCTCCCTCTCCCAAATGAGGAACACTCCAGACAGCCATTTCACAAGACAAGGAGCATGCTTGGAATTTACTGTGTCATTAAAATATTGCAAACACTAGAACTGGACAACTGCGGCCAGTACAAGGACTTTGTCCAGACTGACTTCTCTGTCATTTGAGAGGATGAACCTATCTATACTCCTTAGGCCAAACGATTTGCAAACTGCAGAATCTCTTTGGCTGTTCTGTTTCATTATTCATTGCACTGGCCAGTCCAACACTTCCTGGGAGAGCACTTACTGTGTGTGAGTGAGTACGTGCTGCTTGAGGTCCTGCCTCCGCATGAACAGCTTTTCACAGTAATCGCACTTGAGGTTCTTCTCCCCGGTGTGGATGACCATGTGCGATTCCAGGTGAGCCTTCTGGGTGAACGACTTGTCACAGAGGGTACAGCGATAGTTCTTCTGACCTAGGATTACACACATACACCCACAAGCTGACAGTCAGTGTCTCAAGAAAGACAGGAAGCAAACAAGCCTGACCACTGCTGAAAAATAAAATTTAACCCTGAAAAAAGGCAGATTCTTTGCGAACAGGACCTGCTTCCTCCTGCAGTTCCTTCAGACTTACCATAAAGGCCTACTTAGTTCCAGTCTAGATTCAGCTATGGAAAAAGCAGGCATCTGAGACTTCATCATTCCCAAAGCTTTTCATCCCCCACCCCATGCCAAAAAGCAACTTCATAATACTGTTTCAAACCACTGAGCCCCTTGCGTGATACACATTTCTGCACTTTGTCCTTCTAAACACCTTTGATTCCTCTTCCTCCAGTGCTTATGGTCCATCAACCTTTCCTGTGAGATAGGCTTTCTGCTTCTTCCACACCAACTGTGACTCCCTGTTCTGTACATCAAACATTCCCAATAGGTCTGTAAATTTTTCAGCTAAGAGATTCAGGCAAACACCTAACAGGACTAGTCTTACTCAAGATGAATTCTTAAGTAAAAACAATGGTAGCTTCCTTTGTAATAGTAACCATAGTAACCATTTAATTACTGTACATTAGAACATTCCCATCTCCACATCCCATTTCCCACAGGAACTGTATCTGATGCCTTACTGGAGTCCAGCCACATTTGATGCACTGCATTGGTTCTGTCTACAAAAACAAGTTCTCTTATCTAACACATAGAGAGGTACAAAGCTCACTGGCCCTTTGCTAACTTTTATGTTTTATCTCATTTTTCCACTTATCTGTAGTTCTTCCATTATTCTTTACCAGAAATAGTTCAAAACCTCTGCATGCCACTGATTCAGACTAAGTTCGAATATCACTTGAATCCTACCCCACTGAGTATTCTGAGGTTGTGTATATCACCTTTGTACTTTATCAGTTTATTAAAACTGAATACTGAGCCTACAGCTTCCTAGGCGTGACTTGAGGGCACCAAATTCCCCGCTGTATTCCTTTTCCAGCTTTGTAATTTGCATTCTGTGATTCCCAATAGATATTTCAACCTTACTGAAAAAAAGGGGCAATAATATATAAACTGTCTATTGCTGGCCTGTAACCTGACCTTCACCCTCTCCCCTGTCCTCAGTGTTAAATGCATGCCTTTTTGTATTTCCTCTCTCCTTACACAGCTGAAAAATCTTTCATTATTTCCTGTTAGCAGTGCTCATTCACTGATCTGCTGGCAATTCCACCTTTATCCCCAAAGTCTCTAGTGGTATCCAAACACCCACATAAGTCAACAGCACGTTCAGACTTCAGTTTTGATGAGTGACAGAACAGCCTTATCCACATCAGTCTGACCCCACAGTGCCAATTTCAGATTTTTGCCATTTCCTTAAGACAAGCAATTCAAGTAGGAAAGATCTCAGGCTCATATTTAAGTTTAATTTAAGCCACATTAATAGCTCTCAAACCCAGTGTCCTTCGTCTCATTAGCAGAAGGGAACCCTTGTTTTATCACAGCTACCAACACTGGATGTGTGTTTCTAAGAGCTTAGATTTATGGACAAAAGCTCTGCTCTGCCAACTGGCCATGGAATCAGAGAAAACAGCCCCACTAATTTCCTAGCACAGGCATCTCTATAAAGCCCCCAACCCTTACCTGTGTGTATCTTGAGGTGTGTCCGTAGGTTGCTGGGATCACTGAAAGCTTTGCTACAGAAATCGCACTTGTGCGGCTTCATACCCATGTGTCCCATGAAGTGGACCTGGAGCTTGGAAGGGGAGATGAAAGCCTGGGGGCACATGGAGCACTTCCACTTCCTTTCCTTGCCATGGCCTGGCCCATGGTTGCTGCTGTGCCCCTGACTTGGGAGGTGGTTGTGAATATGGCTGCTCAAATGGGCCTTGAAGTCGGCATAGGAAGCACATTCCTTTCCACAGTGGCAGATGTGCACATCTGGATGTTCAGGGACACCTTTGGGCACAAAAGCATCGCTTTTAATAAAGTACAGTAAGGCCTAACAGAGCATGAACAAGTTCCCTGTTAACATTTTATCTGTGGTAGCAAAGCAGATAGATTTTCACCTTTGTTCCTTTAAGTTCCAGTACCTGCTTTTCAACACTTTTAGGTAGGTAATTTCAAATGCTTTGAGGGACCAAACTTTGAAACTGTATTCAGCACAGCTCCACCAAATTTAAATTATCACAGCTAAAGGTGGGAGATAGGAACACCTTCAGCAAAACTCCCTTAGCAACAGATGGATAAATAGAGGAAAACCAATGCTTTTCCTTCGAAACTGATCTTCTATCAGTGGAGTTAAATAGGGAAGTGTTTCTTCTAAGTGATGGTAGTCTGTAGTCACAAAATGTGAAAGGGAACTATGACATGCACCAGTAGGAATTGAGAAGGAACATAATGCACTCCCAAGTCACAGTGCCCAGAGATGGCACTGTGATGGAATCCAAGCTGAGTACTCCTTGCCAAGCCAACAAAAACGAGCACTAACTTACCGAGCTGTCCCGCATAGTCCCGACTGTAATAAAAGAGGAGCTCCTGTTCAGGTGGGATGTCCCGAGAGGTGCAGAAGTAAATTTTTCCATCATGAGGATAAGCTACCAAATTCTGATCTTCCCGGTTCCTATAGCAATAACAAGAGGTATGAATAAAAGCCCTCCAGAAGTATTGACTTTTTGAGAGAGAAAAGAAGGAAATTCCTATAAATAGGTAACGAAAGAACCTCAATGCTTGTCAGCACATTATAAAAACGTTCATGTCTGTCACTTCTGTCCTGTTTGAGAGCCAATCTGCTCCACAAAATGATGCATTTTCACACCACTGCTGAGAAAATTATTAATACACACTGGAGTGGGCTGAGAGAAGAGAGTTTATGATCTCCCAAGAAACCACAAAAATCTATGTATTTTTCATATTAATCCCCTTAAGAGACAGAGAATGTATGAGGGAGGAAATACAGTAATACCTTAAAGCAAAATTATCTTTAAAAAACCCTCTTGAAGAGCATTTCTAAGATGTGGTCATTGATCTTCTGAAGCAGTATCTTGCGTATGTTTGTTCCCTGTATCTGAAACCAGCAAAAGCTCTGCCCCACTGCAGTGGGAGATTAAGCATTAAACTTCTTGACTCCTGCATATGGGAGCAAAGAAATGGACTGTAAGAGAAACATACTTTTTGCCACAGAGCAACAGGAAAGGTTCAGTCTTCTCAGTGGACCACAGACAGAGCAATACTTAAACCAGCCTGGATAATTTTCATTTCAGGCTCCAGAAAAGACTGAAAAGGACAGCTTTTGCAAGCTGTAAGAGCTTGGAACCTGGCCAAAAGAAACCAGGGACACTTTGCTAATCAAGTATTAAAATCAAAAGGACAATCAACAGCACCTTCACAGATGTATCCAAAAGGAATGGGACAGAGGGAAAGCAATAACAATCTAATACACAGTAAGTTACTATATAAAGAACCTGGTTTAAAGCTTAAGAACAAGGGAAACAAAATATGTGGGCAGGTTTGGAGCTGTTTTAGCACAACAATGTTCTCCTGTAACATTCTCCACTGTGTGTCCTGTTTCTTTCTCCCCACCAGTTCAAGATGCCCAAGTAACTCTGGAAGGTTCCTTGGTCCCAAGCTCACCACCCATGTGGGTAGGCAGGGTAGCAGTGCACATTCTCCATTACACCCTGGTTAGAGCATGGTGCTAACAATGCCAAGGTTATAGGTTTGATCCCCTATGGGCCATTCACTTAAGAGTTGGATTCCATGATCCTTGTGGGTCCTTTCCAAATGAGAATATTCTGTGATTCTTGTCTTTCTCTATTCTGTACAGCCTCCTATGAGCCTGCAGCTCAGACTCAAAGCTACTTAGCACAGTACACGTGGTTCTCACCTGGCTTTGCGTACAAACATCATCCAGTTACATTCATTTTCATCAGTTGTAATGATGCAGAACTCCAGGACACCGTTGTGATAGATCTACCAGGAAAAACAAATGCAATCTTAGGACAAAACATAGCAATAAATGCAGTGAAAGCCAGCTTCTTTGAGAAAGGATGTGTTTACCTGGAACAAGCTGGGAAGTCTTCACTGCCATTACCAAGACCACAGCCCTGTTTTTACTCCTTAGTTTCCTCTTCACATGGGAATCTTGACCTCTCTGCTACCCAGGAGGCTAAAAAACCTGTTTATCATCATCTTTCCCATACACCACCTTCAGCTCCCAGCAGAAATGCATTTGACTGCTTTTCTTACAACCCAAGTCTTGTGAATAATAGTATCTGGGCAAACACTACCTGTTTTATTTATATAAATCAAATTGACTTTCTGAACAGGAAATTATGGGGAAAAGAAAGCTTTAAAACATCTTTCCTAAAACAAATCATTCATCACCTAGGGGAACTTTCAATAAACAGTGATACAAAACAAACAAGTGCTGCCTAGTAAATCATATACAATCTCTGCTGCAACTCCACACAAAGAGTGGAAACCACATATAGCCTGCTAAAAGAAAAGGCAGTAAAGAAGCTTTTTGCACTTCAGGATTGATTGCCAGCATTTTGTATGGTATACAGCTCTGTTACACTAATATTAAGCATTAAACAATCAAATTGCTTTACTTTTGGCTTTAGACAAGAATGATAATGTTGAAGTTGCTGTGTCATGTTGTAGCTTTCACCAGATAAAGGCATGTTGGCAGAGTCTGTGAGCCAGAACACCCACTGACCTTCCAGATGTGACTGGCTGCTTTGTCTGTCCAGTCAGCCACCTCCAGAGAATGGCTCTGCTGCCCAATCAAAGGTCCAAAACAAGTCCGCACAGGAATGGTTTCTCGTGTCCACACACCTATCAGGAGAAGACCAAAACCTGAAGAAAGCAATTGCTTAAACAACTAATCATGCATAACAAAGAAGTGGGAGGTTTATGAAATAAATGCTCCAGGGGTAATATCTAGGCATAAGATCATCAAAGCTTCTACTTCACATGTGAAACACACCTAAGGCAGAGACAAGAACCACCACCACCACATGACACTACTGGGAGCCGCTTTGTTCTAATTACAAATATTTATTTTGTCGAAAGCAAGTAATTTATTTTTCAGTAAGCTATAAGACTAACATCCTAGCCACTTGTACCAATTAAAGTTTTCATGGCACTTTCTGCAGAAGCAGAAAATACTAGTTTTAGCAACTACATTTTGCCTACCTAATCCCCAGGAATTTCCAGAATTGTTGCTGGGCATTGTTAAGCAGCTTCTGCATTTCTCCCCAGAGGCAGCTGCATTTCTGTCATGGGCAGAGGGATTCCTGTGTGTATATTATTTATTATTAAACATTTATATATATAGGTCTACATGAATACACTGAATAGCTTTTAGGAATAAACTGGACACTAGTGCAGCTTGAAAAGAACAGATGTAATCTACTCTCAACAAGCAGCATCACTTAGCAAGCCAATAATCACATTCTTCTCTAGCCTTCAGATCCTTAGGGTATTGCACTGTACTCTTCGATTTCCAGATGACAATGGTGTGAAATACAGTAACAAGGTCCACATCCAGTGACAAGGTCACAGTCTACATGCCAAACGTAAATGAAGGGGGGAAAAAATAGAGGCACTCATGATCAATACTCCAGTGAGAGCATCCAGAAGACCCACAGGTAGCAAACCAAGCTGATGAATGAGTAGACAGAAATCTCCTCTGTTATTTCTGTTACCTTCTCCCAAACTGCAGTTGCTCCAATGTTTTATCAGTTCTGTACCCGGGCTGTTTAGCATGATAAAAATAAACACTGTACCTTGCTTGTACCTGACTTTATGATGTGCCACACTCTGTGGCAGCAGCCCTACAGTATAGCTGAAGTCTAAGCAGTAACTGGAGCAGAAGGAGCTCTTGGATAATATAAAGTCAGGGTCATTACAAAAGAAGGAAGCACCTCTCTATTGCACTGTTTCTTTCCCACATTAATAACCCTTTGGTTTTGGATTTCAGCAGTGAGTGTATTTTCACCTGCTGCAGAGAAACACATGGTAATAGATTCTTACCCGCTTCAGCTCCCATGATAGACTGCCGGAGGACAAGCTGCTTAGGGAGAGAGAGCCTGGCTCGGCTCTCGATAGGGGTGTCAGGGACAAAGGTGACAGGCCCATGATCTGGGCAGTCTGATGGATATGCCTTGTCACACAGTGTGCACCCTGCAGAAAGGGAAAAGGACAACACAGATTAAAACCATGCAACAGCTCCCACGGTGCAATCAGCTCTCTACCAACATGCTTCACCTCAGTTCCTGCTAAAGGCTGGCTCCTTCAGGTTCAACTTGTCCATTTAATAGCTTCTACTCAGAAGAATAAAGACCATATTACTACAGTCAGATGGGCACTGACATACATCTCACTGTTCCTATCCAATTCAGATCAAACATGAGAATATCTGACTACCTTCCTGACAGTAAATTAATGACCTCCAGACTACAGGGGAATCTAGTAACGGGACAGAGGTCTTCATCAAAGCTACTGCAAAATGGATGGTAGTCTCCCCAGAGCTAGCAGTAATGCTGATGATGGAAGAGCCATTTTCACTCAGTGAAATGAACTTTATTAGCAGAAAAATCTAAGACATACCAAACCAAACACCTAACTGGCTACATTTTTGGAATTTACCAGAAATGCTTCTCACATGTAGAACCTCCAAGATATCCATACAAAGGGACAATAAGGTCTTCTTTCTAAGATGTTTCTAGTTTGAATCTACAAATCCCCTTACCTCCATTTGAATTCAGACAATGTGTAAATCATCACAGCAGCAAAAACTCCACCTCACTGCTGCTTTTGAAGGACTCACTGCAATAAACTCATACAGTATGACTATGCCACTGAATCGAACAAAAACAAAAGCCCAAGAAGAATCAATATCATCTCTTTCTCAATCTGTCATTCAGCAGAAGTACTGCTGAAAAAGAAACCACTGGAAGTCTCTAGTCTAGTAAATTTGGGGGAAACTACATCATAAAATGCTCTCTACAGCATTATTATTTCATTTAGAAAAACTATGTCATTTTAATTCTCTACGGATGGAGCAACCAACACCTACTCAGCAACCACTCTCCTGATGAATCATTATTTCTCTGAAGAAATAACTAATTTCTAGTAACTAATAACTAATTAGAGCTAACTAATCAGGATCTCCAAAAAGACCTTCTTTGGCCTCTTCTTTGGCCCCATCACAGAACAAGCCTTCAGCAGGCCTAAACAGCAGCTCCATTCCTACATGTTTAAAGATAATTTTGAGACACTCCCTTCATACATCAGGATACCAGAATCTGGCCCCCAAAAAGGTATAGTTTGAGCAACTACACAGTTACAGACAGGAAGGTACTCAAAAGAATTATTAGTTAGAGCCTATATAAGCATTGCTTCATGTGCACAGCTGACATGTAGGAGTAAAGCAATGACAACAGCCAGACCTGAGTAATGAGAACCACTATTTGGAACAGCTGCTTTTAAGCATTGCCTAGCACACACCCACAATGGGTCTGTGGACTAGCTCCAAGGAGAGGCAGAGGAAAAAAAGTTCTAGGCATGTGACACTTCTACTTGGAAAGGTTCAGGGATTCATACATTTTTAAGAAGCTGAAATAAAAAAAAAATCTCACATTCTACAGAAAGTGAAATATACATTCCTGTCCTTGCCAAATAATGAAAGGAAAAAAATCAGCAATTACTTCTCTGATTTGGATATTCAGAATGGTCAACAAAGATGACCATAAAAGGAGCTACTTAGAAGTAGCAAACATTAGAAGTCACAAACATTCAGGACTGTAGCAAAGACACACTTTTTATTTTCTGTGGAAGAGCAGTGTAAACAGTGTTCTGAGAAAGGCCCTGACTCCTGCCTTTCCAGTGAGGAGAAACCACCAAGGGGCTCTAAACCAAATTCTTGTCCTTACTGTCACCTGTCTGGACACAAATTGATGTTTTATTCAGGAGAAGTTATAAACAACAACACAAAATTAAAATTTAAACCTTCCCAAGTCAAGAATCTGTTCTGCAAATCACACGAAAGCACCAGGCATGCAATAGCCTTTTTACTATCCTATCAAAGGGGAGCATCATCTGGGAAAGTGTTTAGGACTATGTTAAGCATAGTGACAATAAGCTGGCACTTCCAATCTCAGTCTGAGTAAGAGAAGTGACTTCATCACAACCATGTTGGATATCACAGTATTTTGATCATTATTTGTTCAATATGCAACAGATTCTTGTAGGAACTTCAGAGTGCATTATCTGTAAAACTCTTCCTCTAGGAGTTGTAAATTCATCATAATTTTATACCCACCTGATTTAAGTAGTATTTTATCCTCCAGACTGGAAGTATTAATTCAAATGTCTGACTAGACACTTTGCATTAAACTGCACCTCTCCCATTGCTAACCAAGGCATCATATCTTTCATTTTCTTAAAATATGTTCTGCAGGCAAAGCTAGCCATAAGGTTCAGGCAGTTGTAGGGCCACACTGCATGAAGGGCAACCCTCACCAATGCTACCACAGCTAATAAAAATGAACGTAAAAGCTGGCCTTATGCTTCAGTGGTGGGAATCCAGACATGCTGCAGGTGAAAGTTCAAATCTCTAGCCCAGCAAATGAGAAATTCACAGTTCTCAAACACCACTCCTTAAACAGCAACAGGACTGAGAGTATAATACCCAGTGCTCCTCTCTTCCTACGAGATTAACTAACTTCTGGACTAAAATCTTTTGATGAGAACAATGAGAAATATTAAAAAGTTCCTTCCCTCTCTGATCTTTTTTTCCCAGCAGGCCCTGCTGAGAACAACGTTTTCATGATGATTCTTCATGTTTTAATAAAAATTTTACAAAATTACACAGTATCATAATCAACAATTAGACCCACTTGTTTGAATGTATGGCTTGTGGTGTTTGTTGTGTATTTTTCATGCACCAAGAAGAGTCACTTATGATGTAACTTTAAAAACACAAGTCTCATTTCAAAGGATATCTGCATACACACAAAAAACAAGAGATTCATAAAGATTCAGCTTTCAACCTCAAGGCAACATGGGAGATGGATACAAAGAGATTTATGCCAAAACATCCTACTGTGTCTACTTTCAACTATTGTCATTTCAGCACAGTTAATCTGGCACTGCAGATGTTGCAACTTTTGTGGACTTGTTAAATAACTATGCTTCTTTCACCATAAATCTGTAAGACTAGCCACAAGAGTCCTGCCATCCCTCCAGACAATAGCTGCATGACAAACCTTACCCCAAGAAAGCAGGAAATGTCTACTCACATATGGTAAACAAGGTTGCCATATTCTCCTTGTTCGAATTGGAGTCTTCCATTTGCAGGGAGGATGGTACAAAGGCAAGATTGTCTGCAGACACATCCACATGACTTGGCCCCATGGCTACTTCCTGATTCATGGAAGACACCGCCACTGGCTCAAGGCTGAGACCCACTTCATGCAAGGCTACTGAGTCCAGGGAAGCGAGGTTGTGTGAGGTAGAGAGCGCCACACTCACAGAGTTGGTGCTCATGGCCACAGTATGAATGGAGTCATTTAGTGTGCTGTCCGATATCCCTGTCACCCGCCCAGCAATGTGGTCGGGCTCCATGACCACAGGGAGTTCCAAAGTGCTACCGTGAATGGGAATGACACCGCCGTGTCCCACAGCGTCCGATGTCAAGTTACTCCCTACTGTGTCTACGGCTAAAGGTTCATGGCTCCGGGAGCCATTTGGGATCTGTGAATGATCCCCGGCTACATTATCCATTGTAAGCTCCTCTGTCATCCCATCTGTAGAGATGGGGCTGGTTACCCTCGAAACACTCTCCATGGTGATTGTAGTATCCAGTGCTACCTCATGGCTGTCACTAGGATGCAGATTTTGAGGACCATGTGTGTTCACTGTCCGGGAGTCCATGGAGACAATCCCTGGTTCCAGCCCTACAGTTCCACTGGGCTGGTAGGGATCCAGGGCTGAGGGATTGCTGGAGACTGACAATGCTGGATTGCTGTCAACATTTATAGTGTTGGGATGGATGTACTGAGGTGGTGGTCTATCAGCCAAGTAGGATAAGATACCTGATAGGAAGAGAGGGAAAAAAGGAAGAGAGTGAGACCATATGTTTTCAAATCTTGAACAAAAATCAATGGCAGCAGAGTACATTGAGACTCAGATCCCTGAAGATATTCTCTATATTATCTCCAATTTATTCTAAAACATGGCTCACAAACATATGCCAACCCAACACTCTTGTCCAAGTATCATTTGACAACAAATTCAGAGCTTCCATCCTACAGAGCGAGTCTCTAGTTATTTCTCAAACTCTGAACAGCCAAGTTTCTGGCAGAATTCAACCTAGGCTCCTCAGCACAGGGACTCAATCAGAAAGAGGTTGTTCACATTTGAGGCTTAATTTTTCGTTCTCAAGAAATAGTTCAAAAAGGATGAAGGACTGCTAGTGGAATCTATAATTTGATAATCCCTGGTTCATCTTGGCTAGAAGAAGAAACAATTCTTCAGGATACATTATTGTTGCTTAGGTATTTAAGTTGTAATAATGACTGCTTTCTTCCTCTAAGACTAAGTGGCACAACTGTCCATCTCAGAGATCATCAACTGCAATTCTGAAGGACATAGATAAGGTCTCTCACACATGTTGTGAGTCATCTGCTCTCTTTCCTTACATGAAAAGTATGTTGTTTCTCCTAAAACAATAGCTTGGTTAAATTTAAATCAGAAACCCTGACGTCTTTTCTGGATATAGTTCTGGAAAGCTTCTCAAAATCAAACAATCTTGGAATTTAAGATAGGAAGAAATACTAACCTGTATTTACATACTAAAACAAAAAAATATCTTTGGACAAAATACATCAGCACATCCAAGTAAACAGTATTTTCAGGGGAGAAAGAGGCAGATTTTGCAGATCCCGCAAGATCTGAGTCAGCTTGTTTCTTTTTGGCTTTCAACCCTATGAGCCATTTGTTCTCTAAGAGTTTTCCATTCAAATATGCCTCTTATTACAAGGATAAAAGCATGGATACTCTTCCTGCAGCATAACCCCTTTAAAAATTACTAAGCCTAGAAATTAACAGTTTAATTTAATCAGCTGGATCAAATATTTCTGCATGCAATGCTGCTCTGTGGCTTGAACAAGGAGGAGCCCTGAAGGCAGCAAGACAACTGATGGAAGAGCCCCATGAAACATCAGACTAAACATCACAGGAACTAGAAAGATTATCCCAGCTCAGAAGAATGGCTAATTCTTTCGGTCCTAATGCACTGTCTCCTCATCTACTCTTTGCCCACTAAACAGGCAGACAGCTTATGCAGTAGGAAAGGTTACCCCTAAGCAGCTGGAAAATTCAGCCATTAGTCAACAGGAAGCTGGATGAGATCTAGGCTGCTGCAGTTTTTTTCCTAACCTAGGTTGAACCAACAACACCCATTGTGTCACCTTGAAGATGTTTAACTACCCCTTCCACCCTGTCAATCTTAGCTACAAAACAAAACAAGGACTGTATTTAAAGCTCCAATTTCCGTGTCTTCATGTAAATAACATGTAAAATTTTACATTTATACTGTAAAGCACATGAGAGAGAGGAATCAAGATAGAAGTCAGTATGTTAGGCCTTTGGAAATCAACCTTCAATAAAAACAAAGAAAAAATGTGCCATGGGCTAAATGGGTGGGAAAGAGCCCAAACAACTCAGCTGATGGCTTGCCTTTTTGAGCTTTGAACTATTTTGACCTATCATTATGCACATACAATAGACGCCTCAAAATAAAGGTGTGTAATTGGCACAACAGTCTCCAGATAAACTCAGGGAAATAACAGTTCTGCAAAACAGTCAGTCTTGACCCCTTCAGGACAGAAACAGGTGGCTCTTGAAACATTTCTCTTTCCTTTCCCATCCATCAGCACCAGACCACTTACCAGGTAGAATGTGTCTGAAATAGCTGCTCTCCAGGTGAGGGTATGGTGGTGGAGGTAGGGTGTAGTTTCTCTCTGGTATACCACACATCACTCCTCGATCCCCAATACCCATTGGGAGCATCAGAGACAGAGCAGAGGGCAAGGAACTCAAGGAGGGGCCCAAGTTTGGAATTGCAACAGGCAAGCCTGCAAGAAAAAATGCCAGTTTAAATTTCAACAGAACTGCTTGAGTTTAGAAACATACAAACTAATGAAGAGGTTACTAACTCCACAGTAGCTCTATCCCTATGGAAGTACAGAATGGTACTGTCAAAGTAAGGTGGCAAGGTTCAAAGAAAGGACCAGCTATCACAGCACTGAGAGGCATGCCTGAATGTTGCTAGATCTTTTTTGGATATGTTTGCTTGTTCTACTTCACAATTATAATGGACTTCTGTCTGTGCAGCCCCTGAAAAGAAGAGCTAGGAAAACAGTCTTGCTTTACAGGTGAAAAATCATTATCTTTACCTGAGAGAAGTTAAACGCAGATGGAGAGAGATTTCAAAGGATTCTGCTACTACTCAGCCACAGTGCAGAGCACCCCATTAGAACAAAAGAAGGTTGCCTCTAAGCTGTAAGCCTGATAAGCTCTCATGACTTTTGCTTTGCTCACACCAGCAGTGATTTATTTACCCTTCCCTAACTCTACATCACCTCAATAGCTGCTAAAGATATGACTTGCTATCAGAGCAAGCCATGCTACTCAGTTATGACCATTCCTGTGACAGTGAAACACGGAGCATGAGCTGCAATACCTTTTGTGGGACCTTGCCCCA
This sequence comes from Xenops minutus, assembly GCA_035221455.1. Lineage (NCBI taxonomy): Eukaryota > Metazoa > Chordata > Aves > Passeriformes > Furnariidae > Xenops > Xenops minutus. The sequence goes on along the minus strand of JAWWEE010000040.1, from coordinate 53,290,531 downwards.
TTACCTGGTGCTGGTATGGCGTTGTGAGTGGGTGACGCTGCCAACCCCAAGTGACTCCCTGAGACTGGCAGGGCATTGCTCACAGAGGACGAGGTCAGCTGGTCCATCCCTACAGGACTCAAGTTCATTTCATTCATTCTGGAGCCAGGGAGCAGAGAGAGCAGGGGGAAAAAGAAACAGATGAAAGAGCATTCCTGATTACTGACTACTGTGGTGAAGAAGGGCTGAGCAAAAAAACTCAGACATTGGCACATAAAACCTCTGCCTTAAAAAAGCTAAGCATAAAGCACATCAGCCACTCACACTGTCATCACATCAATACATATTGATCATATTACATAGCAATAATAAGGATTAAAAACCAGTTAAAAAAAAACTATCAGACCATAGCTTTTTCCTTGCCATCCAGAAAACAGTCTCACTCCTAGTAGTCAAAGCCACTGTGATTAAACTATTGTGAACACAGACCAATTTGCAAGCTGAATGTCACAAATACACAGACAGCAGCAGCTGATTTAAATTTCATGACTTCTGGACACCACACACCCATGTTCAAAAACCAAAGTCAAGGGAGAGGAAGGGGGAAGATCACTTCAAACTGGTAAGGGACACAAAATTTCTAATTCAGCATCAGTTCAAACCAGGCCAATAGTGACAAGAGTTACCCCTGCAGAACAGCCATAGTATGGTTTTAATAGGCTGCCTCGGTCTGGTTCTACATGCTCCTATCCCATTAAAAACTGGCACCATGGATGACATCTTATCTCAGAGCAATGAACCAGTGGTTCCTGAGTGCCTGCACCACTGAGGTGGGCACACAGCACATGAGCAGCTGTAGGGCCGCAGGAACCACCAGGCTGCCCAACACCCCAAAGCCTTGGGGGATAACACCCCAGCTCCAGGCACACCTGTCCTCGGGGGTCTCAAGCTGCACACACAGCCCAAAGCAGTCCATGGGGATGGGGACACCAAGGAGCCAGAACTCTGTAAGCTGTGCCCGGCCCGTGCTGTGCCCACACAGCAGCCACAGCCCCGGCAGGGACAGGGAGACCCAGCACGGCTCACACGGCCTGTGCGAGCAGCAGGCCGAGGCAAGGATGTGGAGCTGGAGCCTGGCCTGCCGCTCCGGGAAGGAGAGGTGCCGCTCAGCCGGGAAGAACAGCCGAACACACCGAACTCGAGCGGTGAACCGCGGGCCATCCCGGTTCGGCCCACAGGGCCACGGGGGGCACTGCCCGCAGCCCACCTGCCACCCGCGGGGCCGGGACACCCCGCTCTGCCCCGCCGGGCCCTCGCACTGCCCTGCCCTGCCCTGCCCTGCCCTGCCCCAGTACGTGCCCCTATCCCCGCCCCTATCCTTGCCCCTACCCCTATCCCTGCCCCTGCCCCGCCCCACCTGCCCCTCAGGGCCCTACGGGCGCTCGGGCTGCCCGGCGGGGCAGGGCATTCCCCGCCCGGCCCCGGCGGCCGCCGAGGACGGCGATGCCCCAGGGATGCTGCCTCTCCCCGGGGCCGAGCTCGGGGCCCCGCGGGAGGCGCTGGCCGCTCGCCCGGCCCCCGCCCGCTCACCTGGGGTGCATGGGGCCCGGCGCTGCTCGGGGGGCGCAGCGCCCGCCGCCGCATCGGGGCCTTCAGCCCCGGCCCCCGCCGACACCGCCACGGCTGACACCGCCACCGCCTCCTGGGCGGGCCCCGGGCCCGGCGCGGGGGGAGCGGCGATGGAGCCGATGGCGGGCACGGCACGGCACGGCACGGCACGGCGCCGCTTCCTGGCCGTGGCGCTCGGCGGCGGAAGCGGCGCCACCGCCCCGGCACGGGGAACTCGGACAGCCCTGCCCCGGCACGGAGAGCTCGGACAGCCCTGCTCCGGCACGGGGAACTCGGACAGCCCTGCCCCGGCACGGAGAGCTCGGACAGCCCTGCCCGCCCGGCCCCGACCCGGCCCGGCCCTGCCCGCCTTGCCCCGACCCCGGACAGCCCTGTCCGCCCTGCCCCGACCCCGGCCCGGCCCGGACAGCCCTGCCCGCCCCTGCCCCGGCTCGGCCCTGCCCGCCCTGCCCCAACCCCGGCTCGGACAGGACAGCCCTGCCCGCCCTGGTGTCCCGCACCGTATTCCCACACCGTATTCTCACACGTATTCCCTCCCAGCTGCCGCACTGCTCCCCACCCCATCCACCCTGCTCTGGTACCCCCCGGTACCACCATCGCCCCCGGCCCGTGTGCTGACCGAAGGCTCGGGGCACCACCCCGGCTGGGGCGGGCCTGCCGGGGAACCCCTCGGTGTGTGCCCCCGGCTGTGTGTCACACAGCTCAGACACAGCCGTAAATCACCGCGGGTCGGTCATCTGGGTGTGCCTGGCGCTCAGATGGTGCCCCATCAAACGAGGCATCCCCTCGGTGAGGTGTGTGCGCAGCAGGAGACTCGCAGCGCCCTTCTGCCTGCTCCCTTTCGATCTAAAGAACCTAAATGTGGGATCTGTAGGGGTCATTCCGGGATCTGAAGGGCCTGAATGCGGGGTCTGGAAGTGCCATTGCAGTACAGGACAAACATACCAGTTCTTCCAGGGGTGCAAACATGCTCTCCTCATTTAGCTGTACCTGTCAGAAAGTTAAACACCTTGTATGCACTAGTTCTTCAAGCTCTCTCTGTAGCTGAAGGAGAGAAACTGTTGCAGAGAGTGCTCTGTCCCATCCTGTGTCTGAGATGTGTGGGAAGAATTCCCTTTGGAGCTGCCTTTCTGTGTCCATGGCCTGTAACTGGGGCCCGTGTAATTGGTTTAGTCTACATATGTAACATCTAAAGGAGCACATTTAGGCAAAGTAAATCCAGGCCTCTGTCATTCGTGACCAAAAGAATGATCTCATTTAGTTTACCACATATCCCACAACCTCCCCAACACTCAGCCAGATAATCCTTACCCTAACCATGACTGACTGCATCTGATTTGGCACACAAACATTATTTCATCCAGACAAGAAAGAACTCAAGTCCTCAGGTTTTTGGGGACTGCTGGGTTTGTGATGGGGGCTTTATGTGTGTTTCAGTTTTGTGTGTGTAGCACCACATATTCACATGGCTGGTGCTAATACTTCACATCTTCCGTAGAAACTACAGTGAATGATTACAAACTCAAAAGTCTCTCTCTTCACTTTGCATTCCCTAACACACAGGGGATGTTTGGTTTTTGGTTCTCATCCTCACAACCCCGCAGTTATACTCAGTTCTGTCCTGCAGTGCTAGGTTATCCCGAGCCCTCAGCTTGTCTTAATGCCAATTATGATAGTGTAATTCTAGCGCAGAAGTGCCCAAGTGCTGAAATCCTCATGCTATTTCAGCTATCTGAGCTGAAAGTAATACTTTGAGCCTATGAGCCAGATTGGATGTAGTCATACGCAGATAAGAGTGCTTTTTTCCTACTGTCAAGCATGAGTCCTCCGAGATTCCAGCTTTTTTGTAGTCACTTTACTCCATTGAACATGGGATATCTTAACTACCAGTTTAAAGCGTGAGTATCAAAGGAAGTCAGTGATAATATTAAGTGTCACCGAATGAGAAACTAATCTGTGTCTACAGAGATGTACGCTGCATGCCCAAGGTATTGTGATAAAACACATTTGTGAACTGTTTCTTCTGCAAGGGAAGATATTTTTTTATATACCAAACACTTTTATTATATGTGAAGTGTTTTGATAAGACAACTGCACTATGTGTCCTGAAAGCTTGGTTTATTGACATTTATAGTGGTACTCGCTGTGTGAGGAACACATTGCCAAGATATTTTTCAAGTCATCTTCAGATCCTGGAGACATAGTGAAAAAGATAAGGGAGACTCATGAAACCCCAGAGGAAAAGAGGTGCAGTAAGCGTGCTTCAGTTCATCCCTGTAGCCTGAGCCAAAGTCCCTGCTGGACCATGCCCACATCTCAGTACGATCAGTTCTCTTCTGCTATGGCAAATCTGCCCTGGGTTCTTTCTCAGAGCAAGCAGAATTGCACTGGAATGAAGATTATGCAAAAAAGCAATGCTTGAAGCCAACTTTTTTAACATCAAAAATTCAAATTTCCCACTGCCTTTTACTGGCTTGTCAGCACTTTGCAGGCCTGTATCTTGGTGATAGTCACAGTATGAAACCTGGGTAGTTTATGTGCAGCTCTCACTACTAGCTATAAAGCTGGAAAGAAATGGCCCGTGCTTTAGGATAGAACAGGATTAGAGAGGCACAAACCTATTCAATCATATTCTTGTATCTCAGTCTTGAGTGAAGTTATTACTGTAATTCTGTGGTGTGCAGTTAATAAGAGAACCTGATAATTGCGTATTTTTATACCTGTTAATAAATTGCAGCAGCTGAAGCAAACTATGATATTTACAGTAAATACCACAATTTATTATAGTTACAGCACAGTAAAATATAAGAAATGTACAATGTTGTGAAAGTTTCTTTTCAAACTCCCCATGGATTTTCTTCTTCCTCCTTCTCAGTAATAAGATAAAATAATTCAGACATCATCTTTTGGGAAATAGGTGGTTTTCCTGTGTTCAGCTGACTTATGTTTCTACTACAGTATTTCCACCGATGATTTTCTTTTCAGACACAGAGGAACACAGGGTCAAGGCAAATCTGTTTCTTTGAGTAATCCAAAGTAATTAAAAGCTATTCAAAGCAATCACTGTGTAATGTCAATAATAATAATAATAACAATAATGTGTTATTCATGGGTTTTGTGGGAGTGCAAACATGTTGAGGTTTCTTTTGTACAAAGGTTACCTACTTATAGATAATATAGGAAATATACAATTAAAACCACAACTAAGTTATATCTGCAAAGAGGATGCCTTAATGTGTTTCTTTTTTTAGATATGTCAGAAATATTTTCTAATTGTTTTGGCTGGGTAATTATGTGTTTATAATGAAGTAAAAAGAAAGAGAGAAGGAAGGGAACCTGTTCAAATGACATAGACAACAGAGTGTGAAAGAAACCTCCCAGCATCCCCACTTAGACTTCGTATTATAAAAACAAAACAAAAAACCCAACAACAAAACCACAAGCAAGCAAACAAACCCTGTCCCCCACCTCCCAAAACTACCATACAATATGTCAATATGTATACAAACAATATGACCTCTGCCACTGTGAAGCAGTGAACAACATCTGATTTCTACCACCTGGAAAGCAAACCAGGCCATCTGCTTTCTATCAGCATGGAGAATATTGCATTCTGGAGTCAAAGCATCATCCAGACAAAGCTGCGAAGAGGAGTTAATTGGAGAAACAGTGTAAGAAAGAAGATCAAAGGTTTATTTGAGGAGAGGAATATTATCCATGTAGTCTTAACCTACTCTGAAAATTGAAAAGAATGTGTATTAGCCTTTCCCTTTGGTGGGCCAGTCCGACTCCTTTCACTGTGTCTACATGTGCAGACGTGTTGAGAAGGGCCTGCTTTGTGCAGAAGTCAGTAAGGAAGGACACATTGCTTTAATCCTGTGACCTTCAGTGGGATATAAGGTGCATTGGCCTTGCTCTGGGTCTCTGCCCACAGGCAAATCCCTTTCCAAGCAAGTGACATTAGACTGTCAACAAGATTCCACGTTCATTAAAAGCCTGTGGCATATTTTCTTATTTCTCTTGTACACAAACAAATTCAGACTTCAGAGTCCATTTGATATGAGGTCAGCTCCAATCATTCAGATTAACAATTAACACTTACCTGTAATTTTTTCTCATGTATTTCTCTAAAGGATTAGCAACATGGATTGTTCTGTCAGGAGAGGAGATGCCTGTTGAGCACAGGTGCAATTCTGACACTGTGGGAAGTGCCAGTGGCCTGCATTTACAGTAAACATAGAGCAGAGGTCTGGCAGCAGGGCATAGTGCATTTGCATGACAGAACTGCAACGTAACCCTGCCTTTTGAACACGGCTAGACTGCTGGCAAGGTCATGGAGAGCTGTGAAATGATCTGGCAGCTGAGACCGCCAAGAGGCATGCTTCAGGAGTACTGCCAGGGAGCAGCGTTTGGAATCTAATGATGACACAGATTGTCATCAGGTATTTGCTTTTCCTACTTCAGGTGTTTGCTTAGAGGTCAACATCCTCTATGTTTTAAGAAAACTTAAAGTCCTGATCTACCTCAGTGCTACAGTGACGGAGTTATTTTCTTTTAAGCATTCATTTCTGAAAACATTTCTTTTGGACAACAGAGTTTATAGTGCAAATGATATTGAAAAGTCCATCCTGATCAACCATTTCCAAAGACTTTTAAAAGGGAAAGACTCTAAATTATTTGATCTGAAATAAATTGTACATACCATGAGATGTTCCCCAGTAATTTTTACCTCACACCTATACATTCCATCTGAGCTATGGCACATATTTCAGAAAGATACCTAGTTGTGACTGGAAAAGATCTCAACCCCTCATGAAAAGCATTGGCTAACTCCTAAGTGGTGCTACAAAGCCTTCAGCTTCAAACACCAGCTCTTGCTGGGCAATGTTAGTGACAGAGGTGAAAGTAAACAGATGGTTGTCCTGGCTTTTGAGCCATTTTGGTGCTGATTCCGCCCTAGCAAAAGCCAGAGTCCAGGATTGTTCTCACCCATGTCTACCTGGAACAGTCTGCCTGTCCGTTCATCATGCTTTGAAGATTGCCATTGTTTTCTGAAGCTGCAAAATAGGCCAGCAAAGACACGACAGCTGACTTGAAAATGCATGCCAGGGTCATTGCTGTTGGTTTCTAATTCAGCAGGAGTATAGATGTGTTAGTCAGAGTGGAGGATGTTGTTTCAGTTACTCACACTGCGGAGACAGTTTGGCATGAAAGACTGAACAGGGTGGAAACTTTCATTTTGAGCAAAGGAACAGTTTTAATAGAGCCTACATATCTGCACCTTTTCATGTCTGTCCCTTCCCACAACTCTCCCACACCAAATGTTCAACTCCCCAAACTGATGGTGGCCAAAAAAAATGGAACTCAGTTAACTGTGAAGATGTGCTTTCAAGAAAAAATTGTAACTATGGAGCTCTTGAACTGCAATGTGGGAAAAGTCAAAGACCCTCAAGTTGCTACAGGAGAAGATCCTAACACAACAGGATATCTCAGAGGAAAGGCACAGACAAGGACATTGTGATCTTAGACTGCCAAAAGTCCTTGTCTTTAGTCCACCTCTTTTCTTTGGCAAGCTGCAGGCAAACTGGAGGACACAGCACAGGTCTGGCAGACTCAAGAAGGATTTCCAGCTGCCCCATTAAAGCAGTGTGTAGAGTCCATAAGGTAAGCCAATATCTATAAACATCTAGGAATAGCTACACACGGGGCTACCAGGGCATCACCTTTTTATTTGTTTATCTGAGGCAGGTGCATACAGTGATGACCAGGATGTTCCTACAATGAGCAGAAACACTCAAAATGTTGAAGATTTTTTGAAAATGCTCATGTTCAGTTTGTGAAATTGACACTTCTTGAAAAAGCCTCTCTTGGGGTGAAGAAAGCAGTTTTCCTCTGACACTTGCACATATTGCATTCTTGATATGACATGACTTGCAACCACAAGAGAGCACTCTTTCCTTTGAAGATTTCTCAGCTTCCTCAGAAAGCTAGAGACATGCCATATAAGTTTTGCAAACTGCTTGTGAGCTCTTTCAGTTAGACCAGAGCAGCCGAAACAACAAAGCTTGCAGTTGTCTTTTGGATTTCATTGTGAAAAGCCTTTGGGTAGTTTTCAGATGACAGAAGATCCTTGGTTCCTGAAAGGGAGGAGTTCTGCCAAAACTTTGAAGATCCCTGTAAACTTTGCAAATTACCCATCTTTTGGAGACAATTATATCAAACGATATCGTGGATTACAATACATGAGAAGTGTTTAGAGCCTGGAAGATTATTTATGTTTGGCATTAACTCTTATGGTCATAATTTCAAGTGGAGAGAAAAGGAATACACAGGAACCCTCTTATTATCTTTTGAAATATGAAGATCAGAGGAAAAGAAGGGTTTAAATTGTGGAGTGATGGTCCTCAAAACCTGCCTGTACATTAGCTGGCATCCTACATCTATAAAAACAACAAGGCTTAGAACTGACTTCCAGGCACAGAGTGGACCCTGTGAGTTGTTAGCTGTCCTTCGAGATCTGAGTTTTTATACAACACTGGAGGAAACTGCAGCCTGTGGGGCAGAGTACCTATCCAAATGTTGGATTAATACATCAGAAGCAAAATTCAGGAGCTAACATTCCACTGGTGAGAAAAAAAGAAGCATGGACAGCAGTAAAGACAATGACAGACTGTTGAACAGGATTGCATTTCCAGGAGCTATGTCTCTGGCTAGCAGCCATGTGCATCCCCATGGGATACCCCTGAGAGAGCCCTTTGGGATTCCCTTCCATCTGAACCCATCCTACTGGGAGCAAGCCTGTAGTGGGCACACAGGTCACATCTCCTACATCCCATTCCCTGGCTGTGTGGGCATCTATGACTATTCCTTTGAGCCTGCCTTCATCCGAAAGAGGAACGAGAGGGAAAGGCAGCGGGTGCGCTGTGTGAACGAGGGCTACACACGCCTGAGAGAGCACCTGCCCAAGGAATTCACTGACAAGCGCCTCAGCAAAGTGGAGACCCTGAGAGCTGCAATAAGCTACATCAAACACCTGCAGAGCTTGCTGGACTGCCATCCCCTGGGCTCTAACAGTAAGGAAACCCTCTCTGCCAAGGAGCCTCTGGAAGCTCCCAGTCCTGGTTCCCCGCGGGAGTGCAACAGTGATGGAGAGTCTAAAACTTCTTCAGCTTCATCCCCCTACAGTGAATTTGAGGAGATGGGCAGCTAGGTCTCCTCTCTGGAGACAGAAAGCTTCAAGTTTGGCTCAAAAAAAAAAAAAAAATTAAAACTCTGGGGACTTTTCTGCAGGTGAAAATTAATTCCGGGGAAAGGAAAACAGCTAGGGGGAAAAAAGAAAATGAAAGTATTTTCAGTCTGTCAAGGGACTTTAAATGTTTACCATACAAAACTTAAAGATGACTTGTAAGCAAATTAATATCTCTCAGGTTGCTTCAGCTGTGTTACTTCCTTTGGACTGTTAAACTGGAGCTATGTTTGCATTCTACTTTTCATTCAGCTTTTATTCTGTTCTATTTTCTTTTGCCTTTCACTTAAGACAGTAAAGCCAGACAAATCCATTTCGTGAAATTCTCCCCTCCTTTCTCCTGCTCTGTCTAGTAAGTTTTGTTGTCTGTTTTTCCTGACTGCTAATCTGTGATGCTCTGCATTGCAAACACTTGGACTGGGAAAGGTAAGAGTTAGATAAAATGTCTTTCCCTAAATATTTTAGAAAACTCACAGAAATACTTTTATTTCTGAAACAATGATTTTTTTATTTTAAAATAAGGCTGTATTTGGGAATGAATTAGCATCTTCTAAAGTGAAAGAAACAGCTCATACTTTGGACACTGGCTATTTGGTGATTATTCTAAGGATAATTTTCAGGAAAAGAAAATCTGACTCATAAATGCTAGGAAGAGGGAAACAGAGTTCTGTCAAACTGCACCTTTAAAAGCAAAGCTTCACTCATGATACTGAAAAAATGCCTTTTTCCTACTTTTCTGGAATCTGAGTTTGTGGACAAAATAGTCTTGATTGTGTCTTTTTGGCAGGTCAGAATTTATATGCTTAGAAATATAACCTGTAGTGGTTAGGCACTGGTTTGTACAAAATGGGAAACATTGAATATATCAGTTTACATCTACATGAAATTGTAGGTATTTCTCCTTTTATTTAGAATATTGTACTACTTTTTCAAAGAATACATTTTTAAAATTAAGATCTCAGAATCTATGGAATACCTTTAATTTGGACTGTGTTTACTTAAAATGAGAATTTGTTTCCAAATGGCTGTAAAATCTTCCTTTCTCCAAGGCCAGATTTCAATAATGTTTAGCTATGTTCTTAAATCCCATTCTGAATATGGGGTAAACTTCTCACCCATGCATTTCCCACAAGTCTTTCAAACTTTTTATTTTTTGGCCTTGTGTTCATGAAACGGTTTTGTATTATTTTGTCTTTCTTTCATGTCATGCTGACTGAACACCTGAAAAAATACTTGTGTATAAATAAGAACAAATACTGATCAAATACCTCAAAATGTGTCCATTTAAATAAAAAAAAATAAGTAATCATGGCTGTGTCTTTTTCACTTTCAATGGATAACAAACAGGAGAGTGCTGGTTGCAGGAATAATGAATTCTCAAGATAGAATAGAGAAAATGGAAAGGGAGTAGGAGATTCAACCTCTCTCTCTCTTTTACTCGGTTTTGAGTTTCTGGAACTGAGGTATTGCTGCTGGAAATTGTGTCAGTAAGCCTGAGTTGCATTTGTCCCTCAAAGCAGAGATTAAATCTTAGGTATCTATGAAAAACATACACTTCCTCAGAGTACCAGAGGCAAATTCTGTGAAGCATTTGGAAAGCACTCTGAGGAGGAAAAGCAGTTAATATACATACAATGACAATAAATAGCCAAATCAAACCAAACCACTAAAAATAAAATTGCCAGCATATCTTACTTCATGGGCAGGATACACCAGATAATGCCACAAACAAATTTTTAGGTCAGATTGTTACCATGAGGTTTGATCCCTATAGGGAAATATCCAGGAGCCTCGATCCTCTGATTCCCAAATCTTGGAGAGATGATGCTGTGTGCCACCTTTTCTGTGGTCTGGTGGCTGGAGAAGTGGACCAGGTCATGACTCTGCCCCCTTTCAGCTCCATCTCTCATGTGGAAAGTTCCCCAGTCGGAGTCAAAGGGAGTGGAAAGCATCCCATCCTGGGTCTGTGCTTGGCCATCACTGCATTAGGGTGACTCTTCCCATAGGAGGCACAGGCTGATCTGCTGCACAGCTACAGGGGACTAGTTTATTTGTTGCATATCCTTAATGTTCCCCAGTCAGAACCAAACCTGGATTTTGTGAAATAATATTTGGGAAAAGGCCTCTGGACCACAAGTCAAAGAGACTAGTTAAAAACCTACATTTCAAATGTAGCTACCCTTTTTTGTAAGGTTATACATTTTTAACAGCTCTGGAGATGTCCTTAAAATACCTCCCAATACAGCCACAATGCTGGAGGTGCAAAAATCAGAATGTCACATATATTTTACTTGAATTTTATAGAGAAGTTAATTTCTGGGTGAAAAGGACCTTCTTTCTGTGGGAAAAATCTGTCACAAATTGAACCACTCTCCTGAGGAAACTTGTAAATTTTTATTCCTCACAGTTCCTGTTGTCACACAAATCTCTTGCACAATTTTAGCACAAGGAAGTAGAAAACAAGATTTCCCAAATATGGATCAGTGGTTCCTTACAGGCATCAACAAAAGTTTAAAGTGAATGCCGCATTTCAAAAGCTTTATTAAGCTGTTTCTGTCTAGACAAAGATTTTCTTCAAAGCTTCTAAAGTGTATCATTATCAGACTTTTAAAGCAGACAATGATCCAACTTGTCACCATGAAAATTAAAGTTTCAATAAAAATGTTGACCAGAAGAAATCTCTCCATGTGGAACAATTACTATTTACAAGAAAGGTGAACAGTGATATCTGTAGGCAGCCATGCTACAGCTTTATCCAACTCTTGCACACCAAATGCAGACACTTTAATCTTTCTATCAAATGTGAAAAAGCAGACATCTGAAGTCTTCCCTCTTCTGCCATTAAATTACAAATCCATTTGCTCCTTGATATTATCAGCATTTTAAAGATGTGCAATCCCGGCCATGGGATTGCTTTTAATCCTCTAATAGCTATTTAGCTGATTCTTTTGTAAAAGCCCATCCACAATCCTTTTATGTTCTATTACCCAGTGTCAATAATGTGGCCAAAGAAAACCAGAAAGCACTATAGAAAAATCATGTTCAGCCTGTAAAGCAATCAGGGCCAATTTATCTCACTGCAATAAACGAACAGGGAATGTCCACAGAAAAATAAAGTATCTTTGAAAACATTTGTTTCCAGCATACTTAGGCAGGATGCAAAACAACATCCAAGACATTTTGAAGAGAGGCTTTCAAGTGGTACCAGCAGGAGAGCCCTGCTAAAGTTAGCTGAGGTAATTGCTAGAGCTGAGCAAGGTCTTAGTAATTCTCTCCAAAACAGCAAAGTCTAAGCAAATACACCTTTGGTGGGTGCTTCTCACTAGTAACCCTCAGCCTAGAGATAAATGGCTACAGGGAAAGAGATATGTTCATTCTAGACAAATGGTAAGATTGTGGCTGCACCCAGATCTACAGTGAGGCTGTCCTGCTATACATCTGGACGCTCTGTAGGCACAAGATGAGCACCTTTCTCCATCAACCTGAAAGTGTGATGTAAATAAAAATCTACTATAAATGCTCACTTGTATTTCCCTCAAGATTCTTACATATTTTTTCAACATTACTGTGAATATATCTACTAACAGAGCAGTGAGAAAGTTCTTTGAGTTGTCCTTGCTGAGAAAACAAACTAGAGGAGTGAAGGTCCCCTTGAAAATTTTGGAGACCCCTCGGCTCACTTCAACTGTGACTGGAGATAGAAGTCTCAAAGACATGAAATGTTAGCATGGTCCATGAACACTGGTGGCAACAGTGTAGGAAAATATGCTGATTGAAGGTCCTTACAAAGGAGAAAGCTCAGACTGACTCGTCTTTTCAGTTTGACCCTCGTGATGGTCAGCCAGGCCATGGTCACCAGCCAGCCATCATCAGGCACATGTGCTTTGCACTGCCTCTTGCCTGTTCTGCTGGGGCCAAGGGATGAAAAAATGAATATTTTGAGGGATTTTTTATGTGAGAGGGGGAAGCTGAATGACTGGTCTGTGGGAGGCTGAAGGGTTGACAATGAGGGCAGTGAAGCCTGGGAGCATATATAGCACAAAGCCAAGCCAAGCTGCATTTGGGGTGATGCTCACAAAGCACCTCGCTTGTCCCCATGATTTTATTTTGATATGGTGTGGTTCTGGGCATATATAACAGACTTTTGTGTTCCAGGGCTGTGAGCCATCAGCACTGAATCCTAGCCAACCTCTTCAGTCTGCACTGAGATCACAAAGAGAACAGGTAGTTACAAATAAATGGAATTTTCACATCTTTTCATGTATTCACTTTACTGTTAGCATTACGCTATACTAGGCTGCTCTCTTGATGTTGCTTTTTACATATAAAAAGCACCAAAGAAGTCCCAGGCTCAGCTGCAGAGGATTTATCCCAAGGGATCACTCATGAGAAGGTGATGCGTCCCCCACACCCAGAGGCGTTAAAGCTCACTGATGCTTAATGAATTAAACTGATAATAAACGTGTAATGTATAAATGAAATAAGCCAGATGTACAAACACAGGAGTGTGTGTTGCAGTGTTCAAGCATGGGAAAAGGAAGGAGGATGGCAGAGGGGAGTGAGACAAGAAAGGGGTTTTGAAGTGCAGCACATTGCTTGATATTGTGTCAGCTGCATGGCTGAAACAAGGGAAATAGCAACAAATTAGATATGACACCTTTGGAGAGGATTAATTCCTGGGGAAAAAAACCAAACAAAAACAAAACTTAAAGTTAATATATTTGCAGGCAAACCCTGTGGAGATATAAAAAGCCTGTGAGATTTTGCATTGCAGAAATGAGAGCAAGCAAAGCAGTGACTCTCATAGACTGGGACTTAGAGGGAGCCATAGGCAGGGCTGGAGAGAGGCATGATTCCCTCCCTGGCCCCACTCCCAGCCACTGTGGGTGATTTCCTCCTTCCCCTGGCATATTTATCCTACTCCACTGGGAGAAAGGAACAGTCCTGCCCCCTGGTCGGCTTTGCATTTTGCACTTTTGGCCCAGGAGTTTAGGGAGGACACAGCTTGGCCTCTTGAGGCTTTGCTCACTTCAGGCATCCCTCACAAGCTTGGCCACGGTCAGATACATCTGTCACAAAGCAGAAATAAAAGGTGAGTCAGGCTAGGGCTGAACTACAGGGTGAGTCTTTATCCTGAAGGAGCAAAATGGAATGGTGGGAAGAGTAAGAGGAGCCCAGCACCATGATGAGAACTGGAACAAAGAGTCTGGAGTCTGGAGCATGGACAAAAGCCAAGCACAGGAGGTGTCTCTCTTTCTCCTGTATCGCTCTGCCTCACTCCTCCTCCATCTCCCACACTAGGACCTGGGAGTGCCAGGGGACATTGGGCTGGGCATCACAGAGGAAAGGGAGAGTGCTGTCTCTGTGAATGGGGACAAGGGACAGGGGCAAAGTCTGTAGCGTGAACATTCACCCTAACACGTAGGAAGGAGGACTCAGAGCTGTGGGCTGAGCATACTCCACTGGTCATGATGGAAAGCCTTGCCAAGCTGAGGGCTGTAGACAAGGCTGTTCCCTGCTGCTAGTGTGTTTCAGAGTGGGTTTACATCATGGTCATAATGCCCATCTTCTTTACATTTTGCTGTTTGCCACTGATCCCCGTTGTTTTCCTCTCCTCCATCCTGTCTCACCTTGTAGCTCTGGCTATTGCTATAGACACAAGGGAATGGGAACATGGGAACATGTTTTGGCTGTGTATTTTGTGTCCTTCTCATACAGCAGCCTGATTTTAACATCCCTTCTTGCTACTGCCTTTCTGCTGATCACACTACATGCATCTCTTGATGAAGGTGGATGTGTCTCACAGCAGCTGGGTGGGAAGTGGGCAGGAAGCTGCTTAATAAGCAAAATTTTAAATTAAAAAAAGCCCAATCATATCACAGAAGAAGAGGCAGTATGATTTTACAAAAACGGCTGAGACCACAGCATTTGCAGGACTGAGTCTGTCTGCCTGAACCTCAGACATACCACATTCATTTGCCTACCATCACTTCTTGTTCATCTTTTCTTGTTCATCATTGCAAAATACCTCCAAGCCTATTTCTTATCAAAGTGGTTATGAGTGGTTATGAGCAGGCAGTGCTCTAGCTGGGGAATAGAGGGGAAGATTACAGTGCTCAGCCCAGCTGCTGTCAGGAGCCAAGTGATAAACCCAGATTACTTCAGCCCTGGGTTTTGCCTCTGTTTCAACAACAGCATGGCCCACCTCTTGCTCTCTGTGCCAGGAATACCAGTACATCCTTCCCCATCTCACTGGAAAATATCACTAGACTGACTGTGTAACACTTTACCAGGAGCTGGTTGCAGCTGTGGTGCTGCTGGGAGCTCACTGGGCTGCTTGTCCCTGTGTGAGTGGAAGCACATGAGTCCCCTGTGCTCACAGATAAATCATGTTACCCAGATCTGGTATTGCAGAGCTGGCAACTGCAGCCATTCCATTCCATTCCATTCCATTCCATTCCATTCCATTCCATTCCATTCCATTCCATTCCCCTATATTACAGTTATAGCGAGGGTGGCAGGGGCAAACAAATCTCTCTACCAGTCTGTCATGACAGTGATTCCACTGGCATCCTCCTTGCCATGAGCACCCCACTGCTGGCTAATGCAAACCATTGCTGAAGGCAGGCAAAAAGCCATGAAAAGCTCTGCCCAGCTTCACTGTTGCCTCCCTCAGTGTGCTGAACCCATCAGTTTGCTCCCAACACACCCGGGTAATGCTGCACCCCTGGTTAGCAGGGCCAATGCCCCATGCAAGCAGTGGTGGCACATCCCAAATGGCCTGTTAGGACAGATCAAAGCTGAGAACCTACAGCATGTCAGCATGACTAGCTGCACAAAAGCAGGGCATTTGCCTCTGTTTATGTGTCATGTGCTCCATAGCTTTGCATTTTGCAGCACTGTGAAAGCTTTAAAATTTCCATTTACGTTAACAAGCCCATAAAGCATAAGGTTATTAAACAGTGTTTATATTATGCTGTCTGAGAAGCTCATTCTGTTACCAGCTGGTTCGATTTTTGCTAACAGCAAGTTTCATGAGGGCGCCGAGTTGGAGCTGCACATGTTGGGGGAACTTGTGTTGAAAGGACAAAACAGCGACAATGCCATTGCCACACAGTGTCTGAATTGCTCTGTAGTACAAGTGGTCAGTGCTTTCAGAGATGAATGAAATTAGCTGGCTCGGTGATTAAAAAACATGTTGCATTCGAACATTTTTAAATTTAATTTTGGTGAAACTTCTTTAGCATTGGTTATTTTCTTCAAACTTTACTGGAATTTTACTGAGGTCACTGTCTTAAAGAGCACGTTTCACATTTGTGTCTTAGGTGAAAAAGTCACAGTTTAGGTAATTTCGTCACCTAGTAATCACTACAAAACCTAATAAAACTATTGTGTATGTGGAGTGATAGATATCAGAAGGTGTCTGGGCAGGAGATGGTCATGCAGAGTGAGGATTCAGTGAGAGCTGAACAGGAACAGTTGAAAAAATAAGTTTAGTTTGAGTTCCCTCAAGAAAAGTCACTGGTGAGTTTTCTAAATGGTTCATAATTGCAAGAGATAAAGTAAGAGTTTAGTAATCAAGCCTGGCATGCAAGTGTGGGCACAGACATGCATGGGGCAAATGCCACAGGGCATCTATTACAGTAGGCAGCAAGGTTTGGAGAGCAGGGGCTTGGAATATGGGGCAGGGCAGAGGGGCAGCTGGTATCAGTGTCTTGGTATAAGGTGTGACTCACGTGTGACCACGGCAGCAGCAGCAACCTGTGTCCAGGAATCATCAGGATGATGCATTTTATTTTATACCTGAAAGAAGCTTTACAGATAAGGAAACTTTTATTCTGTAAATTGTTCTGAAAGTAATTTTCAGTTTGAAAGGATATAATTGGAAATACTGTAAAAATATATGTCCATATATGTCAAGCCCATGAAAGAGGCAGCTTTGGCTTTTTTTTTTTCCTGCAAGCATTCCCTTCTTTTCAGCTAGCCCTAACTTTTAATACTGAGAACAAAGTCTGAAAGCATATGCTCAAATATGGACAGTGACTTGACTGCAACAATTAGGAAAGTGACTTGTCAGATCTGAAGGCATTCATACCATGAAAAGTGTGGATGAAAATTCATTGGACTTACTTAAAATCTACTTGGAGAGGTTTAAGAAAAGGTAGTTTGTAGAGCAGAGTGAAAAAAGATCAAAAGCTTTGGAGAGTCAGTGAGATTTCTGGAAGATCAAGTGCTAATTTTTAATGAGACTCCTTGGGATGGAGCTCTTTGGAGAATAGGTTTTATAGAGAAATTTCCAGTACCTCTTTGTTTCAACCAGGTTATATATATATATTACAATACAGATGCTCCAAGGGGAAAGTGTGTATAAGCCAGGCTATCAGAGAGAACTAGGAGTATATTCTACCTGGCACATTATGGATGTAAGACAACACTTACATGGTTAAATCATATCCCTCCTTTCTTTCTTAATTTTTTTTAATCTCCGATTCTGTGGGACAAACTCACCCCCTTATGAAAGATCTGGCAGTTCCCTCCTTGTCCTGAACCCTATCCAAGTGATAATTATACCTGTTTGAAATCCATGAGCTGAGAAGTTGCCTCCAGCCACTCAACAAAGGCTCCTCCAGTGCTCTGAGGAAGCGATGCCGACACTTCCCTTCTCCTTGTCTGCCTCCTGCTGAAACACATTTGCAGTTTCCTGGAGCCTCTAAGGCTTTTCCAGAGATCTGGTGGAACCAGACCTGTTATCTCATGGAGTATCATCACATGTAAAGACAAAGAAACACCCCCACGGGCATAGTTAATGCAGACAAACCTTAATGTTGTTTTTTTTTTCTCCCTCCAGTTGCAAATGTATAATTAATCCCAGTTCAAATTTACATGTTTGATCTATTTCTCTTAGGCTTCAGATGTCTTTGTAGAAAGGGGAAGACCCTGTTGTTTGATCTGAAGTGCCTAGGATAGGCTCTGTGTTTAGGTGGACAGACCCCTGTACCCAGTGCTGGTCAGGTGTGGGGAGCTCACAGACCTGGGGCAGGAGGGCAGTGGCTGAGGTGCTTCCCAATCCAGGCTGCAAGAGATCCTTCCCTCTGAGCAATCATTTCCCCAGGGCTCCCATGGGTGGGGAGGTCACCTTAGAGCCAGGTGGTGGAAATCTTCTGCAGACAAGAGCCACAGCAGGAGCCAACCCTCCTGCAAAGAGACCCTCCGAGCCCTCGCTCCTGCAGCAGGACAGAAATGAAAGGTGTAGGGATGAAGAACGAGCGAATCCACTTCAAACGGGGAAATTTCCATTTGAAGTGCTGTCTTGAGTGAAATCCTCCCCAGCAGCACTTTTTTCCCCCCACTAGTGTGTATCAATTTCTTCTGACAACAGTTTCATGGCTTCAGGATAAATAAGCCCAGCTCCACTGGTATTATATTTTACAACTACAAACCACGGAGATTAAAATTCTTTGGCTGAGTCACCAAAGATGGGGAGGGGTGTGACGGGTCCAGCAGGCGCTGTGAAAGGCAGGTTGAACACAAAGCAAACTGCGTCCAGCCTTTCATGCCTGGCAGTGCCTTGGAGGGTGAGGAGGGTGGTGGATGCAGGCAAAGGGGATGCTGTCACAAGGGGGTCTGCATGCTGCAGAGAAGCTTCTTGGCCTCACAGGGCAGCTGACTCAGGCCTGAGGCAGCCTCAGGGCTCTTCACTCCTCATGGCACAATACTGATGACTTGTTTCCATGGCAAACATGAGGAGCTGAAGAAGGAAATAATTTCCAGTTGATCGATAAGGGTTTTGTTTTGTTTTCCCACTGAAATCAAAGTCGTCGTCCCTCTCCCCCAAATATTTTCTTCCCTGATGTGCATCTGCAGTTTGATCTCTGGATTTTTTAAGTCCTTCAAGTAGGAGTGTGAAGTGTAAAGTGAAATGAAACCCCACATGCTGACATGCACTGCTGAGTGTTTCCTTGGCTGAAAGCATCAGTCAAACACTGTCCCTTTCCTCGGTCCATTCTGAGAGAGCAGCCTGATGCTCTCTTCTGTCCCTTGGCACATGAACACACACAGGTGGCAAAAGCAAGGTGGCAGGTTTAGCCCTTTACAGAAGCACAGAGGAACTTAGGCATCTGACACTGAAGTCAAGGTGAAGATCCGGCTCAGAGGCTCTGCTTTCTAGACAGAAGACTACAAAAGAATTATTCTAAGTTTTGCAGTGACTACTTGAAACTCTGAACAGCTTACAAACTCTTCTTTCAGTTTAGATTGTGACAGGAAGGGACCCATTCCTCCAGCAGTGCCAGGAGCCACAGAAGAAGAGGGCATGCAGGGCTACTTCACACTTGCAGGGCTGACAGTGGGCATGGGACAGCCGAGGCCATCCCTGAATCACAGATTGGTGTTTAAATGGGAAAAACCGATAAAAAGTGAGATTAAAGGAAGCTGTTTTTATTTGCTTTTGTGGATAGAGCACCAAGACATTGGAAGATGAAGTGACTAGGTACAGGCTGAATAAGACTGTGGTGGGGAAGAGCACTGAATGCTGTTCTCTGCAGAGATACCTGAATGCCTCAGCCTTAAGCTGAACTTTCCAGGAACCAGTCTGGGATGGAGGATTTACTTTCTGCTGGAGAAGCAGCAGGGAAAGGAGACAGCAATGGTGTTTCTGGCTGCTATTGATAATAATCAAATAGTTCGACTTTCTGCCCAAGAGATGAGGAGACAAGTATCTGTCTCACAGACAAGGCTTCATGTTTCTCAACCAAGATAAAACTTCTGCCTCATCCACTGACCATTAATGGAAGAGATCGTGGGGTCTGGTAGGAAGAGCAGCCAGCAATCTTTGTGTCTCTTGAACTAACCTGACAGGATTTGTGAAGGCTTTGCCCAGGTCACAACAGGAGAGGTGAATGGAGAAAATCCCTTAATAAACAGCTTCAGCACAAATACCTTCCAGGGAAAAAATCCTTTTCAGCAATATTTTTTTTCTTCTTCATCCAAGAAATGGTTAAGGATTTGGCAGGGAAACAGTGGATGCCACAAACTGAAAGCCCCAAAATAATAAGTGTTAGTCAAAACTAAAACAACCACCTTGCATTTGTTTGCTTTAAAAGCACAAACAGGTTACAATTCTTAAACACGAATACCTGGGTAACTAAGCGATTTATTGGCAAGGCATTCCTCCAGCTGGTAAACCCACCTTTTCTTTCTGCACAAAGGGTAACAAAAACTTACGGAATTTTAATATTTTTGGCTGTACATCTCCTGGTACTTAAGGACTGAACAGAAACAAAGCACAGCACTAGTAGCCCGAGAGCCAGTTTCTGTAGCCTGAAGGGCTCATGCTTGCTTTCCACACGATGCCCATGGGGCCCAGGGAGGTTTTGGTGGCTGTGTCCTTCTCTGTGTCCTGGGGGGCAAAGACCAACAATCTGGAGCAGAAGCACGCTTGGGTGCTCACACTGATGTAGGATTGCTGAGGCCAAGCTGTACACAATCCCTCGTATGCTGCAAGATAGTCAGGGTCAGAGATCCAGATCCTCCTCCACTATTCCAAGCACTGTGTTTCGTTGCTTTTCATATCCCTCCTTTCCTCCTGAAATTTTGCCATAACCCCCTAATGTCTTATCCTTGAGTATGTCTATTGACAACCACCAGCAGGCTGCTGCTCTCCCTGAAGGGTTCTCCCCTATGAGGGTGCTGAGGTGTGGCAATCTCCACAAGCTGCTTAATTGGCTCAGGTAATTAGGCTGCTGCTCTGATGAATCAGAACCTTATTGCACATACACTCAGCACCACATCTTTGCCTGCAGGAGCTGCGACCCTCCCTCCCACTGGGTGCCCCAGGGGAGCCCCCTCCCCAACTATTGGTTTTTCCCCTCCTGACACATGGCAGGGGAACAGGTTCCCCAGGTTTGTGTTTCACAGAAAATCTAACATACCCAATTTCCCACCCCATGCAGGATCACTGCAGCTGAGAACAGAGGGGGAAAACCTGGGGTCCCACCTCACCTCCTAGAAGTAAGATGGGGAAAATTATGGGGTCAGTGCCTCAATTTCCTCAGGCACTGAGGAACAGGAGAAAGGAAGAAAATGTTTTTCCCCCTTCCAACCACTTTGTGGTTAAACTGGAGCCTAAGTGGAAAGCTGGCAGGTGGGGTGAGAGAATGGGGGGAATAGCAATCCAGACTTCTGCTAGCACCTCTTTTTAGGAAGGGACTCCAACACAAGGCTGACTCAAATACCTCAGCATGTGAGGGCAGCCCAGCCCCTGCATGTCTCTTACTAAGCTAGTAAATGTTAGATTAAGTGCTGGCAGATGACTCCATTTCCCTTTTCTGGTTGTAATCTCTGCAATTAAGACTAGTGATTATTTTGGTTTCTGAATTTATATATACATGACCTGAAGCAGTGTCCTGGGGTTTGGGAACAAGGGGGATGTGCTCAGCACTGTGAAAGCCAGCAGCATCAGCTCGGGCTGGGGATGCTTGGTCAGTGTCTGTGGCACATCTGCCCAGAGGCATTTCTGTGCCCTCTGCTCTCCCACCTCACACACTGCTTGGCATGACCCCTACCCTCCTGTAACATATTGCAATTGAAAAACAAAAACCCCACCAGAAACCACATAATTATTGGTGTTTTGTGAGTGGCAGGAGGTTACCATCTTCCCCTCCCTCCCACTGTGCAGGGGACAAAGCACCTGTGCCCACTATCTCCCTGGCTGGGGACCTGCAGAGCTCCTGGTTTCTCCTGTACACCTCCCACTGCCACCTTTCCAGGGAGAAAAACAGAGGTGATCAAAACCCATTGGGGTAGGACAGGGCTCGAGAGCAAAGCAAATGCCAAGTACAGGCAGGGCCTGCTGCTTCACTGAAGCTTCCTTCTGCAAGCAGGGAGCGTGTTGGCACATGCTGCAGGAGGGATATTGCTTTGTCTGATCGCTTTGAAGACTGGGGGCCGGGGGGAGAAGAGAAGAGGCCAGTTAAGTGTGTTTATGTTTGAGAGGAACAAAGGAGAGAAGAGGAGAGAGCAGAGGTGCCCGTGCCAGAGATGTGTCAGAGATCACTTGTTCCTCCTGGGCCAGAACACCAGCCTGGGACCACCAGCGTAGGAGGAAGCACTGTGTGTGGAGCTGGGTTTAAAGCAGCAAAAGGAGAGAAGAGTAGAGGGAAAAGAAATCCCAAGAGACTTACGATGGTGGCAAGTGTGACCCAGGCTGGACATCAAGCTCCCAACCAGTGGGGTGTGTGGTACAGTGCAAATATACCACAGCAGATAGCACAGCAGCCACTTACCTGGCTGGGTCTTGGCTTCCCTTGGGAAAGGCTGAGTTAGGCACCTGGAGTACATGGAGTGTAACCAAGTCAACGACCTGAGGAATGCCCTCAGCTGTACCCCAGCTCTGCCATGTTAGAACAAATTAAACACAGATGCCCCCATTTGCAGCACTGGTGGGACAAACTGCCTTCCCGGGTATCTCACACAGCCCAGGGCTGAGGGGAGCACCCCCAGCACAGGACTGCATTTAGAGGGCTTTCTGAAAGAGCTGCCCAACAGCAACAAAACCCTGAAGCGCTTTTCAGTTTGCAATTTTACACTGTGGTAACATGATGGGAATGACACCTGCACAAGCCTCTGAGGGCACCTGAACAGTCAGTTCCTGGCAAGAGGAGTGCTCGCCTGTGCTCAGAGTGGCTGCCCAGCACCAGTCCCTGCAGCCAGTGAGCACAGAGAGGAGCTGGGTGCACAGGAGCCACTACCAGAGATACCTTCTTCTTCCCAGAGGCAGTAGTTCTGTTTTGCCAATTCCAATATGTAAGTTAAACCATCTTGTTGTCAAGCAGAGAGTAACATGAATGCAGTGAGCTATTTGCTCTCACTAAAAACAAGCCTGCACCACAAGACTGTTTTGGTTTGGGGTTTGTTTTTTTTTTTTGGGCTGGCTGGAGGCAGACAATGCAGACACCCTGTGCAAGGGGTGTGATGCAGACCAGATTTAGCTGTGGCATCCCAAGGGAAAAAGACCCTAACAATCATTCACCGAACCTTTTTCAGTCTTCTGGGGAGAAAAATGCATCGTACATTAACAGATGTTTTCAAGTTCTCAGTAACCTTCCACGGAAGCAGAGGTGGTTCAATAACCACATTTGGTTGCCACAATGTTCCTGCAGATCCACCTGCACAGGAGTTTCAGCATATCAATTTTAATACAGTGTGCTATTAGCACTTTTTATAATTTTTTTAAATGGAGATTGAAAAAAGTTGGTGGACAGTCCTATTTGAAGAAAAAAGACAAGATTTGAATTAGAAAGAAATCCAGGTTCAAACAAAGAAATGGGAGATATATTACATTTTTCCTTACTTTTTTTGGTGGTTAGAAAACCAGCACTCTACTCCATACAGCACAATCAAAACTAGTAGTAGCTTTGCTACAGGAAACCAAAATTGACAGCACTTCTTGCAGTCTTGAATGCTAATGCCTAAACACTGATGATCAGAGGACTTAAGGCATACATCCATATGACAGCACCTCCATGGTACTCATGATTTCTGCCTGTAAAAAACTTAAATTTGTCTCTTAATGGCAAGGGTAGGTAAAAGTTGAAAGGAGAACCGTGTTTGTGAGATGCTTCTTGTTTTTAAATGTGAACTTTATTAAAGGTTCCCTTACATTCCATATCAGAGAGGCTGAAATATTTATAGACAGAAGCTTCTGCATGGGGCATACACTTCCCCAGAAGATTTGAGACCAACAGTCTGTCTTTTACTCACTGGAGTCTAATTCACATTTTTAGGTGAAATTTTTGTTTTACATACAGCAAGTGTGTCTCAGACCTCTGAAACGGCAATCTGGAACTGTTCCACTGGAGAAATCAGGGGAAAACAAGAAACTGTCTGTAAGGTCAGACCCACAAGAACTCACAGCAGTGACTATTAGTGCATGTGCTGCTTCTGAATCTACACAAATACAGTATTTGAACTTAAGAAACCAATAAGAACAAAGTGATTATGACAGTGAAACGCCATTATGTCTCCTAAGATCCTAAACTTAAAGGGCTGTTTCATCAAAAGGCACTGGAGTCCATCAATCACAATCTGCTCCCTTTACATGAGTCCTTGGCAGGGCTCCACTCTTGCTTTGGGGTTTTATTTCCCTCCAGCCGCCCCCTTGTGCCGACACAGAGGCTTTACAGGCAGGCACCATCCCCTGTCCACGGAGTGGGCTCAAGCTGTAGCTGTCATGCTGCTGTCATAGCCAAGTGCAGAAAACTGCACTGCATTGCCCCTCCTCATATCCTGCAAGAGGTTCTGCCATCTGCACATTCCTTTGCAAGATCCATCATCTGAAGTCCCAAAATGTGATGGGTTGCAAGCTCATATATGGACTTAAAAGCAGACAACAGACGTTTTAGCCACAGAATAAACATGACACAGATACACTGCCATGTCCATCTTCCCATTTTATTTGTAATCCCCAACATGATCCAGTGGGGATGGTCAGCTTCCCCTCCAGTCTTGGCTAATGAATGTAAAAGAAACATTTTAAGTCACATCGTATTGGGCCTGACCCTGCAACTGGGCTCCCTTAAATCAGAGCTGCAGGACACAGTGAGCAGCATTACCCAACCCAACTTTTACATGCCTAGAGCTTTGCAAAATGTTGGATTAGCACATCTCTAAGTTAAGTTACAGCTTTTACTGAGCAAACAACACCTCTCAAGGCAACATAACTCAGTCCTACTAGCTTTTCCAAAAGGCTGTGGAACACCTGCTTGTCCTGAGCCAAGTACACCAGGTGCTGTGTTAAACGGGAGAGGCTGGGGTAAGACTGTGCCTCAAGCCTAGCTAGTCCTCTCAGCCTGAGGGGGAGACTATTCCCAACTCCAGATTCCTTATCCAATGGCCACAAAACATGCAACAACATAGACTATGCATAAAGGTATCTGCAAACAGGGCAACCTCTCCCTGCCCAGAAGCGCTATACTCTATCAGAGTACTTCCATAGGCAGGAGCTCCAGGCACTCAGGTGTGGAGACAGCAGGTCTGGTTCATACACCATCTTCACTGATGGAGGTGGTCTTGCAGCACAGCAATTAGTGATGACTCAGGCAAGCCTGAAGTCCTACCTGAGCAATCACCAGGCAAATGGGGGAGGGACTGCATGTAAAACTAAGACTTACTTATTTCTTTGCCCTTTCCTCACAAGAAAAGAACACCATATAACAAGGATGGGGAGGGGGGGGCATTAATTATGCCTAGGAGTGGTTAAAAATAGGTGTATCCTCAACTGTTGTGTTTCCAGAACAGGAATGTGATATTTAAGCATCCTACAGAATCCAAGAGGTGTGGGAAGATGATGGCTCTAGTCAGTTTTGTGTAAGGCCTGGAGACACTGGTGTGTTTCTGCTGCCCTGTCAGTTCCTAGCCTTTTATAACAGCAATAGGTCTCAGTTTAATGGCTTTCTTGCTGATGCCAGCTTCATGGCAGGTGTTAACCACATCAGTCACGTTCTTGTAAGACTCTGGTGCCTGGAGGGGAAAGAGGCAAAACAAACAAACAAACAAAATATAAACAACCCAAAGTCATAGGAAGTCCCCTCTTCACAAAAATGAATACATGAATAGAGGGTGTAGAAGTAGGTGAACATATGGAGAATCTGGCCACCTTAGATATTTAAGAAATCTCTGAGACTCAGCTTTCCAAATAAGG
The DNA here is from genome assembly GCA_035221455.1 of Xenops minutus. Classification (NCBI taxonomy): domain Eukaryota; kingdom Metazoa; phylum Chordata; class Aves; order Passeriformes; family Furnariidae; genus Xenops; species Xenops minutus. Next base: position 53,264,978 of record JAWWEE010000040.1, on the reverse strand, counting down.
TATCACCATAGATCAGATAAAATAGTGGCTATTTTGGTTCAGTTTTTCAGATAATCCAGTCTCCCAGCATTATCTAGCAGGAAGTTACTCTAATGTCTTTCTTACATAGAGCCTTTAAAATTTTTCTTCACTGTCCCTTAGTGACAGCAGTCAGGGCTGAACTCTAGAGCTTCTCCCTCCAACATTCTGACAAGGAAGCTGCTCTTTAATAGACTTTACCATGATCAACATGTTCATGTAACACCTGTAACAGCACAGTTCCAAATTATTTATGCGCTTCTATGAGTGAGGTTATGAAAAGACATTCTATCATGTCAATAAAGAGGACCCAAAAGTCAAAATATTCAAAGTTTTCTAGCCCTTCAGAGCTTTCATCTTCTTGAGCAAACATAAGAATTCATCTTCAAAGATGTGGATCTTTCAAACTGCTAATAATCTACATGAAAGCTATAGTATAAGGTAAATTTAAAGCAGTGAGAACATCATTCAAGAAGAGAATCTATACAACATAACTACTTTTGTAGATGCTCATACAAAGACCTCTGAGTTTGTAGCAATTACCCCTATTACCAGGAAGAAGAGGAAAAAACATATTGTGCCCCCCCTCGCCAAAACCTGTCAGTCAGACATCTCCCTTTTCAGCATAATTTTAGGACAAGGCATACTTCCCATTATTTTCTGAAAAATTTGATAGGTCTATCAGAAATTGCACAAGCTGTATATATAGAGTCCTAGCAATCACTTAGTGCTGCAAAAAATCAGGTCAGGGAGGGTCATTCAGCCACAGAGCAAGACCCCTCCTTTCCCCTTTTTGATAATGAAGTAATAAACTCACTTCTTCCATGACCAGTTTGGGAGATGCAACACGGATGGCAATGCCCATGTCAGCCAGCTTGTCCAACACATCCTGGAAGTCCAAGTTACGTCGAGATTTGGCTCGAGACAGTGCACGACCCTAGACAGTAATTTTGTTAGTTCTATTTTTTGTAGCAGTTTGGAAAAAAACACCTCTTTCTTATTAAAGAAAAACATTACTACATTACAAATAAACACAGAAAGGTTGAGAGCATAGGCCACAGTAAGCCACAACACAGAAAATGAATTGACTTTAGGTGATGGGCTCCTGCAAAATCACACCTCTGTTATGATGGCTAGAAAAGTTCCACGTGTACAACATACTAGTCTGCAAGTGTCTTTTTACCCAAACCAGACAGTGTTCAGGAATCTGAGTTTTATTGGAAGATACTTCTCTTCTTCAATCATTGTCTCACTCTGTAAGTAATGGGAGGAAATACCTTCTTCTAACTACTGAGGAGTTCTATATGGACAGCCTCAGCACAGTTAACCCCTCTTCTTACCTCAGAGATATCAGAATTTTGCCTAAGGAGCTCATTCTCCACATTTTGATCCAAACATCTGCCTTGTATAAAACAATATGCCCTAGATTTTCTGGAGAAGTAAGGGACAAACAGGACTTCTAGTTTGCAGACCACCTGGGCAGGGATTACTGTAGCAAGGCTACACTCTACTTGTATGACCAACAGATGACTCACACACACTGGCTGACCTCTGAACAACCTTGTTCTCTGGATGACAGTCCTATTCCAACACCCTTCTGAAATAATTTCTTGACTTACAGCTCCGTGACAAGTAGTTCCGAAGGTCTCAGTCATGCCTTGCTCTGTGCCAGTAAGGACATAGCTACAGGTGCCCATAGTCCCGCCGATCAAAACAGGCTGTCCAGTCAGCTGTGGATGCAAAGTACTTGTTCATAAGAAAAAGCTGAAAAAACCTCATTTTAACAGCAGTCTGAGAGGAACCCCATCTCCAGAAAAGAAGGTCAGGTTCACATTCCCTCAGGACATCCCTGCTTGTATCAGGTGCCTGGTTATCAAGGATTCTGGAGAACTAACTGCACTGAAAGACAACAGACCAGCAGAACAAAAGATTTGTGTCCAACAGACAGACAAGGCAAACCACTGAGGCTTGCCCTAGGTACGAAGGACTTCTTTCCTTCCATGATCTTCCAAGCATTGTGGATGTGGAGCAGAAGTGGGAGCTCAGTGTCCCAAAGATCTAATAGACAAACAAGCAGAATACTACTATCCCATTAGGTTTCAGGACTCTAAAATTCTCTGATTAATCCAGCATTCTCTTTCAATTTCCTTCTTCCAAAGCCAAACTTACTTGATAATCAACAGCAATAAGAGGATGGTGAGGAGGGAAGGCTCTGGTTGATCCCTTTCTGTGCACCAGCAGAGTCCGCTCCTTTCCATCCACTACATGTTGCTCCACTTTGGCAATGTTGTGAGACACATCATAGATAACATGCATATCAAGGTCATCTGGGGTTGTGTTGAAGACTTTGGCAAAGGCCTAAAAAGAGAGCAAATCAGGATATGAAATACAAGGAGATCATAATTCAGCCACAGTGGAACTGAAAATAACAATCTGAGTGTAACAGAATTGGACTGTCTAGATTGTTTCTCTGCCCACTGGCAGCTTAATGCTGAAATTCAGTCAGATACCAACCAGGGAAATTCTCACAACTCTAAAAAGTTGGCTTTAGCAGTGTAAAAACAATTCTCTTGTATCCTCTTCTTCTAGTTCAAGGCATTTTTAAAAATATTGCTAAGTGGCTTCTGCAAGTACAGTCCAGTGATGTTGAGAGGTTTTAGATGGATTGTCATGACTACAGCTTTGTGCAGGTCTCTCCAAACAGTTTAATCAGCACAAAAATGAAAATGAAGTTAAATACTGCAGCTACTCTGTGTTCTGTATGTCTGGGATAAAGCAGATGTGTACTAAAATATTTGCAACAGAGACAACTCTGTTCCTACCTGTCTTGTTAGAAAAGTCATAGAAGAGCGGTTAACCCACGCGTAGTTTCCAGCAGCTGCCATTCCCTTCAAGTAATCCTGTCCCTCTGCCGAGGCAATCCTGGCACATGCCAGCTGGCGATCGTTCACTATGATTTTGTCCCGTTTCATAGCTTTTTCCATAGCCACGAGTGCATCTGGGAAATAAAAACAGTAAGTCTTGACTTCTTAATTTTGTTTCAATCTGTGAGATTAACATGGGTATCTGTAATTTATATTCTAAAACTGATCTGTTTGATGGTTAAACCTATGGCTTCTTCTCAAATGCAAAAGCAAATCTGTGGCAGAATGTTATCAACTGTTTGCAAACAGACAGTGTCTGTTCAGGCAATTCAGAATGTGCTAGGCAATTACACTTTGAGAAATGCTCTTTGGTTTGCTCTCAATGACACGACCATGCTGAAGAGTTTGCCTCACCCCAGGTGCCTACACCATCAGATCATACCTGTGGCAACCTGGTGGCCCAGACCTCTGCTTCCACTGTGGATCATCACGCACACCTGCCCTTTGTGGTCAATGCCCATCTTCTTGGCAGCATATTCATTGTAGATGTCATCCACAACCTGGATCTCTGCGTAATGATTTCCGGCTCCCAGGGTCCCCAGCTGCCAATCACAACACATGGTTCAGACAGTGCAGGTAAAGCAGCCTCTGAGAGCACAGGGGAAAGGAAAGGGAACAGGGGCAAAAGAGCAAATTTCTACTGCAAGATTTTGGTTTTAGACAAGTTTTCTTTGGGGAAAAAATATCCCCATATAAATTGAAAGGAATCAGAACACAGTAGCATAATCACTGTCCTCTTTGTTCAGATTTGTAACTACCTTTGCTGTTGGAAAAAGGCTGTGATTAAACAAAAAGACCAGGACCAACAGACTGTGCTGCCACTTTTTTCCAACTTACTTAAGCCTAGTTAAAAAATGGGAACAGTACAGAGTATTGAGAATTCATCTCCAGTTTGTAGGGACAAGTCAGACATGTAATCTTATATTTGGTTACAACTCCACAAAGAAGATACAACATCCTATTAATTAGGTTCTTAGAAACTTTCAGTAGACTAAAGCAAGTTATTCCATTTCAAAGCCCATTTTTTTCAACTCTGATAATTTATTTGCAGTGCAAATGTGAAAATTAAGGACATAACATTACTTTGGGGTTAAAATGCTATAATTTTGCACCACCCCAACTAGTGAAACTTAAGAAGTCATACATAAGAAGGCTTTACAAATGTATCATTACTATAGCCCTCTCAAATTGTTCCACAGAAAGCAATGAGACATTATACATAAAAATGAAATCCAACTCTTTAACTGTAATTCAGTTATGAGCTAGTATCATTTATTATATCTTTTCTTGAGCTGCTATTAATTTTTTGAACAAACAAGGACAAAAGTTGCACATTAACTTGCCTGTCTCTTCGAAACAAAACTACACCTGGATGTGGAAATGACACACAACCTAAATTTCATTACCAAGTGTTAACAGATGAAAAAATTATGGCCCAGAGGGATCTTGGGAACATCAAGTGTTATTTCCCTCTGTTACAGTTCTGCCAAGAATTATTCAGAACTGGCCTCACCATCTCACCTTTCCCCCTGCGCAGAAAAGCTAGACAGAGAACTGCTCTCTAATCGTTACATTTGAACCCTGGGAGCACTCACAACTCTCCTGAAACATAACATTACCTGAGGCAGGCCCCTCTTTTTTGCCCTTGAGGAGACTTTGTTGGGATCAGCCTGCAGCATTCTTCCATATTCCTCACAGTGCTCCTTGTCCTCTGCCCAGGCATAGCCCTCCCGGAGAGACCAGTCCACACCCATCTCTAGTGCCTCTTCCAAATCCCTGCAATTATCAAACATCTACATAATACGGTTGTCCTTGGATATACTCAAAACTCCACCGGACACAGCCCATGTACAATTTGATGTAATTTTGTTGTTAGACCTACCTTCAGTTAGCCTTCCTTCATGCAAGGAGTCAGTTGAGATGACCTCAAGAGATCCCATCCAACCTAAATTATTCTATGATGTTATGATCATAAACTCTTCTAACTCTTCTAACAACAAGTCCAACTTCTTAATAGTTAATGAAAATCAAGCTCTAGAAATATTATACCTTTTGATAGGTCATTACTTCTTCTTTGTTGTGTGGGGAATATCCTATTTTCTTACTCACCCCTTTCAAAAAAATACCTTTATGCTCATGGAAGTTTCCTGTCAGAAGAAATGAGAACCTTGCAAGAACTTTTAGTTATTTCAGGGGTTTAAATGGGAGAAGAAAGAGCTGACTTTTGCACTGATGATTGTGTCAGTCTTGGTAAAGCCATAAGCAGAAAGAATGGAAAGAGTTTTAGGATTACTTTTTCTTTCTTAAAGGTTTCCCACTGATGAATCTTTCATCAAAATAAACGACAGAGATGTTCCCTCTAGTGATGTGTGCACAAAGTCATTCTCTTACTTGGCATTCATGGGGATGACACCTTTGGAGCCGACACCAACAGGAATGTGGTCAAACATAGCCTGGGCAAGCTGCTCTTTCACAGGCTGCACGTCACTTTCATCCAAATTCGTGCGCAGTAAGCGGACACCACAGTTGATGTCAAATCCTACACCACCTAGAAGTGTAGAAAAAGCCATGACAGGGAGCACGTACTGAATGCTGTGATCTCACACCTTCTTTATGACACAATACTTGGGGGAAAAAAAGCAGAACTGCATTAGGTTTCACTTTAACAGATTTAAGTTATGCCTCAGATTTCAAGAAATAGCTCTACAACTATCTACAGAGCTCTCTGTTTACAAAGCTACTCCAGCAAGTAGAAAAAGAGTGGACACAACTTTAAAATACACTACCCAGATAAAGTAGAAACAATGTTCCTGTTCTACTGCCTAAGGTCAGAAGAAAAGCGGCAGACCTCAGCATGGCTTCCTGATGTAAGATGTTTTCAAAACCTAGTCCCTGAAAGCAAGTTCTTTTTGAATCTTTTCTGGAATAAATAGTATCTAGTTATAAGAAGTGATAGTTACAAGAAGTATTAAACTTCACTGCTTGGTGTTTTGTTTAACTCTTACTATTCATAAAAGTATTGCAGGGGAAGGCCTAATGTGAAAGATCAATCATGTCACTTTTTGTATGAAGGTTCTGCTATTAACTAATGCCAGAGAGGAGGAACCAGACTTCAGATAGACTCAAACCTTGGGTTTGAGTCTATCAGGAACACTTGAATTACCTGAAGCAAAAATGAAACATAAATACAGGTTTTCAAACACTGCTCAAAGAAAACAGTAATTTCTTTATCAACCTGGGGAAAGTCTTGAGCTCTCCCTTCAAAACTGAGGGATATCACCAGTCCCAGCCACAAACACGAGGGCAATTCTCCCTGTCTTATTCAGATGTTCTCAGTGTAATCACCTGCTCCATAAAGAATAAAGATTCCGAGTGCAAGAATTAAGCACCTCTTAAGACCCTATAATTCTCATATTTTAGTTCTGTATATAAAGTACTGCAAAGTCCCACCATTTCGAAAAAGTATTTTTATGCCGCCCCAAATATTTCTCAGAGCAGTTAAGTCACTCATCCTTACCTGGGGAAACCACTGCTTCTGGATCACTCATATCAAAGGCAGCCATGTTGCCAATGGCAAATCCATAGCCAGAATGGACATCTGGAAGGCCTATTGATCTCTGAAATGGAATGAAGGCAATTTAAAAAGTTTTACGAAACTTGATGCTGCAGAGTCACTGTGCTTATCCTTTGCCTCCTGGCAGCAGTTGTCATATTTGAAAACAAATATACCAAAAAGGGATGTAGACGGAGTAAAAACATCAACTGAGGTGACTATCTAAATTCTTGCACCTACAGGACAGTCAAAGAAAGCATAGAGCAGATCTCACTCTGTGGCTAGTCAGAGTGAGAAGACAGCTAAGAAGCCCTCTTGGCTCTCTCGACCAGATCTCAAGAAAACTTAAGAGGAGGTTAAGCACCTAAATGCATGAATTGTGATCTCAAACTGACTTCTAATCTGGCTTTTTCTTGTACTCAAAGAGTCCTTGCATTCAAAACTTAGGCAGGCAGTAGCTTATGAGCAGCATAAAGCAGAGACCTAAGAGTGAAGATGAGTTCATCTTTACCAAGGTCTATCTAGAGACATCTGCAATATTTAAATACTGTAAACATAACAAGGGAAGAATTTAATGCTATAAAATGGAATCGTAAAACAGTCAACATTTTCTCTTCTTATCTGTGCTATCAAACACTGAACAAAGACTGCACCCTGTAGGGAGGAGAAAGTCTTCCTTTTGGTTGAGATCCTGATGGGACAGGACAAGACAGGAGCTGCATCATTTTAAGTTTAGATCAGGACACCACAAACAGCACTCCATGATTTATTTAAGCAAACTAAAAAACCCCCAGACACCCAGAAAGCTGTCAGAAATTGGAACTTTTCAGCAAGTGTTAATCTGCTACCATACATTAAAAAGAACAGTACTTGTCAGAGTGATTATGTGCTTCTTCTGCCTTCCCTTGCTCTCATCAAGAAATAAAAAGTGAAGATTTGAATAGGCAGATGAATGAAGCATCTCTCCTACAAACTACCAGCCAGAGTTCCCATTTTTACACGTTGTTACTATTCTACCTCACTCCCTTTTGGCTGACCATGAAGGCTTTTTAACAGCATGATGGTCTGCCTTTTACTGCAGGCATAAATTCAGAATTTTTGCCAAATCACCAAAGGAGACAATTAAAACAATTTCCGTTATTTGTTACTTACTAATATATGCAATACTGAACATGAAAAAGATAATTTCTACGTCCTGCTTAGCACTTCCCGAGAAGAGTCACAGCCTACTATTTTCCTCCTGCGTTATCATATCTGACACTTTGCTTCCAAAAAGGCACAGGGCAAGAGAAAGGAGTGTTAGCACATGGGAGGACTTACTATCCACAGTAGGCCAGCAACAATAACACAGACAACAGCGTCACCTCCTGCTCTCTCCTCACTCCTCCAGGCACTTCAGGGCAGCAAAGGCAATTCAAAACCAACAAGCAGTCAACGCGGACAGTGGGGGAGAGCTGGCTCAAGCAAATGGAAACACCATAAAGCAATGCTAAAAAAGCTTCATGTCAAAAGACAAGCAGTGAAGTAAGTGGATGCTCCTCTTTCTGACAACTTAGCTTTGCAGCCTGCCCTTGCTCAGAGACAGGTTCCTAACACACAAACTGTCTTGAAAAGAACTCTGGTCCATGTATCTTCTCACAACAAAGTTCCCACTTGGAAAGCAATAATCTCGGGCAAACAGGAACAGAAAAAGAGCAGATTTTCAGAGCAGTTACTCACATGAACAATACCAGGTAACGCAGCCACATTCCCAATCTGCTTCATAGCAGGCAAGAAGCCACCTGCACCTAAAAAAAAGAGAAAAAAAGAAGGAAAGTTAAGCAATCTGATAAATTACCATGACAGTGAAGCACTTCCTAAAGAGGTTGTTCCAAACCCTGGCAGATCAGAAGCCAGCAAGGCTCCTAACCTGGTAAAAACCATCTAGCGTTACGCGCAGCCTGCAGTTCCATTAAACGAGGCGTTCATTACGCAGTTCATTAGTACAGGGGGGCCGTGCCGGGCACAGCGGTGTGTCCGCAGCAGCCCCGCCGTCCCACCCGGGCCCACAGCACAGGCCGGGGCTGCAGGGCTCGGTCCAGCGGACACCGTGGCCTTGGGGCAGGGCTGGCTGGCTCCCCCCGGGCTGTGTGACACCCCGGCACCCACCTCCGCCGCGGCAGGCATTGCGCAGCTCCTCGAACATCAGCTTCTCCAGCGGGTCGTTCACGTAGAAAACGCCCTCCACCTGCGGGGAGAGCCGTCAGCCGCGGGGCTGTGCCCCCTTTCCCCTGCCCCCTGCCCCCGGCCCCGTCCCACGCACACGCATGTTGGGCACGAAGCCCTTCTTGATCCGCCAGCAGTTCTTGTCGATCTTGTCCAGGTACTGCAGCTCATCGTTGTAGCTGCGGCTCATGGCGGCGGCTCCGCAGGAACTGACGCGGCTCCCGCCGCCCGGCAGCGCCCACGGCGGCCCGGGGGGACCAAACCTCCTCGGTCACTCAAACAGCGCCCTTCGCTCCAGCTTCCCTTCCCTCAGTCACTCAAACATCGCCCTGCCCTCCACCTTCCCTTCCCTCAGTCACTCAAACAGCGCCCTGCCCTCAGTCACTCAAACATCCCCCTCCCTCAGCCCTGCCTTCCCTTTTCCCTCAGCCCTGCCTTCCCTCTCTCCCTCCGCTCTCCCCCTCAGCCCTGCCCTTCCTTCCCTCTCTCCCTGAGCCCTTCCTTCCCTCAACCCTCTCCCCCTCGGCCCTGCCTTCCCTCTCCCCCTCAACCTTCTCCCCCTCAGCCCTGCCCTGCCTTCCCTCTCCCCCCGAGCCCTTCCTTCCCTCTCTCCCTCGGCCCTTCCTTCCCTCTCCCTCAGCCC
>JAWWEE010000040.1:53208274-53255535 GCA_035221455.1 Xenops minutus | reverse complement strand
AGTAACTTAAACTGGTTTTGTTGGCAACCTGAACTGGTCTAATTAGCAAACTTCTACAATTATCTTATTTTCTTGACGCATTTCCTGATTTATTTTAGTTTTAGAAGCTTCAAGGCCAGGTACTGATAGTAACCATAACCTACTCCTTGTAGCTAATAATTGTGACTTCAACCATGCAGTCTATCTTTGCAACTTCAGCAAAAAGCCTCTATAATTATTTCTATTAACCCTTTCAGTGTTAGTTCCCTATCAGTTCCCTCTCAGTGTTAGTTCTTTATTGATATCTTATATCAGTTATTGATTCCTTAAATCACCTTGTCCGTGCTAGTTTGGGAGGCTGGAGGCAGCTTCCCACAGGCACATAGGCATTGCAGAGCAAGCATGTCCCTCTGCAGAACTGTGTCAGGTCTGCACACTAATAAAGTATTGGGGAAAAATGGAGGAAAAATAAAGAGGGTAAGATAGCATATAAACTGAAGCGAGAAAAAAGGTACCTGTAACTATTTCAATTCAGAGAAATACTGCCAAAATGCTGGAGAATTAGACTTACAGGACATACCCAGAAACATTGGAGGGTTCAATGTATCTAACCTGGCTGTGCAGCACTAGTGTGGGCACATGACAGGCACAAGGATTTGAAGAGTCACAGGGAGACAGGGACTATCGCAGGCAGTGGTAGTGCCCCTTTGTCTCTTCCTGAACTGCTTCTGCATCTCAAGATTTATGTTAAGAGACTACAAATATTTTAGTTGCTGTTGTAACTGGGACAGTTCCCAGTCTGACAATTCCATGGTTCTGGAGAGGGCTCACGATATTACATGCATCATGTACAGCAGGGATGTGTTTAAGATCATTACCTTAGAAACAGATTAGCAGCCATATCTGCCCTGCCAGCATTTTGACAATGTACTTTTCCTTCTTTTAAGAGACTGCAGCACTTTTCTGGAAGTGTATAGACAAAACTGTATTTCAAGAGTCATTAATCTTAAAAACATTTTTGCGTCAGTTAAACACCAGAATAAATAATGTCAAGCACATGTCACATGTTCTCCCTTGGCTGTCCTTGTTACTACCATCATATCAGTTAACCATTCCATCAGCTTTTTTTACTTCCTGGTATCCCCAGGAAGCTTGTCAGAGCTCAAGTTGCACATTTCAGCAGAAGTGGACAGTGTTTAGTCTTCAGAGTCACATTATTGACTTGATTTGAAGTTCATGTCTCTCTTCTTTAATGTTTGTAGTGGACATCAGTTGAAATCAGTATGTGTCCCTGTGGGGAGAAGAACAGTCACTGATGTGCTAAGAATTAAAAATGAAAGTTATTTTGTTTGGTTGATTTTCTTATTGTTTGCCCTTTTTCTTTTTTTTTTTAATTTCAAATCTATCTTGGTGTTTATGGTCAGAAAATGTACAGAGAACAGCTGAGCCTAGGAAGTCAAAATTTTATTAAACTCTGTCCTTTGAAGTTTATAAAAGCACCCTATCTTTCCCTCGCTCCTACCCCTTTGCACCATGCTAGCAAAAGAAGGGACATTTAAACATCATACAGCCTACCCAAGAAAGTTCCTCTGAGCCTTGAGGCAACTAGGCAACCATCACAAGATGGGATTATTTTTAACCTAATCTGAGCTGTTTAAGAATTAGCCATGTAATATAACCTTGTCCTTAAAGCTTCCTCCATTGTTGGTGCATGCAGAGCAATGAACCTGCAGAGAGCAGCTCTTCACAGTCATAGATTCATAAAACAGCCTGCGTTGTTAAGGACCTTAAAGATCATCTGGTTCCAACCCCCCCTGACATAGACAGAGACACCTTTCACTAGACCAGGTTGCTCAAAACCCCATCCTACCTGTCTATGTGTGAAAAATGGGAAGAATTGTCTTTCTTGCTATTGACTGTAGCAAATAGACTGGGATTGGAAGTGAAAGCTTCTAGAACTAGCTTTTAAATAGGAATCCCACTCATGCTGGTAGAGCATAGCAATTCTCCCATGTTCTCTCACATTCCTAGTTACTGATGAAGAGGATGGTTAGAAAAAGTAAGGTGCGGGCTAGACACCACAGAACCACTAAAATCATTAATTCATAATTAGTCCAAAAGACTGTTGGCAACGAGTGCCATTGAAAGCAGTCTCCAAGCAATTATATTTTGCAGGGAACTGCATAGCTGGCTGCTACTAGGCATGTGGGATGCAAAGAAAAATTAAAAACAACTTTTGCATTTCATTTCCTGAGTTGTGTTTTGTGCTTAATCACAAACAAAGAGTTAAGACTGTGGCTACTAAGCTGAAAACAACTTTGAGAAGTTGGTAAACAAGTGGAGAAATATAACAGGCTTACCCATTTTCTGGAAATTAAGTTGTCAGCAATGCCTTTGTACTGACTGATTGTCTAGCAACATTCTGTATGCTCAGACTAAGGGCTAGGTTTGGAGAAGGATAACCAAAAGGCAAAAAAAAATATTTTCTGAGAGCTCACTAACTACTTTTGGCTAGAAGCATCAGTCATTATCACCAATTATTAACAAAATTCAGTCATCCTAGGTGCACAAAATCAAATTCACCTCCCTCTCATATTTCAGTTATTCAACAGAACTTGTGGATAGTAATAATTCTAATTTGATGTGATTGGCCAAACTTGAGCAACGTTAAAGCTGTTTTTACACTGCATTGCAACTTGCAGGGCTGAACAAGTTGTGCATTTGATGGTTATATATTCAGTTCTAACCTTTCCTCTCAAAGAAAGATAAATTTGTTTCTAATAGGATTTTATCATTATTAAGTGCTCATTTTAAACCCAGGGCTTTCTACTACTTAAGTAGCTCAAATGCAGCAAATTTCTGGTACAACAAAAGGTGAATAAATGCCTAGACCAAAAAAATCAAACAACCCCCCCCCAACAACAACAAAAAACAAACCAACCAACCAAAAAAAACCCCGGAAAAAAACAGAGGGATAACCTTTCATAAAGGAAAAGCTTTCTTAATTGTCAAAATCTCACCTGTACAATTGTAATGTGAGGTCTCGTCAGGGTCACATTGGCCAGATTGGGAAGAGGGAATCCTTTTGAAAGTTTAGCTTAAAAAAAGAGACAATGATTTACACATGCATTAGAAAGATAATAAACACCCACCCTTCAAAAAGACTTTCATCCAGAGACTTCTAGGTCATCTACAACAACTAACCTTAGTCTTTACAAGCAACCCTGGGAGGTAGGTAGGATGCTCATTTAGCAGTGGGGGAAAAGAATTACAGATGCTTCTCTCTTGGCAGAGTGTTGCAGCCAAACCAAGGCATTTCATGTTCAACACATTACATACTCAGTGACTTGTCCCTAACAATCCCTGAGGGATCATTAATACAGCTCCAGCATCATTAGAACCTGTTCCTGTTTGTATCCATTAGCTAAGGAAGGTGATGCTCAGCCCACTACAGAGCTATGTCTCCCTCCAGGACCTTAACTAAGATTTATGAGAGTCAAAAGCTCTGTGCTGGTCTAATAAAGAGGAATACATTTCACACATGGTGGCCTCAAGCAGGTGTGCTAACAAGAGTGACATGCTTCTCCCTGATGCATCAAGGCCACATAGACTGAGGTAAAGGCAGATGAACTAAGAGTTCTCAAGTAATTTTTGCCCTTTTTGCAGAATAGTGCCCATGGGAGGGTGCACTTACACCCCTGCAGATCAATCTCTCCCTTCCACTCCTTACTGGCTGATGGTCATTTTCCACTGTAATGGGAACTGGAAACTTAAGCAGAAAATCAGTAGGAATTCCTAGAATCACCCACTCTGCTGGAGGCTTTTTAGCTGCTGCTTTGAAATACAGCCTTACCATTAGCTGATGGAATTACTTCAGTCTGTATAATGTACGACAGGATGTTCTCCAGAAGTGAGACCTGCCACAGACAAGAAAACTGAATTAGCCATCACTTCCTGATGGTGGTGGAACTGTCCTGCCCTAATCCTGGGTGGAGTTAGTAGGCTCATATTCTACTTTTGGACTCAAAGACTCTGAAGTTCAAGTGAACTTTGGATCTTAAGGCTTTGGAATGATGCAAAGGAAGTGAGATGCAAAATTCAAACGGATTTCAACATGCTTAGCCAACATTTTCATTTTAAACAGTCTATTTCCGTTATTTGTGAGATAATTTATCACCAATAGCAAAGTAGGACCGGAACAGTTTTAATCCTTTCTCCTCAGTTACTCGGAACTGATTGATTATACTAAGAATGACATTACTCTGCGGAGGCAGGATTATCCCCTGCAAGGCTACAACTGCACTATTTCAGGCATCTGAGATAAATATCTTGGCTCCCCCTCCCTACTGTAATTCCGAGCATCTGTGATGAGCACCACTACAGAACAGGGAGTGCGAGAACCCCAGTCACCCGTGTGACCATTAGATGGCACACTGCTCCGCTCCTACAGCTCTGTGTTTCACCGTGGTGATCCGAGAGATCCCTGCTTACTACAAAACTACAGAATGTCTCATTTCCAGAGCATTACCTTGCCCCAGCAAATATACTTTTAAGTCTGCAGCAGAGAGGTGGCTGCCAGAAGACAGGGAAAGAGCCGTCTGAGAATGAAGTCAAATGATTTAGAAATACAGATAAAATGTAGTGTTTACTCTTTAGCCTTGATATCACTGATATTCTTCATTTGCATTTCCTATGTGCTTCAACTATCCACTTACCTCGAAAAAGCCAACATTGGAGTGGGCTAGGGAGAACTGGAGCCTGAGGGAAAGAAGTGAAACAAGATGAGTCACTAAGAAAGGATAAACATAGTTAATCTATTCATGTGCAGTCATTGCTGTAGAGCTCCAGGCCTTAAGAAGCATCTATAAAGAGATTTTGGAAGCAATTTCACATAATGCATATTGCTGCATAGAGAAAGACATGGTTTTCTTAAAGCATTGCTGAGCATCCATGCAAAAGAGTGCTAGAAAGGCTGTAGCCAGCAATGTGAGAGTGCTTCTCCCTCTGTGCGGTGCTTTGGAAATACTACTGACAATTGATTTAACCAAGAATTTGCAGCCTGTCAGGTGTTTTGCAAGGATTTTGGTACATCTGCATAATGCTTTGATGTGAGTCTTACCAGGGAGGGAAGAAAAAAAACCCTGTTCATCACATGGTACTGCTGCTAATGGCTTTGTTGCCAAATGTCTCTGTTTCCAAATTGAAATATTTATTCCACATGTTACTCTCTTATCCAACACAAGATTTTGGAGTTTCCACAGCACTGGCACCCCAGTTCTCAATGCCAGCTTCCAGCACACTCTAGATTTTTCTCTTTGCAAATTTCTGCAAAAAATGCTAACAGCACTGTCCTCTTTAAATTCCTAACATCTCTCTCCCCTGGCAAACTCTGCATGTTCTTAACCCTATAACTGTCTTCCCCAGGGACTTTTATGAAACTGGAGTCCCAATTCCCAGCTATGAGGTCCTGGTATACAGAGCTTCTCTTTATAAAGTGGGACATTCTAGATGTCTAAATGTGCAAGCCTCTGGTCTCCAGCTTTGACCCTTCGAAGTTGCACGACTTCATTTGGAGAATCTCTGCTATAAGAATATTGGCATAAGGGACCTGCAGGAGCACAATTTCTTTACTGTGTCCTGGACTGCTCTGAAGTTCTTTAGTGGCAAAAGTGGTCTAGAAAGCAGTGACATCTTGCCAGCTAGAAAGTGATGAGGGAAACTCTGAGATGACTCATGGTCAGCATAACAGCCCAGCATGCCTAATTTATCTACTCAGAGGGGAGAGGGCATATAAAGAGCAGAGAAATCCATTGAGACCATTGCCCTGCAGCAATCCACAGCTGGTGGGCAGTCCCCTGGGGACATGGCAGTTGTCACAGAGAAGCTTCCTGCCTCCTCTAAACTGTACAGCCACAATTAGAGTATCCAATGCAGATGAATTTACCAGGGAAACATACTCATCTGATCATATGCCTAAACTGCTAATGTTGGGATTGCTAGCACTGTTTTCCAAAGGCCTGGAAGTCCTTTCCATACCAGGCTGATTTACCTGTTCAAACACAGCGAGCCCATCAATTTCTGATTGAATATGTTCAGAGAAATGCTGCTGTTGGCTGCCTGCAGAATAAAGAAACCATGGGTTACGAGACAAAGAAACCAGGACCCTCGCTGTGAATTAGTCACAGAAACATAAATACCATCTTTGCACTTATGTATGGAAGCTCTTTTAGGTAAATGCAACTTTCTCATCACAAGGCTGCACATGGTAAATGTATGTTTGTCTGAATGGCACTGACAAGAGCTGAAATGTAGGTAATGAGATTTCCCTAATCAAAGTCATGAACAAATTGCCAAGAGGCATGACTCATACCTGCAGAACTGTCATTCAAGAGAACAAAACCTTCGTTAATCAGAGTCACTGTATGTTTGGATTTATGTCCATCTATAGGACAATGTGCTTTTCCACAGAAATGTCCTATAGGTTGAGACCACACAGGTGCCACTTGGGGCTAAGGGGAATTTGCATTTTTAAGTACTAGAAATTTGTAATTTTCCTTGTTTCTTGTACAAGTTTTAACAGAAGGAAGGAACAAACATATTTAACCCTGAGTTGAATGTCACCTTGTTTGTTGTACTTACTACGTTCATCGTGAACAGCAACTGGGTGGTTGAGTCTGGCAGAACAGCCAACACCTCCATGAAGCCCTGAATCTCTGCCGTGAAGGAATCCTGCTCTAAGCTGATGACAGGTACTTCAGTAGCCATTAGCTTCAACATGACTGGGTAGGGTGTAACTGAATATTTGGCTACCTGTAAGGTTCCAGGACAAAAAAAAAGAAAAAAGGCAGAAAAACACTTCTTGTAGAACAGAATACTGCATTTTCTCATTCTTGAAGCAGTCATTTTGAAGTAGTTCCTTAAGATGAGGTTAAGGATAGCTACCAACACAAGATTCATTCAGACAAGCAGGAAGTAGAGGTTTTCTGTGGCGATAAATCAAGTCTTGGCCACATAGGAATGCAGTGGAAAGTTCCTTCCACGTGAAGAATACAAATTTTTCTATATCACTTTGAGAGAAATTAAATACTGATCTGTGAACAGAAGAGAGAAATGAACCACCAATGTGACATTTAAAGTCACACAATAAGAGAGCTCAGGAGTCATTCACTTTGAAATGCATCCATCCAACGAGATAGGTTCCTCCTCTGGACTGTCCTCAGAGGAGCCTCACTCTGTTCATCGCCTGAGGAGTGAATAGGCTCACCAAATGCATTATTCAGAACAGGGTGGGTGGAATATTAGCATCAATGCTCATGGCATTTAATGGAGAAGACCATATGATGACTGCCCTTGGAGAATTTTACATTTCTGAGGAAGGAACTTAACATCTGTGAAGCAAACAAGAATGTGAAGTTATTTGAACCATTAGTTTGATGTCATCCAACCTCAGCATTCTTAACCTAGGGGTTCTTTTGTGCATTTTTGATTTCTCCTTCTGTCTTAGAAGGTTGGTGGAAGCCATGCATGCTCATATTCTCTGCCCTGTTATATTCATCTCCTCCACCTAAAATAAATGGAAATCCTGTGCATCTGCCTTGTCTGTTCCATAGGATGTAATGTTTCCTGCCCATCTGTTAGCTTGATTTCCTGCATGTGGTCTCTTCTCAGGTCTTTCTGCTAGTCAGTCACAGGCTAGCAGTGAAGCAAAGACAATTATGCAGGTTTGGACAGGAGGAAGGTATTCTTTCTGAGCTGAGGCCCTCTCAGAAGTCTTTCAAAGCAGGGCTCATGATTGGAAGCTTTTTCCTGTGTAGAGATGGTTTTAGGCAGGAACAGCTGTGGATTCGGCACAGTGCCCAGAGTAAAGATTGATGTGCAAGGTTACGGGCCAAAATTGTGTTTGGTAACAGTGCAAGTCATTCAACTCATCATGGGGGTGGGAAGTGACAAGGCCCATCTGCTCTGCTGTTATGATGTGCCAGCTCCTCTAGTGCAGGAGCTCTGCTGGCCCTACCAGCCTTTGGGATAGACCAGTAGTGAGGTGTCTTGACACCCACACTGGGTGGTTTCCTAAGACTTTGTGGAAGTAATTACACTCACCTCAGGGATGATACTGCCAAATATCTCAGTGCTTATATTAAAATAGCTGCAAGTCTGGGGGAAAAAAAGAAAAGAGAGAAAACAAATGAGTTACCAGATTTGACCTTCATGGTCAGCTTTTCTCTAAATGCATTATTACTGTCATTTCAATAAATCTTTGATTTCGTACCTCTCAGAAATATTCCTAAGAGACTCAGTATACTTAAAGCTGATTCCCAATAATGCATGCCAAAATAATTCCTGGAAAAGTAAATGCTTAATGTCATTGTAGCCTGGGCTGCAATCTATAGGTTTTGGGACTTACTGAAACTCCTGCAGTCAGGTTAGCCAAGTCAAGCAACCTCCACACACAGCTACTGTGCTTTGAAATATGCTTTCCTTCCATGGCCTCTGTAATACTTTCATTCTCCAAATATCCCTCAGAAAACAGCTACTGAGGCTTCAGAATTCCCCAGAGTCAACTCTTTCTCCACTACAGAGAAGTCTATGCCTCAGGTCTACAAAACCCTTATTTTTTTGTAATAAAATTGCAAGTATTTGGTACTTTGCTCAGCAGAACTTGGCACACCTGGCTGTGGCTGAGGTGTCTATGCTTTATAGAGCACAAATAAAGGAGAATAACAACACCCTGGTATTTATGATCTACTATTTCAGGACTCTGCAGACCAATTAACAGCTTCATATGGCTGCACATTGACATCTGACAGGTCAAAGCTCTATCTGAGCCACTCTGATCCCGTTCCTTTGTGTCCTACTCACCTCCTCTGCAATGGTCATGTTGAAGGCCCCTGCAGTGTAGTAAGCAAATGAGGATGTCTGAAAAAAGTACTCAGAGAAGGCAAGGTAGAGCATGGAGTCACTTTGGTCTGGTATAGTGAAGGGAGCTGCCATGTAGGGAGAACCAATATAGTTTCCAGCTGGGAAGATTGTGCCCTGAAAGTTATTGTTAGAGATTAAAAAAAAAGAAAAAGAGTAAAAATGTAACTTTAACATGACTGCAGACAATGAATGCTACTTTCCTGTACTTTGCCCAGACTGTTCATTTGGTGTATAATTCAGTACACAGGCTTTGTAGTACACTCTGAAGACTTGGTGCTTTCAAGCAAGTGGTGAAGGCAAGTTCCAGTGTTTGGACACCTTCACAGATGACAGCAGAGATCTGTCTTTTGAGATACTGATCACCTACTGAAGACAGTCTGCCACCTCAGGACACAAACCCTCTAAATTAAAGGTCTATATATTTCATGAAGAGCATGACTAGCAGTCCTCCTTTTTGAGAAGCCTTAATTTCTCCTTTTTCCATCTCCAGAAATTTAAATATGAGAACTGCTGCTTAGAGCTATCCAGTGGTCTCAATTACAAAACGGATCTCTCAAACCAGAGGTCTTTCTCAGCAAAATCAGCACCATACTCTACCCAGAAGAAAGCTGGTAACTTGTGCAGACAAAAGAAGGCTTATGAGGGAAAGGAAAGTTATGTCAGACAAAGCTAAAATGCCTATTTTGTTTCCTGTGATATTAGCCAAGACTTGCAGATCTAATACTTCCACATGCATCCAGATTAAACAAAAAGGTAAAACTGATTTAAAGTGATATATGTACTTAGAAGTTAAAGTTTTTTATATCTCTTTTATTAGTCCTCCATTTCTGTTTCATCTCAAAGGTATTTTGTATGTCTTTACTTTCTCATTCAGCTCTAAATTTCCAGTTGCCTTTTAAGGACTATCAAAGCCCTTAGGAAGTGCTGAATCACAGCTGGTGACCTCCCCATTCAGTCCTCACTTGCTGGATTTACCAGTCACTTGCTTTGTGTATTTCTCCTATGTAACTTATGTGGAAGAGTACCTCTTGTAAACAGCCATGACATTCATTACCTCTTCAGTCTGCTCAAGTCTCTGCTTAGTTGCTGCAATACTCAGAAGAGTTTGACAGCGGCTGCAGGCTGATGTGCCAAGACTAGTGTCTACAGAGGCACTATACAGGCAGATAAGAACTTTTTGTTCTTTTGTGTTTCCACCTCTTATTTTCCTGTTGACTTTTTTAATACTTAATTAAAAAGACCTTTGTAACAAGACTGTCTTTTCATTCTCCCTTTGTAGAGCACCTAGTGCAAGGCAGCTTAAACTTAATTAAGGATCTTAGATACAGTGCTCACAAAACTATCCTCAAACAAATCGCCTTACACAGAATGACAATGAAGTAATTTTAGAATTAGGAACCAGTCAGATTTTTGTTTCAGTACATAAGAAGACTTTTTGCTTAATTTGAAAAAAAAAAAAATTACAGGTCTTCAGACTCAGCAGCACTCCTTGGGCTTGCATGTATTTTCAAGGGTCTTATGTCTTCCCATTCAAAAAGCCAGAGGCTGAATTGTTGCTCCTATAGTCTCGCTCTTTCTTTTCCTCTCTCACCTGACAGCAGACACATCTAGTTAGCACAATGTGTAGAAATATTCCCCTGACTGACTGAACAAAGAAGTCCCAGACATTAATCAAGAGCAAGAGAAAGATGATGTGGAATAATTTTTTCTTTCCTTTCCTTTTCTTTTCTCTTTTCTTCTAACTTGCTTAGTCAACTTTTACTACTCTCCATTTTCTATAACCAACTCAACAGCAATTAAAAAAAAGGATGTGGCTTTTAAATAATTCATTTTACAACATGATTGTTACAAATTATTACAATAGCAAATGCAATAATGCTTTGAAATGTCTGTCTTCTCAGATACTGTTTAGAATAGCAGTCATGGTCAGCTTAGAAAGTGGATCATACAGTAATAAACCCCACAGCAATCTTGGCAAATAGCACTACAGGCAATTACCTTTAAGTCCAGGTCAATGAATGGTTGGAATACTGCTGGCAAGCTATTTAAGGAGTAGTCTACTTCAGCCAAATCATCAATTGGCATTACAACTGTAAGGGTGGTAGATAAGGCAAGATACAGAATATTACAAAAAACTCAGAAAGAATTTTATATATACTTAAAACTAAGTTTCTGAAGGAGAATGACACAAACTGTTCCAGAGAGTAGGGGAAAACATAACCAGAGACCTCCTAACACACATTCTGACCTGAAGTTTGATGTTTCTATGGGCACCCTCTGTAAAGCACATTCTTTAGTTTGTCTGTTGTTTTCTCATTGTGGAAAAGTAAGTTTGGTCTAACCAAGAAAAGGAAATGGCCATCAGTGCTTCAGGGCATATGGAGATGTTGGGATTTCTTGTCAAGCAGTTCTAAGACAAGAGCATCCAGAGTGCCTCTAACTTGCAAATACTTTCCCAGAAGGGAGGGTGCCTGGTCTGCTTAAACACATGTACTTGTGTTTTGTACATGGCATGTGACCGACACTTCGGGTGTCTTAAATGCCTGCAAATCTAACCCAAAATGGTTCAAGAGAGAAGTTTTTTGCAAAGGAGCTTTTTCATTTTGCCTTTGGCAAGTCTGATATATAGGAAAGTAAAACTTACATTTTCAGGCAGGCTAGGAGAGCAGGCTTCAGCTTTCAAAGTGCTGTGTGTGCAGGAGGACTCACAGCATGAGAGGGAAGGGAAAATTGCCATAGTGTCAGTACTGTGTGGCCCCTAAGTGGCATTTGTAAGAAAAGAAGCACGCGCTGCCACATTTGCAACTTGAGAATTGCTACCAAGTCCTTGGCTCTTAGAAATTTCTTGCTCAAGGAGCCCTGCCTTTATTTAACTGGTTCTGTAAGCAAGGGAGCAGACAAAGCAAAGGGACTGATACTGCTTCTAGAGGCATTGCTGAGCAGCAGCTGTTAAGGAAGCTGCAGAATTTCACTGATCAGGAGAGAGAAAGCAGGAGGAAACGGTATCACTGGTGACTCACCATTCAGTGATTGGAGGTCTTCATCTATCAGTTGGATCCCTGCCCTGATGTTGGGACATGACTGTAATAAAAGCACACCCAAGTTATGTCCTGATTAGCGTGGACATGTAAGTGCCTCTTGTCTGTGTGCTAGCAGATATACATTGCAGCATTTGTTTATTGAAACACTTGATCTGGCTTTTCTTCAGCTAACTGGATCCCCGAGGTTTCTGCTTGGTGCAATGTAAGCATATCCTATGTCAGAACTGCAAAAAAGAGGGAAGTTGCCAGAGGCAGCCTGGTGGGGGTGACAAAACCACAGCCTTAAACAGCACAAGGAGACACATCCCACATTGGTCTCACAGGAAAGATCTCAGAATCACGGACTCATTTAGGTTGGAAAAGATCCTTAAGATCCTCGAGTCCAACCATAAATCCCCGTCCTGGAACAAATAACAGCCATATCAAGCTCTGTCCTCTCTGGCCCTGGGCAGGTTGTCATCAGAACTACTCACTTCTTTAATACAATGAAGTTTAAATATGTCATACTATCAGTTGATGCACTATAATTTCTCTATGTATAAACCAGTATATGTTTTGTCTCCCAAATACAAAAATTACCCATACTCCATGATGCCTGTAGGTACACAGACAGAGACTTATTCTGCATTGGAATGGGAAAAGAACTACATTTTGTGGCCCTGCTGCTGCCTTGGTTGAACCTAGCTGTGGACTGGTCAGTATCTTGGCTATAAACTTTATCTGTAAGCATTTCTGGCTGGTAAAATGTTGCCTGTGCTGATCACACCAGAATAGGTCTATAACAGGATTATTTTTCTAGTTCTTCCTTTGAAAAATTTACAACACTGACTCGTGAATGTCATACTCCTTACACCCCTCCCCTACACAATGTGAAAGGCTTACATTAGTGACCAAGCTCCTGTGAATAGGTTTCTTCAGATACTTGATAAAGAAGTTATGCAGGAAGCTAGAGGGAAGGAAAAAAGCAATTCATGGGTCAGATACCACAGTCACTAAAAAGAGAGCAGATATCTCTGTAGAACATGAATTTAATGGCCTCTGAGTGTGATATTCTAGTACACAAAGGAGCTTTCTGAAATGTAAAAGCTATCAGAGAGTAACTATTTAAAAGCAGATAATTTCAGCATCTCAGCAAATAGCCAGGGTTAATTAATCTTTGTGAAAAAGGAATTCTTCATAGTACCACCATCATATATGTACAAACACAGAATAAATAAGTAGTCTCTGAACTAAGAGTTTTCAATACAATTAAAAACAAACAAAACAAACCCAGATGTCAAGAGTGGTATACAGACAGTGAAAGAAGTGAAAGAAAACAAAATATTGTTGATTGGGTTGTATCCAGAGGCTTAACAGACATCAGTCTGGATCTGTTCAATTTTGACAGCACTGTGACTAGGAGGAGTGAAGCATATTGCAAGCATGTAACCTGCTACGTAGAGTTGAAGATCAGAGCAGAAGTTTGAAAGAAGTGGATGCTGAAGAAGCACAAGGGATTGTTTGATTCTGTCTTTATCTTCTACTGTGCACAAATATAAGGACAAATACCAGTGTTGGTCATTGTAGCACTGTATTAGGGCCCCAGTTCTCACCTGTGGTGTCTACAGATGCCTAATAGCAATTGTGTGCCTTATTTTGTGAAGTTGCCTCTGTGCTATTCACTGACAATTATTTTCTCCCAGAGTTTATACAGATCTCTTCCACTTACCCACTTTTTCTATTTAACTTGATATCTATGTCACCAGAAGTTGTCCGGCAGCTGGTAAGGGATATTGATGTAGGACCTCTGTTATCCAGGGGTGTTGAAAATATTGCAGTGACGAACACCTTTGAAATGTGCACTGTGCTTCTTCCACTGTCTTTGCTGCATAAAATAAAAATAAATAAAAAATTGAAAAAAATCCCCACCTCTTTACTATGGACTTGCCTGGCAGTCTGGATTGGTGGCTGTTCCTGATCATTGCCAGTAACCTGCTCTGCTTTGCCTGCCGTGGGTACTTGCCAGTGAGGGCACTGACCTTCCTATTGTGCCATCACCCTCAGCTCCCAGGTCCTCTCTCCTTGCAAGCAGCCAGCCCTGCTGTCCCTGGCAGCAGAAGTACAGATCAGAACTGTAATTCAGTTTAGCAATATAGGTAATGTGAGAAGGGAAGAGGGATTGCTTTCCTCTGAAACAGCCTGGGATGGGAAGGTACAGATATTGCTATTTGCTTATTCATTTTCCATCAGCTTTTGAACTGTATCTCTTAGAGGCACAGCAGAAGGTTTCTAACAGTGTAACTGCACTAGGAGGTTTTATTATACTGGACTGTGATCCACCACACTACAATTTTTCTAGGTGTGTCATTAGCTGGCAGGCTGGATAACAACAGCATTCAGCTAGAGCAGCAGTCCTGCATTATTGACAGCAGTGCTTCTCAGCCATGGGCTCTTTATCAGTGCCCATGTCTAAGGGGGCAGGGACTGTCTCCCACCAGCAGACCTGTTGAGAAGAACCAATCTGTGCTTCTGGGTTACTGCTGCCAGCTGATAAAAAGCACCTTTGCCATGAAGTGGTCACAAGAAAAACTAAACACTGCATTCTTATCTCTACATTCTTCATGAAGAAAAAATCCCAGGACACATTAAACTGTACGTACAACATCCATGTCCTTATGTTCCAGTTCATGTTAATGGTTAGAGAAGCATTTCCAATGACCAGTTTTATCCCAGACTGAGGCAGGAGGGAGATGGAAGCACTGGGTAATTCAACAGCAGTGACGTGTATTCTAGAGCATGAAACAGATAATGGAGAGAAAAGAAAATGAAAATGTTGTGTTTTGTGAGTCAGCATGGACACAAGAGAAATTTCAAACTTCAGTCAAACACAAATTGCCCCAGAGAGAATACTTACCCAGAGATGTTGTATTTGACATTACCAAGGCCAAATTTCTCATGGCCAGTCAAATCAGGGAAACGCTCCTTTTCCATATTCTGCTTCAGGATTTCCAGTCCAACCTCCTTGGCTACAGGAAAAGAAGAATCAGTTCAGCTGCCTTTGATACTGCCTGGGAGTTTATAGTTATATGTTTCTGCCTTAGGAAACTGGATGGACACAGAGTCAGCAAGAAGAAGGTATCTCATGTGAGACCCAGCAGTGCTATTTCTGATCTCACTCTCAGTCATGGCAAGAGCTGAACTGATTCAGTATCTGAAGTCAGATGACCCTCGATACCATGTACAATGCTGTCAAGCATCTTACTGACTTTGCTCTGTTGTGCTCTTAAACTTTCTTTTATAGCCTGTGGTTGGGCCATTTCCTCCAACTGCCCTCACTGTCCTATGTCTATCTTATCAGGATTCAATGCAATACTACCAGCAGCTCCTGGAAACATCACACATACCATACTCCAACCCCTTCTGGGTGATCCTCACTTTGAGTCCAGGGTTGCCATTGAGTTGCCCACTGAGCAAACTTAAGAGAAGGAGAGAACAGCAAATCTTCACCATCTTCCTTGTCTTTTACGGGACCTGTTAATAAATATTTATAATGATAGCCGAAGTTCATGCTATGTCACTCAGTGACTGTACTCCCTTCCCCTTCACCTTGGACATCAGCTTTCCCTGTAGAAGGGAGAAAATGGAAAACTCAGCAGCCATGGCAGAGAGGACCCATTCTGGACAGACTGTTACAAAAATAGAGCTCCATGGGGTAGAGGAGAAAATCATCCTATTCATTGTCACAGAGACTGGGGAAAGCACTTAGGATACATCCATCCAGACAAATCCTGTTGAAAGGGATGTGGCATTGAATTTTCAGGCTGTATTTTCCCCTCCCACCTCTAGCTAGTGAAATAAATAGCCTTTTTTCTCCAAAATACGTGGTGATTCAACAGACATCACTGCATCCTAGCACTTTGGAAAACCTGATAAGCTCACTTAATTACAGACACAGATCCCCCCACCTTTGGAACTACTTATTAAGATCTTAGTCACAATTTGGAGAAGTCCCTTATGTTCCCTCCTAACAGTCAATAAAAGAAAATGATTTTGTGCCAGCAGACAACGTTTTCATATTCCCTAGCCCACATGTTAATAAATGCATGAAGTTTTATCCAGAAACTCTCCTTGCAAACTTCATGGTCCAATAGATATTTGGTTGTTCTTTTCCAACTCTCATTGATTTTGCCCAAGATAGGGTTATATTTCTTATTACAGTCATCCTTTTTAGTGACTTGGGGGGAAAAAAACCCCACAAACAACCCAAACATATGGGTGGCACCACTGATTGTGGTTAACTAGCAAAACCATGTTCATGCCCCACTATTTCCCCTGTACTTGGTGGATGATCACTTGGCTCTCCCTACCTTCTCATGTCACACAGAAGTTCTTGGTGGCTCTACAGGATTCACCACGAGGGTGGTGAGTGAATGAAGCGAATGCCCATCCCAGGGGCTTCTGTGACTGGATTTAAACTGAGACAGAGCTATCTGTATGGACCACAGACTGCATGTAGTCTGAAATTCAGGAGCTGGTGCTGCCAGCAAGGTCTCCCAAGGAGAGTGGGGAAAGCCACCCTGATGGAGAATTAAACAAAAATGGACAAAATCAGAGAATGGTTTTGGTTTTTTCCCCAGGGCTGGGAACAGCCTTCTGTGAAGTTGTCTGACATCTGGGATTGACAATGTGAATGGCAAACAGGTCACATTATTTTGGATTTCCTCACTTCCAGCTACTAAACTCCATAATGGACTGCTGAAAGTACATTAGAGTGTCTTTTCTAGCATCACTTCTATGTAAAAAATGCATTTATTTATCCCAGGACTGTTGCAGAGCTGGGATGAAACCACGTATAAGCAGACAACTGCCTCCCTCCTAATACCCCAAAAATTGTTTTGATGTTGCTGCATCTTTCACTAGCTGTTTCATCACCAGAAATACTAATATACCTCAAACCTCGAAAATATTTTCAGTTATAATAACAATTTAAGCAAACTACAAAATTATAACGTTGACTTAAATTTTTGTAAGAGTTTCATGCAATCCCACAGAACACACCTTTGCCTTTTAGTATGACTAATATTTTCTTTTTAATTTTAATGACTTTTATTGAGAGGTGAAAGAAATGCACTTCATGTGTAGAACCAAGAGGTAAAAGAAACACACTTCATATATAGAACAAAACCAAAATACTGCAAGGAAATGTGTCTTTGACATAGGTATAGTTCTCAAATCATAAAAGTTTAACCTGATTTAGCTGCATCTATCTCTTCCCAACAAAGCCATTCCTGAACAAAGAGTAATCACAATGTATTTGTTTCCATACCTCTCCTCTGAAGACTGAAGAGAAGACTCTTACTGTACCAGACCACAGGGCTGAGGATGATGCAGGAACACCCTCTGCCACCACGACCCCGTCTTTTAAAGGAAAGAGCTGTGAGCTTGAAGAGAGCCAATTGCAACCATCTTCAGTGGTATCACACAGGGAGTGGCCTCTCTGATAACCAAATCCCAAACTATTTTGGGTGTCCCAGGTTAAATCTATCAAATTTCATTTAGGGATAAGCAGGAGGCAATGTGAACTGTTGGGTGGGGGTGCCCAGGCACTGGGGTGCAGGCTGGCATGCTGCCTTTGTGACAAACTGTTTCAGCACGGGCTTTTCAGATGGACCTGAGAGGAAACCCCAGTGACAATTCCATGGGACAGATACTCATAGCCACGTTTGTATTGTGAAAGAAATACATTAATGTGCCATTGCTGTGAAGAACAGATGGAAAACAAGGCCCATCTGTCTGAAATTGCTCAGGATACAGAAAACCATAAACCATGTAGTATTTATGTCACAGACAGATACAGACATATATACACACAGATGTTATAGTGTATATATATGGTGCAAATACATAGTATCAAATACTTGTAGTAAATATTTTCTATTTCTTGTGCTTACTTACCCAGTTAAACAGTACTCCTTGGCTTATCAAGGAGGTGATTTAATCAATTAACTTGCATGTATACCAAGCAAATTCCCTCAGGTATGAAGCACTTTGCTGGGCAATCTGAGTCACTTCATTGTGCAATCCATGAATAGAAAAGGTAGAGACACTTGTCAGTCAGTCAACAAGTACTCATACTTTACACGGATTTAACATTCCCCACAGGAAGTCACATGCATAATAATTTCATTATTTATATCTCTGGCAACTGAGGATGAATATAATTCACACCCTTAGTTACATAAGCCTCTGTAAGTTTTTTTGGCAAAAGTTCTGCAGTTCCTATAAAGCAAGGGAAAAGTTCCATTGTTTCCATCCAAGATGTACAAACAATTGAATTGTCTGAAAACTATGTCAGCTTATCCTCATCTAATCTTTTTAACATGTTACGGTTCTTCTAACAGAGTACCACCCAGTTTAGATAAGACTTTCAGGAAAAGTTAACAAAGTAACACTAAGGCTTCCAGAATAGTTCCATCATTTCTTTCTACAAATAAAGCAATAAAAGCCAACCCTCTGCTTACAGACACATTCAGATACCACATTTTATAGTAAGTAGCTTCTGTATCCAAACTTTTCACCCTTCAAGGTGTTACAAAGAGCCTCTAAAAGGAGTGTTTTATTTCAGTTGAGCCACCAAGCATTTTCTTTGATCTGTGTGCTAAAGGGGTTATAGATTTTGATCCTTTTTACCCAATATACAAGAAACCAAATGAATTTATCAGTATGGCAATACTACAGACTTGTTGCATCTCTGCAGATCACTGGCTTTGC
Organism: Xenops minutus; assembly: GCA_035221455.1. NCBI lineage: Eukaryota > Metazoa > Chordata > Aves > Passeriformes > Furnariidae > Xenops > Xenops minutus. Next base: position 53,236,846 of record JAWWEE010000040.1, on the reverse strand, counting down.
AGGCTTCCTGTCACTGCCTCTGACTCACTGCTCCAGTGGTCCCTTTCCTCTGCTCCCCAATTCTCCCCTTTCTCCATGTGCTCTATTCTGCAGCATATTGATGAATGTGAATAATTTCCATTGTTCTATCAATCAGGAAACACCACCAGATCAAAAGTGGCATAGTGACTCGTAGGTAAATACAGGATGATACAGGGGGACTGTTGGTTTATGCAATGTCCACTTTAGTCCTCAGAGAAATTACTACATCACTTTGGGAACAGCCAGAGGACTAGAGCTTAAGGGACAGTGTTGTGCTAAGCCATGACTCTGGCCTGAGAATGTGTTTTGAGCCACAGTACTTGTTGGTCAGTCCTGGAGCATGTGTTGCATTGGAAGGGCTTTAGTTTTCTTTTACACCAGTATCTCATGAATTGTCCTCCAAATAGGCAGAACAAAGTTCCTGATAACAATGATGGACAGTGAACTAATTAAAATCTTAATTTCTTTTGAATTCTTCTTCTTCCATTGTTTTTCACATTGTTTTTCACTCCTCACCTATCACAGAATACCATGAAATGGAATGCTGTGACTGCTGTTTGGTTTCAGGGTGCTTTTTTTAGTAAAGCATCAGCCAGCTAGATAAACAAACTGATTCAGCTAAAGCTACACAAGTCACATTTCTGTCCCAGGCTGGAACTGAACTTTCTGTAGCATGACATTTGTAGACTAGTTTTCCTTTCCATACAATTTTAATATCTCCAGCTTGAGTGTCTCTGGTGACACTGACATAAGACAAAATAAAGCTTACAGTTTCATGTTATAAATAGTAGAGGTATGGAATTATTTGGAGATTGATACCCTCAAAGAGCTGCAGCTACTCACAAACAAGGAACAACTGCAGGATGACACAGAGGCCAAGGACAGCCCTGGCTGCAGTGAGCATGAGACTGTGGAGTTTCAGCCCCTGAGAGGAGCAGCAAGACAAAGAACAGAATTACAGCCATAGACTTCAGATGAGAAGATTACAGGGACCTGCTTGGCAGGATCTGTGGGAAATTGCCCTGGAGAGCAGAGGCTCAAAAGAGCTGGCTGATTTTCAAGGGCAGCCGCCTCAGAGCATAAGAACAGCCCATTGCAATGTTCAGATAGTTGAGCAACTGTGGCAGAAAGCCATCATGGATGCACATGGAGCTCCTGAGTGAGCTCAAACACAAAAAGGAAGTGTACAGAAGATGGAAACTGAGACCAGCTACTTGGAAGGAACACAAAGATCTTGTTTGCGCATACTGGAATTAAGTCAGGAAAGCTGAAGTTGCGCTGGACCTGAATTGCAACAGGAAAGGTTTCCATAAGTACATCGATAGCAGAAGAAAAAGGTGGGCTTATTTCTCAGTAAGAGGTGAACTAGTGACAAAAGACATGGAAAAGGTTGCTTTTACTATCAAGGCATGTCCTCTGTCCTGCACCAGCAGGTGCCACCAAGGAGGCTTGAGAACCTGAAGTACAAGGAGAGTGTCAGAGATTAGGCCTGGTCATCTTGGAGAAGAGAGGGCTTGAAGGCCATTTCGTTGCCTGCAACTTTTTGATCAGAGACTACAGAGAAAATGGAGCCAGTGTCACCTTAGAGTGTGTGGTGAAAGTACAAAAGGCCACAAAACAAGCTGGAACATGGGGAATGCTGATTAGATATTAGGAAAAAAATTTTACTTTGAAGGGAGTTAAATAGTGGAACAGATTGCCCAGAGAGATTGAAAGGGTTCAAGACTAGACTGGACATAGTGCTCAATAACCTCATATAATTAATCCTGTTTTGAGCCAGTGTCTGGGCTAGATTACATGATTCTATAATTATATGGCAATTCACTGAATTTTATAAATCTCTTCACACTCTTGGTATCCAGTTAGAAAGGGACAAATTGTGAAATTCTTACAAAGAATAAGGTCTCACCATACACAAAATTTGGCTAGCACTAATGGAGTTAAATTGAATAATGCAAGAATTTATTCCTAAAATTAATAAAATGTGGTGTCTATAACTCTAGTGAAAAGAACCAGTTGCTTCTTCTGATCAGGCTGCAACAAGTTTTCCAAAGCAGCAATAACAGTTAGCTACACTCACTGTACTAAAAAAGAACAGATTCACTTTGTGAAAAGTGCTTAAGAAGTTTCACTAAAACAAAAAATAGTGATGAAAAGCCATGATTCTAATGTTATAGCATTTACTCCCTAAAGGCAACAGAAGGAAAACTACATCTTTCTCTTATTTTTTTGAAGTAAAGGGTCATCAGGAGTGGCTGTGGAGGTCCTCATCTTCCCTGTCCTCTAGTTGGTAGTGAACATCAGTGGAAATAACCAGATGACCCTGAGGAAAGAAAAACACATAAAATTACCTTAAATTTCAGACAGATATATTCAGGGATAGTACTCTGGGACTAGATCCCATGGTAAGCCCTTCAGCAGGGCAGAAGAGTGGCTTTGTGTCTCGTGAACTTTAGTTAACTTTAGGGTAGGAATGGGCTTTCATGTAGATTAACACAACCCTCCAAGAGGCTGAGTAACACTTACCAGAGAGACATTCAGGTTGCCTATGAGCCTTCCTAGAGAAAGGTCAGCAGAGTGAGGACTCACACACTCAATGCTCCTAAATGCTGCTGGGGTTAGCAGTGCTGTCCTTGTCACGTCCCCATGCTGGCAACACCCCAAAGGGCTAGTGGACCCTTTGCAATCCACAACTGCTAGGGGTAGGGGGCTCATTTTGGATCCAGAATTTGGATATCTAATGCATAGTGAAAGCTTTACTGTTAAAAACATTTAGATCTACATACACAAATGTGCAGGCCTGAAATAAGCAATATGAAAGAAATTTGACTTCTCACCTGATTCATTTTTATTAAAGGTCCAGTCAGGCTAGTGTGGGCCAAGTTAAGAAGAGGAAATCCTTTTCCTAGTTTATCTTCAGAAAGGACAAATATAAATACATTTGAATGTAATAATAAAATGCACTTCAGAAGCATCTTTCTCAAGGAACTCAATGTGTTTGCAATTTCCCTTTAATTAGCCATCCTTGAGCCTCTCAATGGAGCAAAAAACCCTCTGAAAAAGTTGCCTAATAAACCTCTTACAATTTCTCAGCTGTCTGACACTGCCTTTGTTCCTCTCCAGTTATTTGCCCCGCAAGATCTGGATTCAGCTGTTTCCCACTCTACTTTACTCTCCATCTTCCTTTCAATTTCTTCTCTACTTGACCCTCTCATCCTTTCAGCTCCTCTTATTCTCATCTATTCCTACTTTCCTGGATCAAGTCCCAGCTCTCTTCCTATTTGCTTTTCCAAACATCTGGCTTGCATCCTGCCCTTTCATTCTCTTTCCTTTCTCCTCATCAATAGTTCACTTCTTTCCTCTGTTCACCTGAGAGGCACCTTCTGTACTCTTCTACCTTCTTTCCATCATCATGCCTTTCTTCATCATCCCTCATTCCCTGCATCCTACTGAACTGGTTTTCTGTTCTGTCCTGCCTGTGGTAGCAGGTGAAGCACAAAGGCAGAGAGAGGTGAAAAAGTCAGAGACGTTACCCCAAGGCCCAAAGGTGCAAGTGTGCTTCTGCACTTCCTCAGTTTGGGCCATCCTCTGGTCACAGCCTGACTCTGTGTCAGGACGAGAATCAAACATGTTTCAGCTCTGCTACCACACTGCAGTCAGTGAAAATGAAATCCAAGCCCAGTGTCTGAAGAGGAGCCAAGACTTGCTCTGTCCAAGCCCCTGATCCACATGGCTGAATGACCAGGATCGCAGTCCAGCACAGAGTAAACCTATCCAGGTATCACCAAATGAACAGAAATTCTCCCACAGCAGAGTCTTTAAAGCTGGGCACTGCCTTTTATGGTTTAAATCTTGCTTTCCCACCAGTTGTGCTCAGGAACTGGCCACAATCCTTACCATTTATTACTGGGATCACTACTCTCTGCAAAGCGTAAGACAGAAAATTCTCCACCACTGACTTCTGCTGTGTGGGGAAAAGCACATTTGGTGATTATTGCCTGGTGCCTATGAGGCTGCAGCTTGACAAGGAAAGATGGAGTGCTAAAACTGAAGTGACATGCAAAAAGATCAGAACAGTTTGGCAGAGAAAATCTCAGGCAAAAAAAGATAAGTTTTGGCTTAGGTTGCTGCTGAACAATGTAAAATAAACATGTCAAAGAGGTGTCCGTGTTCTCACAATGAGTTAAATTGAAGGGTTTTTTTTTCCTGTATGTTAAGTACCTGGGTTAAACCTTAACTTTAGGAATTAAATATGTTCAACCTCATTTCAGCTGGCAGGACTCAATTCTCAGAAGGGAACTGTTCTCTGCATGGCAAGAACTGCTGTGTCCTGGTGCTCTGTCTTACACCACTGTGATTAGTCTCCTCTTCCCTTCACTTACACATGGTGGTTGGGCTGAGCTGCTGCAGAATCTCACTGATCATTTCTCAGTATACAGTGAATTATCTAAGTAGTGGCATCATGTTTCTTTTATTCCCTTTTTTTTACTCCTTATGATATTTGGTTGAAGTAGTTTAAGATAATTTCTGATATGGAGCCTAAGCCTGACTTTGCATTCTCTTCATCTGCTATATGTACTCAATCCAGCTGTGAATTCTGCCTGAACCCAGGCAGACTCTATAATATTTTAAGCCTCTTTTTTCTTTTTGATAAGAAAAAAACCGACCATCACTCTAAGAGGTATTTCCTCTTACTGGAAAGAAAAAGAAAAGCATATCATATACTATTTCAAAGCAGAAAGAGCAGTGGCAGATGATATCCCCAAGACAGACCAATAAATGATCAGCAACAAGTTCAGAAGAATTTCTTTTATCTCTGAAGGGCTCAGCTACCTATCCCAGGCACTGAAACTATTGACTTACCTCAGGGAAGCCAAGACTGGAATGCAGTAGGGAGAACTGGAACCTGAAGAGAGGCAGTAAAAGAAGAGGATTCACTAGAAAGGACGAAGGCAAAAGTTATACACTGTGGTTGAAGATTTGTTTGTGGAACTTCAAACTGATTTCACTCTGATTCACACATTTAACTTTGCCAAAGACTCTTCGATTCCAAAAAGCTTTTAATTAAAATTGGCACAACTACAATGAGTCTACAATCACTGTGATCTTTCTGGTACTAATCTCCTCTTACAGGCATGTGTAGTTCTGGGCTGTAACTATAAGACTTAGGAAATCAATTTTTCCTGGAATTGCTATTTCCTGCAATGGCTTAACTACACATTCCTCAAATATGCATTACGATTTGAATTAACTCATATCCTTTTCTAACTATTATGATTTCCTAACTTTTTTTACTGATGCTTGTAATGCATCCTCAGATCACTGTACACATAATCCTGGAGATAAACAAAATTTTGGAGAACAGAAGAACAAATTCTTCTGTCAAAAGCTGTAAGTGGCACCATTACCTCTTAAAATTATACTGACAGGCTCTGATAATTTTAAGTCCTCTTTTCCCATTAAAAAGGTCCCGTGACCAAAACTAAGAAAAGACTGCTTATATTTTTCTTTAATGAAATTGTAATAGATTAAAAATATATATTCTGAATTCTGACCCCACATGGAGTGTAGAGCTAACAAGAAGAAGCACTGATGTGGGTTCCCTGTCTGAAAGTCTGTGCTTTTATCCACCTGGTGCATTTATGGAGGAAGGAGCTGTAAACCAAGCCCAGCTCAAAGTGTGAATAAAATTTTTCTAGGACAGCTGAGAATAACCCTCACTGTGGTTAAACATAAAACTAGCATGATCTAAGAAAAATCTGAAAAGCTTTGAGCTTTGCCTCAAACTACAGGCACCTTTCCAGGGTCACTTATTTGATGGCATGGTGTTTGCTGTTGCAGTGTGTGCTGTGCAGTCTCACTCTTTCCCTCCCCTCATGTGAAGGCATACAGAGAGATAGTGACAGTGGCCCTGTGCAGGGTTTGCACTCCAGCAGTTCTGTTTATGATTCTCAGACTTGGCATGGCAACAACATTTAGAAGGTTTTAAATAAACTACCGAACTTCATACTCCAACATCAGCACAGACTAAAACAGATGCCTTTAAAATAACCAATATATTGAATGTTGTCATCTGGAACAGTATTTAACGTAGAAAAAGTGGAAGTTGCACAAGAGACATCGTTGTTCCGCAATATTAATATAGTTCATCTGAAAGATTTAGACCAACTAGTTGAAAGTATCTTAAGAGCTCCTGTGAGAAAGAAGATAACTAATTTTGTCATGGTGAAACAACCACTGTCAGGCTGACACAATGAGTTCTGTTTCGTCCTGATGTTGGGATCATTAATGTTGCTTTCTGAATTTTTCTTGGTTACCTCCTCAGAAGTAATGAGATAATCAACTTCTGTTTGGTTATTGTCAAATTGGCTCTGGTACTGGCTGTCTGCAGGGAAAAAAACAAAACAGTGTTCTGTGACTGTGTAGACAGATAGATACTGTCTTAGATATAGGCACAAATGTAATTGCTTTTTTGATTGCAAACACAATGTCTAAACTTTTTATGTGGTAAATACACGTAGATAGTGAAAGCATTTGTGAATTTGCTACTTTCTGCCAGCAATTGAGATTGTGTGAGCAAAATGACAACACTGCCCTGATTGCATCCTAATCATTAGGATCGTTTAAGTCCTTGCATGGCTGACCTAATTGGTTTACTTGCAACTTAATGAAAAGATGTCTGGGGACACAGTGAACTATTTTATAACAAACAGGTTAGGAAGGTTGGGCATCAGACAATAACATTTTTATATATTACAATTTATTCTTGAATAATCAACCTCCCACTTGAAAAAAAGGACTTTCATAAGTAGTTCTCTGAACATGCCTATTAAACCCATTAAATTGTACATTATGTGGTGCATGTTTCCTCTCTGTGAAATGCAACAGAACAGTGTGCATGTTTGTGGCAGACTGGTATATGCTATTCTGTGCTGATATCTATGATTTTCAAAGGTCCTGGAAGATTACTGTGTGATTTGTTCAACCCCAGCACAGAATGTTATCTTCTAGCTCATTTTACTTACTAGATTCCCTGTAAAGATGTACTGGGTGGTTGAATTTGGCAGAGCAGCAAACACTTCCACACAGGCAGTGATCTGTAGGACACATCTGTCTGCGTTTATACTGACTGCAGGAGGTGATGTAGCCATCAGCTTCAGCAGCACTGGGCACGCTGCTGCATGACTCAGAGACATCTGTGGAGGTTCAAAGAGGAGAGAAAAACATTGAGGGCAGAATTAAACTTTTCTTAAGTTACAGTTTCTGTAGCTGCATCATAATCAGGTGTTATATACCAATCCTCTTGTAATTAACCAATATCAAATATGCTTCATTTTAATTACACCAACTGAAATGACGAAATTAGCATTGCATATACTCAGGAATGTTTCAGAAACAATAAAACAAATGATGAAGTTTTAAACCCACTGATACTGAACATATACAAAAAAGGAATTTAAGGTTGTTCCTGAAAAAATGTATTTCAAGAGGAGGAGATGAACATATGAAAGAAATGAGGGAAATAAGTGATTACAGTAAAAAAAAAATCACCTGGATAATATAAACGATTTGGAGAAGTGACAGCCTTCAAAACAGCCAATCTTTTGAGAAGTAGAGAAACTCCTAGAGGACAAAACTTCAGTTTGCAATGCCCTAAATTCCAAATTTCATCATCCTATAGTAAATGTTGCCGTATTTTAAAGCATCTCATAGTATATTAATTTCTTGCATCACATTTATAGACTCATGGCTATTATTTCCCATTGTACATAATCTCTAGTAGTCAGAAATCAGGAATCTTTGCAAAGAGAAGTCAGGCTATCATCACCTTGAACAGGAATAAAAGGAGACTGATCTCACAGATGGCTACCACTTAGTCTTTGTTTCAAAGACTAAGAGCAAATCCAGAATTTAGAGGGGTAGAGAAAGACTAAAGTGTAATATGATGTAGTAAGGAAGAGTTATCACAAAGTAGACATGTATGTTTGAATCTTGCACTGATCATAAATCAATTTCCTTGTCTCCTCCAAACTTTTTCAAATGAGCTGGCACACAGATAATATCCATAAAAAACATTAGATACTGTTTTTTTCTTAAAAGGTCTGTACAAGCAAAAGTACTCACCTCAGAAACAAAATATTTGAGTAAGGAGGTATTTAAGCTAAAAGTAGTAGCAAGCTGTAAACAAATAAAACAAATTAGATCATCATTATATCAGCTTGAAAATTAGGTTTTCCTTGGGGACAAAAACGCCAAACAATATATCCTGTTTATTTTAGTTTCAGATAATCCATGTTTTGATTTAGTATTTCCTTGCCCAAGAATGATTCCTAAGGAACCCACAGTGCTCTGTGGGACAAAAGAGAGACAGATTTCTCATGGACTTGATTCAGGAGCATGTGTCAGTGAATAAGCATTATTCTTTGAAAGAACAGACATGACTTCCTGCCTTTGAGACTTTCTCAGATGAAATATATCAGGCAAGGACTCAGAAATCTCATCTGTTCTTTTGATGGTAACCACTGTGATGGTGTTTGTTAGTGCCACTTATGTCACCAGCTTTCATAAAGAGCCTCTTAACATTGTTTCACTTAGCAAAACTTATTGGAAACTCTGACTACAAATGCCAGTGTGGACACTGATATTCCTGAGAGGTCTTTTATGTTCTTCTACCACAACCGAAAGCTTAGTTTCCTTGTACCTGTTTCTTGCCTCATCCTGCTGTTCTGTTAAGTCTAAGGATTTATTCTAGCTCTCAACATAGCCAATAAATCTGTGGTGGGCCTCTGTGCAGCAGACTGTGGCTTCAGTACACTTTTTCTTGTCTTGCCCTTTCCTGTGTGCAATCCACATAGAGAAAAGCTTTTTTTTTTGCTTTTCTGCCACTCCTTGCACACCTGTGACATTCATATCTGTCCTTCCTTGCTTAGAGCTGCCAAGAAATTCAGACTTCGGTCTGAGGGAGACTTAGATTATTTTAGATTATGACATACAGAACAAATGTCATTAACTCCTCCTACAAGTGGTAGAAGTGTGACCCAAATCTATGTGAAATGGCAAACATAATGTGTTAATCTACTTTGCTGACCTGACTATGCATAATGCTGATATTTTAATTCTATTACATGCAAATTATACTCACCTCTTTGGAGATGGTGATGTTAAAAGCCCCTGCTCTGTAGTAAGCCAGTGAAGCAGACTTAAGAAAATAATTGGAGACTCCCAGGTATATCATGGAGTCACCCTGGTTTGGGAGAGCAAATGGAGCTGGCACAAAGGGAGGGTCTGTGTGATTTCCTACTGGATATACTGTGCCCTACAATATAAAAGTAATTATCAAATATTTTCAGTTGAAACATTTGTATCTGTCAGAATGCATTAGCAGTGGTTGACTAGGAAGAATTCTTCCTAATCTGAAGAGAAGCTTGACATTTAAGAAACCATGAACTAAGCAAGTAAGTTTGTGTTATGCCCTAAAAATCAGCAAATTCAGGCTCTTCTAAAAATTTACAGGAGTCAAAGAAAACCTGGGTGCCATACTTTCAAAGTTTGAATTTGAGCATTCAAGTGAGTATTCTGAACAGCAGCTACAACACACATACACAAAATAATTCTCTAGACCACAGTTTTCCTTCTCTTATAGCCAAGACACATTTGTTAATTTAACGCTAAGAGTGGCATTTCAGGAAAATCTTCAGACACACCCCAAAAGCACTGGAAGTTTCTTAGGACAGGGATACACAAAGGAGCCTTTTATATCACCTAACTCTTGGCCCTAGCCCAGCTGCCAGTCCTTCAAGACCTAGTTTTGGTGCTGCACAGGTAGGGGATTCAGGTATGCTAAGAAAATAACTATTAAAATTGAGAAGGTAGGTGAGCTCAGGCCATGTAAGGAAAGTAATACAGATAGTAAGTCTTGTAATTACTGACAGGTTACTGAAGGTTACTGTAATTACTGAAGGTTAGTAGCTGAAAGGTTCAACAGAAAAAACATTGACATGGGAAGCTATAAAACCCTCAGAAAAAGAGCTGAAATTTGGAAGATGACAACTCATAACCATCAAGAACCAGCCGGTTCCAAGGAGCACCAAGATGAGTAACTTCCTTGACCAATTTAGGACGAGTCATCTGACATCTGGTGCCCCAGCAGGATGTCCACGTGTTAAAGCTTAGCCTGTAAATTCTATATAGCTACAGTAGCTGATAACTAATTGCTTAGTTCTTTTAAACTATGTATATGCTGCTTGCAAAGAGTTTTTTTGTGGGTGATGAAACTTTCTTGAACAAAATAACCAAGAGGTAGAGTTTCAGCCACAGCTCTGGTACATCTTTCTTAAATTAAGTCAGTTCTAAAAGCCATTGGGATGCTCTGAATTACAAGGACTGTTGAAACTGCTAGAAAGCTGGGTGTTGCTGAGATATCTCTTGCCAAAAAAGGTGAAAAATAGATAAGAAAGGAACTGCTATGTGCTGCTCAAGGACTGTCTGTGAGGAGTCTCTTTTAGGGTGTGACCTGTACTTATACAAAATGCTGAATCATCTCAAAACAAATGCTTTGGACTGCAATCACATATGCAGCCATCATAGGTAATGTATCACTGCTACCAGAGGAACACCAAGCAGCAGTGCAAGAGCTGTGTAACTAAAGAACACTTTTATGCTCTTTGTAAAGCACCTGTGAAGGGTTTCAACTCTGAATTGACTTAATTCTAAATAATATTTTTGGTTACTTAATGAATGCAGTTAATTCATTAAATAAACAATTGTATTTGGTTTCCAAAACAACGGCCAAAATTTGCAAATGTCTTACTGCTTTTCTAAATAAATATTCCAGAAGTTGAATAGGACTGTATTGAATGAAAATGAATCAACTCAAAAGAAAATCAGAAAATTCTTAGAAAGATATTAAAGACAAATTACCTTCAAATCCAAGTTAATGTGTGATTTGAAGACTGCTGGAGAGCTAACTAGGGAATAGTCTACTTGTGCAAAGGCGTCAATCTGGCTTAAGACTAGAAGAATGATGGACAAAACCAAAACATTATTACAAAAACACATCACAAACAGTTATTGCTTAGTTAAAGGCAAAGGTATTATAGAAATGATGAATCTGAAGAAGAACGATGGGAGAAGGAAGAAGAAAATAAAAGAAGAAATTAAAAGAAGAGTGAGAGTATTCCCTCTGAAAAAGGGAACTGTTTCCTCCTGATTTAGGTCTCGTTCTCCTGCTGTTCACAAACAAATATACTTTGTAGAAGTCTCTCCCATGCAGTTAAAAATCTAGGGCAGTCTCCTTTTTTGTTGTATGTTTGCACAAGAGAACTAAACTCTCCTATAGAATTAGTGAAGTCCTGGTAAATACTACTAAATGCTTTGGAAGATGACATTAGCACATTTTTCTGCCAATCAGTGTTGAAGAAACTGTATGTTTCTTCACGAGAAGAAAGGGCACTTTTGACAATATGATTGAAGACTTTTTGAAAGGCTCTCAGATGCAGCTGCAGTCTGATTGTTATTTTTGATTGAACTGTACAGTCTGTTCATACTGTATAGAAATGAGATGGATTTAATGAAATGGTGAATTTACACAGAGATTATGAACTCCTCAGTATGACAGCACATCTTGGAATGCCCTTGAACCTGAAGTATTTATGTGTTGCATAAGAAAATGTTCTTGATGACTATGATTTTCAGTAATATTTGCCGCTGCTCGGAACATGGCAGGTATGGGTCATTTTAGGAAAAATAAATGTCTACTTACTCTGCTTATGAATAGTGGAGCAGATAATAGAAATATCCATAATGAAAAGTGAAGAGTGTGAATTGACCTGAATTACATTACTTACAGAAATTAAATTACTCTGAATTGAGAAAAACAAAAATACTCTTAATCTTGGGAGGGGAAAACTAACAACAATAATAAAAGTTGTGGTATTGATTATAGTAGTTAAAATCTTATATTTATATGCTTTTTGAACACAGGTATCTATTGTATTCATGTCTCTGCAAGTGTGACACAGGAATTGTTACTGGTGGGAAAAGAAACATGCTCAGTGTGACACTGTCTTCCCTCAGCATCTTGTTACCTCACTGAACACAAGACTTATATCCACAGTACCAAGAGCACAGAGGATCATGAAAATGCTCGCCTTGAAAATCTAAGGAAACAACATGGGTCATCTACAACAGACTGAAAGATTACAGGTGATATGCTACAGACACAGAAAAAATCTGAATATTGTATATAAGGTGCCTGCAAGAGATTTCTAGGGTGGAGTATGGAATAGATTAAGGTACAGAACAATGGATGTTTTTTTTTCCTTTACTTTTTTTGGTACCATGAATACAGAAATAGTTTGGCTTCTAATAAAAAAGGTTACAATATGAGCACTGTGAAAATTACTTAACAAAAAGGTATTATCAACAACTTACCCTTATGCTTTCTAAGTTGTGCATCCATCATTTGGATTTTGTATTTTATATTTAGGCATAGCTATATGAAAAGAGAGACAAGTCAGTAATGTAAGGCCTGTGTTTTAACTCCTCCCTTCACTATCTGAAACCATCTTTGCAAACTTACATTTTCATTCAATTTGGTGTGAATGGGCTTCTCAAGATAACCAGACAGAAAGCTGTAGATCCATCTGGAGGAAAGGAAATGAACACAGTGGCTTTTTAGCAGGGGTTGAAATCTTTGAAATATAAAATCTGGCAGACGGGGACATCAATGTCATTTATATTAACAAGAAGCAATTACAGCAATATGGTAGACTGTATAGTTGACTGCTTTTATTACTTTGAGTTTCAGACAAATGCTAGGGTGTCTCAGTCTCAGAAGAGCTATATAGAAGGCAATCTGTATAGTTGTGAATGTTCATGCTAATTGTGTTGATAAACGATGCTCAATTAGCCACATTCTATGAGCAAGAAAAAAAATTTCTAGAAAATCAAAATAAGAATTATAAGCATTGTTTCATATTCTCTTTTGAGAGCTTTGTTCTCAAATTATAGGTCAGCTTCTCTCTTAATTTAGCTGACTAAGTCGAGATCACTTTTGTATCTGCAACTCCCCATTTGCAATCTTGTACTCTTCAATATGGTCAAATGTCAATGCTTTCATATGTAGTATGTCATGCTCATGAGTAGTCAGCTCGTTTGCTGGTACATGCAGAAAGAAATGTAGATTAACCACACTTCATACACATTTTGAAAACAGAACATTAAAAATCCACTTTCAGAGCTTTCAATAGCTAATCATAATCTTGAGCTGGATCCCCAGAAATCAAAATCTGAAAAGTGTCCCTTATGCTACAAGTCCTGCCAGTTCCCACAGAGTAATTAGGAAAATTGCTGTACTTACTTAGGTCCTCCACTTAATTTGACTTTTACACTATCAATGCTCAGCTGGCAATTGTGCAGCAGTGTGGACAAGTGGCCTGTGCTATCCCGTGACACTTTGAAGATAACTGAAATAGACAGTCCTGAGATGGACACAGTAATTTCTCCTTTGCCTTTGCTGCTCGGACAAAAAAAAAAGGCAAACTCAGTCAAGAAAACATCTGCTGTAAGGAAATGATTTAAGAAACTGCCTGTAAATCAACTTTGAAAAGACTTCTTGCTTCTATTATCTAGAATGAAGAATGGGTTTTCTAGGGATTAAAGTAGATTAGGGACATGTCTGGTATTCAAAAACAGATTATATGCATATGTTTCCAGGACATGAATTTTCCAGTCTTGTGCAGGATTTGACAAGTTTACAAAAATGTCACAATTTCACAGCAACACAAGGCATTCCAGTCCTTCATGACAGATTACCCTGAAAGTCTCTGGGACTGTAACAGCAGAAGCCAGTTAGCTAATAAATATATAACCCAAGGGTTACCAACTTTAAAATTGTTCCACTTTCCTCTTTCTTGTAACAATTTTCAATAACTCATCTAAATGTACACATTACTCCATTTTTTTGTCCTGTCCCAAACCCATTAATTCTCCTTCCTGTAAAAATCACTAAGACCCCACAAAAAATATCTTTATATTTAAATTTCAGCAAATTTAGGTACTAGGCCTATGGTTAGAAGTTGTAGAAGCTGTAGACCAGCCTAGCAGGATAGAGAGTTTGAATGGATAAAACCCTCATTTACCATAACAGAAAACATCACTTTTCACCCATTCATCTTCATTACTTGGGTTTTCTTTTCCCAGGCATTCATTACTACAGTGGCTGCACCATACAACAGAGAAAGAGCTGTGTCCAGTATGAAGTTCAAACCATGAGACTCTACACATTCCTCTAAATTTTTTTAGTCAAAGCAAAATATCCCTTTAAAAAAAGCAGTAATCGCAAAAGATAAATTTTCACCTAAACTATCGACTGCCCCCAGTCTCTAGTATTGCCAGTCACAAAGTCTGTCCTACCACAATTACCATTTAAAACTTCCTCTTTCAGTTAATATATGTTCATTAAATGGCTTTGTAGAGGAAGCATCACTCTTCAGATCCTCATTTTCCAGTCCCTAACCAAGCCACCATCACAGATGCCATTAGGAAAAACATTTTTCCAAGTCGGGTTGTGCAGTATTGGGACAAGGTTGTTGGAAAGGTTGTTGCATCACCATTCTTGGCTAAAAAACATCACTAGTCAGCTGACTTCATCTAGTCTGGTGACTGCTGTTCTGAGCAGGAGGCTGGACAAAACTACTTCTAGAGATCCTTCCGACCTAGATTTACTCATTCTTCAGTGACAGGGACCATCACAGAAGGATTTCAGCCCTCCTCCCCTTTTGGGCTACATGGGAGGTGAGAAGCAACTCAGGTACTTAGGTCTCTTTTTCTTGTATTCTTATATGTGCTCTTCTTCAGAAGGAATCCTGATTCACTGAGGCAGGGTCACAGCTCTAGCCTTTCAGGAGCAATGGTTTTGTGACTTGCAGAATGGAGAGAAGAACTACAATGAGAGCTGGAAACACACTAGAGATGAAATGAATAACACTGTTATAATTAAAAAAGCTGTGATAAGACCCATCTTACTGATCCTGGAAGCAGCCCAGGAAGGGTGGTTTGTCAATGGTGTTGCTTGGAAAGCTCATTTTCAGCTGGCCCCTCAGTCTGCTATGCTGAAAGCAACACATAGAACTAGAAAATGGAGAAAATGAAGAGTAGGGCATATTCTGGATCTGTCTAAACCTACAGTCATTTACAAAACATCATACTGAACAAAGCAGCACAGATTAATACTTCAAAAAGGCAAGAAAATCCCTTCATCCCCTAAACTCCACCAAAGCTGGCTTTGACCACCTCCACCACAACCTGCTGTGTCAAATCCTGCATAACAGCTCCCCGACTCCTGTGGTGTCTGAAGTCTCTCCAGATTATACCCTAGTCCTTATCCTTCAGCAAGAGGGAGAGGTGGGTTTAGTGTTTAGGAACAGCTGATTTGCCCTGCTGAACACAGTCTCCTTTTCCTCACAATACTGGTATGACAGAAGAAACAACAGAGAGGTTGGGGGCACAGTGACAGCAGTTTCCAGCCACCAGCCTCACTGAGACTGAATGCAGAACTGCATGTCCATGCTCCTTTGAAATCAGGACATGCTGTAAAACTTTGTAGCCTGGTGATCCATCTTGCTATGCTATCTGGCTCACAATAGTGCAACACCTAGTGCTTTTACCAGTTCCTCTACTAACCCAAATCGTAGAGATTAGAACCTTGCAAATTTTTCTGATAACCCAGAAGTTTTAGCCCCCTCCCACTCCCAAGAAAAGCTAGACTATTGTATTAAAGTTCTATTGCAAAACTGCTGAGATAAGAAAAAGTGGAAAAAACAGTATGCAATCATGTAATTAAAGACAATCTCATACTGCACAGGCATATGAAGATAAGTCTGAAGTTCTGAGTGTTTGGCATTGTTACAGTCCCCTTCCTTTAATAGGAGGTATTTGGAAGACAATATACCTTGTACCAGTACATAGATAAATAGCTAAAGAGTCGACCTTCCAGTTGTACTGTACAAAGGAAGTAACAAATGTTGGCCATTGCAAACTCTGTGGTCCCTAATATTCATGTATATAATGTCATGTACAGTCCAGATAAATTGAGCATGCTAACAGATGTCTGACCTGATACTTCCCAAAGAGACAACTTGTGGAGCTGAACAAATTAAAAAAGAAAAAAAAAAGCATTAGTTGTCAGGGGATGTTTCCTTCCTAAGTTTATCCAAATAGATTGTTGTTAGATTGTTATTAAATGCTACAGCATATCTGACCTGAAAAATAATTACCAGCATATTTCTTAATTTCATTTGCTATCCTTCTCCCAGAACTGCCCCTCCCACCTGCATCCCCCTGTACAATACTTACAGCAGCCATGCATTCATTCTCCAGTCTGCACTGATTGTAGCAGAAGCCTGTGCCACTGACAGACAAATGCCAGTGCCAGGAATAAAAGAAGCAGAAGTTTCTGGGAAGTCTACAGCATTAATTCTAAGCCTACAGAATACAGAAAGGGGGATTATTAGACTGCATGCCAAAGGAGTAAGAAGGACTCCTGATCACTGAAAACTCCTCTGCTATAAAAGGCAAACTCTATGCTTCAGTAAAAGAATTTCTCAGAAATGACTGACCCTTGTATATTTTAGGAAAGACAGACACTTCTACCATTACATCTCACAGCATCCTTGGAAAAAGAGTCCCTGGTATCTGACCAGGCATTCTGTTTCTTCTTTTTTCTTTTTTCTCTTTTTTCCCCCAAAACAAAAGACTCCCTTTGGGAGAAAACCAGGCTCCTCAAAGGGAAATCTCCTTGCTGAGAAAAAATAAATCTGTATTTAATCTCAGATTCTAAATCTTTAAATAAATTCAGGTTGTCTGAATGCTGCATTTTTTGAAGAGCACCAAAGTTTTTGTCTTCACATTCTACTTCCTTGCCTAAGCAAAGGGCTCTGGAGAGGATCCATTTTGCTAAACAAAACCTTACTTGAATATTTGCCTCCCCAAACAAATGTTTCTCATAATCAAGAATACTGTCTTGCAAATGGGTGTGTTGAATTGAGCTGAATATTGTAAAGATATCAGCTGCAATCTTATCATATAGTATATATTTCTCATTGTTTCCTGCTATCTGGCAGGGATCTCTGAAACAATTGCCTTTAATCTGCTTTCCCTGGGGCAGAAGGCACCAACTATCCTTAGTTAAAATGACCATAATTTTCCAGTAACGTTCTGGGCAGTAACACTGCCTTTAGTTATCTTGGTTGCAGTGTGCTAAAATCAGATTATCTACTGGGAAGACAGCCAATTTCAAGAACTATGGTTGGGGGAATGAATTGAGATTTTGAAGATCATGTAACAATTTAGGTTGGAATTGAACCTCAGGAGGTTTTTCTGATTCAACCTCCTACTCAAAGCTAGGACAACACAGGGCCCCACTTGAGTCTTGAACACATCCAAGGATGCAGATTCATGCATCAGATGCCTTTTCAGCCCTTGTTCTGGTGCTCCCCAGCATTTTGTCCTCTTTGGTACTTTTCTTGATGTAGCATATCTTTTGCCCATCATCCTTTCACTGTGCACCCCTGGGAGAATCTGGCTCCATATTCTCTATAATCAACACCCAGCAGACAGAGGAAGACATGCAGTAAGACATATGCACCTCCACCCCCACAGTCTCTTCTTCTCCAGCCTGTCTAAACACCACTGTCCCAGACATGCAGCGATTAATGCACAAAGACAGTATAGCAAGGATGGTATAATAATCACCAGAAAGCAGGATATTAGGAAAAGGATGCAGGCCCTATGCTGCAGAAATTACATGAAATGTCTCAGAGTGATATTTCTCACTCTGGGTAACTTGCAAAGAAGCAAAATGCTACTGAACAGCAGAGTTCAGCTTGATAGTAATATTAAAAGATCAGAAGCTCCTGTTTTTGTGGTTCGGGGTTTTGTTGTTGTTGTTGTTATTTATAGCCTATTGGAAGGTGGGATCGAAGGCTGTAGAAAAACCTGCTTTCATATTAGTCTCAATATTTGGAGAACTTGTAGGCAACTCTATAAAACTGTTTTTCTACTGGCTGCTCCTGGTACAAAGATTTGCCTTTGTAATTAGTAGGTGTTGAGCCCTCTCCAGTGAAAATGGTGATTTACCATTGTAAATTCATCCCAAAAGATTCAGTAAAACTCATCTTCCTGCCACATCAGCCCAGATACACCATCCCCAGCATACATCTTATCCCTTTGTTGGCCTTTTCTCATCAAACATAAATTATTTTCACTGATACTGTTCCTTCACAGTAATGGAGTGATAATAACACCAATTTTGCCCTCTTTCCCACCTATTTCTCCCACTGTATCATAGCCATGCCTACACCTGTCTTGCCTCAAACTCGGATACAAACAAACTGAAAAAGAAACAGCTAAGGTGCTCCTTCAGGAGCTTTATAAAACTCATCTCTGAGTGTAGTAGAACAAGTACTTTTAAACCAAATCAGTGTTTGAGCAGTGGAAGAAGAGTTAGGTAAAGCATTAACATTTTGTGCTGAACAAAAGAGTGGCTGCATAATTATTGCTAACTGCTAACAATAAGCTGTTTCACCCTAAAACTTTGACATTTATTTCCTTTACTTACCCAGAAATTACATAGTTGACCTTAACAACTGACAAACTCTCTTGCCCACTCCAGTTTGGGAAGGTCTCTTTCAATACTGCTTGCTTCACGAGCTCCATTCCAATCCTTCTGCCTGCAAGGGGACATAGGAAAGCACATGCCTTGCAGATTGGATTCTGGCACCCAAAGGTCCAAATATACTGCCAAATAATTTAATCATCACTTCTAACATAGTTCTTGAAACACTCTGATTCTATGATCCTTACCTAGATCTCCTTCCAGCTATGTATATACCCATTTATAACTTCTCTTAACCTCACATACAAACCATTTAACCCAAGATAAAGATAATCTGTTAGGATCATCTTGTGTCTGAATTGTATTTCGTCTTCTAGAACTCCTGTCAGATTTCTGAAACTGTTTTACTTCCTTCACTTCACTCACAGTGTGGACAGCCTTGGGAAACTCTTGGTCATGACATTTACCTCAGACAGTCTCATACCTGTTGGATGAAAAAGCCAGTTACAAAGCAGCAAGGTGACTTCTATATGTAGTGTTTACTTATGGAAAAAGTGTGATACATGCTTCTGAAGTGCTGATATGTCAAATGAGGGACTATCTGGATTGTTGCCTGTGTACAGGAAGTTGAGGTTGAAAGACAATCTTTTTAAGTGTTTTCTTCCTGTTTCTTTCACAGTACGAATGTTTTGCCACTGCACCTGAATGATTACAGCCTGCTACAGATCTCTGACTTCTTTTCTTACCTTCTTTCCTTGCTTTAAGGAATTCCTACTTTCTTGAATGTTCCAATGCCACTTGTGCATTGATAATACACACAGACCTTATTATGACCAAACAGAGCATCTTTAAGTTCCAGATTCCCTGAGTCTTCCTTCTTTTTGCTCATCTTTGATTAAGACACAAATGAGACTTTAATACTGAATGATACCCTCCTTTCAGATGTTTTTACCATGAATTTCTTCAGCTTTTGGCCTCACAATTGCTGACTAGAAAATAGCTGGATTTTTTTCTCCACAGGGCTCCATAGTATTATAAAGCAAAGAACTGAAATTCGTGATAACAATGGAATACATTTTCATAACATGCATCTTTTATGAAGGAGAAGTAAGTTATGCTTCCCTGGGAATTCCTGTCTCCAAAGCAAAATATGGGCTCTCACTGAAATAACATAAAGCTCTCTTATGACTGTCAGTGAAGCCAGCCAGGGATCCCAGGTGGAATTCCTCTCAATGTTCTTGCAGCAGGCAAGAAGCACGCAGGCAGGATCTATTGCCTCAGCCTTCAAATGTCACATTAAGGGAAATGAGATGTCAGGAATCAAGCTCTTCAAATATGAGAAACACCTTTGGGAGGAGCACTGCTAATGTCTGTTCTTATTCCTAATGCAGGGGTGTGCCAACTTAGACTGTTCATTCAGCACTTGGAAGGCCACGCTAATCATCACAAAAACTGCTGGGCTCACACTGAGAAACACCAGGTTGAATTCTCATTTCTAAAGGCATGAGAGATCCCTAGGAAGCAAGGGAGATCAGTATTGTTTTGGGTGACTGATGCTTGCCCTGCACTTTTCAACTCCTCAAAAGACTTTAAAACAATGTTCATACAGCAAAATAAGTGTACCTGATCCTTGCTTTCATCTCAAAAGAGCTTCTACTTTTCATCTCACAAGTCCATTGTTTACCTGTCAGCATGTTCAGTACACAAATGACGATTAATCCTTAGTGTGACCCAGCCTTTGTTGAATTTGTGCCTTGTTAACCTTAATTATTAATAGTAATTCTGTAAACAATTGAAATTATACTGCCCTCCACACCCATGGAGTATGTCTTAGGTAAGTGAAAGTTAGCATGAATAGAAAGAGTAAGGAAAATATACTGTGAAAATTGCCAATATTCTGTTTAAGGGGCAGAACTATGGCAGTCACTAGATTCTTTTAAGGAATGGTATGTGCAGGTGCTATCCCATGCCAAGTGGAGGAATGAGAGTAGAAGCTAGAGCTATGTGGCTGTTCCAAGACTGTAAGGTTTTTTTTCTCAATTGTGTCTTACTATCATCAACTAATATTGCACTTTAAGTCAGGTTTTTGACACTTTTTTAAAAAAGGGGCAATTATACAACCATCTAATTCTGGTTCTTAGTATATCAATATGAAGAATGCAGTAGAAACATGGTTGGGCTGTAGAAGAATGCAGTCACCAATAAAAGATAAGTTCACACCTGGGATACATAAAAAAGAAATAAGTGAGAGAAGAGATAAAGGGTTTTGCTGGTATGAGGTGACAAAAGGACTTTACTTCAGTATTTAAGCAGCTTGTTCCTACACTGCATCTTTATTAAGAAACTATATTCTGTGCATAGAATATTTATGATAAATTAACTTCTGGCAATGTTAGACATACCATAGTCCAGCCCCTTCTGAGTAATCCTCACTTTAAGACCAGGATTAGCCTCAAGCCGCAAGGACAGCCAACAGGCCAGATAAAAATACCATGTCTTTAGCATCTTCTCAGCTTTGTCACAGGGATCTGTTAACAAATTTATGATACAAATGTTTTCATAAATGATGCACACCATGAATTGCAAAAAATCTGCAGCCATGACTTCCCTCAATGAAACTAGAACAAGGGTGGATAGGCAAGAGAGGTTTAGCCTATGATTTTATTGCACAGAGCAGTCAGTGTGGAAGCAAGCACAGATTTCTGATTCCTTGGATATCACTTTAGCAGGCATTAACTAGTGGTGAGACTGAATGGTTCTGCTCTTTTACTCTATCCTTTCCCACATCCATGTCTTGGCTGTTCAATTTTACCATCTATCCTACCTCCCGCAGAGTGGACATCACATAGGAGCAGAAAAAGGTGTCCTGGCACAAGCCTGCACAGTGTTGCTCACTGCAAAGCCAGACTGTGAGCCACTGCGTGGTGGGGCATGATTACACAACACAGATTCACAAAAGCTGAGTCAAATTCTTTCTGTGACACATTCCTAATACAAAATTCCTTGTTCAAAATTCTTGCATTCATCCCAATTTGCACTACCAATGAGAGCCACTGCTCAATTTCCTAGAAATAACAATATTGTTGCTCAAAGACAACTTCAAATCTTCTCAGTCCTGCATTAGAAAACTGTTTATTAGGGACCTACAGTAATGTTACTCTGGCCTTACCACAGAGGGGAGTGGCACATCCTTTTCTGGATGTGCATGTCTGATTGGGATCACGGTACCTGCCTATCTATGCAACCAAGGTCTTGTTAGTTTCTCAGGTATTGCAGCCTATAGAATAATTCCTGGATTTCTAATGAGTATCATATTGTTTTGGACAACTTATTCCATAATCTGACAGAAAACATTTAAAGGCAACTAAAACAAGCACAAACCCTCCCCTCCACCAAAAACCCCCACAACGCTCTACCCTTTGGTAGTCTTTCTTCTACTTTCTTCTACTTATGTCTTACTTCTTGTAAGACGTAAGTTGTTGTAATTAATATTATCAGGTTAGACTCTAAATGGTTGCAAATCTTATGTTCTGCTCAGTACCTCACAAAAAACCTGTTTTTGATGGATTTCTGCACTGTAAGACAGACGAAATATATTTTCAGTATTGCCCTGATATCAGTTCTCTTACAAAGTTATCCCAAGATACTATGCAAGAAAAAGTGTTTTCAGGGAAAAACTTTCTGAAAACATAATCCACACTGGGACAAATTTTGAAAATGCTCCCTTTAATTGGTCATTCCTTCTCTAGTTCTTATGTCTTTTTGGTTTTCTCTATTTTAAGCACCTCAAAATAAATACTTCAAGGTAGCAATGCTATATTATCCACAACAGCTTGCTGAAGTCACATACCTTACACTCTTTCCAAAAAGTATCCTAGCTTTTCCTGCAAACATGCTTCTTTTGACCCTGATTAATAAGGATCAGTTAAGAATCAATGTAAAACCAGAAAGACAGATTTTTCTACCATTAAAATACATAGATATTTACTATATATTTTTCCAGCAGGATTGCTAGAAGCATTGATGCAGATGAAGTACCTCATTCCCACTGCATTTCATTCACATTGAGGAACAAAACCCAGTGATCTTAGTCACTACCATGTCTTGTACTTTATATGTTCTTGTTTGAATTTAAATGAATGTCGAGTGAGAAGCTGCAAGAACAAACAACGAAACTGCCATGGGATTAAAAGGCAGTATCATTTCACATTGCTTACTCACACCAACAAGCTTTATTTTTGCACTCCAAGGCTGATATTCTTGGCTTCATCCAAGCCCTGAGCCTCTCTGGATGCCAGGATCGATTGTACAAGGTCAGTCAGATGACTGATGCAGACAGAGCTAAGGAGAGGGAACTTGTCAGCTGCCTGATAGACCCAAGGAGAGCTGCCAATTGCATTGCTGAGGACAATAGATGTCAGACAAATTGCTCTGATTTTATCTTCAGCAACTGAGTAGGCATGGACCAATTTCTGTATGTAAATAATTATCTTAATTCTTTTGTCTTCTCAGAGATAATGTATTCAAGTACTTGAAGTAGAGAAATAAGATGAAGTCTTTTGTTTCATGTTGTGTACCTGTCTCACCCTAATGAAGTACTCTACCTACCAGTCTGTAGATACATTTGGTTTCTCCTTTGTGAACAGTTTTAAAAACTTCAAATAACACTTGCAATAAAGATTACAGCTGAAATCTGCCTAAGAACTTAAGCAAGCTCCTATGCAAAAAAAACCAACCTAAAACCCCAAACCCACACAAACAAAAAAAAAAATCCCACTATAGTTGTGTTGTACAGGTATAACACAGCCATAAAATATACTATCTTAAACGGATCATCCTCTGAAATAGAACAGAGTAGCTCTGAAAAAGAATTCTGTCCTTGTCTTGCCTTGTCCTGTACAAAACTCTCCAGTCTGCAGCACACAGAATTTATTTCACTTTGAAAAATTTAGCAACCCCAGTAGTTAACAAACCCAAGACAAACAGTTCTCAAACAAATACAGTGTCTACCCAACCTGAAATCCAGAAAGAGCTCGTTAGTTTCCAAAATATCTCTGCAGTTATCACAGAACTGGGTCTGGATTTTTCAGTTTCTCCCTTGCTCCATTGTTTCTAGTTACTGTGCAGCATGTTCAAGAACAGGTAGGGTTTCTGCAGCTCACTCAACAATGTCAAAGCAAAAAGGACTCAATAGCCTCAGGATTTTAACCCTTCCCACACACTGATATTCCATATGGAAAATCACCTCTTGAGGGAAAAGGAATACAAAGTTTATAAGGTTGACAGAAGAGGTATATTGGAAGGAATGCTTAAAGAAAACAGCAATTGACACAGACAGGAGTTTGCTCAATGACATAAAAGCAGATAATCTCTCTCCACAACCACTGGAAATACCCAGGGAATGAGAAAAACTACAGTAAGTTCCTGTTCGTGGTTTCCTCCATTCAGCATGGAAAGTAATGCTATCCACTTCCCAGCTCATGAGACAGCCCATGATCTAGTTCAACAAAATCTTTCAACAGAATCCACAAGAGGCAATGGCTACCCCTGCCCCCACAGGTTGTATCTGTGGGTATGTCTGGGATACCCCCTGATTTTTCAGAGGCTTTGCAAAAGCTTTGTGTCACCACAGCTATTCCTAAGCGTGGCTTGACTAGTGATACCCTTCATAAAGGCTTTCAAAGCCTTGGAGCAGGATTGCCAGAGAACTATTAATCCAGGCCAGGCTGCAAAATAAATAGCATAGCTGCAATGCCTACACAGAATCCATTAACAATGGATAACAATGTTGGGAGGCAGTTGTCCAATGAGCTGATGGAAAAAAACCATCATCGCTGTTTAGATCCATTGAGTTAATGTTGCTGACCTCTGTAACTGCCCTATCCTTGCACCTGAGAGAGGACTACAAGGTCCATTTTTACCAATGTCCATATAGTAAAACAAAAACCAGTGTCCTTGTTCTAGCTGTTCTCTGCACGCTGCCCTCACAGCTAAGAACTGGAGGGGTGCACTTAAATTGATTCCCAAAAGACAGTGGAAGAGTAAGATATATTGAGATCTTGAGCAGGAATGCAGGAGGCACTATTTGTCTGGAATCTGAATTGCCCAGATTCAGACCTGAGTCCATCATTTGCATAGGTCTGTTCTAAGCTTTCTTGTCTCTTTTTCTCCTAGTTGTTTGGCTCACTCTTAGTGTCTTGTACATCCATTCTGTTACTTTCATGGGGCCAACAGTAGCACGAGGCACTCTCTCCGCCTGGGCAGCCACCACCCTGGTTTTGCAGAAACTGCAGTCCCGTAAGGCTCCTAGAAGGTGGATGCAGTAATTTCCCTAAGAAAAACCTGAGACTCCTTTTACTAAAGCAAAGGTATCAAACACTCATCTTGGTGTGCCACAAAGACTTTTGCTCTGCACACAACTCCCAGAAACTCAATACTCTTTAAATCCGAGAAAACACAGTGGTAGCTAAAAAGGTCTTATGAAATCTGGCAAACTCCAGAAAATCCACTGAAAGGTCTTCTGCTCCCTGTGATCAAGACTTTAATCAGAAACAGAGGAGTTAAGAGCTACAGGAGCAAACTCCAGACATTGTTTAAGGGTCACCTGTATTTAGCCAAGCTGAGATGGAGGAAAGCAGAGCTCCACTAAATGTATTGACTATACAGCATCAGCATAAGAGACTTTAAAATACCTTATAGCAGTAAGGCTGACCACTAGCAAGGTGCAAGAAGTTAGGACGTTCTCTCCACTGGCTTTGATTTGAACCTCCTCCTCCACTGACACACTTAAAATGGCACCTCAGACTTTCACAGATCTCCTGATGATATTCCAGCCTTCATGCCCTTCTCATTCCACCCTCTCTCACATCTTTCAGTGTGATCTTTGTCATTCAAAATATGAGTATCATAAGGGTTAATATATAGACATTTACTTATATGTATTATAAAATATATTCTTTGTAGTGGCAAATACATAAAGAAAAACAATGGAAAAGGTCTGCTGTCTCACAGGTTTATTACCATACTCATCTTTCAGAAAAAAAAAAATATTTCCATGAAGTATGTAACTGAACCAAAGAGAACTTCAGTTTTTATAGTTATCCTCTTCCATGGGATTAGGTCAACAGGACTACAGCTTAAAGTTTCAAGTTTCTCGAGAGAACCCACTAGGGCTATCAGTAGGATTTTATTTCTTTGGTGGTGCTATTGCTTGTGTTTCACACTGAACACGTGGGGAAGAAAAATCCTCAATAAAGTACTTTGAGTAGAGAAACCACGTTGTCTTTAACAACCGTTCTAAGCTACTGACAAAGAGCTTTCTTTTGTCACCATACATGTATTATCTTAATGAATTACTTAAAAATAATTCACTATTTCTGATCAGAGTGAACTATGCTGAAAGTCAAAATTCTTCTCTACACAACCATCTTTTCAAGGTTTTAAGCACACAGGTTTCCTGTACTGTTTTGACAAGTGCTCTTCTTCTCTTCCAGCCTGAGGTCAACTTTATATGCGGCCATTGAAAGTCTTCTGCCTGCAAACTTAGACAAAATCAAAATCATGAGGAAAATCTGTAACATCAAATAACAGCCCCTTCTTCTAGAATGATGTGTGAGGGAAAAAAATAATGGTAGTGCTGAGTAATTTGAAATTTGCCAGACTTGAAAGATGAGCAAAATGTTTTAGCCTTTCATCCTAATTGTCTCCCAAGTTCTCCTGTTCAGTACTGCTGTGTGGAAAACGTGTCTAAACCTTACATTATAGCATGACTCATAAAATTCAAAGGAAAAATTCACAGAATGGCAGCAGAAATGCTCATTTGTAACTGGTGTAGCTGGTTAGCTAATAATGACGATAGCCAGCTCCTGAGAAACTGAACCATTTTATGCCATACAATCACCTCAGCTTGTGCAAGTTACTGAAATGGTGGTTCTGCTGGCAGCATCACAACTGTAGCCATGGACATTTCTCATATAAGGAAAGCCTCCTCCACCTTTCCAAAAGAGCACAGACTAAAATGCCCTGGAGCCAGTGGGGGAGAGGAGGTGGCTGGGAAAGGAATAACTCTGAAGAATGAAACAAAGCAGGACACCCATGGCCAATGGTAAATGGTAATGATGTTGTGGCAGCAGCATGACTCAGTTTAGATTCAACCCTCTTCAAGAGACAGCAAAGCAGTTTTTGACAGGCACGGTGCTCCTGATCCCTCCTTGTACATTCTTCTTTCTACCTTTCTTGCCAATTCCACTGTCATCCCCCTCTGCTGTGGCAAGCCTCTTCTGGATTTATCTGGGATGCAACCCCATTAGATGACGACTGCCTAAGCACTCCTGCAAAAAGGGTGGTGGCAAAGGGCGCAGCTTCTGAGGAAACCACTTGTTTTCATGTTTGTCATTGAGAACCTGACAAGCTAGACCAAGCTGACTGTAATGAGCATCTGCTCTTTCAATGCTCAATGAATGGTGTGCCACCTCAGTAGACTCTCTGCCTTTCATCACCCCTCCAATGACAAATTTATTCCCATGTTGAAAACAGATGATAGTTGCCCCCAAGATATATCTGAAGGCAAACTCTAAAATGAAATTTAGCAATCACATTTACCTGGCCCAAGAGCTGAAAGGACACAGGTAGGGCTGTTTCTGTAGCGTTAAACAATGTGAATAGAGCCCTAATAAGCAGTTGTACTTGATGATGGCTGTGCAAGGTAGGCCTTTGGATTTCTCTTAGTGTTTTAGTGTTGTACTCCTAGAAAGTAGCCTAGTTTTTCTGCACCTCACATTTCTTGCATTATTCTTTGTATGGAGAAATGTAAGTAAAGTTTATCATTAGAGAGAAAACCAAGATGATTTGAGTACGTGCATAGTTCCAAGTTACCCCTGAATTCACTCTTTTTGAAATTCAACATAATTCATGAAACAAAATGAAACTTGAATAAATTGTGCCTTTTACATTATTCCCCCAATTGACATTACACTTCATTAGAGCGTGTATTTCCACATAAAGCTGAGTGTACTTTTTGTACAGTTCCAAGACATGGGAAGGGCCTTTTTTTCCCCAAGTATGACAGGTGAACTGGAGCCTGTAACCTTTCAGTTTGTGCTACTTAACACTTCTGGTGAGATTATCTGACCAAAGGTGTAACACTATCCCTGAGACGACAACTCAGCAGTCCTGTCTACAACAGTCAGGTTCCTTTATAAAACTAAACGCTTTTGGGGCAGCACCCTCCTTCAGCTGTACATTTCCACGACCCTCGCCAACAGCTGACACAGCCAGCACCAGGCTCTCCCTGGCGTTCTGCGCTTCAGGAAAAACACCTGACCCGGGGTTACACCGACAAGGGGGAGCGCAGCGGCCTAACCCTCTCGAGCCCGCAGCGGCGGGCAGCCAGGGGTGAGGAATTCCCCCGTCCCTGCAGGGGCTGATCCCCTCCCGGGCCGGGCCGGGCGCTCCGTCCGTGCCTCCCCGCAGTGATGGCGGCACCGCCCGCACGGCCTGTGGCGGAGGCGCGCTCAGCCGAGCGCCCAATCATCGATCGCGCCCGGGCGGGGCCGCCACGCAGGTCGGAGCGCGGCACGCCGAGGCAGCGATCGGGGGCGGGGCCGGGGCCGGGCTGAGGCGGCGCCGCGACAACCAAAACAACGGCGCGGCCCGGCCCGGCAGCCCTTGCGCCCCGCCACCTTCCCCGCCACTGCCACTGTCACCACTGCCGCCGCCGGCGGCCGGCGGGGCCCGCTCGGGGCGGCTGTGGGGAGCGGCAGCGCGGGCGGCGCCATGAAGCTCCGCGCGCGGCTGGAGAGGCGCACGGCGGCCCTGGAGCTGCCGGGGGCGGAGCCCACGCTGGGCGAGCTGCGCGCGCAGCTGCGCGCGGCCCTGCTGCCCGCCTGGGGCTACAGGTACCGTGCGGGACGAACCATCGCGGGGGTCAGGGGGGG
>JAWWEE010000040.1:53181492-53208000 GCA_035221455.1 Xenops minutus | reverse complement strand
CCCGCGGGTATGAGAGCCTTCCCGGCTGCGGGGGGCTTTTCCCGCGGGAATGAGAGCCTTCCCGCTGGGATGTGCGTGGGTGTGTTACACACACACACACACACACGTGGGTGTAGGGAGTCACTTGTACAGCTCTCTCAGGCTTCCCATCTTCTTCATCTGCGAAGAACTCGCGGCATCCCCTGTGGGAGGGTCAAGCCTGCAGGATCCATTTAGGAATCGCCTACAGAAGGGGATTTTCAGGTGGTGGCCGAAGGGTTTGTGCCTCAAACCCCCCCTGCATTGGGTGTTTCGCTGGTGATTCAGTGGCGCTGCACAGCCATGGGGGCAGGAGGATCCTTCTTGCCTCGGTGTATTTTATACCTGAAACAGGATAGCTGCTTCCCTGCTAACCACTTGCCGTTCTCTTTGGGTTTTTTTTCATAAGTGAAGCATCTTTTCTTATTACCCTCACTTACGACTAGCCTGACCCATAGGACAGCTTTTGATCTTTGAAAGTGATGCTTTGCTCGCTGAGAAAGGAAGGTGGTTTAGTCTTCAACACTATTTAATTTTAAGTAACCTCAGCCAGTGGTTTATTTAAAGCTTGCTTCCCTAAGTGTGATATCTTCTAATTTGAAGGGCACTTGTTTGCTTTGGTAACTTTTTTCTGTGAGCAATTTCTGTAAATGAAGTTTCACCTGCCAAGCAGCTACTTAAAATGTGGCTGGAGAGAAACATGGGGGAAATAATTTCATGCATTTTTCCCCCTCCCTCTTTCTCTAATATATAGCTAGTTATTAATGGATTAAACCCCATGGCATAGCACTTTTGTAATATACAGTACACATTTGTAACTATAGATTCATAGAGGAAAAGACCTCCAAGATCAAGTCCAACCTTTGATCACCACCACGTCAGCTGAACCACAGCACTACATGCCATGTCCAGTTATATATCTCTGTGTGCAGTTACCCAGGTGCAGTCAACCCTGTTTCCATACTTTCTTTTTTAATTATTTTTCAGTTCTGATACCAAGTTTTCGATAACACTGAACAGAAAAGATGCTCTCACAGAGGATCAGAAGACCTTAGCTTCATATGGGATTGTTTCTGGTGATTTGATATGCTTACTACTAGAAGAAGCAGATGGACAACCCAACCTACCTCCTCCTCCTCCCTCTACTCCTCCTCCTCCCCCACTTCAGAATGGTCGTGAGCCGTCCACCTCGATCCCCAACAACAGTCAGGCCAACAGCCCAAAAGAAGAAGGGCAGAATGAGCAATCTGACAACCAGAGAGCTCAGGTGGAAGCTCAAAAGAGTGATGAGCGGGTAAGTAGATGAGGTTTGTCCTGTACAGCAGGAAGCAAAAAAGAAGCTATGTTGTTGTGTCAGTTGCTGTACTGTATAGGAGAGAATATCTTCAGAATATTTGACTCCTAATACCTGTCTGATATATATCCAGTTATTTGAATGGAAAATTGTCTCTCTTCATTGAACATTACCTGTGAGACAGAAGTTTGTTCAGAGAGCCTGAAGTGTTTCAGGTCTGATGTTTTTACAGGAGTGAATGTTTTTTGCTGGAACATGCACTCTTCCTCAGGAAGTTAGGATTATGTTTCTTACCTGCCTCAGTGCTGTCTTCTCAAGGAAACTGACTCCAGATACTGAGCAGATGCAACAGGCACTGCCTGTTGGAAACAGACTCTTTTTTTTCTTCCCCTTCTGTTATGTAAATATGCTTACAGTTTTCATTCTACCTTTTTTTTTTTTTAATGTGCCTTTGTGTAGTTTTGTCAGTTAACTTAATAATATGGTATGATTTTGATGGAAATCACAGTCCTCAAGTGACAGCAGATGCACGCCATTGATTTTTTTTTTTTTCCCCTGCTATTCAGGCCTGTTGTGTTTGTTCTCAGTCCCAGTTCCATTTTGGTTGCTTGCCATGCATTTTGGCTAAGTTCAAATAAACTGTGATACTACAGTGATTAAATTATTCCTGTGTGTGTTGCAAGAATTCTGATTCTGAAGGATTAATATAGTATTATCATGTTGTCCTCAATTGGTATATGCAATAAAATGACAGCCCCTTTAGTGAAGGTCTGGCATTATAAAGATTAAAAAAATACAGAGGCTACCTATGTAATCCCAGTCTCCATATGGAAAGCTAGAAAATAGAGGTGTAATCAGTCTGTACAACTTGTATGGGAAATCATGGGAAATGGAATAAGCAGACATATAATGTTGATGTATATAGAGGTAGAATTTTCTGAACAAAGTTATGTTTTGCTTTACCCTGAAGGCAGGATCCAGCCTAGAATTTCCTTCTGGATTAGTCACAGAAGATGTTGACCTGGAAGAAGGTACAGGCTCCTATCCCTCGGAACCCATGCTGTGCAGTGAAGCTGCTGATGGTGAAATACCCCATTCCTTGGAGATGCTCTACCTTTCTGCTGAGTGTACCAGTGCCACTGATGCCTTGATCGTTCTAGTTCATCTTCTCATGATGGAGACAGGTTATGTACCTCAGGTAGGTAGGTGCACAACTAAACAGAGTTTTCTTGGTCATTGTGAGAAAGCTGTGGAATGTCATGGGAATGTGAAATGCAAGATCCATCTGAGGAACTGCTTCTGCCTTGTATATGTCAGTTGGCAGCAGGAGCTGCTGAAGGACCAGCTTCCCTATTTGCCCTGACCAGTAAGTCTTCAGGCTAAAAACTAGAGCAGCTTTTAGGCACAAGAGAAAAGGCCTGTTCCTGTGTTTCTTTCACTCCTCAGCCTCACTGGGACACAGCTGATAACCTTGTTTCTGCTTTATGCTGTTGAGCATGTGTATATGTGCTTAAATTGTAGCGCTTCTTCAAAGTACTGCCTTAACTGTCAGTATCATCTCAATAATAGCCTGTTCAAATGGTGCTTAACAAGGCCCAAGTCTGCCAAAATATTGTCTCCAATTCAATGTGAACTTCAACTGAGTATTAAGTTAGGCTTTAGTTCCACTAATCTATAGAGGTATTGTACTTGAGCACCTGTGGCAGTAACTCTGTACAATGTATGGATCCACTTTTTCCCTTTACATGTTTACTAATAATGGATTGAACACGCAGAAAAAGACTTGGTCTCAAGGAAGGTGTTTAAATTCTCATCTTTTTCTCTTGCAGTGTGGCTAATTAAGTACATGTGGGTATGTGGTTGACCAATACCAACTTAATAAATCTACTAAGTTCATTGCATCCCCATAACTTGAAATACTACCTGAAGAATACATTTGCCACTGGGAAGAAACTTGGTTAATGTCAATGAGCAGGCTTGGAAGTAGGGAAGATGATTGCTCTGCAGATTTAAGAGGAAAGAATTTATTTATACATGTAGTTATGTTGTATCCCCCTCTGATATTCCATTTGAGTATTTTCATACTGAAGTTGAAAGAAAAACTGTTAGTTGACTCAGACTTTCTAATGAACTTCAAACTATGATTCTTAAAATCCTGTCAGATATTGTAAGTTCACAGAAAAGGTGCAATAATGTTTTTTATGCAGCAAATTAATGTATATGGAGGAGCTGTCAGAATGCTGAAATGCATGATAGAATGAAAGGTGTGTCTCAAAGAAATAGGTGTGAGTGAGTGATCACTGACCAACCTTTCCTGTCAGGACAAGAAATTACTAAACTTCACCTTAGATTTGCTCTTAGTTTTGGGGAAAATAGTGTATAGTCACACATATTTATAATCATTGTGTCATTAGGACTGAACTAGGACTTGAATTGCAAGGATCATTCTGCCATTTCCTAACTTTTAATCCTTTTTTCATCTCTCAGCATTGGTACACTACTAAAGTGTGACAGTGTGTTACCTCTTTGCATTTTTAGGGGACAGAAGCCAAGGCAGTCTCTATGCCAGAGAAATGGAGGGGGAATGGTGTTTATAAGCTCCAGTACACACATCCCCTTTGCGAGGAAGGTTCTGCTGGTTTGACTTGTGTGCCTCTGGGAGATCTTGTTGCTATTAATGGTAAGTCAGTCAAGTTTTTATCCTGGATGCACATTGCTAGGTATCACCATTTGAGCTCTGTTTTGAGCTCCACCTTAATTACTCAGCTTGCTGAGGTGTGGGAGATGCCACTTTCTGAGGCTGAATACTCTTGGCATTTCTGGTCTCTCTGTTAACTGTTTCTCTTCCTCTAATTATAACAGGTCAGTCCTTAGAAGGTTGAGCTGGCTTTTTGATTGCAATGTTATAGAAATCTTTCTTGTGTCATTTCATAGGAACTTTGGTATACACTGCCAGAGATGAAAAGAAATAGATCTGCTTCAGCTACAATATTTTGTCTTGTCTTATGTTCTTTGCAAGGCTTAAAAACTTCCAGACTATGTGCTCTTCAGCTATGATGTATAGACTTTCCTGTAGTACAGTAACTGAGATCTCAAAAGTTGTATTTAGTTTAAGCCATTCAGTCCAGAAAAATTAGAGAAGTCTAATTTTGTGAAGCAGTTTCCATATCACTTGGTGATATTTTGGAAACTTTTTGTCCTTTTTTCTTTCTATTCTATATTTTTTTTTAGCATTTGAGTAATTCCACATTTTTGCAGAAACAAAATTAAATTGGGACTTCATGCTAATTTCAGGATATCTCTGATTAAAATGTTAATGTTTCTATGTAAAACTTGAAACTGATTTTGCCAGTTTGTATAAGCATGTATATTTTCTAAGAACCTGTATGTATTCAGATCAGATGTTTTAACCAAATTGGGTTAGGATTAGATTTAGGACAGTGTTATAACTACTATGCATAGAGTGCGCATAAAGTAAACTTCTTGAGTCTTTAATTAGCATTTCTTTAATGATCCGGTTGTAATAATGGCTCTCTGCATACATCTTTTAGCTGTGTTACATCTCTTTTCACATTATAGAATTGTTGAAGGCAATGCTTGATTGCTGCTTTGCTATTTTAAGTGCCTTTTTGATTTTTTTGAAATTTTTATTTGTCTACTTGCTTGCTATAGTTGGGTATTTTCCACATGGAATGTGGTAAGGGAGGAAAGTAAAACACCTCCAAAGGGTAAGGCAGTAATGAAGTGGAGTATCATCCACTTCTCAGCGTGTCTCTCAGTGTGTTTTAAGTTTTGAAATGTATTTGAAATGTATTTTTTTCTTATCTTTGCAGCAACATTAAAAATCAACGAAGAGATTAAAAGTGTTAAGAGAATCCAGCTATTGCCAGCATCCTTTGTTTGCTTTCAGGACCCAGGTAAGACAGAGGTAGTAAACTGAAAAGTCAAGAAGTGACACAGTGGGTAAGGATATGCTTTAGTAGAGCACCAAATAGGTACAGAAGAGTAAAAAAGAATAAAAATGTGGTTACCATTTAGGGTAGTCATAACTTTTTGGTAAAAGGAGTTCAGAGTGTGGCTACTTACTCATATTTTGCTAAAACAAATTGTATTTCTTGCATTAAGAGTGTAAGAAAAGAACGTTGCAAAGTCCAAGTTATCCTTTGGCCCATATGCCTGTTATTTATGAGGTCCTAAGCATACGTGTGAATCTCTGGGACAGCAGTGCTGGAAGATACTGCCTTTTTGCCTGGCTGCTCAGGACTTCAGAGGCTCATGGTACCAACACTTGTTGTGGCACTGTAATTGTTAAATTTTTTTTGTCAAAAGACATGTAGTGGCCACATAGGTTTCTCTAAAGTGCCAAAATTAGGGGGAAGACTAAGGTAAGGGAGCAGAGAAGGGCAGATTGATATGAAGCCTTGTGAGCACAGACCTGACTAGCCTTTTGTTCTCTGAAGTATATGAGCTGCTTTATTGGCAGTTGAGGCTGACTCAATGTCCTATACTATGTTCTGTGTAGCCCCAGTCACTGATGTATAAGTCTAATTGAAAGGCTTTAGAAGAACTCAGTACTGAAATGTGTCCAGTATAACAGTAGAGTCTTCTGGTTCCCCTTTCTTCAGAGAACAGAATAGAAAAACTCTTCTGCTGGAAAAATGAATATTGCAGGCATTTAGAACATAAGTGCATGTTACACATGCCCTTTAAAATCTGACAAAGGAAGCTCTGACAACTTGAGAGTCAGCTTGTTTCTGAAGAACTCAAGTCTTCCCCTTAATTGTGCTTTTTAAGGCCAAAGGGAAAGCTTAGCGTGACCATGGAACTGATCTCTAGTTTGTAAGTGACTGACTTGTTGCAGTCTAGTTACACTCTTGCTGCAGAGCTGCTCCCATCAAGATCACAAGCAGATTAGAGTTCTGCTTATAAGAAAACTGTAATGCTTGTAATTTTTGCATTATAAACTTTTATAGTTAAGCTTTTTACTTCTCTTCTTTGATAGAGAAGGTTGCAGGTGTGTACAAAGACCTTCAGAAGTTATCCCGTCTCTTTAAAGACCAGCTGGTTTATTCTCTCCTGGCTGCTGCCCGACAAGGTGAGAGAAAATATTTACAATTAGAGATGGTACTTAATTTTTTAGGATGGAAGGAAGGGAGTCTATCAAAATCCTTGGAGGAAAAGTGTTAGAAGCAGCTGCTCAGTGATGGGTATATAAAGAGTAAGCATAAAGTATGTGTTTTAAAGAAATTATATTAATCTTTGTGACTGAGAAATATTAATATAATTCTGGGTTTAATTTTTGATTGCTCTAGTCTCACTTCAGAGACTGAAATGAGAAAATCATACCACAGTAATTTTGTAGCAGTAGTTCAGTAGTTTTGATCTATTTCTTTGTCAAAACAGAAAAATTTATATAGCATCATATTTGGAAGTCTAACCTCAGTAATGATCTTGTCAGTAACTGGGCATTGAGGGCTTTGAAAGGATGCTAGGAAGGAACCCAAGCTGGTGTTTGTGAAGCAGTAGGAAGCCAGGCTGTCTCTGTGTAGTTAGTGCCGTAAAAGGTTTCAGCTGTGTATTCTGGAGACTATTTGATGGAATTCCCTCTCAACTTCAGTGCAGGTAGTGTTTATGTGAATCATATGCTCTGTATTTAATGTGTTTTTTGCAGACTCATGAAATTGGGCGGGTCTTTTTTTCTTTACCTATTCCTTTGTTCTGTAACCTATAAACATAGTTAGGTGTTTAGAATGTTTCTTAGGTGTAGTGGCCAGTATAAAGTGTCATTTGCCCTATTTTGTACACTCTGTAAGTGTGCTTGGAGTTGCAAGAAATCTATTTTGCAAGAAGTCACATCACAGTAGTTGCTGAGAAAAGTGGTGTAACTCAGGCATGAAAGGGAGAGGATTTAAGGAAAATATTATAATGTTCTTTCTTTCTTTTAGGGTCTTTAGAGATAGATTAAAATCCACACTGCTTAGATAATGCTTCTGTTTTCTTTACTCTGTAGCTCTGAACTTGCCAGATGTGTTTGGGTTAGTGGTCCTTCCTCTTGAGCTCAAGCTTCGGATTTTCAGGCTTCTGGATGTCCGTTCACTCATCTCTCTCTCTGCTGTTTGCCGCGACCTTTACACAGCTTCCAATGACCAACTTTTGTGGAGGTTTATGTACCTGCGGGATTTCCGAGGTAATGTCGAGACACAGCTTTTTCTAATTACTTCTCATGTTAACAGAGGGATTAGCTCTGACAGATTTTGATAAGAGGCTCCTCAGGCAACCACTAATGATATTTAAAGCCTTTGAGTAAATGCAGTGCAGTTGGTCAGCTGTAATTCGGGTGGATGCACAGTTTTAAGCCAGGAACATTGTTGGCAGTCTTATGAGCCATTATTGGTGGACCACATGGTTCCTCCCATTCTGTGGTGCAGGCTTTCCTTGTTTTCATCTGTTTCCTTTGCTACCCTGGTGTACTGCCCATTGCAGATATTAGGAAGTGGAGGGAGGATATATTCCTGCTACACTTTATCATAAGAGATTGAAGAAACAAAGGTAATCAAGGGACATGCTGTCAGAAAGCAAAGGTGGGGACTGTGTTTCTGTGATTTCTCTAGTTACTGAGTAACATTTGGAGATGATGCTTTACATAGAATGGGTGTGCAAGTAGATTACCTGTTGAGTGGTCCTGGAGCTTTATATTTTTTAAGATGCATTATTTTTATGAAAAGATGTATTGGCCAAAAAGTGCTTTTTAATATCTTGATTATTCTGTTAATTCTGACAAACTGCAGGCTTCTGCGGCACAAATGCTACTTGTTCTTAATTTTTTTTTCTCTTTGTAGATCCTATTGCAAGGCCTCGTGACACAGACTGGAAAGAAGTAGGTGGCTTTTTTTATCTAATCTTTCTGAGATCAGTATAGCTTGAGAATTAAGCATAGACTTTGTGGGGTGGTGACTTGGAGTTAAACTTAAGTTCAAAACTATGGTGTTCCATGTATGCATGTTGGTCAGAGTAGGAGAAAGCAGCATCAACAAGTTGTATGGTGCATGCCCAAATTGTGGGTTAGATATCTTTCAAAGATGCTGTGTGTGGTCTTTGGCAGGCAGGGGAGTTGCTGCTCTGGGTTTTCAGACTGGTGAGGAGCACTTTTTTGAGAAGTGCTGTAAAACCGAATGCAGTTGCTGAAGTTGGAACAGTTACAGAGCTTTAAAATGCCTTCTTTTTCTGTCTGCAGCTATACAAGAAAAAGTTGAAACAGAAGAAGGAGGCCCTGAGATGGAGGCACATGATGTTTCTGCCCCCTATACCTCATCCAATCCCCTTTCATCCCAACCCATTCTATCCTAATCCCTTTCCTCCCAACCCATTCCCATCAAACCCAATCTATCCCCCAATGATTATTGGTGGAGAATATGATGAGAGACCAACACTTCCATATGTTGGAGACCCAATTAACTCACTCATTCCTGGCCCGGGAGAAGCACCAGGTCAGTTTCCTCCATTCAGACCACATTTTGACCCAATTGGTTCCTTGCCTGGAGCAAACCCTACGCTTCCAGGACGAGCTGGTCCCAATGACAGGTTTTTACCTCGACCCAGCCGGGGCCGCCCCATGGACATTCGCCGTGCATTCATTTGATTGCTGCTTTTTCCTGCAGTGAGTTTTCTAGTTGCTGAGCTTGCTTTCTAACTGCAGGAGATTGCAAAATCCCAGGCACTAACATCTGCCTTCTTTTCAGATTGTGTCAAGAACTTTTGTGCATGGCAGTGTTCCAGCCACAAAGGCTGGGTTTGTTTTGTGCTCTGGTAGTGCTCTACCACCTGGCACTAAGGTCTGTTTTACAAAGAGCTACAACTTAGAGCAGTTTGTTTCCTTCCCCTCCTCCTTGCCCTTAGTCGTCTGTGAAGTGCTACTTACAGACCAGAAGGATACCGGCCAAATACTTGCTTCACCAGATAAAGAGCACTTTAAATACAAACCCTATACTTGTCTGTCTTATTTGAAGAGTTTACTAAATTGCCAGGAGAAACGATGTTGTTTGAAATCTACCGGGCTAATTAATAATCTTTATTAACAAAAAAGTTACCATGTACCACATAGAACAGGATACTACCACTGTCCTCGTAGATGTGTGTTCATGGAAATTTTTGAAGATGTTGTTTCCTTTTTCCTTTAATGTTTTATTAGGTAAAAAGCATTTTTGTATTGTTAATGCACAGAGAATACAGGGAAGGAATTTTCTTTACAATGGAAATATTAGAACACAAATTAATTCATTTTACAAACAACTGAGTAAAGTCATGCTACAGTGCAACTCAGAAGTCTAAACAGAAGCAGAGCAACTTTACAAAGAATCAGCAGCAAAACTTTTGTCTTTCTCCTTGACTTTACAAGTAAGGATCTGTAGTACATGGCTGCATTTACTGTGTGTGAACTAAAAGTGGTGCAAAAATGTGTCTTTTCTCCCTATCTGACTTACTTAAGAAATTAAATCAGCTGACTTGGTTGCAGTGGAAATGGGATCACAACAACATGAGAAGTAGAATGAATTCAGTAAATTCCATTTAATTACATAACTTAAGTATCAGATTACATCTTGCCAAAAAGAAATGTATTGTAGCATGTTATGAGCACCTTTCAAGTATTGTCTTATTAACTAATGAGCAACTAACAAGACCACTGCTAAAGTCTCCTGATGAGATCTGCAGACTGATGCTGGAGCTCAGTTAAAGGAAGACTGAAATGACTAAACTTTGCTAGAACTTTTAATTTCTTACATATTTTTTAAGATGATTGATCTTAGTGTTTCTATAAATGTAAATGGTACTGATGACTGTTGTCACAACTGATACTATTTTCTAAAACCTTTTTGAAATTCCAACAGTGGAAATGGAAAGGCATTTCCTGTTAAGTACAAGCTGTTTAATAAGTAATACTTATGTGCTTTTTCAGGTAATATTTCAGTGATTCATCTTGTTTTGTATAAAATCAGCTGACTTCAGTAGGGTCAGGAAGTTTTGCCATTAACTCCAGTGGAAGTAAAATATAATACTTTATTTTGCTGTCAAAAGTTGTATTGCTTCTTTCTTCCCTTTTGTACTTCACAGAATTCTTTCTCTTCAATACCAAGATTATCCTTAACTTTCAGTGTTTACCTGCAGGGGTTGAATTGCCTCGTTCCAAAAGAATTTTCACAAGTTAAATCCATAGTCAGACCTCTTAGAGCTTACAGTGCTGCTTTATGTTCCCCTGGCTATAAAAAGGAAAAGGGAAATGTACATTGCACTGGTCTTGCACCATTTTGTCCTTGTGATGAGTGCTTCAGCAACGAATACATAATTTTCAGAAAAGATTATACAGCTTTAACTGGCAAAATAATTCGTAACTTACCCTTTCATTCTTTTTTCAAGCTATTTCTGGGAAAACTGATCTCTATATATATGAGACAAGTTAATTTCGTGGTACCAATGGTACTTGCATTGCCAGTGCCTTGATGGCAGTTACGTGGCTTACCCTGCTGGCATGCTGTGTGCTGCTCTGAAATTGGACCCTGTCTGCCATGAAGTAAATCATGAAGTCGTACATCTGCCAGGCTGATGTGAGAGGTTCAGTTTATCCTTGATTTTGTCATTTGAGTGTTTAT
Organism: Xenops minutus; assembly: GCA_035221455.1. Taxonomy (NCBI): domain Eukaryota; kingdom Metazoa; phylum Chordata; class Aves; order Passeriformes; family Furnariidae; genus Xenops; species Xenops minutus. Next base: position 53,197,044 of record JAWWEE010000040.1, on the reverse strand, counting down.
TTTTGAAGAAAAGAACTCAGCCTTTTTACACATACACCACTAAGGGACATGAAGATATTCCTCCCCTTTTTTTGTTGTCCTTCACATTGTAGTAGAGGTATTGTGAGCCAAAGATAAAGGAATCTGACTTACCCGGAACTGTCTAGTTCCTTAAAGAGGAGTTCCTGTTATTCATAAAACAGGATATAAAATATAAAGTGAATATCTTGGGACCAATAGTATAAAATTAGAAGACAAAACAGAGGAAATACTTGAAAACTAGCTCTTGCTTTGTTTATTTGCCAGCTCCTAAGTCAAGTGTGTGTGTGATTCCTGTTGCAAACTTTTATAAAAGAGGAATCACAAAAGATGAAATTCCTGAAGATCGGCGTTTCTTACCCGTACTGTTCACTGGTACCCAGCACTGTTAAGAGTACTAGTAACAGTCACTTGGAAATAAGGAACTGTTATCCTTGGCTTTTATATTTATTTTTTTGCCTTATTCATGAAACTTTGAACCAACCAGATGAAGCAGCTGAGCCATACACACGGTGTGAGGTCTTATATATCTGCTTGTGATTAGTGGAGGACAGAGGTACCTCTGCATTTACGAGCAGGACTGCTGTTCTTCTGGACCTTAACTTGCCTGGGAACGTAAATGACATTTCTCTTAAAATACCACACCTAGCTATGACAAGACAATCAAGATGTTTCTCACTTTGTACCTAAACAGCAAAATGTAAACTAATCTTCCAGGTGGTGGATATGGGTGGGTGTCATAGCTGTGTGTCGCAGCTTCTTTTTGTTCTGGATCCAAACACAAACCTACTCATGCTTCCTGTCTTCTACATGAAGAGAACTAAAGCAAGAAGGACAAAAGAAAGCTCTGACCAGATGCTCAGTTTACACAACTGTGTCAGAAAGATCCCAAGGCACGTTGTGGGTCTTATCTGCTCTGTGATTTAAATGTAGCTTCTATTACCAGTTTTTCTGTTGCCTTCTTACTGCCCCTAACTCCAGCTGTTATGTTTAGGTACCTAAATACCTCTCGGGTATACTTTAGTTTCCCATTCATATAAATGGAGAATATATCCCTTGTGTTCCCTCTGTCTCTTTGTTAGAGGGTAGGGATTTTGGAGTAGAAACCCAGCATCAAAGATGGCAGCCTGAAGATAGGATGATGCATTTGTGACTTTCCTGTTAGCCACAACATCTAGTTTCTGAGCATCATAGTTGTAGACTTGAGATATACTGTTGGGACATTTATAGTATATGACATAGATTTTCGTAATTTTAACTTAGGAAATCAACTTAGTCTTTTCATTACAGCACTTCTGTGAATAGAAGTGAAGATGGTTTTCAGGAACTATGGGAGTAACTAAGTTAAGCTGAGAGTGCCTGTTGCTTGTACTTGTTGCAATTTGAAGCTAGAAGGAGGGGAGATGCAATTCTGTTTGCTTGTCCCTTGAAAGGTGACAGCTGGGAGCTGTAGGCAAATAAAGAGATTTGAGTCACTGCTGTGTATCAAGTCAGCAGTGCTATCCTGTTACTGTGGTCCGTCAGAGGACAGCCCTGCTGTATTTAAATGCAGCATCAGCAAATGATCCAGCTGTTGTGGTTTCAGCGATGAATTTGGGTCAATTTATGGGGCCATGTCATATTAGTTTCTGGTTACATTTTTGTATATGTTGTGTTGGCAAGGGAGACATGAAGAGTTTCAGGGGATAGAGCAATTGAGGATTCTCACAGTAAACTTTTATTTCTTTCTCTGCATCTCTGGTGACCATTTAGTAGGGAAAGGCATAAACCATGCTGAGAGAAGTGTTACAGAAGGGAAGCCTGTCCCGCCAGCGTTGTATTACCTCTTCTCCATATAGTGGAGTCTGTTAATCTGCTATTCTTGCCAGTGGGACCATGCTTGCTCCAGCCCATTTGTCACTCTTTTATTGCTCCTGGAGACTGCAAAACAGCAGGGACTATTTTTTTTCTCAGACAATGACATGTATTTATGATGCTACATTGTAAACTGCATAGCAAACCTTGAAGGACAACACAGAACTGGATGAAAAAAAGCCCCAAAAACAAAACAGAAGACAAGTCATCAGAGAGTAAGGTGGTTCTGTAATACTGGCTATGAGGTATAAATCATTGATCCAGATGAGTCTCTTGAGAGACTTCCAACCTGGAAAAGCTATGCTGTTACTTGCTATTATATGTGCAAAGGCCTGCTCAGGGGTAGGTCATACAAGGTCCAGATGACTGCATTGGATTTAGATGTTCATTACAGGTGCTATGCAGGAAGGATTTCCTTGTTTGGCTCTATTCCCATCAGTGAATCATAAGATCTGAGATGACAAATGCAGCTGTTGCTTTTGCTGCTTTGGGGATCTCCTGATTTAAGTGACAGCAAAGATCTGTGCCACTGGCTCAAATAAACTTAAAACTTACTGACCTCCCTGGGCATTCCTAAGCATCATCGTGGTGAAGTTGCCAGGGGAAGCATGAAGCCAAATCTGACCTTGAAGCTGTATTTTGAGGAGATGAGATGAGGACTGGCAGCTGCATTAGGTGTTTTATGAATAGAGCTAGCAGGGGGCAAGGGGGAGGTTCTCAGCTGGTAGAAATAGTTATAACTACATGGATTTACCTAGGGTGGGTTTTTTTTTTCAATCATGAACACAGCTTATGTCATTCCTGGGTTTTGCAATGTTGCAGTTCTAGTATATATGTACATACACAGCTTCATTCAGTGTTGGAGGCTTAGTGGAAAACAGAGCAGCAAAGATCCATCTCTGTCTTCTCTGGAAGAATAATTCTTAGGGGTGGTCAGGGAAGACTGACACTGATTGTTACCTGCTTGGGGTAACCCATACATGCTCTCACATGGCTTGGTGTCTCTGGATGAACCCAGCTCATCTTATTTGTGAAATACAATTTTCCTGTTCTGTTGCAGGTTTGTCCCCTTTCTATCATTTTGCATTCACCCCAGTGAAGTCAGTGGGAGTTCAAGGAGGGAGAACAGGATTTCACTCCATATCTCTGTGCATTCAGTGTTATGGAACACTCAGCACACAAGTATGTGCACTTCATCAGCTCTGTTATTAATTAAGCATGTTCCTGAGGGACATACTTAGCCAGATGTGACCAAGTCACCAAAGTGCTCAGAGTTAGCTGAGTTTTGTCTGGAATTTATGTGAACTGGGAGTGTGAACTCTGGTGTTTTCAGGGGCAGGAGAAGAAGTTGGGTTTTTTTGTGTGTGGAAGACCCATTTCTCAGGTTATTTTTGAGCTAAGGCTACAGGGTTAGAATGTGACATTTTTCTCTCAGAACTTGGGAATCACAGGGGACATAAATGCAAGGCATGAAACAAAGATATTTTATCTGCTATGAGCAGAGGGATCTGGATCAAACCAACAGTCCACCTGCATGACCTACTCATGTGATCTTTGGTGCTTACTGATGCCTAGTACCATATTTAACTTGAGCGTAGTTTTATTCTGAAAAATTACTTTCTATGAAGTTGGTATGAAGTTCCACAGTTCACTGTATTTCCATGCTGAAGCATGCTCACATTATCAGTCAAAGGATACTTACTCTTGACTCTGCCTTTGCACGTGTGTTTCTGAAAAAAGCATGTTTTTTTAGCTTGACCTTAACAAGAATCCAGTAATTGGAAGTTAGCAATTGTATTGACTATATACAAATCAAAACAAAACCAAGTTAGCACTGTCATAACTCTGTCGACTCCACAGAAGTTAGCAAGAGTAAAATTTGCTTTACAGCTCAGTCATTTGAACAGATGTGATTCTGATTATGCACAAAAACCAATGAAATAGTGATGTTTTTATACAGTCACTTTTCAGACCATTATTAGAATATTTTCTTTGTATTAAAACAACTGTAGTTTTCTAAATTCCCTTTACCCAAGTGGTAGTTGTAAGTTGCTGGGTTCCACTGAGTGTATTCCAGGATGACATCAGGTATGCTATTATGTAGAGTGAAGGCTGACAAAAGCACAGATCCAGCTGCAGAACTGTTAATCAGAAAACAGGCTAGCAAATGATTTCCTCAGGTTGCGGATGGTCTCAGCTTTTGCTTCATCTTCACTGGCATTTCCCCTCTGAGGTGATTCAGATATGCTGAAGGTGTTTGTCAGGGACTGTGATTTGCTGAAATGGAAAACAGATTTCAGACTCAGCAGGAGAAGGTGGTAGTTCAGAGCTGACTGCTGGTGTTTTGTGTTCCATCACACAGACAAATTCAAGGATGAAAGGAGAGGTTAGCAAGAACAATCTCTGTATGCTAAGACACCCAGGAATGAGGGCACTGGGAGAGAATGGGACTTGGGCAAGTGGCGCAGTCCAGACTGGTAAGAGTTGATGAAAACATCTGACTAAAAGTATGCAATTACCATTTGGTGCAGCTGCTGTGAGGAACCATTAAGTAATTTCACTACTAACACAGAAGAATGGATTCATACTGAGGGTCACTTGTCTCTCATCAACCATACCATGAATGCTGGCCCTGTCCTTTCAGCTGTGAAAGCAGATTTGGCAAGTTGGTAGCCATATCCCCTGCAATGTGTGCTGTTGCCTGCCCTCCCTGGCCTTCTGCTCTGACTGTCGGCTCTGTAATACACAGCTCGTTTGGCCACACTGCTCCTGGGTGTGTATCTGCTAGTGTTTAACTTCAGATCAGGACTGTGCTTTTAAAGGACATCTCCCAGTTTTCCCTGCTACTGTGCTTAGTCACTGAGTGGTTTCTTCTGGTCACTAATAGGTATCCACCACAAGACCAGACTCTGAAAACAAAGTACCTGAAATATGTATGTGTAGTGTGGTGACTGCACCCTTAGCACCAACATTTTGATCCTTACGTGCACTTCTTTTGGTCTGCCTTGCTAATGTAAACATCATCACTGAAAGCCTGTTCCAGAATATCACTTCTCTGCTTCCTAGAAATTGTCTTCTCATTCCTAGCCTATATTTTGTTCTGGCCTGTTCATACCAATTTGCTGTTGTGTTAACTTTTTGTCAGCATCAGACTTTTTTTTTTGCCATGGTGCCAGCCAGACATGTTCCATGAAGGGTGACAGCAAAGGCTGCTACCAAAGATCCACAGTAATTGATTGGTGTGCTCTGCTCCAGAAGAGCACTTCAACATACAGTCACCCTCTGGAGTTTTATGTATATGAGTAGGGCCACTTCCCTCTGCCCCCCCTGCCTTTTTGCTACCAATTGCAAAGAATTGCCTGGTAAAGAACGTGTGTGGCTCCTGCATTCAGGGAATAACGAAGGAATGAGTCCTGTTGAGTTTTCTGGCCAATATTGTGTTGTTTATAGCCTGTGAGGAGTGTACACCCCACTGGGAAGGCCGTGGCTGTGTTGATATGGCCAGGGTAGAACACACAATTAACAACGTGCCCGCGAACAAGAGGAAGAACGTGAAACCTTACCAATGTCAAATACAACTCGTTCTTCCTGACAACAGGTCAACAGTGGCCTGTTCTCCCCAGGGATGTGTATATTCCTCTGAAATCACTCACGGCTGTGCAGGGCTTTGTCCCTGGGCAGGTGCTGTGTCCTCCCTGTCAGCCCAGGGTACCTACAGGTAGCAGCAGGTTATCAGTGCACTTACTTGAGATGTGGGTGTGGGGCAGCTGGCTGTTTGGGGGTGTCCGTGGGGCTTGGCTGGCTCGGAGCCCGGCCCTGGGCAGGAGGCCGGGGCTGCTGTGGGGGGAACGCGCCCGCCTTGGCACCCTGCACGGGAGAGGACCCGGTCGCGGATCGGACTTGCTGTGGAGATCCCGGTGACCTTTGCTGCTGAGGGGACGTGGACTGGGGACTCTGGGGCTGCTGTCCTTGTGGGGAGAGCCGCTGCTGTGGGGGCGCGTTGGTCCGCGGGGGCTGAGGGCCTTGTGGCTGGCGCGGCCCACCTGGAAGGGACACGGAGACATGAACGTGAGCAAGGGCATGTGATGGACAACAAACACGGAGCATCTGTATGGAAGAACAGGTTTTGCTAAGGGAGGGTACTCTTCAGTTTAGCTTCGTGGAGAAGAACAAGGAAAAACCTCTCTGGTAAGCCTAAGTTCGGTGTCATGCTCTCTTCTGTAGAGTTGTCCATTTCTCTACCTCCTTCATCATTAAAGAAGGCCCTCTGCTCTCCTTGAAGGGAGTAATTTTAACCTGCTTTACCCTTCCATTTATCTGGTGTGTGTTATCCTTGGTAAGCACTTCCTTCTTGGGGAAGCCAGAGTCACTGGAGAAGGAGCTCAGTGGGAAATGAAGGCTGACCCTGCTGGTTTGGGTCAGCCATCCCTTCATGGGCCCACCAGCTGGATGTGAGACACTCCACCCTGTCACTATCCATGCTGGAACTGTCTCTTCCAGCATCATCATCATCAGGTGGCTTCAGCTGCACCGGTAGCAGACTCTCTGAAGAGGAAGTGGAAAACAACTGGATGTGACACGGGAAATTGCTGGAAGTGACAGATAACGCTGTGAGAGCCCAACAAAAGTTGCAGATAGTGTTGTGAGACCTGGCTGGGTTTCCCAGGTGGTCAGGGGAGTTATGTGAGGGGGAAAAACCCAGCTTTACAGAGAACTAAAGGGGAGTATTGGAGGCAAATGGGAGGTGGTACCCTGCAGGGCCAACAGCTTGTATCAGTAATAGTCTGTAATGCCAAGACTACACAGTTGCATTTGGTATTAGAAATACTAAATTCTGGATGCAGCAAAACTGTGACCAATGAGGAAAAAATAATTAGAGGTGGGTGTTAATTTGGTGGGAGGTTGGAGTGAAGAAAGGGAGGGACATAGGTGGCAAAAATGAGCGTCTAATCAGTTATGTGAATTGAGTGATTGGTGTGGTTTGGGGCAGCCCTGTGCCTCATCATGTCAGAGTAAAGAAGGACAATAAGCCAAGCCTGTCGTTCTGGCTGTGCCACAGAAGTCAAACCTGCTTCTGCTGTCATCTCTCCGTGACATGGGAACAGCTGGACAGATGGGTCAAGGATCCTGACATTGCCACACTGGTGTCTGTTCCAGCCTGATGATATTAGCATCTTCCCATCACTTCTTAACACTTGTAGCCACTACAGCTTTGTGCAAACACAAATATATTCCATTCTCAGAGTCCCTACTCCAGTGCCAGTTCAGGTGTCCTTGTTTTGCTGATCCAAGTCCTACCAGTGATATCAACTGGACCTGTATCAAATTTTCATCCCACTTTCTGAGCTCCTGTGGAATATGACAGTATCTTCTTTAATGTCACACTGAATCTCCTTCCTGCTTGTCAGTGAATCAGAAAATGAGTGAAACCTTTGTCCTGATAGCTTTTATTTAGAATGCAAACTGATCAGACTCACAGTCATCACTGTCATGAGAATCAAAGAACTGTACCTTGGGGAGGAGGCCGTGGTTGTGACAGCTGTCCAAGCTGAGGTCCAGTCTGAGATTTCATTGACACAGGCTGAACTTGCAGAGGCTAGAGGAAAAAAAGCCATTCCAGTTAATACAGAGTCCCCAAAGAGAAGCCCTGAGGTAATACAGGAACTGTAAAGTCATGAAGTGTTCCTTAAATACACACACACATACACATGCAGCATCTGGCTGGTAAAATCTCATGGGACTAAAATGGAGAAGTGAGTAATAAAGAATATAGAAGTTGTTTGCTCACGGGGAATAACAATGAAGTTACAGTTTAGAATGATTTTTAGGCAATCAGGAATTACCAAATGTATCTAGCCTGAGGGGGTCTCTTAGTCCCATCTCCCATTTTGGGCAGTTGCCAGCACCAGATGTTCCAAAGGAAGGAGGGATGAACCATGGAAATGTCTATGGAGTAATCATCTCTTTCCCCTAAGGGGTCTCCTCGTGATTGCTAATAAGCAAAGGCCAGCTTTAACCCTGAAACATGAAGCTTATTATCTGCTCTGCAAAATCTTTGCAACAGTTCCAGATATTTTGTTTTGATATTTACAGCCTGACCCTTTGAGTCTTGCTCAGCTCTCAGCCTCACTGTCTTTACCATTTCTTATCTTCATTGCTTTGTTTTGAGTTTTGTGACTAGTTCTCACAACCTGTCCCTGCTAGGCCATTCATTATTTTGCAAACCTTCACTGCCCTCTTTCTCATTCACCTCCTTTCTAAAGCCAAGAGACTGAATCCCTTCAGTCCCTCCATGGGAACATTTCCAAGCCCCTAATTGTTTTCATCACCAACTTCTCTTTCCCAGCTTTGTGATTCCTTCTACAGATGCCAGAGGTGGGTCTGCTTACATTTTTCCAGATGAAGCAATATCTGGGTTCTCTGTATACATTGCTTGTTCATTTCTCCAGCATCTTAATTTCCTGCTTTTCCCTTGTCAACACAACTGTAGGCTGAGCAATGGTTTTCATTAGCCTGTATGCGACAAAGTCTTTCTCAAGGGAATGGCTAGTGCCACTTGAAAGATCTGCAGATTGTTTCTGCTCTCCCTCTCTCTACCCCCCAGTTTAGCTTAACATTCAGTCTTACATATGGAGTTTCATTTGCTGTTGTGGTAACTTAACATACGTAGCTCTGTCAGATGTTCTTCACTGCCATCCCTGGTCCTGACTAATGCAAATAATTTGGTGCCATCTGCTCTTTCTTCTCTCTCACTGTTTAGTCGTTTTGACAGATATTTTAATAAACAAATTAAGCAACACAGAACTGCTGCACAAAGGTCCAGTCCAAAGTTAACAAAAGTCTGAGTAATCCTATTGCACAAAACTGTTTATGAAAGAAGGGGAAGCTGGAGACAGATAGGCTGGTACATGCTGGATTATTTACATGGAAAACATAATGATAAAAGGGTCTTCAAGGCTCCTGGAAGGTCAGGAGAATGAGCTAAGTCATTCTGGAAATCGGAAGAAATGTTTCATAATTGGAAACATTGAAATTAGTTTCAACTGACTAACATAAATCTGATGAGGTTGCCAGCCCATCTTTGACACTATGGATCTGGGACTTGCAAATGAATGGGGGAGGAAAATCTGGGAATTTTCCATTCATGACTTATAGTTCTACATAGTTTGGGACACTAAACCTTGCAGTGGAGTTGGTGGAAATTTACTGTCTTAATGCTGTGAGACGTCCCAATGCAATGAGACATCCTGATTAGAACAGCTGAAGAAAGGGAATTAGATCTCGTATTGACCTCTAGAGCTTTCCCCTACAGCCTGTCAGGGCATCTCAGACATGGAGGCAAACCAGGCTTTTGAGGTTCAGAGAGGAAAGTGTGAGAGGCAGCCCGAGGTCTTCTGCCTTTGGAAGAGAAACAGTGAGGGGAAAAAGCTGGTGGTGGATCAGAGAGGCAAGGAAAGAACCTCAGCTGGAACCATGAAACCTGGCTTCAGGCTGTCGGCGTGAAAACGAATTTGTCATTACCCTGTCCTGGGCTCAACCAACCCATTTATCAACATGGCCAGGCTTAGTATCCTTGAAGTATTCCTTCTGCTAACTGTTTGCAAGTATTAAAATCTCTCGTATCTATGTCTTTATTTGAGGTCAGCTTCTGATCTACAATAAAACTTCGCCTTTTAGCCCCTCTCTGCTTTCTTTCTGTAAAAGCTCTTGTCTATTACCTTGCCTAAGGCTTTTTTTGACTAGCTACATTATTTTGACTGATTGCCTGTTATCTACCACTTTATGAAAGAATTCTCAAAGAAATGAGAGGAAAAGAATAAAAGGAACTTAATGGGACATTTTTTCTTTGCAAAAAAAATAATGTAGATGCTGTTAAGCTATGGCTCTGTTCGTTTATTAGTCTTCTGTTTTATTCTTTATATTATCATTTGAGATAATTCGTGACGTTTATGACTTGTCTAAGTTTTTCTAAATTACTCTTACAACTTTTAAAATACATATTTTCTGTTTGTTGTACACCAATCCTCTGGAGAAGTAACTGTTTCTAATGATATTGCACTTCTTTTTTGGCAGCTTAATCACTTCCTAAATTCAGTTCATTGGACATAGCCATCTGGGGTTGGGGGCTTGATAATTTTTAAAAATATGAGTCATCACTGATTTAATAACAGTTTTTGTTCTCTCCCCTGTCATTCTGATCAGGAAAAACTATAACTGGGTCATGAAGTTCCCAGCATTCAGCATTTAAATTTACTAGAATCACAACACTGTCCCTGTTGTCTTGCTTTTCTTCCTTAACTTTGGATGATTCATAGAGCCCACCAATTCTTTGGTAGGGTTCAATTTTCTGTTGAACTCAGAGTTTGCTTCATTCTTCCCTCTATCTGCTCTTCAAAAGAAATTTCTATCATTTTTACGTTTCCTTCTATTACTTGTGTGATGCTGCATAAAGGTCTTCTTAAAAGTCAGATTTCCAAATTTGAAAGATTTTTGCCCCCTGTTTCTCTTTGTCCCTTATCTCTACAACTTTCTTTGTTACATTTTTGGTTCAAGAGTAGATCAGAAATGCATTCTGGAAAACAATGATCTCTCAAAAAACATCCATACAGTTCTACTTTTAATGCTAGGGAGTTGATTATTTTTCTTTTCTGCTTGTGTCATACCCTTACTTTTTGATATCACATCTGTCCCTTGGACAGGAAACCTAATGATATATATTAACTTTCTGAATTTGTACCCGAGTACTTCCTAAGGCAAAGTCAAGGTGTTTTTAACTCCCTCTGAATTGCTGTCCCAACTGTGCTATTTGACTTGCTTCTTGATAGCTGTAGTCTCATGTTGTTCTGACTTGTTACTTTTTCCATCTCTGTCAAAGCTGTGCACTCAGTTTCATAATTTCTCAGGTTTTCTTGATCCGGCAACTATTATAGAGAGGTCAGATAATACATATAGATGTTCTATTCATACTCATAGGATGTCCAAGGATTCATGTTTCTATGTATTCAGTACTGTTGTCCTTATATTAAGAATTGCTATTTTTCTTCATTCTGTGGAAGTCTTCATCTGTAGCTCTAGTTCTGCATCTCTCTGGCTTCATATTTAATTATTTCTCTCTGCACATTTCTAACTGTTATAACATTACGTTAGTAATTTTAGTGTGTGCAGTTTCTGCAATGTTTGAAGCACCAAGCTCTTTCTCTATAGCAAAACATTCTAGTTAACATGTTTGTGAGTTTGATTTCCTTGATTATATATTCAGGTAATTGTAAGTTGTATTCCCAGTGAAGACACTTTTCTTATTTGACTCTTCAATTTGACATCCTATCCCTCCAAGACCATTTTTTTTTGTTCTTATTTTGGCCCTATTTTAGGTCTGTTGTAATCCAATCCAATACTGTACTGGTCTATTAAGGACATAGAAAACAGATGCATCTGTCCATGTTCTCAGTTTCTGCTGGTTTCCCCTTTCTCTTAGTTCATACATTCTATATCTTGGCTATTTCGGATGGTAGTTCTTGATTCCTCTTTGGTCAGAGTAAATACTATCCCTTCTGTATCACTTCCCCTGCCTCAAAGCATTTTTAGTGTCTACTAAATGTTTACTCCTTCACTCTAGCTAAAACTCAGAGTAACCACAAATATTATTCATATGGGGACCTGGTTTAGGAGGAACAGACTGTCATCTGACAAAGGCAGAGAGCCATAAAGTGCTTTCTCCCATTTTTTAATGTCTCAAGTGGAAATGAAAATTGTACCAGTGCATCGCAGTCAGTTTTATGCCTCAAACTTTTTACTTTCTTGTCTTTCCTCTTGTACAGGTTTTTTGTACTCAAACCTTCCTGCTTGGCCCCCCTGCTACATACTGAAAGAGACGTAGTGCATACAGCTGGATACACAGGTTATGTTCTGGTGTGTTTCATTTACACAGACCTGACAATGGGAAATGCAGCACTAAAATTAGAGGCATTTGGTACTCAAAATGGACATACACGAGAAGCACTAAGGGGTCAGTTTAAAAGCCAAAGGGACAAGGTCTTATTTGAATTCAGCCTTATTCAAGCCTCCTTCTCATGAAGGGGCCAAAGGGCATCACCAAGTAAGAAAGGCTGCAGTAAGTAATGGAACAAGTCTTGGTGAAGGTTCCCACTTTCAGTTCTTGAAAGCACAAATTTTCATCAGGAATGCAAAAACTGGCACAAAACCTATCCTGAGGAATGGTGTTAGATGAAAATGAAGTTGGGCATTAGAAGAACCTCTAAAAATGTCTGTCCTCAGGACAAACCCATGAACTTAGCCAGTCAGAATGTCTAGATGCATGGGCATGCTACTGGTGTGATGTCACACTTATATGGAAGGAGAGTAAGGGAGAGAGATGTATTCCTTAGGGGCACCCACTTCAAAGAGTGTATGAGACTTTGGAAGATCAAGAGTCAGTTTGTCCAATACACTCCCATATAGGACTGTTCAACTTTCTGAGATGTCTGACTGCCTGACACCCTCCATGAGAAGAGAGAGAAAAAAAAGTCCAGGAAAATAACTTGGCCACAAGGTCTCTATTCACTCATACCCAAGGCCTCAGCGGTGATGGTGTAGATCCAGCAGTGACGACGAGCTGAGTCATTTTGGAAACAACCAGATCAGCTATGAGCTGTCTGTCCTCTTCTACATGCTCCCCAATCAGAGGCATCGAGCTATCCATCACCTGCCAGAGGAGGAAAGAACAATAGTTAGTAAGGAGGTTTCCTGCTGACAGATGCCTGTTTCAACTCACCTCTCACATTAACCTGGTTTGTGTCTCCACATCCTTGCCAGCACCTGTAGTCAACACTCTCCTCATGCTGAAATATTCTTGACTTTTCCAGGCATGGTATTTCACTTAGGTTTTTTTGGAAACAGCATGTACTTCCCCCAACTCTTCATCTTCCTTCCCTTCACAACTTGTAAGCCAAGCCAAGACTTCTGGAGGCTTTCTAAATCAACTAAATACAAACTTTCTCCTTCACATGTCCTGAGGAGATGCCTCTGCTGGATGAGGTCTCTCTGGCACTGTCCCACAGTATTTGGGGGTGACATTGCAGCTGAAAGGGCCATGGGAGAAGGGAACTAACATGTAGTGAAGCCTGAGGAGATGAGAGCAACGGGGACTGGAGGAAACTAGGAAACGTTTGGGGTTAATCAATACAAAGCACTGCACCCTGAGAGGGGAAATAAACATTGCAGATGTGTAATGAATAGAATGCCACTAAAACAGCACCCAGTGCAGGAAAGTAAACTTTTTAGCTGCTTTTTTTTCTTGATATTGCTGCAATATAACTGCTTCCCAAGCAAGTTCTACAACTGTGCTGGGGAAAGTGGGGAGCAGGACTGTGGGGATGGGGGAAGGAAAACTGTCAAAGGGTCTTTGAGGTAAGCAATGGCCTGACAACGATAATAATGAAAGCACAGCAGACCCTCAGCTGTATAGCAGCCCTGAACATAAATTTCAACAGTTCATCATAAATCAAGTGCTTTGCAAGCATTAGCTAAATCCCACAGGAAGAACTGTACTATGATGAAGTTAAGATTCAGCTGGAGTAAATATAATAGTACCAAAATATCAGGGTTGGAAGAGTTTATTTTGTTTTGCTTTATTTTTAAAGCAAACATTAAAACCCCTGGAAATGCAGAGCTAAAGGTTGCATTGCTCAAGAAAGGCACTGACTCAGGCTCAGATAACAATCGGAAGTTCACTCCACCCTTGCAAGGCTGCAGGAGCCCAGTCTTGGAGGGAAATGGAACGTTCTGCACCCTTTTTTTTTAGATTTAAAGAAGAGGAAGTCAGTGAGGTGAGTTCACTGGGTTTGTATTCTGCTCTTTTCTTGCAGAATGATAGTTTTGATTAATTTCTATAGGTGTCTTTTATGAACACCAGAGGAGCTACCTAGGAAGTTTTAACTGAGGTGCACATGAAGAGTTGGGTTGGTGTTTATACCCATGGCCTTACAGAGGGCAAAGGAGGAGATTAGAAAATTATTCGGCAGTGCTCAGCTAAATACACAGCGTGGCTTTTCCTGCCACTGTCCACTTGGCTGTTTTTCTGTTAAGGGATTAGGTGAGGGATGTGATGTTTCCTAGCCGGGTCAGGGAATGGCCGGTGCCCGCCCGGGTCTCACTAGCCAGGGGCTCCCGGGGGCCCTCCAGCAGGTTCCTGTGCAGTTTTCCTTTCTGTCCTGTCCTATCTTAAAGGAGAATTTGGCAATTCCTGTTCCCGAGAGAGAAAAGAGGTCCCCCGGCTCCCCGCAGGGCGCCGTGCGAGGGACCCGTGTGACCACTAGATGATGCCATTACCCTGCCCAGAGCCGGGCGAGCCGAGCTCCCGGCTCCCGCATTCCATACTCTTTGAATGGGATGGAACGAACCTTTGAAGGTCTAGTCCAATACACCGCCAATGAGCAGAGACATCTTCAAATAGAGCAGATTACTCTGAGCCCCATACAGCCTGACTTTGAATGCTTCTAGGGATGGGGCATCCACTGCCCCTCTGGCCAACCTGTGCCAGTGTTTCACCGCTCACATTGTAAAATAATTTCTTCCTTATATCTAATCTAAAGGTACCCACTTTTAGTTTAAAATCATTAGCATTTGTCCTCTTGCAACAGGCCCTGCTAGAAAACATTCTTGTGTTTCTTGTGGGACCTTTTTACATACTGGAAGGTGCTATAAGATCTCCCCAGATCCTTCTCTTCTCCAGGCTGAACAACCCCAACTCTCTCAGTCTGTCTTCAAAGAAGAGATGCTCCAGTCCTCTGATCATCTTCATGGCCGTCCTCTGACCCTGCTCCAACAGGTCCATTTGTTTACTGTGCCAAGGACCCCAGAGCTGATTTCCCCATCTTAAGAACTGCTTTTCCCTATTTCTGTGTCTACAGTGTCTAGACAGGAAAGGAAGATGGTACTTTATAAACCCATGACACCAGGGCAAATGAACCGGTCCCACCTGAACCAGTGAAGGTGCATCAGGTATGACACTATCTGCTGTCCTGCTGTGTAGTGTCTGGCAGGGGAATGTGAGATGTGTGAGACAGTAAATAGATGAGTGGACAATCACATGCACAAGGGAAGGCCTTTGAAAATGCTAGTGATTTCTTTGGGCAAAATGACACAGCTGGCTGAACTGAAAAGAATCATGAGATGCCACCTTGCCTATCCTCCAGGAAAGGGGAATTGGTCTGGAACTGGGCAAATTGAAAAGCTAATACTGAAATAAATCAAATGACTGAGGGGAATACATGAGGAATACAAACAGACTGCACTCATCTCTTCCTGGGCAATCACAGAATAGCCGGGCAAGACAAGAAGATGTTGGCACATACGAGCCTGGCCCTTGTAGCTGCCCAAGGTCAGTGGCTGCTCCTGATGCAGCTGCTGTTGCCTGATAAAGTGCACAAGGGGTGAGTGGAAAGTGTTCAGGCAGAGAAGAGACTCAGGAAAACACCATTCCAGTTCTCCCTTCTGTGCCTATCTGATGCTGAAGCCTGAAGGCTGAGCTTGTTGTTCCATACTCTGATGTACAAGAGAGGGCTGTTAGGTGATTTCAGGGCAAGGGCAAGGGCAAGGGCAAGGGCAAGGGCAAGGGCAAGGGCAAGGGCAAGGAGAAGGGCAAGGGCAAGGGCAGGGGCAGGGGCAGGGGCAGGAAAGGAA
>JAWWEE010000040.1:53104212-53181392 GCA_035221455.1 Xenops minutus | reverse complement strand
AGGAAAGGAAAGGAAAGGAAAGGAAAGGAAAGGAAAGGAAAGGAAAGGAAAGGAAAGGAAAGGAAAGGAAAGGAGGAAGCTGATGATTAGACATATCAAAAGAAATTCTAAGCAGTGCTGAAGGGGTGGATAGGGCTCCTTGCAGGGCAGCAAGGAGCATATCTGGTAACACAGCTTAGCTGTAGGGTAGGTAGATCTTCGCTTATTCTTTTAGGAAGAAGAATAAATCACATGGACCATTTCACTTGCCCTCTACTTGCTTCATATTTTTCAGCATAGTAGAAATGTGGAAATAGATTAGATTGCCAAAAAAGAGGAAGATTATTAAATCATACATATTGCTGAGCTCTTTTGAGAATCTGGCTGCTAATACTAGTACAGATTTTGCACTGTTTTGATGATCTGGCCTTCTGATCAAGTGCTGACTACTTATGTTGAATATTCCCTCAAAGTGACAAAGTTCTTTAAAGCAGGGAAAAAAAGAATTACCAGCATTTACTGTTAAATTCATAATCTGTTCCAATATAAGACATGAAAATTGTACATAAGTGTGCTAATCATTCAGAGGGCAGAAACATAACAGATTCTGATGTTTTCCATGTGAAAAGAAAAGAAGGTGAAGTTCAAGTGAGAACAAATACCATGAGTGCAAGATTACTCTTGTGCTATATTGATAACTCATGTCTTAATCTGATTCTGTTTGCAACAAACCACTGTGATAAATCTCAGTTCATAGAACTGCCCATCACTACCTCTTGAATCTTTCCTGAAGAATCACTTTGCACTATGAAAATTAATTACTGCCAGTGATTGCATTGTGAAAATTCCTTATTTGTTCAGCCCACTTAGGCATGCTTTCTTGTAAAATGTCACAGCATGCTGTTCCTTCTTACCAAGAAAATACAACTGTCACACTGTCAAATAACATTTTTCTCTCACCGTCAAAAGAAAAAAGCAAAAAAGTGGATCAGTTTCAGACCAAGAAAAGTACCACAGGAAGTTGGCTGGAGGCAATTAATTACTTGTCAACATCTCCCTCAGATCTGCATAAAGTAGAAAAGGTGCCTGTTTGGCTTTGTTCTGCTCTTTATATCGCACTACTCTACTGTTTTCCCAACAATGTGCCTCAGCCTGGCATCTGAATGCCTGCTAGATGTTGATACACCAGGCCTGCTCACTCAGGTTCTCCACTGGGATAATTCAGTATGACCCATCTGAAACTATTGTGTTCTGATTTGTGTCACACTTAGATCCATTATTCTTCACCTTGGTCTCAGAGAGAGGAATATTAGCTTGTATTTTTGTGTGCAAGCTGATGTGTATGGATGTGCCTTTCACCCAGTCAGTCACACACAGTGGCAGATGTGAAAACCCAGAGGTATACCCAGACAGAGGCACATAATCTTTAAGCCCAGAATTAGCCATGTGTGCACGTACATTGGCTTATGTACAGGAATTGATGCAGGGATATGAAGACCACATCTCGCGTCTGGCCATGTGTGGACACAATCCAAATGTCCTTACAGTTGTCTCTAGCAAGACTGTTTTCTCACTCTTCCTTTCCCAGCTACATGGACATAGAGATTTAGAAGAGCACAGCAGGGAAACAGTCTGCTCTGGGGGATGCTCCTGTAGGTGCTGATGAATTGCATTTGGGAGCAGACCCATCAGCCCCAGCCCCATCAATTCAGGAAAGACAGAGGCTCGGCAGCATTCATTTGCTCGCAGCACACTTATATCATATGGCCTTTGACAGGTCACTGCTCCCCTCCCTGGGGAAAGCAGATGCATAATGCAGGAATGTGCAGTCACTGGAGGGCTCATGTGGTTCTCATCAGCATCCGAATCCTCAGCGGGTGGGACGGCTCTTCCACACATAGCTTTGCAGTGTGTCAGCACCGCTGCATGAAGCCATAGGCTGGCTCTACTCATCTCCCTCAGCTGGTCTGTGTTGGTGGAGTTTACAGCAGGTCAGATGCTGTGCCTCCTTTGGTCACATAGTGACAGAGGCACTTACTTACTCGTCAGATTTTCTCTCTCCCAGAATATCTCTTCATGTAGCACTTTGATTTTCTGGCCAGTTCTTCCATCTCTGCCCTGTTGGGATGACCTGAGTGTGCTATTTACCCCACTCCCATGTCTGCCTCCTGGCCTGGCAAGGAGCACGTTGAACTTTAGCTCTCAGAGCCACAGTCTGTCCAGCTCTGAACACAAAATTCACACTGCCCATAGTAACTCTGTGATGCTCTGTCTTGATGGTCTGTTATTGCAGTGAATGATATCTGGGCAAAAGATTTCAGAAAATATACTTTTGTTTGTTTGTTTTGTTATTTTTGTTCTTGTTTTTTAAAATCCGGTTGCTTATGGCATTTTTGCTACAGTCTCACCATTTATTTTCCTCTTTCAAAATAGATGCAGCTAGGATTTTTGTTAGGAGGTTTCCTTTAAAGAGATTGAAGAAAGACAGGTTCATTTAGAGAGAAACTGAGATTTTTAATTGACTGAATCACCTGCTGGACCTCTGCGTAGGTAATGGGGAGAGGTTAACATGCCTAATATTACAATATCACCTGGCACCTGTATTCAGGTTGGGCTGAATATGAGTGTGTTTGCTCATGATGCTGTCGATCCCTACTGGCAGCTGTGAGAGATGTGCTGGTTTTGTGAGTGCTTAGCCTGGGAAGGATGGAACTTGGGTAACGGTGCACTGAGATCCATTAAAGTATGGATGCTGCCAGCAACACTTTCAGATTCTTATGTGCTTGATAAGAAGGCAGCTTCACATCTGTACCCATGTGGGTAAGGTTCTGCTCTGTAGGGATTTACCAGAGGGAAAGCTGGGGTGACCAAGCACTTTGTGGCTCCCCACTTTCTTTCACAGCCCACAGCAAGAAATGAAAGCACTTCAACCTTGACACCTTGTTGTGTATCTGTCAGTTTGGCTGGGACTCTAAATCAGTTTCTTACTTATCAGTGGGCCATGGCTTGAGGATACAGGTCACACAGAAGAGCAGAGACTGTAGGACAGCACAGGGGTAAGTAAGCACGTTGGTGCATGTGAACTCCAAGGCAGCATGTTTGCAGATACACTTCCCACAGGGGACTTGCACTCAGGGTCCCCATGCCCTCACCTCAATGATATAGTCTTTTCCATCTTTGCTGTGGACAGCTTTGACAGCGCAGATGTCAAGACCTCCAAACATTTCTGCACAGGCATCTGCCCAGAGTCTGTACCTGCAGAAAGCACAAAAGCATGGTCTAGAATTAGCTGTCCTTGGGTAGACCACCAAATACAGCCACCCACCCCGCTGCCCATAGGAACACGAAGAGATTTGGAAGCCCTTATTACAAGACATCCTTCATATACTTTGCTGAGGCATTGCCCCCCTCTCTTGCACAGGAGATGGAGCAAAAAAAAAATAATCTTGCCTAAAGTTTCCCTTCATTTCAGATTGATTCAATCCTGCCCTCAAAGCCACCTTAAAATGTTTCTTTCCCTCCTTAGTATTTACATCAGATCTCGAGTTGGTTGTCATTCAGCCAAGCTATAAATATTTAGCTCATTTAATCTCCCAGTAGTGTTGGCCCCTCAGCGTTTGTATTGGCTTTGCCTGAAAGCCTTCCATTATGCAGACAACCTTCTCCTGATAAGAAGTCCTGCACATTGGGACTGGAATAGGGTTGGAAAGTGAATGTTGAATTTAGTGAGTAGCCATCCCCTCCCTGATCTGTAACCCAGTGGCTCCTACATTTTACAATTTACTTTCAATTTTATCCTTTTACAGTCTCCTGCCTATTTTCTATCCCCTGGATGTTGCTCCTAGTCAGGTGATCTCACCACATGGACCAGACACATTTTTGTTAGAGGGAGTGCTACAGGCTGCAGTCCTTTTCTCTAGCCATCCCAGGATGGGAAGGTGAGCTGGTGCCCCCTTAGTTATCCTAGTGTCAGAAGGGGAGAGCAAATGACAAGGGGCATATTACAGGGGCACCACATCCCCCCCACTGTGGACCTAAGGAGAGAGTGAGGCAGCCTGGTTTTATTTCCTCTGCAGCTGTGCTGCAGTCCTGGCCATTTAAATAAAAACAATAATCTCAGAACAGCAGATCTGTAAGCAGGACTATGGCAAGATGCAGAGAGGGGAGTCTCATGAAAACACTGACATTTTGCAGACCCTGCAGGGACTGGGAAAAGAGCTGTTCTGGCCAAAGAACAAGTTTATGTCCTTGAAGCCAGCCAGAGTCCCCATAGCTTGACACTATAATGACCAATTTGTGTGAACACAATGTCTCTGGGAAGAAGCAATATTACAACTTATATGACTACTGGTGCTCTTTTATCCCTAATGAGGAGACCAAATACATTCACTCCAGACCTCCAGGGAAAACAGTGTCTGAGGAGGAGTCAGTAGCATAGGGAGGAGGAGAACTATGAACCCTGTGAGCCAGGCGGGAGGCACAGTGAGCCCCTCTCATGCACTGCTGTGGCCCACATCCAGGGGCACATTGTGGGAACTACCTCTGTTCCTGAGGGATGTCTCTAGGTTTCTGGGTTCAGCAGCCAGTTTTAGGAAATTGTTGCTCATGCCAGACACCCTGATAGCTACATGTCTTTAATGTTTGCTGGCCATAGATGAGCACTGGGACACATCAGGGTTGCTGAGGTGTAATAGAAATGCCATGTGGAAGAAGAGCATATTTATGCACATGCACCAGCAGTTGCATTTTCAGAGGATTTACTGCTATTTTGTTGTTACTCAAGCCTGTAGATCCACTGGACTACTGTTCAGTACAGTAGGTACTTCAGGTTGCTCCTACCCATCAGACTATTTCAGCACACTCCTGCCTTGTTTCATGCACTGATGACTCACATATTTCAACAGGATTTGTTGTATTTATGGCTGGATAAGGCTAGAGTGATGAATTGTGGTACTCCATCTATAAAATGAACCTTCAAAATGCAGTGCGGCAGGTTGGCAGGAGTCTCAGTTTTAGTCTTACAACACTGCAATAAGGTAATGTCTACCCTTCATCTCTCTAGCTTCAGCTGTGTTATAAATAACCAGGATGCATCATAATGTCCAGTTCCCGCAGTACTATTATGGTCTTGCAGAGTCACCTTCAGCATCTGATTTGGGGCTGGGCTTGACTTAGCTTCCCTGTGTCACAGAACTAAAGGTGCAGAAAGGACCTCAGATGACCACCTGCAAAACTCTCATACCACAAATAGGAGACATTTCTTTAAACTGGTTTGAAATAGTACAGAGATTCCCCATCTCCTTCAGACAATCAATTTCTGTGGTATGCTATCCTTACTATTAGAAAATACAGGAAATGTTCAAAGGAACTTTTTCTGCTGTAATTTAAGCCCATTATTTCTTACAGTATTGTACCAGTAATATAAGTAGTGAGAAGTGTCTTTTAGTAGCCTTTCATATATTTAAAGAGCTTGTACTCTTTCAGTTTTTTCTTCTTTAAGATAAAGTGGTGTTCAGCTTGTAGACAACTTCTTCCAGCTCTGTGGTAGCTAATGAAGGAAAGTGAGCCTCTGCACTGCAGGCATGGATTCATTATGCATGAGTCTACACCTCTGCTGGAAAAATATCAGTGGTCTGCCAACTGAAAAAGGTGGAAAACTACACAAGCAATTGTTGCATGTTTTTCTCATTGGTTTGCTATGTTTTCTTTGAATGTTCCTTTTATTGTCCTTTGGACTCTCTCCAGCTACTTGCTATTTTTCTTCAAATGTGGTGCCCAAACCTAAGCAGAGTCAGAATTAACCATGATCCTGACAAATTGGAGGTATAATCTGAAAAAATCTTAGATACTCTAGAGATGAATGCCTACATGTAATGTATGGAGTCTGTAAATCTCTGAATAATCTACTTAAATAGGATGGAGAACAAGTGATTTAATAGCAGTTCTGCAGAATAGGGTTTGGGAGTTAGCAAAGTGTGTTATCACGGGTCCACAGTGTCATGCAGTTGCAATGTTAGCAAATAACACAGTGATTTGAAGATATGGAAGTACCATCTGCAAATTTTAGTCTGTAAGATGCATGAGGGGATTCCTTCTGTTCAGTTCAGCAGTAAGAAGACCTTAGATAAAGCAGTGTCCACTTTTGGGAGACTGAAGCAAAACAGTGCTTTCAGCTTTTCTGCTGTCAGTGTTTTTCCTCCGTTAAACAGAAGAAAAACGCTTTTCTGTGTCTGCCTCTCATTAGTAATGTACTTAGAATAACTTCTTGTTACTTCTTGTTTTGTGCTTTGACCTTTCTGATTTTATCCCTACATGTTTGTGCTGGTGTGCTTGACCTCAGTGTGCTGGTCTTGTTTCCTGTGGCTACATTCACTAAAGATCTAATGATTTAGCAATGTTGGTTTCTAGCTGTACTTTCAGTCTGTTCTTCAAAACAGGACAGTTTGCCTTTGTGCCCTTAGTATTTTCTTAAGGAAACACTCAGCCTTTTAAACTCCTTTATCCAGCCTCCCAGGAGACCTCACTTACCAGTTCTCTCAATTAACCAAAGCCTAAATACAATTCCTCCCTTCTAAACCAAGAATAGCTAATACTGTCTTGAAACCCTCTTCCTTACCTCTCTGTCATTGCAATCTGTTCTAGCATCGCAGAACCTGTATTTGCCTTCCAGTTTCCAGAGATGGACGTCCTCCTAGGAAAACAAACCAAAAACACAACCTGAACATGAAAATAGACTCCTGTCCTATCCTCCCACATACTGTAGTCCTCATTCTTGACTCTGTGCTTGTACAGAGGGGATGAGGTGAGATTCTTCCTCCCAGAAGCCTTTCCAAATCCTTCCTGAACAACAGTCCATACAGGATATGTTGTTCATACTCATGAAAAGCTGAATGAGGAGTTAGACAGGGAAACCTCCAAGGAATCCTGAGCACACATCAGGCTCTGTGAGTACTTTCTTTCTTTATACATCAGACCTAGGGGAGTTGAAATGCGTGTAAAAGATCTCTGGGATAATCACCCTTGTGTTCTGCAATGGGTAGCATCCTCTCTCCATGGAAGACCAACTTTCCAGGCAAATATTTGTCTAAGCAGCTTCACAAATGTCAGCTCTGACATTCTGTGTCTACCTGAATTTGATTTCAGTTGTACTACTGGATCTACCTAAATTTGATTTCAGTTTTACTGATGTCATAGAATATATGATCATACTGTCTTTTCAGTGTCATGTTGGTGGCTCACTGTGTTTGGACTTAGAGAATTCCTACTAGGAAAATTGCTGGAGTTTCATTAGCTGCAAAGAATGGTTAATTTCACAAAAAAAGTTGCTTATCCTGGCAAATCCTGGGTTTCATCATCATCCACAGGGGTGAAAATTTTCCTTTTCTTGACTTTAGGCCCAAGGCATACCTTGGACAACCTGCTATGATGACATGGTACAGATAACCCTTCCGTAGTGTACAAGCTAGGACAAGTCAATGAGCTGACAGGATACATCCAGGGAGCATCAGCATGCTGAAGATTTATGTAGAGATTTATGAGGGGAGTATGAGGTGTTATCTGACACTTCAGTGTGAGGCTGTGGGAGCCCTCTCTTCCAGTTCTTTCACCTTTTCAATATGCTGCACAAAAGAGACTCTGAATTTGCAAAACTATGTTCAGCAGTAGGAATACTGATGTCCTCCTAGACTATAAACTAGGGTAATTATAGCCAACTACCTAAGATTACCCTTTACTCTGGGGTGCTTTTTCCATTTCTCTTCTAAACTGGTATATACAGCTACTGTGAAATTTAAATTGTCTTTTTAACCATATTTAAAGGAGTGGAGGGGATGGCAAAGGAGTGTTTACTGTGCCAATTACTGTGTTGAATAACTATGTGTTTCCATATAGTTGACTCTTGCCTCTTGTTGCCTTCACTCAAGATCCATTTTGCTGCCCTACTTTCTAAGCAAAAGAATAGATTTCTCCTCAAGCTTTGACTGTAATGAGCCCTTTGATGGCCTGTAAGGTCAGTGTTCAATCCTCAGCCTCTCTTTTGAAATGGGATTCTTAGGATTGTGTTTTTCAGCTCTGCAATGGGAAGAACCACTCTTTCCTAACATTTACTTTTAACAGAAAATTGCCCTGCAGTGGCAGATGGCATCCAAAGTCCCATTAGTACTGATGGGAACTTCCAAAGTCTGATTAGCAACAAGATAAAATGTACCTGGCATACCAAATGTAAGCAGCTGTGTTGACCCTAAGAAAATGAAACCACAGCTAGACAGTTTTACAAGGAAATTTGATGTGGAAAAGCTTCCAAAATAAGAACTCTGCTCTAGCCATTGAGCTGATTTTTTTGACTTGTTTATGCCTATTGACTCCCAGCCAATATGGGCATAAGACATAAAATACATATTTCTGCTATATTCCTAACTTTCCTGTTAGGCAATTTTTCTGTTTTGAAACTGGAGAGTTTTATTTGAAACCCCCTGGATCTGTCACCAAATTTCTACATCACAGCCTCAGTCAAGATCACTCCCTTCTAAGCATGTCTGAGCAGTTCAGGTGTCAACTGTGCCCCCAGATGCATAGAATCACAGAATATTCTGAGTTGGAAAGAACCCACAAGGATTGTTGAATCCAACCCTTAGCCCTGCACAGGACCATCCCCAAGAGCCACGCCATGTGCCCGAGAGTATTGTACAAATGCTTCTTGAACTCTGTCTCAGGCTTGGTGCTGTGACCGCTTCCCTGGGGAGCCTCTTCCAATGCCCAACCACCCTCTGGATGGAGAACCTCTTTTTAATATCCAACCTAAACCTCCCTGACACAACTTCAGGCCATTCCCTCAGGTCCTGTCACTGGTCACCACACAGAAGAGATCAGTGTCTGTCCCTCCTCTCCCCCTCACAAGGAAGTTGTAGAGGGCAATGAGGTCTCCCCTCAGTCTCCTCCAAGCTGAACAGACCAAGTGACCTCAGCTGCTCCTCATACGGCTTCTTTTCTGTTTCCCTTTCCGTATTGTATGAAGTGAAAAAGGAAACTGAAGACAAAAATCTTCCTTTAAGAATGTCCTGCCTCAAACCTCATTTCTCTCAGGGATTGAAGTGCTTCCAACCATCCTAAACATCAGGGGGCCACACTGTGTACAGTATCTTAAAGGAACAGACTTTAGGCTTTTAGAGATCTGTTGATCAAACAGATTGGTGACCAAGACACCTTCAACATTGTTTAGGATAAGTAGATCAACTAGCAGATAAGAGCTGTTGGTGTCCTATACTCATCATCTCTAACCTGAGCCATTTCAATCTAAAAGTAGCTCTAGTTTAGACACAGTCCATGTGGTATCTCCTGCAGAGCACATTGAACTGAATTGGAGGTGACAAGGTCAGAAGTCACACTCATGAAACTAGAAAGGAAGGGTGTTACCTTTTTATTAAGAACTTGTGGCAAGAACATGCCATGCCTGAAAGTCAGCAGATGCTGGCTTAATTCAAAGTGAACAGCATTTCACAAGTCTTAACTGGAAATGTTCCCCCTGGTGTCCCCAGTTGGAGTGCGAGTGGAAACATAATTTCTGCCCCAGTTTTCACTGCAACATGAGCCATATTCATGTTTTCTCTTCACCCATATTAGAACGGCAGCCAGATACATTTGGTGGAATTTTAGACATGTATCACAATGCTGCTTATCTGCTGCTTTGAGGCTGGCCCAAGGTATGGGCTAAGTAGGTGTTTGTTAGCAGTGTAAATCTGGAGTCACTGCACTGAAGTCAATGGGAAACTGAACTGAAGCCTTGGGTCATGGGCTGGAAGGAAGTGCATCGAACATCTGGGGCAGGGAGGAATGCATGAGTCACCCTGCAGCATCCTCCCTCTGGCAGATGCTTGGTGCGAAAGTAAACATATTCTGGAGAATTTCAGTACAGTCTTTTCTCAGAAGGAAAGGGGC
The DNA here is from genome assembly GCA_035221455.1 of Xenops minutus. Classification (NCBI taxonomy): domain Eukaryota; kingdom Metazoa; phylum Chordata; class Aves; order Passeriformes; family Furnariidae; genus Xenops; species Xenops minutus. Next base: position 53,171,480 of record JAWWEE010000040.1, on the reverse strand, counting down.
TTTTAAAGTCTATATGTGTGGGTGAAGGTATAAAAATACTGGATAGATTCCATGGCTCACAGATCAAAGCAAGTAACTTAGTATGACGCTGCTGCAGATGCTGGAATTGCCTTTAAGGCTGAGATTTGCTAGCGTGACTAATGGTTTTGAGTCTTCTGTCTGGGACACCAGTGAGAACTCTGGTATTTTGGGTGCTTTCACCTCTGTCCTTGGACATAGTAGGGAACTTATTTATACCGCAGAAACAACCTTCTATTTTGCCTGATGCTGGAACGGAAGGAACAGTCCCTGATGGGACTGACTGTACCCCTCTCCCAAACTCACATCCTTAAATGGCTGTCTCAATATAAGTCAACCTTCTGGGTTAACAAGTCCCTGGGTGAATTTTGCTGTTTGGTTTCTTTTCTAATAAGCTTCATTTCTCATTAAGGTGTTTTTTGTTCAAGATTGTTTTCATATGAAAACAGTTTTCCTTTAGCAAACAATTGTTTGCACAGCTATACTCCCAAGTGGGATTAGATCTTAGTGTGACTGCTTTCTTTCCTCAATCATCTGGTATTATTTCTAATTCCTGTATGGATGAGTGCATGGTGAGTGAATAATAAGTGAGGAGAGAATATGGTCAGGCTAACTGGGCCTTTGTTTCATCTAAAGGCAGTTGGGGAGCAGGCTCTGGAGCCAAGGCTGGGTGTGTTGGCAGGAATAGGGAATTTTAATTGATACTTTAAACCTTCTTTCCTTTGGCCAATTTGAGCTGGAGTCCCTGAGATGTTAATGTAATATTAGGCAACAGTGCTATTGTTGACCTGATCAGATTAAAAATAAATTTTCTCTCATTGAGATCACATGAAGTAGGAGAGTGTCCTACAAGTCCTTCCCATGAAGAATGTGACTCAGTTATTATCTAGTTTTCTTAAATACCTCTGTGCCAAGAATCCAACTGGGAATTTTAGGCAGCTGTAGCTAAAAAGTATGTGATTGTGTACATTTGATTATCTTGTTTAACTATGTTTCGGCAGAACTATGGCCTGTACAAACGTGGAGGTTTGTAAATGTGGACTTAAAACTCACAGTGTTGTGGGTATTAGGTAACATATGCAATTTATCTAGTGACCTGAAGAATGTATTGCTGAGATGACTACTTGTCCAGAATTTTTTGGCTGTATAAGGAGCTTCTGGAGAATCTGTGCTATGTGGCTTTTCTCATCCACTGGTTTGCAGTAAAAAGAAACAGGTGTCTTACTGACTCATGTGGTTACATCTTTAATTGAGCTTGGCGACTACTGAAGTTTGACTGAATGCTTGCTAATACTTTTAAACATACCAGTGTGGAGGATTGCCTTCGTGCCACCTCCCTCTCCACCCCACAGGGCAGGGAGGAGCTTTGGGGCACCCACAGAAATGTGTCAACTCCTTTCCCTCCTTTGCATTCTTCAAGGAGCACACATGCAAAACACCCACATAAACCCCACATGCTGGCCTGGCTGAGGCTGTTCATACCTAGTGAGCTACTTGGGTCTTCATGTGGTTGTGGTACTGTGACCTCCAGCTGGGGAGAGGATGGGGTGTTGCTATGGGCTGGAGTATGGGGTGTTGCTATGGGCTTGACACTGTAGGACTCCATAAGTTGCAGCTGGCTCAATCTTTTTTATTTTTTTCCACCCCAGGTGGGAAGGGGGTGGGTTCAGTTCCCACTAGAGGGTACTTGTAGCTGGAGGATTTTCTTGGGAAAGATGATCCCTTCAACAACAGGATGGAGAGGTGATGGCAGAGCACAGTCATTAAAGTGGGAACTAACTGAACCTTAGAGACAGGTAGACAGATTTACATTCCAGAAACAATGAGCTGATGGTGAGTAATGGAGAGGATGATCAGTGGTTGAGGGATCTGGGTTCAGAAGTGGGAAGAGAACAGCAGGGCTATTCTTCAAGGAAATTAAGTCAGCTTCCTACTCCCACCCAGAGCAGACACCAACTCAAGTCACATCCACAGCACTGCCTCCTCCCCGTCTCGCTCTGGCATAGCCACACACTCACATGTAAGCCTTGTAGTTGCTGCCAATTTTCTGGATTCGGATGTCATACTTGGAGTCAATGAATGGCTCGGTGGTGGCATAGGTTTTTGCCATGGCCACTATGCTGGCCATGTCCCGGAAGTCGTGCTGGTTCTCAACTTTGACCTTGATTGTCAAAATCCAGTGAAAAAGAGAAAAGAGCAAAAAGAACAGGAATACTTTGTGAGCAGAAGTCACCTCCACACCTGAATATCACAATGTCAGTTAAACCCCGCACAGACAGAACTGAGGACAGAGCAGGGACTCTGATTTAAAGAGAGAAGTTCCCCAGACCAACCAAACCCAGAGCAAATCAATCCCATTCTCCTTCCTCATATACCAGCCGTGGTAAACCTGGCACCAGGGAGGCAGGAAGACCTTTGCCCAAATGGCTAATGAGCATTGCTTTTATGATGCTTTAGGAAAACATCTGATCTCTTAAGGGGCATTACTTCCTTCAAACATTGGAACTGCTATTTCCCATGTTGGGATGGATGAAAACAGAGTATTTTGGGTGGTCAGGAAATAGAAATCAATGCCAGGAAATTATCATGAGAACTGGTTGTCTGCAATCTCTAGGTATCAGTTCCCTGGCATTTCACATTACCCTTGTCCAGGCTTTCTTTGAGAAGTGGTGCAGGTCTCCCAATTAGACACAAGCTCTGAAGTAAAAGGATGTCTCTCGAGGAGCTTGTGATTCTTGGGGAGATTTGTGTGAGTGTGAGGCCATGGGCATATGTGTGGGCCAGCTGGTTGGGTCTTAGACTTGATTTGCACTTGGAAATGAGAGGACAGTGGCCTATGAGCTGGAGTTTTTCTGAGAAGATGGCTTTTCACAGTCTGTATTCAGTCATGAGAAGTGCTCTGTATCTTCCTGCAAAATATTAAAAAAACCCCCCCAAAACAGAAAAGGAAGAAGGACCAAAAGCAGAGGTTCTGATGATATGATCAAATATCTACAAAAGCTCATTGATCTGGGAAAGCAAAACTGAACAAGCAGGTAACAAGAACATAATGGACAACTTCACCTCATTCATACCTTTAACTCTGGACTTTAGTGTATTGGCAAAAGCTTGTTCGGTGCATCAGCAACCAGGACAAGTCTTGCTCCTTAGGGCTGGATAGATGCAGGAAGGATGGATTGATTTGTGGAAAAAAGACCAAGACTGTATAAAAAGGGTGAGCAAGTGATTGACTTTCTTTATGTTATTACCTACAGTTTGTATTTCGGTAATGCTTCAAGACCATAGCTGGGGATTGCAACTCTGCTTTGCTAAGTGTCCACTCGCTTGTAACAATTGATTGGTCTCTGCCCCAGAAGAGTTTCCCAGTGTTTCCCATCAGTGTGTGTTACAGGAGGGTGATGCCAGACTCCGTGGAGCCAGCTGAAGGAAACACATGCAATGGTATTTGGTGTTTCTTCGCAAAGAACAAACAAGTGGTTTTACATATCTACCTTCAACCATGAGAGGGCAGGAACCATCTTCACTAGAAAACAGAGGACAAGCCTGTTGCTAACCTGTTTTACTCTGTTTAGATAATTTTGTGTATACGCCAGCTTACACATAGGCCAAAGATTCAGCCACATACTGGTGCAGAAAAGCTCTTAAAAACTGAACGGTTGTGGGGGAGGTGAAAAGTGCAACTAGTTTGACCCATGACCATTTCTAGATGTGCTCTCACTATTCAGGAACCACCAAGGAATGGAGTAGAGGAAGATGACAGTCATCTGTAGGATGGGAGGGTACCAAAAGAAAAAAAAGAAATAACAAGTACAAAGGGGATATATAAAAGCAACCATTACAGAGCATTCAGAAGGAGAAGCCTTGCTCTAGGATGTGTTCCCTTCGCTATCCAAGTGGGGATGTTGTGGTGTGGCAGGGCAGGGTGAGGTGGTAGGAATGCCCTGGAGGCAGTGGGAAGAACCAAGAGGGAACTCACAGTCTGGGCTTGCAAAATACCAGGGGGAACAATACGAGCTGTGTTGGAGCTGAGTATTTTTGTAGCACAGATAAGAGCTGCCCTGGGATGAATGACATCAAGCAAGAGTCCCACCCAGATGAGATGATTGCAGGAGGGACTGCACGGGCAGGAGGCACTGACACGGTGTTACAACACATTCTCCCGGACCCTTTTGGCAGTGAGAAAATACAAAAGCCATTATATAATGACCTACTTGGAACAAGGACATTTGTGGGATCTAAAAAAAAGTGCTGTGCTTGTGCAACAGATGTCTTTGGGCCCAAACTGAAATGTTTGCATCCTCAGCCCAGGAACATTTGTCTCAGAGAGGCAGAGGAAGGGATGCAACTTCCCTCTCCAGACTGGAATTAGACCATATTGTTATTGCTAGAAAGGAGCTTGTCTTGTATTTCCTCAAAAATACAGCACGGTATAGAAAGTAAGGGTCCATTTCTTCCTCCTCTCCATCACCCCTTCCCTGTAGGGAGAGAGGGAAAATACTTGAAAGTGTTTTCTCCCATGGGCCTGAGGATTTTTGTCTGGACTAACACCGAGAGGGGGACTCACAAAGGATACAAAGTAAGAAATGAAAAACAAAGATGACTCCCACAGTGCCACACCACTGCACAGTCCTCAGGAAACAGCTCTGACATCTTCCCTGGCCTGTGCCAGAGCACTTCCAATCGGCTTTTCAGAGAAAGCAACCTTACAGAGGTGCCCTTTTAGAAGATACAGCCTTATTTCCCACCAGGCATCAAAATAATCACCACATCGAAGCTGAAATCTGAGCCACCATTTGTTAATTGTTAGAGCCAGCCAAATTTGACAAAATAACAGCCCTGTCCTGGGTTAACGCTGGTTTAGTCCAGGGTATGGTTATTACTTCATAAACAGGAAGCACTCAAGTTACAGTCAAATTAGATTTATTTTCCTGCCTTATCTATCAAATCCACCATTTTATTAGCTTTCTACTTTTAAATGTTGTATATTTCATTTCCTCCTGCCTTGTAACCCTTTTAGATGTCAATAAAATATCCATTCTCCTAACAGGAGAAAAAAACACAGACATAACCTAAGCCAGTGTGGACACAGTGTGACACCAGAGGATATTATTTAAGTAAAGGCTATTAAAAATCATTCCAGAGCAAAGTTACCAATTTACCTAATAAGAGACAAATCTGTCTTCTAAAATGGCAGACTGGCTAACACATGAAACTGATAAAAGAGTTGGAAAGAGATCAACAAGAAGCCATTTCTCTCATTCTCTCTCTCTCTCTCTCTGTGTCTTTCTTTTTTACTTTGCAGCCTTCTTAGGATAAATGCTATATCCCATTAGTTGCATAGAGGAGTGCAAATAGCAAGTGCAAACACAGCCCCTGCCCTGCCAGCCTGTTTGCTTAGCTGTGCTGGCTGTTTGAGCAGCAATAGATTCATTCTAGAGCCTTAAGTTGCTGTTTGCTGTAGTGTTTTAGTGACCTGTTATGAAGAGTTTGGGCCAGTGTGTTGACAAATGCCTTTTCTGAGTAAGAAAGCTCCCTGGAATAGTTCCTGCTTCCCTTCTGGCTCTCTTCTCTAACCAAGGCACTGGCCATACCCTAGCATGCTCCCTGGTGCTGCATTGGAAAGGGGACTCTGGCTGAATCTCTTGGGAACAAGCTCACACAAATGTGACTGTCCCTTTACCCTGTGGTGGCATCTTGGAGGCTGATACTACCATGAGCTGCTGCTGGTGCCTGTTCCCATCCTCAGCCTGCCCAAGATGCACTGACCTTTCTGCCCTTGGCTGGAGAACAGTCCAAGTGTCAGGCCAGGAGGAAATATTCTGCCCCATCCCTTCTTTTGAGGCCTTCCTGCAAGGCAGATTTTGTTTGTGGTAAAAACCCACCATGAATATTTCCTGGGCAGTCTGAGCCACAGCTGAGCTCCGCATGAGCACGGGTTCCTTCAGGGAGGGTTCTGGGTAGAAACTTCTGCTTCCTCTGTCTCTTGGTTCCCTAATCTACTGCATCTTGTACATCCCAGATACCAGGGTTCCAGGGCTTATCTTTAGCCTAGGCACTGCAAGGCATTCCTTCACAGTCCCCTTTTGTGTTCATTAGTTCAGTGGCCATGTGAAAAAATGATCAGTTAGCCAAAGTGCCATAGTTATCTTGGGCACTAAGGTCTTCTGGGGCTGCCCCAGCCTTGCCTCTCTGAGCATCATCTAGTGTTAACTCTGCCTTACAGGTTAACTCTGCCTTACATGTTAAACACACACCACTTTGGAGATGACTTGCAAAAGCACTTTCTGTGTCCAGATTGAGGTTAGAGGCAGGTTCAGCTGGAAGGTAAGTGTCCAAGACTGAGCCAGGGCTGGGCTTGGCAATGTGGTGTTTAACTGAGCCTTGGATGGCTTGTGAAAATGCATGGCCTGAATGTTTTCCTCCAGAGGAGCTGGTGCAGCCACACAAAGCTTGTGATTTTTTGTCCATCTTGACTTGCACTCAGCCTTTCTGTATGGACCTTACTATTTTGGGACAGTGGGTCTTCAGGAATGGTTCTGCACAGAGGGTTTTGTGAGTTTCTCCTTTACCCCAAATTATACTCCCCTTCTCAGAAAATACCCAATCCAACTCACAATCAATTTAAGCCCAACTTTGACCCACCTCAAAATTATAAAGACACAATGGAGTCTGCATTTCCTTATTATCCTCACACTGAAATTCCCCAGATGCTGTGTTTAATGCGTTAAACCTTCCTAATAAAGAGGCCAGGTTTTGGCAGCTCTGGTCCCTGGTGCCCTGGATCAGTCACCATTTTCTGTGTCCAGCAAAAGCTTTTGGACTGATGAGGAAGAAATGGGGATGTTTTTGCTATTTTCAAGACAGTTGGGACCTCTTTACTCATGAGTCAGTGGGAATGCAGTGATTGGGCTGCTCTGTTGTGAATGAATGTTACATGTCAAGTCATTATTTGTCCTCTGTAAAAGAAAATATTTGTTCCTTGAGAAACCAAGGCAGCCCTTTCCCCTTGCCTTCCTCTTTAGCACACTGGATTTTCAAAGCTCTCACTTTTGGAACGTTCTATTTCCAGTCCCAAGAGAGACAAGGTGACGAGCTGTCTTTCCTGATAAAAACCTTGCAGTATTTTTACATTACAGAGTGGCTCTGTTTAGTTTGTTCTATATTTATACCATGGAAAAAAAAAGAAGCAGAGAAGTCTTTCCCATCCAGTAAGAGAGAAAATAACTCTGACCATATTATTATGAACAACAAGTTTTTCTTCTACAATGTAATAAATTCATCTGAGCCAGGATTTGTACTGGGAAGGTATTTTTATAATTATGGGGCAGGAGGGGACAGGAGGTGACTCTTAAACTGACCTAATTAAAGAGGTCTAAAAATAAAGAAGACTAGCAAAAAAATGTATTAAATTAATATAAATATATATAAAGTCACATGAACAGATACTGTTTTTCCTCTCTTTGCAGACCTGGCAGTTGTTCCCTTCTCATGATCTGATCAGGAAGAGGTGAAGGGGCTCTTTGAGTGAATTTGCTGTGCTGGGCTCTGTTCCTAGGGCACTTTAGGGTCATGTTAGCACACAAATGGCAGATACTAACACACTGAGAGCTTTATTCTTTTCCATGGGCTCTGGCATGATGAGGTCTGGAATCAGGAAGAAGCCTTATTCCTTTCTCACTGCAGTGCTCACCCTATTCAACAGAGATGCCCAATCACTTCTGGGGTGGGTAGGCTCAAACAGCACAATGGTTGAAAATGTCTTGACCTCTAAGGAGCAGCTGGGTAAACAACAGTTGTGTTTTGCACAAAGTAAGGACATTTTCTCTCAGTGTCCATCCACAGTTTCCCTGGAAGAGTCCTTGGGTACTGTTGATTCCATGAGTTTGGGCAACTGAAGTACAACATGAGAAAGGTCCTTCTCTGCTGACTCCATTGTAAACTGCTGTCTAAGCAGTATTTCTACAGATATTTTATTTGTATCGATACTGTATAGGACCAGGAACACAGAGAGCACTTGTTGCAATCTTCCAGTGCCACCGAAATATGAAGCGACTCCAAATTTTGGGAAGAGGGTAACGATGGTCATGGGAGGGGCTGAGGGGCATGTGTTCTGTTTTTAGATTAGAAGATTGTCTGTCTCTGAGTGGAAGGCTATTACTGCTGTCTCTGTTCAAGTCAATAGAGAGACTGTTGTTTCTGCATTTTTCAATGGAAATTTCAAAAGATGCCTTTTATTGCAAATTTGTTTTCTTCATCTCCACAGGCATCTCACATGCACATATCACTTGGCAAGAGCATTTCTTTCACTAATGCTATAGTGCCACCCCTTTTGCTTCTGACCTTGAATACTAACTGTTCCTTTTCCAAGCTAAAGACAGTTGTGATGACCCACCCTTAACGGGAAGGCAGTCAATAGAGCCTGTTTTGTACAAGCCCTAACATGGTCAGTTTTCATTTTAGCTTTGAGGATTCTTTGTTCAACCCTGTGATTAAAAAATGTGGTGAGTGAATTTTGTGAAAATTATGTGAAAATGAACAATATGTGAAAATGAAAATCTATTATAATGAGGCTCTTTCTAACAATTATTGCAAAATAATAAACACTCAGCACTTCTTATACTGCCAAGAGCCTTATGAACATGAATTAGCAAAAAGTATCAGGTAATTGTTAAAATCCCTCTGGTCTGTAACACAGAGAAACTGAAGAAAAACTCTGAAATGACACAAATCTCCTTCCAAGCTGATGGTGGTGCTCCTTGGGGAAGAGGCATTTTCTGCCAGAATTTTCCTGGTTCCTGGCCACTGCCTCCGTACAAATAAAGAATAACAGTGCCTGGACTTCCCATCTTTGCTCATTCTTCTAAGTCTTGGTGCCTCCCATTACATGTGATTTTATCATTAATAACATAAAAAATGTAAGTACTTCCTTGACAGTTTCTGTTGGTAATAAGATTGTAATCTGAACGCTCACATCCTTTGAAGCAGTCGTTACAGGTACAAGTACATGGCTTGCTATCTTGGCAGCAATTATTGCAGTAAGTACTATTTTTAATACTCACATGTGTACTTTGGCTAAAAGGTCGGTTATTTTATCCTTTGTTTCTCCAGTCACTGCTCTAATACAAAAGATGACCTGATGCAGGTGCTGTATTTACATTTACTTTGTTAAACTCATCAGATCAAAAGCAAACCTCTCTCTTTTCATATTACGTATGTTTTACAGCTAAAGACCTGATATTTCCTGCTATCACCTCTACTTCTGAAGACCAATGCAAAGAAATCCTTTAGCTCTCTGTAATCTCCTTATCATCACTGGTTATTGCTTTTACATTACAATGATTAAAACCACCATAATGGCTTCTGGAAACTTTAATCTTCTGAATTACTTAATTGTAGGCTTGATTTTTTTTAACCTATAGGTGTAACTTTTCTAGTTTAGTCATAGTTCTGCGTCTCTATATTTCTGCTGATGTTTTCTGTGATTTCTTTTCATCAGTTCCACTTGGGTTTGAACCTTATTGTTTTAAAAACAACACGAAACAAATTCTTGCTACTTGTCATTTAAACCGACTTATTCTTTATTTTATTTTCTCTTTCCTTCTCTTTTTTCCTCTGTGCAATGAAATGCAGTGGGACTTCAAGAAAATTTAATCAGTCCCAACTTTCCTTCAGGCTGCTTGAGGCTGGAGAAGAGCCCAAACTAAAACGGTAAGGTCAACAACTGTTGCTTCCTGTACCTTCCCCATCTACTGAACAGAGCAGTGTTGAAGCTCTGTGCCCAAATCCACATCCAGACTTTGCTAGTAGTTACTAATTTCATAATGGACTAAAGTAAACTTGGCCTCAGACCAATTCTTTCTTCTAAGATGCTGGCTGTTAGCCTATCTTCATCTGGAATGGCTTCCTATGCTGTCCCCTTGTACTGCTGAATACAATTGTGCTCAGAGTTTGAATAGAAACTCTCTTCCTCCATGACTTGTGAGAGCAAAATCAACATCAATAAGGAAAAAAATGGGGGAGAAAGTGAGATGTGGAAGAAGATCTGGTGTGTGGTGCAGAAGACAATAGCCAAATGTTCTGCTGAGAGTTTTGTCTGGAAATGCTGTTAAGACTGGGTCACTTTTCTCTGATTCTGCCCTCATTTTGTAGCCACTGAGGGTCCTTGGTGCATGAGACATGAATCCCTCCCTGCGTTATAGGTGAAATGGCAGAGCAGTCAGAGAGATCCAGGCTTGTGGGGTCTGAAGAGAGAGGGAGAGGTTTCTTCCTCCTGGTTTGTCCTGGTTGGATTTTGCTAATGAAATCCTTCCTAGGGACATGTTAGTGGCTCTCTACAAGCATCTCTAGGCTGTCCGCATGCACTCTAATTCAATGACACCTCTGCCTCCTTAACATATGTAGCAACAATATTTTAACCAACATTTCCTGCTTATTTAAATGTTTGTTCCTTGACATTGAAAGCCAATCCTACCACTGGCACAGGGATCTGTGCCCATTTCCTCTCCAGCAGCTACCATCTGGACAGGGGAACATTGCAACCAAAGCAAGAAAGATTATGAGAGCTTCCATGTGCAATCCAGCAAGCCAGAAAGGGCTTCTGTTTCCAGAGTGTAAGCAAACAAACTGTTCCAAGTTTAAGTTTGGTGTAACTATATATAATTTTCAGACCAGGAGGAGGTCTGTCTGCTCTAGGGAAGCACTGTGAAAGGCATATCAGTTATGAAGTTCAGGTACCACCCATGGGATTCAGAGATGATACATCAGAATTTCCTACTTCTGAACAAACCAAGTTTTAGACAGGGAGTGCCTTTTTAAAAGATATATGCAAAAAAGAGGAGACAAAAGTGCATGAGGAATGTGCTGGCGATGCCTTACTGAAAGGGGAGCTCAAGTCTCCCCAAGAAACAGGGGCTGCTAATTCACTGGGGGAATAAAGATCCCAGAGAGCCTGGGAAAAACAAACAGGTCCTTCTGGGTAGTGAACTATTTTTCAGGATTCTTTGGCAGGCAACCAGCCACTCTGCTTTGTAAGGTCTTGTTCTTCCTTGCAAGAAGGAAAAAAATAACTGAAGGGCTCCCCTTTCTTGAATAAGGTCATCATAATGCACTCAAGCCCAGCGCCACTACTTCTCATTGTGAGAGCTGTGGGGTGTAGTTCCACATTGCAGGTGCTTGAATAAACAACATTACCACTTTCAGAAGAGGAGAAAATATATAATAGACAAGCCTAATGACTTCAGCCCAGCCAGCTTTCCCCCCACTCTTCACAATCCCCCTTCCCACATACCAGACAGCCTCCAACCCAATACCACTGCCTGTCTCCAAGTGCGTGACAGCAGAAAAAGGCCTTTTCTCCCACAGGAACTGCCAGTGCGACCCAGATAGTCTGTGGGGAGGTTTAACCCCTTTGCTGGCTGCTCACATGTCATGTAGGATCACAGGAATGCTGTGACACATATATATTGATTTCCAGATGATATATAATTTTTCTTTTACCTACCTTCCCCATTCCAGCATGAGCATGTCCTAGCTTGACCACTACAGGGAAATTCGGAGTTGTGAGCTGAAAGACAAAAGAAGGAGCTCCTCATTAGTTACTTCTTTCCAGCCACAGTGCTTGAAATAGTTTTCTCTTATTTAGAAACTTTTATCCCCTTCCTGGATGCAGATAGAAGGCCAAATAAAGTTTGTCTAGGTAGTAGGGCAATAAGCAAATAGCTCTTTACTGGGTCCCATATGACTGGAAATGGAAGCCAGACAGAATTCTTCAGACTGGACCCATTTCTGCTGTGTGATAGCAGTTTTCCCACCCTGCACATGTGAATGTGTGTACACTCATATGCATGTAAAACACAGTTGTACTTGCAAGCTTGAGTAACTGAACTCATTTAGATACTGAAAACATCTGAATTTTGAGAAAGACAAGCATTATTTGTTCTATTCCACACAGACTGCTTTGGCCTTAATAGTGAACGTCCCCTTCCTGTCAGCAGGGAAGTGGGGGCAGAGGAGGCCAAGGAGGGAGGGAACTGGGACCAACCCTTAGGTGAAACCAGAAAGTCCATCTATTTGTAAAGCCTCTTCCTCTCTTCTTTAACTTCAGGGGTGAGTTTAGTGAATAAAAGAAAACGAAGGGGTTGGAATCAGCAATAAAAATAAAAAAAGAAGACATATCTTCTCCCTGGCTTGCATGGTGTTTACACTGGGCAGGGTCCTGCTACCAAAGTCATGCACGTGCATCTTAGAGCACATGCAGGATTTTACTTGAAGAACTGCGAGTTTTCTATCTGCCTTCTCCAGTTTCATGCTCATGCAAGGATTCACTTGGAGTGATTGGCTGCACTGCTAGGAAGTTCACATGTCAGAAGCAACTAGGATATATGCACTATATCTCCCTTAGGTACTGGTTGGTCCATTTCTACACCTCTGATTGGCATCCCTGTAATGCTCATCTTGTCCTGTACTGATGATTCTTGTGATCTAAATGCTATTTGTTCAGTACACAGCCAGTTATTGTTTTTTATTACATATTTAATTTCCTTTAAATTCACTTCTGTCTTTATTTAAATGCCTGAAGCAATGAGCTCTATTCATTAAGTAGTTAATCTGGGGATCTGACAAAGGGAGGGACTTGAATTTTGGCTGATAAATGGGTCTCCTATTTATTTAAGTTTTAGAATAGATAAACAAATTGTTCTTGTGCTAATTACCAATTGTCTGTATGGACAGGCAGGCACTACGCCCTAAAGATAGAATGGTGCTGCAGTCTCCATCTGTGGCAGCTCACTATAAATAACAAAATTAGTAATGAGCATTGATATGTTTTGCTATTCAGCTGCTTATATAAAGAAATGTCACAGGAGAGGGGAACAGTGAGTGCATCACGTTCTCAAGCAGCCTGTGTCACTTGTGAGGATTTTCTTCAGGCAGAAAACTGAAGGATCCTTTTCGGACCACAGAAGGGCACAGAGCTGGAATAAATCACAGTCCTGGCACAGGCAGAGACCAGCACAACTGCTTCAGAAGAAGAGGCAAGAGACTGATAGGTGGCCATCCTGAAGCCAAATAGTTAAGCATATGTCCAGGCACATGAGTTTATGTTCTGTTTCCCCTTCTCCCCTCTAATTCATTGTAAGAGCCTGAAACTTCATTTGCAGCTGGCATAAATGAATCAAATGAAGGACTGCACCTGAGGCTTACTGAAGATAGGGCTGTGGGTGGACCATGCCAGGCCTTTAATGCTTGAAGATGAAAGGTAACCTAGTAGTTAGGGCACACACCTGCTCAGGATTTGGGAGACGTGGCTTGTTTCCCAGCTCTCTCATCCATGCCCCATGCCCCATGCCCCCTGTTTGAGCCAAAGCGTTTGCAAGCCCTGGCCTCTGTTCCCTGTGTGTGAGCAGAGGCAGCAGCTGTTCCTACCACACAGGAAAAGCAAACTGCGTGCTGTGAGCCTGCCTGATACCCTGGCAAGGAGGCCAGAGAAGTGTGTGGGATAGATAATGTTCTATCACCAGCTCAAAGCAGACAGAGGCAGGAAACAGTGTCTCTGCTGCCCTGTTTGTGTCCTCTACCTATGGGTATTGCTGAGGGAGTCTGGCTTGGGCATGGGGCCTGGGAGTGGGAAGCATCTGTTTTCCTGTATACATGCAAAGAAAATTTGGGATCCAGTAAACAACCCAAGTTTACTGTTAGTCCGCAAAATACTACTGGCAGCGACAACATGCAGCTCAGACTTCTTCCTTTCTCTTTGCTTCTTGGAAACATGAGCTCAGCTTTCTTAGAAAGGCTCGGTCTTATCCCACGCAGGGATGACCAGCTTGTGCCAGAGCATGTTGGGGCCCCACGTGGGTGAGACACAGGTGCAGGCTCTGACCATGGGATAGGCTCGCTGGGAAAGCTGTGGCTCCAGAGTGGCAGAATCTGCCTCTGCCACTGAAACCCCACCAAATTTCCATGTACATGAACCTGCCTTGTGGAGGAATCAATGAGGCAGCATGGTACATAAACTAAGCTGCATTATATAATGTGTTTATCTGGTGATAGTGGAGTGCCCTTAGCCTGTACTGAAGTTAAGTGTAATCAAATGCTCTCCATGTCCACAGGACTAAAGCAACCAGAGTCCACAACCACCCAATAATGGAGCTAGGAAGCCCTTGCTGAAGTGGTGGAAGCTCCACTGTAGTCAGAGGGGATACTTTCAGCTTCCACCAGAGTCTTGTTGGACTTGAGTCCCATTTTTGTTGCTAATAAGGAGGCCAGCCAGCATACTTGGCAAGCACTTAGATGGATAAGGAAGCTGAAGGAAGGGAGAATGTATTATACACACGACTATGACACAATTCACACACATATGTGGTGAGAAGTTCTGAGGGTGGCCAAAGTGACCACAAGGGCAGATCCCTGAGATGAGTATTTACAAATACTTAGTCATAAATTTCCTGTGAAGGAAGATTATTATAATCACAGGATAGCACCACATTTTAATAAGAAAAGCATGTTTTTACGGAAATAATGCAAAGAAATATGTTTGTGTCTTTCTAGGTGTTTATGTGTTGCAAGGGCTCTTTTTTTTTGAAAAGTAGTGAAAAACACTTCAAAGATTTTAAAATTTGCATGAACTATTGACAGGATTGTTATAGATGATGTCTGCAGGTTTTGGGATGGGATTATAGTGTTGCAGCTAGCTTGGTGGTTCGATGCAGATTGTTAGTTCATATCCATAATTTAATACATTGGATTAAAATCTTATAAATGTTGTCACACAAAAGCTTTGAGGTGGCAAGGTTTACATATGTGTTTAGAGCTTGGTGTATGTAAAGGACTGATAAGAGTCAAACAGGAGTTTGAATCCTGAACTAGGAACTCATCAAAGCCATCTTTGGTAGTAGTGAAGGGAGAGTCATGAAGTTATTTCCAACTTACAACATTGGTGGCCTGAAGTATACAATTTTAGCCTCTGATTTTAAGGGATCTGCTCTGTGTGTAGTGGCACTGCAAAGATCACTTTGCAGTTTGTCAGTTTTGGCACCGGTGTGTAAAAGTGAGTGCTGGTATGCATCCATTAGCCTTTATTTGAAAACATGTGGCTGTAAACTATGACACTTTCTCCTTTACCCTCTGCCCCTCCTTTCCAACAAATAATAAGGTTTTCAATACTTCTTATAAATCTATGAATATTTTCTCTAGTAATTGCTGGTGGAGCAATAGAACAGAGTTGTATCTAAATTGATCTGAAGGGAGGAATCTTAGAAAGGCAATGTTCAAAGCCAGGTTAGACAAGGCCTTGAGCAATCTGGTCCAGTGGGAGGTGTCGCCGTCCATGGCAGGGGGGGTTGTGACTAGATAATCTTTAAAGTTTATTCCAACCTCTTAGTATTCTATGATTCTGTGCAACATGATCTAACCCATAAATACAATGCTTTCCACTCTTGCATTTCACTGAGGCCCTCAAGAGAGATGCTAATCTTAAGTCTGTGATTTTGTGTACTGTCCTGTAGTCATGAACAATGCAGAATGTCTCTTTTGATTTCCTTCTGCTGTGATTATTTTGTACCTTAGTTCACACTATCTATCTCATCTTACACAATGATCTTTCAGTTTCTAATATTCTTTCTTCTGCAAAACCCTTCCAATAAATGCTAAAATGAATAGTCTGGGCTGCAATTACATCATGGATAATATTAGGAAGGATATGGGGAGGTGGGAGATGGAGTCATTAAAACTTTGGTCTCTTGGCATCAGTATTGTATTACCATAGCCTCTGGTGTTTTCAACTGGGCCAGAAGGCCCCATAATACAAAGTATTGTAATTTTTGCTTCATCTTTCCCCCAGAAGTAATATTGTGAATTTTTCAAGCTTTTATACTCTAAACCTGATCTTTCTGTTTATTTAGCTGCCTTTACACATATGACGACAATGTCTGCTCTGGGTGGGTACTTAATGGATGATGGGAATGTTATTCATGCACTTGAGAGCTGAATGTTGAAAGTAATGTGTGTGGCACTTCCCAGCTGTCAGTTAAGTTGGAGGAGAAGTGAACATATAATTTCCTGTAAAAGCAAGCAAGCTGGTTCAAACCTACAGGAAAATAATGATGTCATGACACGATGTCATTGTGTTTATGGAACTATCTTACTAAAATCTCAAGCTGAAGATCAGCACTGGTTGCATGCCAGCCTTGCCAGGCATGGCAAAATTAGGGCTGTATAGTGAAATACAGAGAAGCAGTAGTGCTCTTTATTATTCACTTACTCACTAGTGGATGTTATCACCAACTGCATGCAGCGTGGCTCACTCAGTGACCCATGGGGCTTTGTGGTAGCCCATGACTATGACATACGAGTCCTTCTCCTCTGCTGTTTACCAGATCAGAAATAGTGTAGGAAACAACAGGCTGGAATATGGAAGAACATGCTGAACAGTAACCATTGCCAGCATTAATACCTGTGCTCTATTAAAGACTTGTGATATGGATTCCTTTTAAACACACACCCGTGTATTGATTACTGTATTATAATTGTAGCACAATGAAGTAAATAATCATTATCTGGGGAAAGAGGTCCTGTGCTTTCAAGACAGCTGAAGTAGATCCTGAGGAGGAGTAGGTATCTGCAAGAATCTCAGGAGGAAGGAGGAGATGGGGGTTGTGACGAGAAGAGCAATGAGATACTTGTGACAGGAGAAGTTCAATGACATCTTGATCAAGACAGCATTGTACAAGGCAGGACCTAAAGCAGTTATGGCATTTGATGGATGGGATGGCAAGTGGAGTACAGCAGTGTTCCTTCTAGCAAAAGAGTAAACAGGATGTCATTTTAGAATGGGTTAAATATAGCAGAGCTTTACCAAGCTGGGACAATGAAACCAGTGCTGTGAATGATGCAGTCTATGGTAGTTTCAGTAACCTGTAAGGGAGCTTTATAACATCGAATGGGAATAAACTAACACACTTGATGCAAAGCGTGGAAGCAGAGGTCAAAGTTTTAGCTGGTAAGCAAGTTGGGAAGTGGCATAAAGAGGAGGCACGAATGAGGCTGATGATTACAAGGTTTTAGGGGAGAGAAAACATTCTGACTTGAAGGGGGCTGCAATGCTGCATTGAGAGCAATAGAAGGACCAGGAATGAGTGCAAAGCAAAGTTATATTTAAGACACTTCAGATGGTTGGGCTTTTCATTTCATTCAGCCCTGGAGCTGCAGATAGTGATGAATATACTGAGTAACTAGATGGAGATATCGCATAAATCAGTTTGTGCTACTAAGTCAGCAGGGCCTTAGAGAATGAAGATCCTTCAGGGTGTTAAAAAAATATCCTTTGATTCTATCATTGCTTTTGAAAAGCACAACTCAAAAGAAAGAAAAAAAAAAAGAAAACCCAACAGCAGCATGACTTAGTCCCCACATCCTTGAGTAAACAACCCACAAACCAATATTTCAGGGCTCCTAACACTTGCTGTGGTTAGAATGGGTCATGGGAGTGAAAAGGGTTAAGCACAAACCGGAACATTTTGTCATTAATTGCACTTCTAATGTTACTTAAGTTCTCCTTTATTTGAAACAGGATGTATTTGGATTTCAATAGTGGATAATAAGAGTGTGAACATTTGATATATTCTCATTTCTTTGGAGCTTCAAGTGTGAAAATTATAAGAACATATACAGAAAAGCAGTTGCTGAACAAAAGAATAAAACCAACACAAAACAACAACAAAAAAAATCCCAGTGTATATGTATGCGCATGTGCATGTTTGTATTTGCAGATGTAGCTAGCAGTCCTGGTCAATAAATACCCATAATCATCTTAAGTCACTGGCAAGCTTGTCGTGACTACATAGAAAAGTTCTTTCATTTCTTAATCTGCAGTGTTCACTTAGCTGGTATTTTGCAGTGGTGCCTTTAAGGAAGCTGCTTGGTTTTCCTAGTTTGCTAGGATATTGGATACATTCTCCCAACTCCTTACAATGAAAAATCTAAATATTTTCTGTGTGATGTGTTGAAAGAGAAGAGGAAACTCTCCTCTTCCTCCTGACCTGAATTGTAGACGTTCTGCTGCATTTTTCTCTAATTAGAAAATTTAATTCCTCATATAAACACATTGCAAAAGAAGAGATGGTGAACACCAATTGTTAACAGAGTGGAGAATTTTCTATGAATATTACCTTTGGAAAAGCTGTAGATATAAACTATAGTAAAATATATAAGAAGGATACAGATGGGAAATAAAATACTTTATGAATTTATGCTGAAGTCTTCAAAGTCATTGCTCTTCCAAGAATCCTTAAGGTTCTCAAGATGCTGGCCAACAAATCTCTTTTCACCTGGCAGGCTTGACTGTCCCTTCTTCTGGGAGAACTCTGAATTCTCATTAATTTCAAAATGAGCAGCATGGGGGTTCTTTGGAGAGAACAGAACTTCCCTAAATTTCACAGTGGAAAACAACCTTCAGCAACAGGCACTGTGGGAGTAGTTAGGTCTCAATGAAGCAAATCACTCCCCTGTTACTTCTGGTCTCTAATCTTACCATATGCTCTGCCGCAGGTACTTTCCTGTCACCAAAGGACAGAGTCAATATGGTTCTCATCCCAACTTTTACACAAAGTGAAGCCATGAGCCCTGACTGTGAAGCTGGGAGGCTCATGCGTGACTCCAAGGGCTCAGTCATGATTTCACAACCTTCTGTACCACATTTGAGAGTGGTACAGTTTTGTCAGCGTAAAATAAGAAGTGGGTCCTGGGCTTATTAGTATATTCATTGAGAAATATCTTTCTGACACAGAAATGGCTCTGAAGTTTTCTTGCAAAACTCATGCTATTGTAACTGCCAATGACCTTATGCAGATTTGGCTGGCATTGCTGTGTCAGATGCTGGCAGGAAGAATGCCACAAGCAGTGAGCCATGGATGCTGCCTGGTACAGGGAATGGGATACTGGAATATTTGAAGTACCCTCTGGGCTTCTGAAAGTTGGCCATGGATCACTGCCTTCTTCCTTCTTGCCATTCTTTAGCACTGAAAGCAATAGAAATAGCAGGCCAGAGAATCAGGCAGTCACACTTGGACTTCTTTGAAAGATCCATTTTATTTTTATACTTCTTTAAAAGCACAGCTAATATTCTTGATAATGCTTCAGGAGGGACTTTGGACATAAAGAAGAATGAGCAATATGGGAAGTGTCACCCTGCAGCTGGTATGTCAGGCTGTGTCCCTACTAGTGAATAGAACAACAACATAGCAAGGACAATGGCCCTGATTTGCCTATACTGTTAAATTGTTAGACCAATCTCTGACATATTCTGGCTCAAGATGAAGAGCTTTCACCCAAACAGTTCCCAAGCACAACACGGAACCAACATAAGTCTGCAGACATGCCCCGCAGGATACTCTGGAGACTAGAAGAGGTTGATAGTGTGGCTGTGGTTGGATCATGCCGGAGCTGCCAGAGGATGAGCCTGGCAGTGTACAGTTTGCTACTGTTAATGTAGCCTCAATCTGTCTCACAGCATTGAGCAGGAGAATATCTCTCATCTCACATTATGCCCTATCTTTATATGCTCTCACATTAGTGTTTCATTTTGGTTGCACAGATAAATGGTCTATCACATGCAGCCATATGTCACACCATTCCTGTAGGATAATTTCCACTGACTACCTTTCTCAGACTGAATTTATAGTGGGTGCTTTTCTGGCCTAGGTATTTACACCACATTTCTTCTGTCTGCTGACCTGGAAAGTCAGGTATTACCTCACATGGGAAATGTTTGTGCTATGGGCTCAGTTTGTTCTGGTTTACAGCCTGATCTTATTTTCAGCATTTTGAGCCCTTAGGCTCATGGAGGAATTCAAATACTTTGCTAACGTGGCCTGGCAGTGAGATACACATCCCCTATTTTTTTGTGCTCTGGAACATAAATGTGGGGAATGTCTCCAAAGCCCTATTCCATGGATGTATAGCCTCTAAGGGCTGCACATCCAGTAGCTCTTCTGAACCTTGAATTTGTTGTGGCACCTTTTGTAGGTGCCTAGAGCAGGTGGGGGCTGAGTATGAGCTCTGTTGTTCCTATCCTTGCTCTTGTACTTCACAGTTTCAAGCTTCTTTCTCCAGATAAAAATCTTCTGTGTTTATCCAGACTAATTTTTGGCTCATGTCAGAGACATTGAGGACATGAAAGGCAGCCATTGTATCCTATGTTTGAATTAGCTCTGTGTCTCTTGAGACTTGTTAGGAACTTTCAAATTACGGTTTTGATAGGAGCCAAAAACTGTAGGAAGGGCTGTTTTTCCCCATCTCTCCAAATTCAGCAATTGCTTGGTGAAGAAAATGAGGCCCAAAGGTGCAAATTTTGTGTTTTCAAAGGTAGAAGTGTCATGTTTCAATAATTCAATTTCAATGAGCACTAATTAAATGAGTACTAATTAATGTTTTTTTTCCTTAATCCCAATGGGACATGTAATACTTTCAAACTGCAAAGGGGAAGTTTTTCTGACATGCATTTTATTTCTCCCTATTTCATTCTTGAGGATATTTGAGATTTCAGCTTTGGGTTAGGAAACTCTCTGAAACCTTGAAACTCCTCAAGAGTTGAAGAACACCTTTTCCTACCTAGCCTTCAAGGCCATGAGCCCACAATGGCACCACATGGATAGTTGTCTCCCTCTTGTGGCTCATTCCTTGAGATAAGATACACCCCAGTCCACCAGTTTGTTAAAGCCACTAGAGCTTCCAATGAAATGGAAGAAACTGTGGGTGACCTGTGCTCTTATTTGTCTGTGATCTCAGTGCTGACAGGCAACCCAGTTTGATATTAGGAGTCAAAAGCAGTAGGGAAATCAAGCAGGCTCCACACAGGACAAGGACAGAGTTATTTTCAGCTGGAACTGGCTTCTGTTTACACCTTTTCCAGCTGTAACGAGGAAGGGGCTCCTGAAGTGAAAGCATTCAGGGGAAGACACAAGAAACCACTGTGTGAATCAGCCTTTTTCATCTCGCAGCCACCACCTCGGTCAGTGGCATTTTTCCCCTGCTGAGCACACACACTGCTGTACCGCAGGCTGCAACAGCCAGGAATGGCGAGAAGCAGGAAGCAGAGAAATTCCTTTTGGAATCACACATAGACCCTCTTCTTTACTTTGGGCAAGCCTGGAGTGGCAAAGGATGCTGTGGTCTCTGTGAGCCCACTCCTTCTGTTTTGTCTGGAGAGAAAGGGTTCGCCCTTTACTGGAAAGAGGTGGAGACCTGAGCTGATTTCATCTGTGAGGCAATATCTCCATTTCTCTGGGATAAAAGAGACAAATGTGAGTTGGTCCACACCCAGTATAGGAAGGTATTTGTTTTTTTCCCAGGCACAGTACTGAGGCTGTTGTGGGATCCAGGTAGGATTTTAGAATGTGGGAAGAGACCCACATGGAGGTAACTAAGCATGTGCCTGGAAAGAAGGGCATTGGGCTCACTGGGAGAGTTCATGCCAGGCACTCTGGCTGGGGCAGTACCAGGCACAGTCAAACTAGTCTGGAAAGATGGGTTTCTTTAAAGACTAGTTTCTTAAATTCAGTTCTACCTCTTTTCTTCCCATCAAGCTTCATGCCATTAAATTATTTTTCAAAACTAGTTGCTGAAGTCTTTCATTGTGGTCCTGGATTTAATTCTCATGGAGATAGTGCCAGCATCTCAGTAATGCAGAGACTGAACTTCTCAACTGAGCTTCTGTGCTCACAAACAGTTGCTATCAAAATACACAGACCAAACTTCAAGACCAAACCTCTTGAACAACAACAGCAACAAATCTTTGCACTGAGATAGAAAATTAGCCCTCTCAAAGGAGCTAAATCATGCCTTAATCTGTTTAGGATTACTCAAAATGTGTAAAATAAATCTTAGTTTCAAATGGGAGAAGCTAAATGGACTTCTCATTTTTTCTCAGTTTTGTTTCTTAAATTCTAAAATCAAAGACAGTTTTGTATACATTTACCCTTGTGGGCTTCTTAACTGAGTGGTTTTCACCCATCAGTTGTGGGTGGGACAATGAAGAAAATATTTAAAACTTCCTATGCAGACGTGGTTTGGCTAATTCCATGCTCAGAGGGTAGCAGGTGTTCATGCTATGTGTCTGTGCACTTTTGGATTTCAGTAGCAAGAATCTCTGATACTGGGCCTTGAGGACAGAGTATTATTTCATATTCATTTTGTAGACAGCCCTAATTAGATAAATTAGTTTGTCTGCATCATAAATGTAAAGCAGCACACACTGGATTTGTCTCTGGTTGTGGCATTGCTGTGGTGATGGCTTGCAGACTCTTTTTTAAACTTTCTCATTAGTATTTAGCTTTAGGCATTTGTGAGAAACCACAGCCTCCTAAAGCTCCCACTCCTGTCCTCTTAATTTTGACTCACAAAGTTTTAATGGATGAACAGAAAGCAAAGAAAGCCTTTAGTTCTCATACCATTCAACAAACCTCCGGCTGGCACTGGCATTGTTTGGGAACCCTTGTAGGGATGAAAGCAAACTCTGTACAGATGTGGCCTCTTCTGAGACCACACTTTGAGGCCTGTTGATTCTCAGAACAAAAAGCACGTGAGGAGAGTGACTGGCAGGGGATTTCCATGGAGTGCTCTAAGTGAAGTTATTTTAAACTGATCCTGCATCGCACAAGGCTAGCAATAGCCCTTGGTGGGAGAGGTTCCCAAAAGCACAAATGCTGCTGTGACCCTTTGCACGCAGTGAATTTTTCCATAACCTCAGTGGGACCGGGGCGAGCACGTCCACTCCACACAGTGGAACACTGCACAGAGATCCTCTGGGCTGATAGGCTCACGAAGCGTATCATGGTGCAGGCTCACCAGTTCGAAGCTGGAAAATGCGGGGCTGGATGAGTGTGGCAAAAAAGCCACATGTAGATGGCTTATGCAGGGACAGTTTGGGTGTTTCTGTTCCCAGGCCTTTATAGGGAGGGAGAATGGGGTTAGGCTACATGAATCTGGCCATTGTGTGTTTTCGGACCTTGGTCTCCACCTGTGAGAAGTTAATGGAGTGAAGCCATCTGGTTGGGTATCTGTGCCTGCTGTGAAGACACGCTTGCAAGAGCACTTACAACAAATCCTGTCCTTTCTTCCTAAAACCTCACAGAGGGAGTTTATGAGGCATGATCTGCGAACCCTGCCCCGTGAAAGGATTAGCCAGCTCTCAGAAACTGGGAGTGGTAAATGGGATCCCTCCTGAAACAAATCTCACTATGAGTACAACCACTGATTAAATTGAGGCTTTGGATGGTAAAACTGTAACCGGGGCAGGAAATTCGATTGCATCCATCAATCCAGCCATCTGACTTCATGTGGATAATGCTATCCTGAGCTCATCACTGTGTCAGCATGGCATCACACACGTAAAGACTGAAGCCCTGGGTGCACTGAAGGCAATTGGAGTTAGCTCATTCATTTTGATGAGGTGGTGGTTTCTTTGGCAATATCTGGTAAAGAATGTTTATCTCAGATTCCTCTCCTACCCTGAAGTATTATCACAGTTTTATTGTTTGATGATGTAACTTTTAAGCAATCCTGTGAGGATGTCCTTTCATGCCCAAAGCTGAGGCCAGTTGAGAGTAGGGAGAACAGCTGAGAGTATGCAGCCAGTCACCCAGCTTATGATGCAAGGTCCCAGAGGGACATGGACCAAAGCTGCCTCGAAGTGTCCTCACAGCAGGGAGAAACAAGCTTCTCCAGGAATTTAGAGCAGTGCTGGGAAAGCTCGGAGAGAGGGGGAAGCTGCTGACCCCTTCGTCCCTCTTGTCTCTTCCCACACATCTGTGAGGTCTTAGATGAGACCATTAAGGAAAGGTCTCATCCCTCTAGAGGGACTCTTCCCTCTAGTGTGGCACATCCCTGTGCCACACCAGCACTGGCCTGGGACCATGGGCCTCGTTTGCCCTAAATTTTCCAGGTTGCCAAGGTAATGCTGGGAGACACAAATCACTTCTATATGTGATTTCATTCTTTTATGCCATAAGCTAATTGCTTCCTTGTACCACAATGTGTTCCAGCTGTTGGTCTTTATCTGTTTCTGGGTTTCTTCTGTCACTCTGGAGCATGGGCAATTTAGAAATGGTTCCCACATTTCCTCTTTTACTTCAAAAGAAACAAGAAAACGAAAACACTCTCAGGCAAAATCTGCCTGCTCCTAACTGTATTTCTCCATATGAGAGGCTCCAAGATCAAATTCCATAAAATATTACCTATCAGAAGGGTTACTTCACATTTATTGATGCAGAGCAGAGCTTCTTTGGTGACACTGCACACACAGAAGCCCAGACAGAACTGGGACAAACGAAGCTGTGCATTATGTGAAAAAGATAGCTTTAATCTTTAACATGGGGAGACTACTTGTCCAAACTTACAAAGTCTGGTTTGGGACCAAGGGAGAATGAGGACCCTCAAGTTTGTAAAATTTGACGTGAACCTTCTGTGTCCTCACCAATAGATGACATTAATTATATTGTATTCAATTCCTTAGATTCACTGGGCTGTTTCGAGGGGTGGTTAGGTGGTACAGAGGACTAGACAGGCAGCCAGAGATAGCTTTTCAGAGCTACAAGCAATCCATGTAGAAAGAAATTCAACAGGTCCTTCTTCTCCAAGCACAGCCTCAACACATTTTCCAACACCCATGATTATCTTTAATGTGCTTTCAAGATATAAAGTAGCATATATATCAGGTTTAATATTTTTCAACTCCATGTATGTTATGAAGGGAAGAGAAGATGTATAAGGAGTTGCCCAGAGTGGTGGGTAAACTTGGCAGTGAGATTCAAAGCTGACCTTTTCGAGGTATTAATCACTGGCTAAGCTAACATCTGGCTTGTAACTTCAGGAGAAGACAGGATGCTGAGTTTACGGAAAGAGTGAGGGAGAATTTTTCAGTGAATCAGGAGGAAGACAGAAATGGCTGTATGTAATAGGAGTGAATTGTTAGGGAGCTGGCTAAATGGGGTGAAGCAGAGTCTATTTGCTTTAATTCGGTGTGAACATTATCGAAGGCAGATGCCCGTGTGCACCCTGATCCTTGGTTCCTACTGCTCTCCTTTGCTTACAGCTTATTCATGGGAACCAGAGCCATGAAGAATTAAATACCCAAGTGCAAACTGAACCAGCTCTGAACTTCAGTGACCTCTATTTCAGCCTCATTAGTTTGATCTATCCTGGGAGTGTCAGCTGGTGGCCAGAACTTTTCTCCCAAGGGATAGCCAACAAGAAAGGTCTATTGAATGATCATGTTGTTCATAAGCATGGTGAGCTGCATGCAGCTTATAATTCTGCTGGGCAGGTA
The DNA here is from genome assembly GCA_035221455.1 of Xenops minutus. Lineage (NCBI taxonomy): Eukaryota > Metazoa > Chordata > Aves > Passeriformes > Furnariidae > Xenops > Xenops minutus. The sequence goes on along the minus strand of JAWWEE010000040.1, from coordinate 53,146,147 downwards.
TATCTAGCAATGAGGAGGGCAGATTTAAACTGTGCAGGAAATTTTAATAATGAATGATGTTTATACTGATTTCAGATGACATTAAGAAAGCTTAGTGCTACTGTTATCCTCACCAGCTCCCTTCTGTGAACATGACTAGACAAGCCAGTAAACAATGGGTATTTTGGCTCTTTGGGTCATGCTTGGGACATGGGTCTTGCTGCCAGGTTGGCTATTGGAAGTGTGTCATTTAGTGGAAGTCCTTTTGGAGTGTGGGGCCAAAAACCTGGCATGTGTTTTGGTAGTAGTGCAAAGGACTCTTCCTTTTCTGAGAGATAGCAGCCTGAGCCCAGCTAGCCAGGCAGTCAAAGCATTGGCACCCTGAGCTCTCAGACTTCATGTCAGATGCGTCTCAGTTATATTTGCAAGGGATGGTACAATGCATGTCAAGTGAAGAAAGGATTCTTAGTCTGACAGAAGTGTGCCGACATTGGGACTTTGTGCAGGTAGAAAGATCTGAGGACTGACCTGGCTTTTACATGGCCCGGGCAGACACTGGCAGTAGGAAGGAAGGAAGCTCACAGATATCATGGTCTTTTTTGGGAGGTTTGTAGTGACTGCAGATGTCATTGGAAAGCACTCTCTCTGAGTGCTGTCAGGTAATAAACAGTGTAATCCCACCATGCATTAGCTCCTGCTCACTCTCTTCATTCCAAATACAGCCCAAGTTCACAGATTTGGAGAAATAAGGGCTTAGATCTAGGGATCGACAGAGTTGATCAGACTGAGAAAATGATTCAGCTAAAGCCAGCACTGACTGGGAGGGCAGCTCCTCCAGTGACTGTACTCCAGTGCTGCCAGCTTAGGGCTGAGATCTTCAGTGCCCTAGGTATTGTACAAAACCATAATGCAAACATCCAGGCAAAACACAACTGGTGAATAAACAGGGGAGCAGATGTGTGCAGGTGTAGTGAAAAGATGGCCAGTACAAATAAGTATGCATCAAGCTGCGATAGAAAATTGCCACTGCTCCTAAATTGTTATCAGGCTAGTCAGGGATAGATCCTGCTAGCCCACTGGAGCCTATTCTGAGACTGGTTATTTGACAAATGCAGATGTGAGAAACCATCAGAGTGAAGCAGGTCCTTCAGCCATTCACATGACACTGAGTTTTCCCAGGAGTGCTGGCCAAGTGTGCTCAAGCCAGAGTTTCTGTCTTACCTAACCCACAGGCCTGGACCTGATCCGTAGTAAAACTTCTGATGAGGTTTCATACACTCACTTCTGACGAGATTTCATACACTCCTTAGCTTAGATGAAGTTTAAGGATGCAATGAAAGAACTAAGCTCTTCTTGAAGATGAGTTCTTAACTTTCAGAATAAAAGCCTAGGGTTTGGAAACCTGAGATCAGCATATTTCCAACGATGAAAACTCAGTTTTGAGCATGATCTGACAGAGCTCTGACATTGTCTGTCTGGGTGTGGTGGAAAGTATATCTGTTTGCAAATCCATGCATTGGGAAGGACTTGCAGAGGTGTTTTTTTCTTGAAGACAAGATGACCTGTTATCAATATATACAACTATAAATTAAACTCAGAGTATACTATGCTAAATGCTGTGCAAAACATACCCTGCTTCAAGCATTTATAGTCAAAGCAGAGAAGATGAAGGAGAATTATTTTCATTTTGGGAATGAAAAACAGAAACACTGGGAGATTAAGTGACTTGCCATGAATCAAACAGGCAATCTATGGCAGAGCCAAGAACAAAAAACAAATCCCACTGAAGCGACCTAACCAGGAACATCCTTCCCATTGAATAGTTTAATTAACATAACTTAAGCAGCAAGTTGACTCAACATGTTTTTAATTTTACATGTGTACTTCAAGAACATGATAATTGCATTTTATAATCTAAAAATAAACAAACACATATGTTTGTTAGAAAAACAACAGACACGCAGGAAAAATAATTCATCCTTTTATTATATTTGGTGTGAAGTCCTTCATTAGGACTAAAATTGTCATGTGAAGCAAAAGAAGAAGGCAAAGAACTCTCTCCTTCTGTGTTAGTTTATTCCAATTAAAAATAACTCTTCTTTTAGGCCTGTGCTGTCTGAGTGCCAGGGCTCTGTGTAAACAGGGAGTCAAACAATGGATTCTTTAAGCACAGATCCTGTCAAATCCACCACATCCTCAGTCAGCTCAGTGTTGTTCAGTGGGCAAGAGGCAGAGCTGAGAATTTGCTCGCACCTAACACATGGATTTGAAAGGGTCCAAAGATGGAAAGAGTCTGGAAAGCACCTGAGCCCTCCCAGATGCTGAACGCGAAGTTGAGAGCAAAAGGGATGCAATAGCAAATCCCAGTCAAGGGGAAGATGCCTTTTAAACTCAGCAACAAATCTCTCTAGTCTTTGAAGTTTGCTACGCCAGGCTTCATTCCCAGACAGCAGGGTGAGCATTCCTCTCTAAAATTAAGTCCCTGGCAATTGCTCCCCCCAGGAACAGGCGTGTACTGAGTGTAGGAAAGCTACACATGAGTGACAATAGGATTTAAAGAGCAATAGAGACAGAAGAACTGATTTAGACCTCATGGGAACACTCACAGAGCCTTTTCTACATGCAAAACACTTGCATTGAATTAAGCTAAATCAATATAAGCCAGCTGGAAACTGATCAATGGGGATGGCATTCACAGGCAAACAAGAAATCTTTTTCCAGGGGCTGCCTACCAGCCTAGTGCCACGTAGCCCTGGTCAGCGCAGATTTCATGGGGAAAGTCAAAAGGCAACAGCTCTTGTGGTAACCACTCTTGCAACACATGATGCAAGCACAGCCTCATGTCTGCAGCTACACCCCTCCCAGATCACAGCACATCACCGCCCCTGACAACGAGAGTGCTCAGCTGAGGCAATGCCCCTGCAGATGAGAACGCATCAGCTGGAGCTCAGTGCTGTGCTAGAAGGATTATGTACCCCCCTGACAGCCTAGAACACACGCTCAACAACTGTATGTCTGCCTGCTACATGGTTTGTATGTAGATCAGCTTTTACTATCTTGGGGTCTCTTCTGCAACTTCTTTCCCACAGTTAAAGTGAAACTAGAAAATTTGGCAGACCCCTGGCTTTTGTCTACTGAGCTGAAAAGGCACAACGCTCTCTTCCTGCAACGTTGCTGCCAATACGACACAAACCCTGCCTTGATTTTCATTGGGGTGATTTTACACACTTTTTTGTCTGTAGGAAATGTCAGAGAATGTGAATATTTGATGCCCCTAGCATTATGTCTCTTTGAAGCAGAAACTTGGCAAACTGTAATCTGATGGCTGTATCCTTCCAGCCACCTCGTCTCTTCCAGGAGAAATTTCTCCTTTTGCACTCTGCTTTTCTTCCATGATCAAAACTTAAAGACATTTAAAAGTTCTAGATAGATCCCATTCTTGTGCCTGGGTTTATGTTACTCATGTCTGAAGAGTTGGGAATGAGAGATTGAATAAAGCAGACTTCTGTCATGCTTTCAGTTATTTCTCACCCAGAATTAGACAACCTATGAATATCATCTGCAGCAGCCACTCTGGACAAACTTTATTATCAGTGGAGATAAAGTGGAGGTTTCAGAGCATGATTTGTCTGAACTGTTTGAGACACATACCTCAGGCTGAGACTAGCTGCTCCACAGTAATGCCTGAATTTCTCTCCACTGATGACAAAGACAGTGGTGGTGAAAAGATCAAATATACACGTGCATAATACATATCTACAGGATACATGCCTACATTTAGTTGAATGAAATTGATTTTGAGAAACACCTTGATGCCCATTGGTAAAAAAAAAGCTAAGAAAATTGTCTGAGTGGATAAGTGGAGTCACTGAAACTCTCACCTTACTGGAGTTGACTCTCTTGGAGTATGGAGGGTAAAGAGAAAATTTAAACAGGGTTTGTTGTCTACTAGCAGATATTAGGGGCCATAAAAAGGAGCAGGCTGTTTTGCTCTAAGATGCTGGGCAGTGGTCTGCAGTGACTGTGTGTGGAAGAGTGGCCACTGTGTCCTTCTGGCCTTCACTGCTAGTATGTGTGACTGTGGGAAATTATGGTAGGTGACTCTTCAGCTAAATGCTTCTCTGTCAGTCAGAGGTAGCTTTATTTTTGACAATAGCTGGTGCTGAAGTACTGGATGCTTCTAATAGTTTTGAATTAAGCCTGACATCTGAGGCTCACCAGGATTGCTGTGTCACATGAATTTGAAGAATACTGGCTTCCATGTAAAAAAGAAACGTGTGAACTATGTGTCATTAAATAGTAAGATAACCAGGGAAAAGTGCAGCAGAGTTTGGGATTGTAAGGGGTTTGAAGAGTCAAGCTCCTTGATTTTGAGGAGCCGAGTCTCTAAGAAAACTGCAAACATGGCTGGGACCTGAGTAAAAGCAGTCAAAATCTACTGTATGAGCCAGAGTTATTTTTTGGAAATGCCATTGAAATGTTACATAATTCAGACTAAAACCTACATAAGATAGACAGTGCTATTATACCACAGAGGATGTAGGCCATTACAAGATAAGGAACTAGCAGCAGAATGGCACATTGAGCATGGAGCTGCTGTCCTCACAGAGCTGCACACAGCTCTACAGACACCACAAGTCATGACAATGGCTTGTATTTGCAAAAACCTTCAAGGACCACAGTAATTTCTATCCCTTTCCAAGACATTGCCCAGCATGGATAAAAAGGACAATAGCACCGCTTCCTCAGATGAAAATTCATAGGACAAGTGAGCAGTGCTGCAGAGGATTAATGCACTACAATCTAAAAACCAAATGAAATGCCTGTGCCTTGAACCTGATGTTGTTGCAAGCTGAAGTGTTGCCAGGAATGGGCATGTTAGCATAGAAAGTAAAACTATAGCCAATTGACCATAAACAAGTGAAGCTCAGGATTTAGTGTGGGGAGTTAATTCCTATTAGAGTTGTGACTAAACTCATGGCAATTAGCAAATTGGAAGAAGTACAATTTATAATCACATCAAGAGAAAAAAATTAGCCACGAATAAAAACATGCCACTCCCTTAATTTCATTAAAGAGGTAACTCACCAAACAGGCAGAAGATCAAAACAACTGAAAAAGAGTTTGAGGATATCTTCCAAGGGAAAGTGAACCTGTTAAGACTTGTCACATATACTGAAAACACAGGCCAGTCAAGTGAAAACTTCTATGGCATGGGAAAAGTTGGACAGCCAACACAGTCTGCCATAAATTCCTTTATGTCAGAGAAATGAGGTCTTTATTTCAGAGGCAGCCTTACTAGATAGCCATAAAAGTGATCATATCCATTTTTGTTAGACCTAGTCTAGCAAAACTGGCACAGTTAATTGCTAACGCAGCACTGCAGTTTTAGTGGAACTGAGTCTGTGATGAACACAGTATGAGACATTTTTTTACTAGTCCAAATATACACTCAATACAACAGGTTGGTAGGAAGCATTATGAAAATGAGAAACCACTCACTGGAAAAAAGAAAGTAAGGAAGTTAACTCTAACCTGCATTTAGCATTGTTAAATTACAGGATTGTACAGGAGATGGGCAGTTTGTCAGCTACAAAGATTTCCTTGAGCAAAAATTTGAAGAAGTAAGAATGCCTAAAGTGTTAGATGCTGATGACTCAGGCAGCTCCATCCTAGATTAGAGCACAGTAAGAATGAACTAACTCAGAGGTGCTTATCAGTAACTGTGCTCGTGTTTTAGCACTGATGGGCATTTTGGGAAGGTCCACTCTATGGGATACCTCAGAAATAGAAAATGTTACCGTGCTGTATACACGTATCTGGCAGTCTATGTTTTTGCTTGTAAAGATGCATATGGAGGATTGTACTTCTAAGAGGCTTCCCAAAAGCAAGTGATCACAGGCCCATGTTATGCACTGATGGATCAAAAATCAGGCCCCAGTGAAATGTGTGTCCTTCAGATGTAATAGCTCTAAATAATTTCTGAACAAGAGTCACAGCTCATTCAGGAATACTGTTTACAACCATTTAGTGAGGAAGTACTGCATCAGCTGGCATTCAGGATAAGCATCTCTTGAAGTCAAAATAATTTTGCAATTACTTAGAAACTGATTGTACTTTCATCACAATACTGATTTGCCAAAAGATCACATATCAGTCCAGTATAACTTGGGAAAAGCAAACTAAAAAGCACTTGAAATGCAAAGTTTCTGCAATTCACAATGGCTTACCTCTTTGTGAAAAAATGTCATCAAGACAGTATTTTCCAGTGGAAATGTCAAATGAGAGTAAAAGGATTTTAAATAGTAGGAGAAAATTTCCCTTAAATACAGATTTTTTTTCCCTTATAAAAATGCATTAAAACAATCTATTGACATTCCTTTTTATGCAAACCAGGACTATTGGAACATTGGAAATCACATAAGACTTGTAATTCTGTAATGGTCTACCTGCTATATTCTGCTAAGACTCCAGTCTCTTGTATTATTAGAATACCAACAAATCAACAACACAGATCTAAGAGAAGCTACAATGAATGTTTCAGGAATTTCAGTGAAGCTAGTTACAAGTCTTAACTATTGTAAAGTTAATTAGGCCTCTGAAGTGCTTATGTATCTAATGACAATTTCTGTGGTCTGGGCCTTAATACTTCTGGGGCAGAGGGGCAAAGCATTGTAACTGTATTGAAAACAGCTGAAACATCCTTTATCACAGCATCATTTTCCAACTTCCAAATCCATTGCCCTGCCCCCAAAAACCCTATAAACCTTAAAATGCCAACAGCAAAAAATAAAGTGAAACAGAAGGAATCTCTTTAAAATAAAACATAGATTTAAATTTCCTTCTAGACTCCCCATAGGGTTCTCCCATCCCAACAAGGGAATAGTGACATTGGTTCAAGGTGTCATCCCCTCTCTGAATCATTCAGCTGCACAGAAAGGAAAGGAAAGCATTTAGAATGGGTCTCCAGGGGTTTAGCCCACTGAATTCCTCTCCAGCATACAATCTCTGGAAGAAGTGGAGGAACCCCTTCAGCAGGAAGTGATTCAGAAACATACGATGGTCTGTTTGCAGTGACTCACAACACATCAATAGCAGAATTGTCCAGAGACCTATAGAATGTCAGGACTCTTTTTATACCATTGTGCAAATACAAGTACGAAGAAACATGTGTTTCCTATCACTCAGCCCAGCTTTATGCCAGACTAATACATATTAATCTCTCTAAGTGCCTGCTTGAAAACAGTCCTGGGCTTGCATGTATGTAGAATGTTTTGTGCTCAGCATATTATTATTATTATTATTATTACTACTACTACTATTATTACTTAGATCACAGGTGTTTCTGTTGAAATTTGTATAGATGCCATTACAATTTGTTCTTTGTTTCTAGCAGACCGCAGTACGTAAATATGTATACTTTGAATGGTACATATGTTTTAACAATGTCTTCTACAAGCAGGTTCCATGTAGACATGCCATCACCTGATGTCTCTGTGGCCGATCATGGTGGGCTCTAACACTGCAGCATCGTCAGAGGGGTGATATTCAAGCTGCCTATAAATTATTAAAAGATACTGGTTTACCTTTTAAAAACATTATCTTCTGGTGACCATTCAGGCTGGAATATTCCACCCTCAATGCCTCCTTTAAGAAGAATATATGGAGAATTTCGGGTAAACCAGGAGGCTAAACACACTTACATACATAAAATCACACATAAGCAAAGGAAGAATTGTTGGTTTGTCTATAGTGAAGAATATCCATGACTATTTCCTTGGAAAACTGACAACTTCAGCTATGAATAAAAGCCAATGAAGTGTAGCAATCCATGAATTTCTTCATCATTATAAAAATTTGGCCACATATGGTCAAGTTTCTAACTTCTGGTACCAGCAGTTAGCACCTGCTAAGCACAGTCTTGCCAAAGATCTACCCAAGCCTATCAAAATGTCTGTCTGTGCTGAGCAGGTTGCTGAAGTAGAGGCTCACTGAGATCTTCCCTGCAACTGCAAGTCTCAGGTGCTAAAGGTACTGAACTGAAGCAAGGGAGTCTCTGGGTGTGAAAATATACATAAACAAATATAGGGAAGCATATTACTTTGTATGAACTGATATGTAGCAATTATTCCTGTTCATTCTTACTCTGCATAAATGGGGTAATTCACAGCAATCTAGCCTTCAATAAAAGGCAAGTAAATTGCACTGCATTTAGAGCATGGCAAGAGTTGTCACGCAGACAGACATCTATTTATGGCCACTAAAAGCTGATAGGATGTGCTACTGCTGTTTTGGCAAATCTGTCCCTTTGTGCACTCCACACTCCCTGTGCTGGGCCAGCATCAGGGCTACAGCACTGCCTGTGAAAGCCATGGTTCAAGCACAGGGAAAGAAGAACCAGCGCTGGGAAGGACTGGATTTTTACAGGGAGCAACGGAAAGTCAGCTGATGACACTGGAATTGAAGACTGCTATGGAAGGGGAAAGTAGAAATAAAGTCTGGCTGGGTAAGAATAAGGCTGGAAGGCAAGACCAGAGTAATATGGGGAGCAGTGGGACAAAAGTCTATGTGGAAAGTTAGTAGAGACATGATCAAATGTGCAGCAATGAGGAAGGCAAAGAGTGTCTGGGCAAGGAGATATGGACCAAGGAAGAGCAGAGTGTTAACATATATCTTATGGAAGGCAGGTATCTCACAGAGATCAAGGTGCAAACAGAATTCTGGGATGGACTGAAGAGTGAGTCTGAAACGAAGGGGTTCACTGTGATTGAACAGGTGTCTGAGGAGGGAGTCTGAGAGCAGAAACAAGCAGGTAGGCAGAGTATGGTCAGGGAGGGGAGAGAGCATGGGCAGAGCCAGGGATAAAGGCACTGGATGGGTCAGCCAAGGCAAGTGGAACTGGTGACAAACATTGGGACCCAGTGGGCAAGATGTTTACGACAGGAAGGAATAGGACAGATATTAAAACCAACTACATGAGGAGAACGGGACTTGCCTGAGAAGCCAGGATAGGACAGAGCCAGCATGAACATACAGATGAACTGGAGGGAATGGCAAAGGAAAGCCTGTCTCCACTGTGACCTTTTGCCTTCAGAGTCCAGAATGGATTTTAAATGTCATGGTTGTTACCAGTTCTCTCCTAAGAGAAAATATTTGCAAAGATGTCCGTACAGTCACAGGTGATGAATGCAAACACATGCCTGCTCTTCATGAAGTGCAGGTCAAAGTGCCAACCTTGGTGAGTCATGCGTGTGCCAATATACAGCTGCCAGAGGGAATTTTGTTTTCCAGTTTGATTTGTGGTAAGCCTAGGATTTGCCATGCCCATATATCATGTGAAAAGAACCTTATTAAGGTCAAAAAGTTAAGCACACAAACTTTAGGAAACATAAACTTCATTTTCCTTCCTTGTACATAAGCATTATGAATCAGTATTTAATTACATGATTGGGAGTTATTTTTTCCACAGGTCCCCTTCAGCAGGGTCCACCAGGCAGACCTGTTCTGAGGCTAAATATGGACTTAAGGAAAAGGTTGTTTGCAAGACCCCTGCTTCATTTCTTCCAAAAGTTGCAAAATGCATAAATTATGAGTCAGGGAGCAGCAGAAAAAGAAAGGGCACTCTGATGGTTAAGGCAGCTGAGAGGCAACTTAGGGAATTGGACTCTGCCCCTAACTGTGCCAAAAAGTCCGAAGAAATTCTGAGAAAATCCTTTAAATCACAGTTCTCTGTAGGAATTAATGTTCTGTCCCTCAATTTTTGGCATTCTTAGTTTTGGACACTGGAAAGAAACTTGAAAATTTTTCAATGCTGTTGCAATTAACTCTGGAGAGTGACATCTTGGACTCTAGTTTACACATAAAAAAGAGGAGAAAGTCTTAAAAATTGGCATGGAAAAGAGCAACTGACATATTTAAGAGATGAGGAACATGTTTATCAGTGAATTGCCTACCAAACTTTTTGAAATGTGACTGGGGAACAGGTTACAAATATGTTCCTGAAGAATAAATACCAGATGAAAAAAGAATTTATAATTTAGTGGAGAAAAGTAAAGTAAGAACCAGTGTCTGTGAGTTGAGGTAGGCAGATTCAGATGAGGGTAAATTTGGGGTAAAAGCTTTAACAGTGAGATTAAATAGACGCCCCTCAAAAATCAACCCAAGCAAATCATCAGCTCTTTATCTCTTCAGGCCTTCAGGCTGAGACTAGCTGACTTCCTACCTACTTGATTTAACCTTTGGATAATCCTGAATTACTTGACTAATTACAGGGATAACTTAATGAAATGTATATACAGGTCTGTAAAATATAGGAAGTCAGATTCTGTGACCTAACAATCTTTATCATTACTAATCCAAGTGCCAGGCAGTCATGGTTGCAGCTAAAGTCTTCTCTATGATGGTGTAAAATTCTAAATTGTGTTACCCAGAGAAAAAAACGAAAATTTAAGATGTCTCACTTAAGACACTCAAATACAGTATTTTTGAGCTTAATCTCTTATTAGCTCAAATTTACATCTATATGATGGGTCTGATAACCTCCCTGTAGCTGGAAGAGATGTTTTGAATGTGCACTGATTACTGTTCGTGAAACTTCAGCCATGAGAACCACTGAAATGCCCATGGGTAAAAGAATAATTCTCACCCCAGGACAGCATTTGAATAGTGTCAGAACAGTGGACCAAAACTTATGAGGAGGTAACAGCTCATTCAATCAGAAGTGGGTGTTAAATGATGCAGAAAACTTGTGGAAAAAAACGTTGGTATGTGATCCAGTGATCAAGGACTAGAACATAGATGCATAAGCATAAGGGAAGAAAATAAAGTTGCACAATCAACCCTGACTCTGGCATTTCCTAAGAAACTGATAAGTTTTCAGCCTGATCATGCTCCTCCATTTATTGGCTGATACATCTTCCACAAGACATATGAAATAAAATATAATATAGTAAAATATGTAACTGCATCATGAGATAAATTCAGGTGTATCTCCTTTGAGCCTACACTATTGAGAAATTACATAAATCAGTAACTTATACCTAAGCATTTGCAAGTCTAATGTGAGTCACAAAGAAAGACTGGAATATGGTGGAATGAAGCCAGTGGGATTTCTAAGATGGAATTTGCAGAAGAAAAACTATCCCAGAGAGGGATGTGATGGGATGGAGGTATGACTAGAAGAAGGGTGTATCATGTTAAAGGAGAGATGTCAGTTACCATATAGGCAAGGAGGCAACAGCTGGAAGGCAGTGTGGAAATACAGAATGATTTCAGACTACATGGAGCTTCTGGCTTTGTTAGAGCCCTGAGCTCACTAATGGTCCTCATGACCTTGAGATGCCTCACCTGGGGCACACACCCTTGGGACCAGGAGCCCTATTTAATCTCAGCCCCGGGCATTTGTTCCTTGCTTGAGCTACACTGGAGGAGCCCACTGAGCTGGCCCTCAACCTATGGATTGGCTTCCTGGCTTCATTTTTGTCACTATGGATCCACCTTGCGATCACTGCACCTGATCCTATTCCTGACCTGCTGACTGACATCCTGGCTTGACCTCAGACCTGTCTCATCACCATTATACTGCATTTTGACCTGAACTTTTGGTTGGAGCTGGCCACCGTCTCTGTGTCTGTTCTGCTCATCTCTGGTACTGTCGAGCCAAGACCTGGCTATCAAGGTTCTCCCTTGGCTTCTGGCTCATCACCCTTTAAGGAGCAGCCCTGCTTTTGCTGCTCCCTGACAGACTTATGTTTGGATGGTGGGTGCTCCAGAGGGAGCAGTTGCCTTGCCAATTGGAGCAGGAAAGTAATGTAACAATTCTGAGAGGGAGGGAGAAAACTCTCCAGCCAAAAATAACTAATTTAATTTTTTTAGCCATAACAAAAGTTTGGTGAATGGTAGCTGTGTGTATGTGTGACTAAGTGTGTGGTACCCAGAGCTCTAGTCTGACTGTAAGATGACATCAGCTTAAGGAGCACGCCAGCAGCCTCTCAGTCATCTCTTTCCTGTTGCTTGCCAAGAACTGTTGACGCTTCCCAAAACATGTGGTAAAAGCAGCCTTATGCATGCTTACATTCAAGGCAGGATGAAGGCTGGGCCCTGACCAGACTGCCACAGTTTATTTCACAGTCTGAATCAAAACAATGCTTCTTTGACAAAGACTAATTTCTGGTGACTCATCAGGAGCCGGGTGAGGCTATTCCCCATCTTCGCTGTCTACTTTATCTGTTTGTCCTCTATGACATTCCCATATCTGAGAAATCAAGTGGGGAACAAAAATGGTCATCCTGGGAAGGACGGAAGTAAGGTCTTATGCTTGGAGCTGGCCTTGGTGAGTGGTTTTCAGAAGCTGGCACAAGCACAGAAGCTGTGTTTAAGCTTCGTGAAAAGATTGCATGTGCGTGTCCTCTTCCCGTTTCCCAGCAAGTAAATATCATGTAATGTAACCACCATCATTATCATCTGTGATGGAGATTAACAGGAAGAAGTTTACTTTGATTTATAGACATTGTAAGTAATACCAACACTGGCCAACTCTTAACTCCTGAAGCAGGCTTTCAGTTTGTGAGCTCAATAGCTTGAGTTTGAAGGGGATGGCAGTCCATCTGCTGAGAAGAGGACAGTGTCCCCTCTCACCACCTTGGGAAGTGACTGAAAGGGACTAATGGATAGGCTTGAGTCTGTTCAGCTGGAACATTAGGTTTTATCATAAGAGTAGCTAAAAAAGAAAGAGAAGCTTTTAATGTGAAGGGGAGGGTTATAGTAGTTTTAATTGTGTGTCATGAGCTGGGCAAACCAGTGGTACATAATGTGCCCAGGAAGAGTTTGAATACCCTCATCTTAGGCAATAGTTGGTGCTTTTGGGAAGCAAAAATCTAGTCTAAAATATGGATTAGAATATATTGTTTAAAAAAAAAAATCTTTCTTTGGACAGAATGGAGTATGTGTGTGTGTAAACTGTGCATGTTCTTGTTAAAACACAGGTGTTGCTGAAGAATAGAAGTGGCTGACAAGGTCAATGCAGGTGGCCAGATGCAGTAAATTGTAGGGATGGCTAATGGGCTAAGAGTGACTGGTATTAGTGCATTGGACATGCTGTGTGGTCTGATGAAGCTGGGGTCAGGTATTGCTATCCTTGCAGTCTCAGGCACAGGCCAGCAGAAACTGCAAGCATTTGTCTGTAAATCAGCACTAGCAGCTGCTCTACCAAAAACTGAGAGGGCTTGAAATTATGACTGTGTTATAGGAAAGGTCTAATTGATTACTCTAGCCCTTACACCTCATTGTTCTTATAGTACATTATTTTGTTTATTTTTACTGTCTTCCCTTTCTTCAACAATGTGCTGTTTTGGTAAGTCATTAGATGCACCATATGGCTGCAGGGAGACTGAGCTCTTAAATGAACCCATCAGTTCATGTTTCCCCATGTTTTGAGGTGGGAGATTCAGCTGGTGTTTGTTAGAGCCTGAGAAACTGAGCTGTACCATTTTGCTGCCAGCCTAGAATCATTCAGGAGGATTATACAACAGTAGCTTCTCTTCAAACTGATTCTTTGCTGTGAGACTCTGCTTCATTTCTGAATATAACTGAACAAAGGGGAGAATGGTACTTTCAGGGAATATTTACTTTCTTAGTGGCTTTCTGAGGCTTAAGGGGCAAAAGTTCTCCTCAGCTTGTATGATGTAGAAGAGTGGTCAGCTGACACGACCTCAGAGATTTTGGTAAATTTTGGAAAACTCTAGAGATCCTGTTATCCCCAGGCTTTTTCAGAGTTCAACATGTTTGACCAAAAGCTCTGTAAGCCTTCCTTGCCCTACTGCAGCAAATCTTGGGAAACTCATTGAATCTATCACCTCCTACTGCTAATTTTGAAAAGTTCCTTAGGGGCTTGATCCTTTGTCCCTCAGGATTTGTGGTTTGTAACCACATAGGCAGGGTTATGTGAATTTGGTAGCAGTACTCCATTCAGAGTTGTATATAAGGAAGACCCACAATTTCCAGGGCGCAGTGACTACTGTTAGGACAAGTGCATGGCACAGTATCCTTCTCCATGTTGCTGGCAGTGCTAATGCACACATGGCTGTTTTTCACTTAGTCACTATTATCTTCTGTAGAGGGCAAAGCTCCATTGCATTCTCTGGTTTTGGTGTCCTTTAGCAATCTAGAAGCACTTTCCAGCTCATGCTGTTTCCCAGAACAGACACTGTCCCACTAACTCCAACCTACAACTTCACTGAGTTCAGAATAAAAGATGCCTGGCATGCACAAAGATTGTTTTCAATGAGAGTTCACCTGACTGCACTGCTGGACTTTGTGGACACTGTCTTTTCTTGCTTAGCATGAAAAACTCAAATGCCCTGTATCACAGATTTTATCCTGATTATTGCATTTCTGATAAGTAACCAGCAGCTTTTCTTTGTCAGTCTTTCCCTTGGCATCTTTGTACCTGCTTCTGTAGATGTCCACCTTCTCTCTTTGATTCCAGGCATGCAAATGAGTCTGGCATTACTTATGAATTAAATCTCCATTGTGTATATGTATATTTGTGCTTTAGTCTTTTTGGGGAACAGCTTTTAACATGTCCGTAAGGACATAGAACTCTGCTGGTAGAATAAAGAATCAGTTTTAGTTCTAATACCCTGGGATCCGTGTGTTTCCAGTCAAAGGTCCAAAAAGCCAAATGAATAAAATGTTACCTGCTTATTCTTGATTTTATTTCTTTAAATCTAGACCTACTGGTGCCAAAAGAGTTCTTCTGAAATGAGGCAGTAAGATAGAGATAATTATGTCCACATTTCATTTTGTATCTTCTTGACATTTCAATCAACCTCTGAAACTTTCAGGCTGGAAAACAACCTAATCAGCAGTAGGCTCAATTTTAAAACTATTTTCTATGTTGAAAGTTAGAGGTATCAGTCCTGGGAGACATCACTGATAAGCACTTAAATGTTGCAATTTATGAAGAATATTTTAAAACATCAGACATAAAATTCCTGCTTCACATTTGATGATCAGAAAAAACTCAGATACTTGGGTTATTTTACTACAGTCCAGGTGATAGAAATACTAATGGAAACCTGTACCATCATTTAAAATGGATTTGCATGAAATGGTAATAAATACGTCTGTGCTGGTACTGGTTTCAAAAGTAATAGTAGAAACAGGCATTTAACTGAATTCATTATAAACAACTACTTTTGAATGTAGCTGCTGTGTTTGCTAACCATTCACTTGTCCAGGCTGGTTTCTTCAAATACATATTTGTTAGCTGTTTGAAAAGAACATATCCAGCCTTTAGGCTGTTTTAGAGGTATTTGCAGCTCAAAGCATAATTTGTTACATCATACATGTTATTCTGTACTTTCCTGGATGTCAAAAACTGCAGAAATAGTTCAGAACTAAAACAGATCAGACAGCCAAGAAGTCAAAGAAAGGAAAAAAACTGTAGGCAATGAACTGAGGATGAGATACTAAGCAACCTGCCAAAGCTTACAAAGGAAAATCTTTGCTAGACTAGGAATTGAACCCAGACATCCTGAATGTCAGTCCAACCATAACCACAAGACTGTCCCTCTTCTGATTCACAAATACTATTACAAATTAACTAGCAGTTCTCTGAGTCCTTGTGATTCATCAGTCATAAACAGTGGAGTAAAACTATTGCATTCTTTGTAGAAGTGCAACACTCTAAGTTTGGGTTTTCCTCTGGTACCTTAGCCTTTGCAGCTAAAGGATCATTGACCAAAATGTGGGCTGCTGTTACCACATTTAGAGACTGTTTGGATGTTCATTGTTGTTCTGTGTAGATAGCCAGGATTCTCACAGGGTGTTACTCTGTGATGAAGAGACTAGAATGGTGAAAGAGGACCATTAAGAGCATTAACATTTTAACTGTCAGAGCAAAGGAATGATTTTTGTATTGCTGTCACCTGAATAAATGCCTTTTGTTGCATAGATATGATATATATATATATATCTGAGACACAGGCATGGGCTTTCAGAGTATTTTTAGATGCCAATATATTTGAAGCCGATTAACTTTTGCTTCAGGATTTTTGGGACAACATCTCCTTATTGTGGTTGAATAACTCAGAAAATGTCTTTATAGCTTCTCAGAACCAAGGAGAAAAGCCCAAAGGTGTCTCTGAGCATCAAAAATGGTCTGAGCTTGCTCTCGAGACCTGGCTTAAGTATGAGCTTTTCGAATCCCATGTTACTGCCTGGTGAGGTGCTCTCTGACTAAGGACTGATTAGAGAAGAGATTGATTGTGCAGCTGATCCCGATATTAGTCCTGATGAACACACATCTCAAACTCAAGTTCTATGTAGGTATAATCAGTGGTCAACTTATAGCCAGAAAAATAAATGAGAATCACGTTGCTGGACATGAGCACATAACACTGCTCACCGTATTTTAGAGGAAAAATAGCTGTCAGGCATGCAATGATGTAAGTCTGTGCTAGGAAATAAATATATCTGGGCAGCGAACTTTGGGAAATCCCCTTGTCAAATTCACTGACTAGTGACTGTAAAGAAACACAGAACAATAGATATTGTGATTGGAACAGCTGTAGAAGTCATCTAGTCCACCCACTTATTCACAGAAGTAGTATTGCCAGCACATCATCAGGTCAGCCTTAATTCTGAATAGCTGAGTCCTGAGAATTGCCTAAAATGGATATTCTCTGACCTCTGTGGCCTATCTGTTTCAATGCTGCACCACCTTTATAGGAATTTTTTTCTTAACATCCAGCTCAATGTGCCAGGGCACAATTTGTGGCTCTTGTTCCACGTTGTATCATCCGATGCTACTGAGGAAAACACGGCTCTGTTATGTTTGTGATTACCCTTCAGAGAGTTGCAGGCTATTAGATTGGCCTTCCCTTCACCTGCCTAAACAAGCCAAGATGCCTCAACATACCCTTGCTGATTGTGTGCTCCCAGCCTCTGACCACTGTGGTAGACTTCTGCTGGAGACTCCACTTTCTTCCCATCCCTCTGCAATGGACAGGTTCCAGACTGGAGAGCGTGTTGTATGCAGCCTCACCAGTGCCAGGCACCACAAAATATAACTTTTCTAGATCTGCCAGCCATGCTTCTCCTAATGTAGCTCAAAACACCCCCGCCTTATGGTCACAATGCACTAGCAACTCATTCAGCTTCAAATCCGTTTTAACCTCCTGATTTTTAGTATCTTAGCCACTTCACTCCCAGCATGGAAGGAGGCAGCAAGTCGTTCCAGATCAGGTGGAGAACTTTGCATTGCTCTCTACTAAACTTCTTGAGGTACAATCCCTAGGTGTTTGAGGTCCCTCTCAGTTGAAAATGTCATTTGTTGTGTCAGTCAGTTGTCATAGTGTTGCATCTTCCCATGATATGGTGAGGGTGCACTTCTGTGTTACACAGGTTGTTGTTGAAGACTGAAGTATATGAATCACAGAATCAACCTTTTATGTACCCCATTTATTACTAGCTGTGAGCAGAAGCTAAGCCTTTGATCATCATTACCTTTTCAGTCTCATGGTTGAGCTGATTTTTAACCCACCTAGAGGTCCTTTGTTCCTTGGCACTGAAGAGCCCAGAAGATAGCAGAGCTTTATCATTTCTAGACATTTCTAAAGCAGCACTGGGGGTATTGTTTCCTAAATTTGTTCACAGAGATTCCTCAAAAAGACTATATGCAACAGTATGGGGTTGATAAAAGAAAGAACATGTTCAAACAGGAATTAGGCATTTATGGAAGATAGCGTGGCTCTGTCTTACTGGAAACTCCAAACCCATTACCTTCCCCTTTCCATTCTGCCTTTGTTTCTTTCCTTACCTAGAGAAATTGAAATTAGATTGATTGTGCAGTTTAAGGAGAAGGGATGAGGCCTGGGGTAGAGAAACAATGAGCTGATACTGGTGGCTAATGTCTAGAGACTCAAACAAACTGCAGTGAGAAAAGGCCACTTTCACTTTATGTTGTCCAAACACGTTAAGTTAAAAGCTGAACAAATTAATTAATCTTTAAGTTTGCTTTGACTGCAAGTCCTTCATCCTGGTACGAAAAAGTGTTACCGAACAAAAAAATATTCTCTATCCATATGTATCTGGGTCCAGATTTGGATATTTCATAGCCAAATTCTCTGTCTGTAGTCTGTATTTCTCCTGGCCAAAGAATATCCTCAAGCAGGAGGTCAGAGATGAAAACTACCCCACACATCCAGGTCAGAGCTTTTATAAGGGGGCCTTTTGTTCATTCATCCATTCCTCACCAGTCCTCCTTAGCATTCAATTTCTCTTTGGTTCCTGTTAGGTTAAGGGGAATTACACATCCATATGGTTTAGGAGAGAATGGGTTCCTTCTTCCTCTGTAGACAGTAAGGAAAACTAGAGGAAGCATCAATTTGTAATATAAGATGACCAAAGAAATCCCTGGCAATTATTTCATCACAACTGTCTAATTAGGAGGATACGGTTTCCTCTCTACACCTGAGAAACATCCTGGACATGTGTGGTATAACAGAACAGTGCCAGAAGTAAGTTCTAAGGGAGAAGTTCCTCCAGTTGCTAAGCTGGCTGGGTGACCTACTTGTACTGTCATTGGATACTGAACATCCTTGTTTGGGCACAAAGTTGGTATTATTGCTGATGCTTAGTGGTATTAGTTATTTCTCCCTGCCATCCCATGGTAGGATTTAATCTCAAGTAATCTGAGGTGGAAGTGAAACATGATTCGAAGCAACTTGAAGGGCTTTTCACTCCAGACAGGCTTATTCATTTTCCCCTGTATGGCATAGTTTATTGAATACCAAATAAGAAACCTACTGGTAAAGCAATAGCTCTTCTCAGAAAGGGAAAAGAAACCTATCTCACAACACACCAGTGCCATGGTATGTTAATGCTGCAGGAGTTACTGACCATGCAAGTGCATTTCCTAGAGCCAGGCATAAGAGAGAACTATGCAAGGCTGCCTTTTATACAGAACATGTACTTATATTAACTTTCATTAATTAATCCTGGACTATGTACACTTTTTATTATATCAAAGCCCTGATCTGTGGGGAAAAAAAAAAAGAAAAAGGGTGTGCTCTTCTGGATCTAAATACAGCCCTGCTGTACCTGTAGATTTCATTTTTCACCTTACATGCATGGGTGCATAGCCCTCTTGAGGAAATGCCAGGGTGGCTCTGCCCTGTTATAGCCTGTCTTGTGTGGCCATGCAGGTCTTCACAGGAGATGAGTGTGAAGCTCACAGAACTCATGTCTCTAGCCTCTCTTGATATACTAACCTCCTGTGCTACATACACCCAGCAGCTCTCTGGAAGGATTGTCCTGGGTCTGAGTGTTTTTTTCTCTATATTCCATCCTTTGTCTTCACAACTCCCCTTCCTCTGCACCAGGCAGGTGGCTGTTTGGCCTGGATGAGGCAACAAGTGTCTTCATGGTCAGGCTAGAGATAACTAAGGCTGGTGATCGCCAAGGCTGGTTCCTCTGTTCCTCTGTTCTCCTCTGTTATATCTCTGCTTATCCAGCCTTGTACTGGATATATACCTCCATATACATGATGACTTGCTGCAGTGAATGGAGCTGCCCTGCCTTTGCTGCCCTGACATCTCCCCAAACCTTGATTTTGTTCCTCTCTGGCAGCCAATTCAAAGACACAAAAACAACCCCCTGACAAAGAGCTGAAGGAGCTGGAGCTCAGAGGCAGTTTCCAGCTGTCTGGTATCATCCCTCTCTAACAAAAGCCTCCCCAGGGAGATGGGTGGGCACACAGCTTTGGAACTGGGTTCCCACCACCCACCTCCCTTGGGAGGACTTCCTCTGGCCTTGGGCGTGAATGGAGGTAAACTTCCCTTCAGCTCAGTAAACTGCTGCAGTGAAGTGACTTTGAGTCCTCCATCTTTTGGTTACTTATTTTCTTGGCATTTTAGTGAGAGCCAGAGAATCTGTTTTCCATTTGCTGTACTTTTGCTAGAGACTGTAATTGCTCTTTGAACCTTCAGGAGCAGGAAACCCATTAAAGGCCCAAGAGGACAGGGATTCAATGCCAGCCAGCACATTCCTTAGCTCCTTTCATCCTGCAAGAGGAGAGTGCTTCTGGCTTCTCCAGAAGGGATATTACCACATTTTGTTCAAATTTAAGGCTGATTTCAAGAGTAATTTTACCACTCACCTTATAGTTATCATCATTCCTGCTATTTGCATTATTATCTTTATGGTTATTAACACCAAAATATCTATGGAGAGGTCATTACAGAAAACCCAGGTATCAAGCTTGCTTTTCAATATCTTGCAGACTGTAATGACAGATATAATAACAAGAAAATCTGAACTAAGGGCATGGCATTTCAAACTGCAGAAAACTATTGGCCAGGGCTTTTAAGGAGCCTCTGAAAAGAGACTGAGAAGACTGAATATTGTGTGAGAAATAAGAGTGGCCTGTTTCAGGCAGAAGTATGAAAAGTCTTTCATGTATGATAATACATCTTTCACCCAATAAGGTTATTTTCTTGAGGAAGTGTCATGGCTCACAATGTGTGGTTGCTATGTTGCTGTATTATCTTGGATGTGCACTCCCTCTTCTAACTGCTGATAATCTTCCAGAAAGAGGTTGCTGTCACTTTGCCTCAGTACAGTGTGCTCCACAATGAATTTCTGCTGCATGAGACCCTTAGGATAGTTATTTGGCTGTGTCTGAGTCTGTCCCATAGGTTCTGGAATGTCAGAGAAGGAAGCAGCAAAGCACAAAGACAAAAGTGTAAGCCTCAGCAGGTACTTATAACAAAAGTAGATGGGGTAGTACTGGAAGCAGGAAGGCAGAGATATTCTGAACCTAAAAACTGAGAATGAGGTTCTTGGATCAGATATAAGGAAAAACAAAACAAAACAAAACAAAACACACACAAAAAAAACCCAGAAAAGGTGATTGTAAGGATGACCCAGCTGAAATCT
The DNA here is from genome assembly GCA_035221455.1 of Xenops minutus. Classification (NCBI taxonomy): domain Eukaryota; kingdom Metazoa; phylum Chordata; class Aves; order Passeriformes; family Furnariidae; genus Xenops; species Xenops minutus. The sequence goes on along the minus strand of JAWWEE010000040.1, from coordinate 53,125,228 downwards.
GAGTCTGTTATTTTAGTGAACTTCACAACAGCTGTTGTCTGTGCCAGATTTTGACCCCTCTAGTAGCTGGCTCTGTGCCACTCTAGTTAAACAGATCTTCACTAAAGCTGATATAAGGAGTTGTTGAAGTTATCTCAGTGCACAGGAATATAGCCAAATTGGGTGATGCTGCTGTCCCATGCTCTGCTGAAATGGTATCAGGAAAGGAAACAGGGGACATGAGGCTATCCCATGTACTATGCAGATGTCAAAAAGGCCTTGAGGCTTCTTTACCTTGTGGCTGGGACTGGGTCCTTCTGGTGGGAGCTAGACAGACCTCTGTAAAGATCTGTCATCTGTAATGGCATCTCCCAGACAACTCAACTGATAGCAGTACTGAAGAGGAACTGTCACTTCTTTTATGTATTCCTGCTTACAAGAGAGAAAAAAATGGATTTTGCTAGGCAGTGACATGGAGCAAAGCCTGTCATCCATGCTCTGTGTGTCCAGCAGAGGCACTGATTCCCATATTTGCTGTGGTCATAGGTTAGGAAGGACCCTGTGCTGAACATCACAGCAACCATCCTACTTCCACCAGAAAATAGCACTTTGCATGTTGTTTTCTGCAAGTAACCAACAGCTAGTTCTGTTCTGCAGTTTACAGCAACAATCAGGTTCACAGAGTGGGGAGCCTTTGCTGGCAATCACTTCAGATTCCTTTATCTCCAAATAATCTAGCATAAAGAGCAAGGAGAAAGCATTTGTTCCAGTCTTTGGCATTCTCCAGATAGTTGTCTCCTCCCTTACTCATGCTTCTTGTACTCCAGATTACTTTAAATGAGGACATACAGAATCATTTAGTTTGGAAAAGACCTCTAAGATCAAGTCCAACCATTAACCTAACCCTGCCAAGTCCACCACTAGACCATGTCCCTAAGCACCACATGTGCCACACATTGTACACAAAAACCCCGCATAAAAACTTAGTACTGGTTACGGAGTCAAGTGCTTGAAAAGCTAGAAAATGTAGGATTAAAGTTACCTGAGCAACATGTGAGCATTGTCTGAGTTATGATGCTGTCTTCATTTCAAAGCACACAGATTGCTGTTTATCCAGCCACTCCCTTGCTCTGCAGGCAGGAGAGAAGTGTACCGATGGCTACTCATGGCTGTTAAAGCCTCAAAAAGTTCTCTGCAATACTTCCCTGTCTCATGCATTGTGGAAAGGAGATGGCAGTGGTCACCAGATTAAACAGGGGACTGCAGAAGGAGCAAGAATCATCATGGGACTGAAGGGACAGACTGCTGCCCTGCAGAGCTGGCGGGTTTTCCTGTCAGTGCCACAGAGCTCCAGTATAATGCTGGGCAAGTGAGCCAGATTTCCTATGGGTGATTGTGACAAAGCTAACCATTGCTTTCTGGATGTCTAACATACCCTTCAGTCCCAGACTGTGCTCTGAAACCCAGAAGGGTTATTTTTATTATTAATCAATTCCCTGATCCTATTTGCAGAACACAGATCACAAACGTGTGTGTGTGTGTGTATGTGTGTGTGTGATTCACTGTAGGGCCAGGGTGGGAAGGCAAGGGCTCTGGTGGCAGGAGTGTGAGCTATTGAAGCTGGCATTGCAGCCAGAGCCCCTGAACAGTGGAGCTACAGCCGACTTGCATATGGGAATGAGCACTTGCAACTGCATCTGGACTTTGTGCTTTGAATGTAAAGTGCTGCAGCGTGCTTGCAACTGTGAAAATCCAAGTCCTTGCCATTATGCATCAAGTACACAAATCTTTTGACTTTGCACTTTCAGCAGGCAGCCTCTCATTTACGAAATACATAATATCTACTCTAGTGCTGTGAAAACAAATTTGTTGCTGTTTCTGAAGCAGTTAGATATGATATCTTGCTGAATGCCATGATCTCAAAAGGGGTTTTAGTCATTCTGCTCTCAGAGGATTATTTAAATTCTGTGTACTAGAGAAGATCTCGGTTCATCCACTGAGCAAAAAGACAAAGTTAAGTATGAAATGTTGTGGTTTGTTTGTTTGTTTTTGTTTTGTTTTTTAATTGCAGAAATTCTGTGACAGGAATCCTGTGAAAGAAATGATCTACATTGCATGGCTCAGAGAAGACAAATTAAAACTTCAGTGTCAACCCTTGTAAGGGCACTTCCCTTAGGCACTTCCTGGCTTTGCAACTACAATAGTATTTGAATGTAGTTTTTGTGCTCAAACTATCCATTTACAGTCATCTTCTTCTGTAGCCTACCAGTTCCTGCTGACCTAAAACCTTCTCAACTGAAAATATTTTATTGTTTTAACTAACAGTCAGTCACAAGCTTATTTAAGCCACAGCCAATCTTGTAGATAGAAAGATTGTTTTGGAATAAGTGGTTTATTTGATTTGGCTCCCTTTGATTTTTTTTTTTTTAATATACAGGAAGAATTATGAAATATGTGATCATCTCTCATCATCTTTGTATTCTACAAAACCTTCTGGATGGGCTCACTAGCATATCCCTGGAAAGACAGTAGGTATGTGTGGGAGCTGGGGCATGTCTGAGATGGTGTGATGACCTGCTGTCAGACTTTTTTCAGAAGTAACCCTACTGATGTGGAGCCTTTTAGAACAGGAAATTTTAAAATATTTTTTGATTGGAAAACTAAAAAAAAAATGTAGGAAAAAATAGTATTTTGAAACTTTGTTGTTTTCTCTGCCTCCTCTTAGCTTTCTGCTCCTTGTTTACAAGTCGGAAGCAAAGAAACCACATTCTTTCACCCCATGAAAGGTTTAACACAGGTTAAAGCACCAGCTTAGGATTTTTCTTTAGTACTAGCCAACAAACAAAGCTAAATCCTTTTGGAAAATAACAAATTTAATCGGACAGGCAGCTTTGCACCAGCTTCCTCCAATCTGCTGCCCAGTGCAAAGGCACAGGAGCCAAGGGGGCCACAGCTGGTCTCTAGGGAGACTGGCAGCACTCCAGCCCCAGGCTGCCCAGATAAAGGTTCCAGCCTGTTGGGAACATGCAGCAAAGTGTGTGACTGACCCATTGGTACTCAGCGTTGGGAAACTATTACAGGAATGTGGAGTTCAACAAGCCTCTACACACATGCCTCTGTTTTTTTTCCCTTGAGATAAGATTTCGTGTTATGAATTCTCAGGGCTTCCCCTGTTTTGCTGGCCAGAAGAATCCTGGCTTAACCCAGCAAATGATGAAAGGGGCCCATAATATAGGATACAGGCAGGCCTTGTCACCTGAGGCACCCACGAGCCACCTGGCAGCTGAAGCAGTGAGCTGTCACTCCTGGCACAGCTATCCATGCAGAAAGCAGACAGCAGCTTGTGTAGCCCCATCCATGCGAAGTTCAGGCTACCTGAGCCAGATGCCAACAGCAGTAGAGGCTGCTCAGAGCTCAGTGTGGGCTGCCCATCCTGCACAGTTCCCTGGGCAAGGGTGCCTGCTAATAGCTGTACTGTGAGCTCCACAGCTACGGGTACCAGCACACATGTGAGGTGGTTTAAAACCACTACAAGTTCGCCTGTGGGACCCACTGGCCAGGCTCTGGTTACACTGTCGTTGTATGCTTAGCCTCTACCCCCCATCCTGTGCTGGCTCCTTTGACACACCACTTAATACACACAACACATTTTTGAAATGAAAGAACAACCTCCCCTCCACTCAGAACCCAATGGAGAAAAGCCTTGTTCAAATACAAGTGCGCAAAAGGCTTCAGAGTAATTTTCTTGAAAATTTTCTTGAAAAGGACTGGGAATAATTTCTTTCTTTGCCTCAGAGCTTTTTCTTATGCTTTTTTTTTTTAATATAAATACTTGCAACAATGGCTAATTGTTAGAAAAATGTAAGTTATTTCTAAGTGGGATTCTTGTCTGCCTATTTCTACATTCCAAACTTCTGTCTTTATAGCTGAGATCTTGACTAAATTATATAGCTCAGCACAGAGCTAGGTACTACCTCTCCAGAATGAGCCTGTTGGGACTGACAAGTATTCTTGTTAAAAGCCTGAAATAAAATAATCTGTTCCAAATGACTTACTCTTGGCTCTGGCAACTAATTGTGTGTATATATATATGCCCTAAGTTATGTTAATGTGGAAGTAACAGATCACAGAGAGCTTGTAGTGTTGTATATGTCACTTACACATTAAGACCATGGCCATGACATCATTGCCCTTGTTCTGGGCTCCAGTGATGGTGTGGCCAAAATAAACGTAACTGAGAACACAGCGCATTGTTCTCCTCAGCTGCAAGGGCCATATTGACTTTGTGAGTCACGCTCAGCATGCAGGGGTGACACATTCTGTCATTAGTGCTGCTAATTCCCTGGTGTGAGAAGGGAATAGTGCCTTCTCTAAGAAAACAGGGAAGGGGTGGAAGAGCACTGGAATGCACAAACTCACTACCATCTCTTAGCCTTTCTGAGTTCATTCATTTGTGGCACAGATATGATAGTAGGATCTCAAAATGTTATAATCAGAGGATTTTTCTGAGGCCTATATAAGACAATTACTATTTTTTGGTGAATTCTGATGACATGCTTGGGCTGACTGCAAGATGCAAGGAACTAACTTGGACACTGTTTTTCTTTCTGCTTTATTGTCCTGCCAGCAAGGAGGCCCAGAGGGATGGAGAGCTAGAAGGGCAGGACTGCTCTACTGACCTCAGTTGGAGAAAAAAGGAGCTGAAAAAGCCTAGTGACCCTAATACTGATTTACATATGGGAGGATTTGTGTAAGAAAACAACAGCATGATCATCATGAAAATGAGGATAATGAGGATGAGCAAGCGTGAAAAGCTGGGACTAGCTGAGCCATAGTAGATGACCACCCTTAGCTTCATGTAGTAGTTTGCAGTCTTGGGAGATGAAAATGCAGCAAACTGGAGGACCAGGAAAGTCTGTTGAAGAAGTTGTCTTTGAGCAACAAAAAATCAGGATCCAGTGAGGATTAGGAGTGGCTAACAGGAACTGCAGTTGTTGGGGATGCTTAGGTGGAGACACTTCAGAGGAGCTGCTATCACAGTTAGAATGGCTACAAGAAGCAGGAAGTCAGAGGGACTGGTCAGGGGGTCCTACCCTGTCTCAGCTCCACCTTGAGGAAGCCTTTGGTACCCACCAGATGTGTGGCAGTCCACCTGAACTGTCAGCTGTGAGTGGAGTGTTTCTAGAGCTGGGGAGAGCAATGGTTTACTCTAGGAGCTGTGTCAGCAAGAAATGAAAAAGGGCTTTGGCAAGTATCACTGAGTGAGTTGGTGGATGCTTGTTATTTTGCTTATGTTGCTTTGTCCCTTTCTTCTTCATCTTCAGAACAGTGCTGTTCTTCTAAACCATTTATGATTTGTGAGCAGGGTAGTAGAGCTCTCTGAAAACTCAGTTAATTTAATTTTCTCAGGTTGGGAGGTGTGGGGAACACAAATTCTGTTTATTAATGGCCCTTAGAATTTGCACTGCCCTTGCTGCTGTCAATTAGTCTGGCAGAAAGGGTACATTTATTGCTTCCTTAATTTTTTATCTTTACCCTCTTATATACTTGAGGCAGGAGTGAGGAAAGCTAGTTATTCCTTGACTTTGAGTCCTTTGCAGACTTGATAAGTCTCTGTGAAAGCCTGCATGAGAAGCCATTGGCATCTTGGTACCAGAAAACTGGGGTTTCAGTTTATATACAGTAAAAAGATGGATAAAGAGCCTGACCACTTGGCAACCTAGCAGCTTCTACACCTCTGCTAAATAGGCCCTGAATTCTTGACTGCATCCGAGACGTGGTCACCATGCATAGTTGCAGTATGTGAAGGTGTGTAGAAACTAGATATACCTCATTTGAATGGTAACACATGTCTAAACCCAACAGCCTGAACTTCAGCACAGGTCAAACATGCCCAGGCAAGATCCTGGGTAAATATCCAGTGAGTGAAGCACGTGCCAGCACTGGTATTCTGCACTCCAGTACCTGTGCTGCCTAGCGGAACACTAGGTAGGTGTGCCCCCACACTGTCATGTCTCCAAGGGATGGTGTCAGGGTATTCTGAGTTTCACCTGGGAGGCCTAGGAGAGGAAATAAGTGGCTTTGGTTGTCTCCACCGTAAGTGGGGCCAGAGGTACACTATGATGATGCCATCAGCGTTGTACAAAGCCATTGGGAAGGCTTTCTACAGCTGACCCACAGCCACCTGTGAGATGGCTTCTGTTCAGATGGGCATTCTGGTGATCGCACTTTCAGAGCAACATAAACATATAAATGTATGAAAATACTTGAAACATTTGCAGCCTTTGAAGTCTAAGACTGCTTTTTACTCTCCTGGTGAGAACAGCCTGGAATGATCTCTTAACACACCACACTGCTCTCAAGGCTGAGAGAGTCTTTTCGCAATAGCCAGGACTTGAAGGAGCCAGTTGAATCAGGTAGAATGGAATGCTACAGGCTCTCCTGAGGCTGTCCATACAGCCTGAAGGAGTCAGCTGTAGGAAAAGGATTATTTAGGGAGTTAGATCCAGATCTTACGATACTTCTTCACAAGCACAGGACTGAGAAGAGGCTGTCTTCAACCTAAGAACATCAGTCCCCTTTTGGCTAACTCTGTGTGATCACAAAAACACCTTTGTCTGTTATGCCATCATTCCCCATGGTATTTGTACATGGACTCTAGTGCTGGCTGCCCCCATGAAAACTGACCCCCATGTGCTGCTTTTTTCCTCATGAACTTGATCTATTCCCATGCTATTTCATTCACATGCGCTTGGTCTATTCCCATGTTTCTCTATCCTTGCTGGACAGAATCCTAAAGTCTAACCCAAATGACCTTCACTATTACCAGCCCTTTCACCTTGACGCTCTTCTTGGATCCCCTTAAATAAGATTACAAGGTGCTTAACCTACTATCTCTTTGACTTCCTGAATTCCCTCTTCAGAATTGTGTGTTCTGCTGATTTCCCACAAAGGGAAAAGTTCCATGCATAAAATGCTGTAGAGAGCCTTTGCCCCCACCCAAAGTCTTGTTTTTCAGTGATGCACACCCTGCTCTGCTATTACTTAATAAAAAGTGAAGTCACTGCTTTCCTCCCCTTCAAGCTGCTCCACCCTTGATCAGGAGGTCTGCCTCTCCACCCTTTGGCAAAACAGCTGTTTGGGGTGGAGGTGAGTTTAGGGGTGGTGTAGACCAGCCTCTCATCTGGGGAGGAAAAACCCAACAGTCTAGTCCTGTCAAAGGGCTGCTTTAGAGCTGGAAAGAGCCCTGACAGCTTTCCCCACTTCTGTGTTTATGTGTATTTCAAGTGAGCACAAGTTATTAATAAGATCATTCATGTCAGCTTGTGAGTCTAGTTTAGGATGCAAGGAAGAGTGTTAGCACAGCAAACCACTTGGCCTTTCTTTACCTGCCAGTTTCCTCACTCTGGAGAGAAGTTTTCACAGTAACATCCACCCTCCTACTTTAGCAGATAGGAAGAGCCAGAGAAGTTGGTGTGTTTAAGTGATGTGATGTGGGGCTGGGTTCGCTGCTCTGCACAAATTTTGCTCTCAAGTGGTGGGAAGGAAGACAGTCCCTAGGAACTGGCTGCAGCTACATGATTTTGCCTTACCTCTATCAGTGTGAGCATAAGTAGCCCAGAAGCTGCCCTAAATGTACTCCAGCATCCAGCAGTCCCTTAGGGACCATCTGCCAGCTAAACATGCCTGGAACACAATGTGGTGCAGCCTCTCTTCCTTCCCACCCTTGACATGCCCTTCCTGGCATGCTGGTGGCTATTCTGGCTGTCTGCTCACTGGAGACTTTACTGCTACGGAGAGACCACAGGCAAGGGAGGGAAGCCTGGATTCTCTGTCCTTGGAGGAAAGAGTGTTGACAGTTGGGGCCATAAAATCATGGGGAAGTCTTTTAGGGAATGCATTCACCCCAAGAGGTGTTACGTTCCTCCAGAACCTCTGTGTTTAAAAGGGGAAGACTGCAAATGTTTGCTCAGAGAAGAAACTTTATCATGCAAGTAAGCACAAAAACTGTGCAGGAAACTTTTCACAGTAAGGGAGGCAAACTTTTAGGCTGTTTCATGCAGAGGGTGACAACTGGTAGGGACCTCTCCCATAAAAAGGACAAACAGATGGTGAGGGCCAGAGTGCAAAACCAGAAGATCCGGCAAGTGAGGAGGCAGCTGGTAGGTCTGGTGGTCAGGATGGCCAGCTGTCCTGGGTTTGAAGGACTATACCTTCACCTGCTGTAGAGCAACTGTAGTTCTGTTCCAGCTTCCTTGGGAAGGAGCTCTCTGTGTATGTAACTACATTTCTGATATCTCCTGCTTCAGCCACTCTGTACCAGTTCATGGCTTCTGTTCCACTGTGCTACGGAAATGTATACGCCAGTCTGTTTTCCCCCTTCTCAGCCATTTCCTGGCTGAAGCAGCCGTTAGCTTTGCTCTGCTCACTCAGATGATTTATGATTATTCACTCCAAAACAATCAACTCAAAAGTGGTAAACACAGAAACTAGGGGTCCTACTAATGTAGGTTTTTTTGTTTGTTTATATCACTCAAATACTAATATCCCCATTGTGCCAGGTGCTACACAAAAATGGAACAAACTCCCTGTCTTCCAGAGGGACAGTGATTTTCATATTAGATGAGACAGATGGAGCGCAGAGATGTAATGACCTAATACTGGTTAATTCCAGTGGTCTAGGACGTCAGCTTTGCATTGTTACAGAGCTCACATTCCTGGGGCAGAGAAACCATATTTTTGGGAAGGTTCAGTGGATATGGTTTTGGGACTGTACCAAGTTTTCTCAGGATTCCAGTTTTCTTAGTCTTAGCCTCAAAGGAATTTACAGCTGGCTCAGGCAGAGCTGGAAGTCCCAACAGGAAGGATTTTGTTGATATTCAGTCTTTGGAGGACAGTGAGCTTCTCTGTGAAGGGCAACACATATATCTGTCCATGTCCATAGCACCACACCCGCTACTCCTCCAAAACAGATAGAGTTTCAAGGACTCACATGACCATGTCCATCTGTCCAGGGATTATTAGGAAAACCTGTAGATGGGGTGTGTGTGTGTGGGGGGGGGTGTGTGAGAGAGGTTCCTTCCATTCATTCCTTCAGGTTAGGCAGGATTTATCTCTTTTTGAAAGTGAAATAAGCTTCCAACGCTGTTCTAAAAAATGAAGGGCACCTTCAGCAATCATCAAAGCTCCCAGAAATCTCTGGAAAGCCAGAGACAGCATGAAATGGCCCCTGTTCTCTGGGGGTCAGCAGTGTGCTTTGCTCACTGGCAGGCTTCTCTGTACTGCAATCAGCCTGTCTATGCTTGTGCTAACAGGGATGCTGAGTACAGTGTTCTGGCTGGGTCTCTGTAGGGTGGAAAATAGCTCCTTGCACAGCATGGCCTCACCTGGAAAGTAGCTGCAGGCCACAAAGAATACCATGGGCAGCTCATGAGGTCTGTTTTGTATGCAGACTGACTGCTTTCCACCAGCCAGAGCAGGGTGCAACATACTTCAGTGGTCCAACACAAAACCAGGGATGTCTGCCCCATTAATAACATAAATCTGGCCTCTGTCAGAACAAAGAATAGTGCTCTCTTGTCACTGAGAGACATATTAACTACCTTTTTCTCCTCCTAAATAGCTTCCCAGGATTCCTCACCTGATTCAAAGACTTTTTAAATCAATCAACTGAAAATGAGGTTACTGACCTGATTCCCAGGCCCTGGACTAAATTTTCTTACACAGCAGAGCCAGCATCTCTTCCAGATCCCTTAAGGGTCCATATACCCTTTTACTGTCTGCAGTCCCACACATACATCACTAAGAGCATATATTTTGTGCCTGCAGAGCATCTTCTAACAGATTTATATGTGGAGAGGAGGGGAGATGAGGAGAGGGAATCCATGAGAAATTTAGGGGAAGAAGTGCCACCTGTTGATCACGTCTCTGGAAAAATTTGGTTGAAATAGGAGGAGTCTTCCTAAAAATGTTACCTTTCCTTTGTACTCTGTCATGCCTCTGAACATCAGACTTATCACAGACTGCACAGAAAATTTTGTGGAAGATAAAGCATTGACATCAATTTATCACAGGAGTGTAAAGTAGGTAAGACTCAGAGTTCCATGAAGATGATATCTGCAGTAGGAATGCCACATGCTGCAAGCTCCTTCACTCCTGGCTGGGCGCATTTATTGCCACTATGTTAATTTTAAACCCTCTCTAACACGTACTCTGTGCCCTTTGGCAGAGACTCACTCTGCCTGTTATATATCAGTACAGTGTTTGGGACAATGTGGTTTTGGTTTTGCTAATGAGGAGCAGTGCCAATAAGTAATGAAAGCATGTCAGTCATAGTCTGCATAGGAAGGCAGTGTCCATGGGATGATAACATCTTTGGTGGTTACCATAACATTTTCAAGAATAAGTCATTCCCCTCATATACTTTATAAAAACCTCACAAAGATGGTATGCTAAGAACTTCTAATATGAATATATCTCCCTTATTTGGAAAAAAGCAAATTGTTCTTCCAGTTTCATGATCCCACTTCATTTTTGATATCTGACCTGCAGATTAGAGGTTTTCACATCATCCATCAGCCCACAGAGAGTATCCCAAGGTTCAGTATGTGTGTGAGAGATAGGAAAGGAACATTAGGAACAGGCCAACCACAAATAGCTAAAATTAGCTATGAGAACTGGCGTGTTGAGGTCTCTAAGGAACACTGGTCAAAGGAAGAAAATGGTTGTTTGCTAAACTCCCACTTATTCTACTGCCTCTGAGGACTCTTGGCTGACATCCCTGCCCAGACATCCTACATGGCTATTTGAGAGGATTTCCCCCCACCCCTTCCCCCTCCACTGGCCATACTTTTCCTCTTTTATAACTGCAGTAGACAGTGATATGGGATTCCTGCTCCAGCAGCAAGATGCTGACTGGAAACAGGAAAGAGGGGGGCTATGCAGAGCTCAGCCTCCACGACAACATAAACGTCATACCCACGTGCAGACAGAGATGCTTCTTACATATGGCAATGATCAAGAGCTTCCCCTTTTCCTCCCCTTCTTTTTTCCCCCAGAAGGGCTTGCAAAGCCCTAGAGGGGCCGTATATCGAGTTAGAAGCAAGTCTTTAGGAAGCACGGCTGTGTGAGGCCTCAGTTATCATAGAACATGATTTCTTGCATAATTCGTTAAGATTCTCTGAGGCCAGTAAATTTGAGATTGTAAATCTTCATGTGACCAGAGCATATGGCCTTAGAATAAGACATGGAGTGAATTACAAAGAGACAGCCTATCTTCTTCAGAATCTGATTAAGGGAATCCTTTGAGAACTATCCCTTACATGCAGCCATAGGCATGGCTTTAAAAGCTGCCCTCCCTCCTCCTTCCCAGAAATGCCTCATGGAATAAAGTTTTTTTTTTCTTTCCAGCACCAGGTTCTCTTTTCTCCTTGCTGTTCTCAAAAGCCTTTTCTCAAAATAAAACAGAATGGCTATGACTGCTTAGCCTTCAGGTTATAATGTCAGGAAAAAAAAAAAAGAAGATTGTTAAAAGTAATTGCACTGATACTTGTGGAAACACCTTAGGGGAGTTGGAGACATTATCTAAGCTAAGGAGCTAAGTTCTGTCTCCGCAAGGAGAAGGAAACACTCTTGCATTCACTGGGAAAAAGTTTTGGCTTCCTCCAGCCAGCTGTCTGTAGTGCTATTTGCTTTCAGCCATGCACAGATTATGCTATACTAGCCTCTCTAGGCTAAATTGCCATTATAGATGATTTTCAGAGATGAAGGTTTATTCCAGATGGGGAAACCAATTTCAAATGTAGTAAAAAATTCCCTTCCTAGCTCCCTCTCTTTCCATGAGGCAGGCTGCACTCTTCTTGATGATCCTGCTTCTTTGGCACAATAAATTCTTTGAAACAAAAGTGACTTTATGTAAGTATTGGTGGAAAAAGGTTTTCTCCAGCAATACTCATTTGGTCTAAACAGTGGGAGAGAGGATTGAAATGCCTTCAGAAGGTATACCCATAGCTGTCCTGTGAGAAAAGAGAGACCAGATTAGTGCCTTCTATTCTAGCTGCACCAAGGGTTTGCTAGCACTGAGAAGACCTCCATCCCTCCCTTTCCATTCCTCTCATTGGGCTTGTTGTGGTTTTGCTGAACTTGAACTGAGAGAAAAGGAAACAAGATTTTGGTTTAAAAATGCTCAGTTATAATGTAGGCAACATAAAGACATGACTTAAATGAAAATGTATAAAAATGCTTGTCTATCTGTCTTTTGTACTGTTAGGTGCTGTGGAAAATCCACTGGAGAACCATGTTCTGTTGGTAGAAACTGCTGTTGCTCAGCTCTTTGTTTGTTATTTTCCATTAATTAATCTATGATTAAGACTACAGATTCCTCCCATGCATTGCATAACTTTTACACTGAGACCACTTTCCTCACTGACCTTAGCTAGGTGTCTACAGAGAACCTTTCTGCCTCCCTGGCTTGTATGGTGAGAGCTCAATCTCTTTTTGCAGACTGGCATTGCTTAAAATCCCTGCTGCAGATACTAGGAGATGGCAAGAATGGGAGCTATGCTGTGGAGCAGCTCCTTAACCAGCAGACAGCCATGGGCGCAACTGTGAGAAGAGGAGAGGAGAGGGAGAGGGAGAGGGAGAGGGAGAGGGAGAGGGGGAGGGAGAGGATGTGCTGTACTAAGCTACTACTGGACACCTGCTACCACTAAAAGCATTTAGTAGCTCTCCAACCTCTTAGAACTTGAGATGTACCACTGCCTTGGAGCAGTCCAGGATCCCACAGCATCGCACCTGGGATAATGCTGAACCCCTGGTCAACACTCTGTTTGAGATTTGGTGGCACACTTACTAAAAGCAAAGCTGTAGAGAGATGTTTTCTTGCTCATAGCTTAACTCTTGGTACATAATCTGTTACACAAATGCTTCACCTTCCTGGATCCTGCCAGCTCTGTGTAGTTCCCACTGACTCCTCTGCTCTGCACTGGAAGTTCTTTCTGGGTAGAACCAGTGGGGTGCAGGTACATTTCCACACAGTGTGTGCTTCCCCTTCAGAAGAGCACACCAACTGTGAGCTGCCATACTGCTCTTGCAACAAACCAACTTAAAGTCAAAAGGAGTTGAACTCTGTTGGTATGGGACATTGTTTTTTCAAGCTTCTGCTAACAACGCATGTGATCATAATCCTAGCCCTACAGTCCCTGGCAAATATACTTTCATTCAGTGCAAAGGAAAAATACAGGAAGTTTGCTCTGTCCTCTTGCTTGGCTTCAGCTCCAGTCATGCTGTATCTGATTACAGATTAACTCTTGCTGCACAATACCTGTTACAACTCACAATGAAAAGAAACCAGGGCTACTTTGTGAAATCAGAAGCAAGGTTCTGTAATTACACTGTGATGTCTTTCCATGCTTCTGTCTCCCACTGAAACACTCCTCAGAAGCACACAGAAAGGCACAACTAAGGGATAGAGGCTGTCAGATTTAAGGAAATCAGGGCCATCGGATTAAAGGAAAGGGGAAAAGGGACAGGAGATTGTTATCTCTGTCTTCAGTGGAGAAAGAATACTATTTTTGCGCATCTATGCTAGATCAAACACTGATTTTTTCACTCCTGACATTAATACATCAGATGTGGAACTCACACTACTGACCTGAAAAGGTCCTTTGAGGAATGTATTACTCTTCATTTGGGAAGAGCAAAACAATAAAAAAATAAGACTCCTTACTCTAGACTGCAGATCAATCACCATCCTCTTCTTTTGTCTCACACCATATGCCAAGATTTATGGAGAAAAATACCAAAAAAGTGAGAAAACAGAAGTGCTGCCTTTTGCTCTAGAAAAGAAAGAGGTCTATCACTGAAATGTCACATCAGAAATTCCCCAGATTCTACTGTCTGGAACCATGAGTCTGCATGAAGGCCCTGCTGAAAGTGAGCAGTTCAGAATACAGCACTGATTTGGGAAAACAGGAAGAAAAACACTGAAAAGGTCAATTTGGATTTATAAAAAAATTCTATCCCAAGGCTACAATCTCTGTTGGGGTTTCCATATAAAGGAACTGCTTCTCACTTTTGACACTCATGTGTTGGCATACATGACAGGAGTCATTGAGTTCATTCCCTGCTGGGACACTATCTTTGTCATTAGAGACTGTCCCTGTAACTAACACCTTTATTTGCAGTTTCAGGTGAGAAACTAGTAACACCTGGACTATGGGGATCAAGAGACTGGATTATTCTTACAGGAAATTTTTGCAGGTTGTTCAGGGAGAAGCAAGAGACAGCAACTTCTCCTGCCATTGCACCTGTTCTGTAGGTTAATGAAAGACCCTTCCTTTAGACCTGATAGCCTGGCACTATCTCCAGGCTCATTAAAGAAACAAAAAGAGGAAGGCCAGCCCCCTGGTGTTGCTCTTTCTGTTTTTCCCAAGTATGGTGATTCATGAGGATTCCAACATGCTTTGAAACAAATGGCACATCCTAGGGACTGGCTGGCCTACTGCTTATGGAGGGACTTCAGCTCTGCTACCCTCAGGATGGTCTAAGAGATGGAGGACTATTGCCTTCTGCCTGGGATCTTTCTCTACCTCCCTACACTCACACCGGGTTGTGGAGGCAGCTATAACCCAACAATGCCCTCTGATGTGTAGGAGAAGGGGAGAAAGATTATGCTGAGAGATGAGGGAGCAGGCTCGGTCCATGCCTACAGAAAGCATGGTGAGAGGCAGAGAGGTGAGTGGAGAAGGATCTAGTAGCTCAACATGCCAAAAAGGCCATATTCTCAGGTCGGTCAGCTCCCCTCCCGAGTAAGGCTGTATTCAGCTCTCCTGCTCCTCTGTGGCCAATCATCATTGCGAGAAGCCAGGCCAGCTCTTGAGAGAAGATCAGGGATATAGTGGTCAACAACCTCCAGTGACAAAATTGAAAAATAAGAAAAAGAAAATTCGGACTGTGCCAGGGGGACTGAAAAGCATCAAGATATGTCCTTAGCACCGCCAAGCAGAGCAGACCTCATCACAGGGAGGGCAACCTGTTGTGAGCAGAACAAAAAGCCAGTCTGCCACGCTCTCTGTCTGCTAAACGTTGTGGAGCTGGTTTGGAACCCCACAAATACATACAGAACTGCAGTGGCCAGTACTCAAATGTGAACCCTCTCTCACAGAAAGTGACATTTCCTGTACCGTACCTTGGAGGAGATTCTATGAGTATCTGATATTACCGTGAGAGATATACAATGTTTAAGTGCTGTCCCACACTTGAATTTGAGCAGGACATTAAGGCTACAGTGAGAGAGAGCAATGAGGTCTCTGACAACCACATCAACCTTTGGGATCTGGTGTCACCAAAAGGAAGACTTGCCCCATAGCTGCTCATGGAGCTGATACAGGGAGCAGATGTTATTGCTTTTCTGTGTCTATGCCTTCTTCCTTAGACTCCCCTCCAAGGCCTCTACAAAGATACCATCTTCTACAAGTTACGTGGATAGAAACGTCAGACCTTGATTGGAGCCATGAATCTGCTCATGAACTCTGCTGGCCACAATGCCACAAAGCTGCCTTAAAGCTCTCTTAAAAATGTGAGGCATTCCAGTCATTTTAATTACTGTGCATTGCATAAGCCAGAAACCAGTTCATACAAAGGAACAACAGAAAAGTGATTTTCAATTGCTCTCACTCTCTTCTGTGCTTAGGGCAGAGCCTCCAAAGCTCTGGGAACACCAGCTCTTGTTACCCTTTGAAGCACTTCATCTATTTGAAATCTCTTTGTTCAGTCACTTAAAGCTATTGATGCAGTTTAGAAGGGTTTAAAAAAGAAAAAACAAACCTTCAATTTGGAAATGGCTGCAGCAGCAAGAAAGCAAAACAAGAGAAATGGAAAGACTTATTATAAACAAAAATGAGAGAAAATTAATTGCTTGGAATGAGGCATAGGCAGGTAGTACGAAGGAAATCACATCGTGTCCTTCCCTCCCGGATTCTGTCAGACCAGCTAATCACAGCCTCCTGGCTTGAACCCTGCAGGGTACTGAGCCCTTTGGCTCAGGTCCAGAAATGCACTTAAGCTTATATTTAACTTTGTGCATGTAAATGGTTCTGTTGACTTCAGTAGAGCATCTTGTGTGCTTAAAGTTGAACATGTGCCTTAGTGTTTTGCTGGATTTGGGCCAAAGAGCACAGTCATGTGCAGGAAACATTTTCAGTTTGATAAGGCTGTTAAAAGATATTTCCTGGTTAGCCTTCTGCAGCTGATGCCACATCACAGCCTGACTGGAGATCCCCGCACTACCAACAGGGTGATTTCATATTCCACGATGCTTCATAATGTAATATTCCTGGCAACACATGGTGCTGAGCACTCTCAGTGGGCACAATCTCTAAAGGATCCTTGAAGACTGACAGTATAGAACCATTAGAACTGATGAAGATTTAATGGTGTGCCTCCAACAAAAACCTTGGGAATGGGATGGAGTGTTACCTATGTCTGGCTTGCAGACAGGAAGGTGACATAATTCCTTTGCAACCTCAGAGAAAGAGATCAAATGAATTTTTTTGGTATGTATTTATAGAATCAAAGACATTTTTGAAGAAAAAGTCTTCTCATTTTAAATAGCATATAAAGTTCGCTGATACAATGGTGGAATTAGTAGGAGTTTTTCCAACTTTTTTTGCCCTTATAAATCATAGCAAATAAAAACATTTTAAACAAAACTGTCTTCTCAAAGGACAGTGTTAGAAAAGAAACAGTGTACTGAAAAAGAAACAGATAATCAAGAAACATGAGAATCTTTTGCTAATGTAATGCATGACCATTTTGTACTGTCCTACGAGATGGCATGACTGTGCTGTGAAAAGGGATATCAGATAGCTCTGAAAACACCTATCCTTTCCCACCTGCTGCATAAAAGCAGAAGAACAATGAAGCCTTCTAGAGGGTGTGATGCTGAGCTGGTGTAAAAGATCATCGACTTCAGGAGAAGCATTTAAGATAAGAAGATGCTTTTGAGCAACTTGTCAGCTGGGCAATTCAGAATGCTCATGGCAAGATTCCATGATCATGAATCAAGTCAGTTTACCATCAAAAAATTAAAATAGAAAAATGACCATACTTCAGAAACCTTTAAAATTAATATGTTATTAAGGAGGTGGCAGGACTATTGAACTGCAGGCTGAAGTGTCCTGTTCATGCCATGTTCAGTTTAAGCCACCTGATATCTGGTGATGAGCTGGAGTGTTTTCAGCCACTCAAGTGTCAGCGTATTTTTCTCTGGTGGTCGTGGAGAATATGTCTCTCTCTCCCTCCCCACATTTGTTTTGTTTTGTTTTGTTTTGTTTTGCCAGCACTTGCTACAGTTGAAGCCCTTCTGTACTTCAGCAGGCAGCATCCCTCACAATGAAATACGATGAGAAGGCAAGTGAACATGCCTTTAGTTCATTTACAGCAACGTCTTATGCATCTTGAAGGAATATCCTGAAGTGCTCTTATCTCAGTCTCTGCTCTTAGTTCTAGAATGGCCCTTTCTAACCACAAGCAGGACTTGTGGAAGGAAGGTGATATTGTTAATCTGTACTTGGTGTAAACAGCTGTGAGTATATGTGGAAGCAGAAGGCAGTTCCCTTTCCTGAAATTTAACTAAGACACCGAGCTCAACATGTTTCCTTTTCCACATAATCGATTATTTAGGTATTGCAAAGAACCTGGCTTCATCTGCAACCATCTCTTGCAGCGCAGTGCCCCCTAGCACTGCCTGCACACATTCCTGCAGGATAGAGGGAAGAAGGCCACTTTGCTCAGTCAACAACACCTGCGGGAGATGGCTTTCCCTGGGAATTTTCACACCAACTATTGACCCAGTCCAGTCATGCTTAGCTTGTGGGATCCGACAAGATCACAGCATGAAGTTGTGTGGCTGCCCAGTAAAGCAGAGAGATCCTTAATTGTGTTCAACAGTGTGTTTCTTCATGGAGGACTGGAATAACATAGATTTCTTTATTTGGTGACATTAACCAAATGTGAACTGTAATTTCCTCAAATGAAGATCAAGGTCTTTATTTTCTCATTCTTTCTCTGCTACATTTTTTTTGCCATATAAGGCTTAAAGTTTTATCTGAGCAAAAGAGCAGAATGACAGTTTTTATTTTACTTTTTTCCCTTTGCATTTTCCCCCATGCAGATAGGGCATAGAGCAGGAATTCAGAGAGAATTCTCCTTTCAGTTCCTTCATCAACTTTCTGTGTTACTCTGACAACATTATCAATATTTTCTCATATAAATAAACACTCAGAATTCCTGCCTGTCCCTTCCAGACTTCACTTTATTGGTAGGTCTTGAAAGAGAGGCAAATATCAAATATCTAATAGGTATTATCAGAGGATAACATACAATATCTCTATATAAAAATGAATGTATATTCTGGTTAAATGATTTAACAAAGGCCTCAATAAGTTCACTGGACAGACTGAGCTTTCCTGAGTATTATTTACCTGTAATTTACAAAAATAAGGCACTCTGGTTTCTGTGAAATGTAATCTTCAGGTGGAAAATAAATATTTTTCTTATTGTACAGTATCCAGTCCTGGTTGAAAAAACTGCATCTCTACTATTATAGAGAAGTTAATCTCTTTGAAAAAGAATAGCTAAGTGTCAAAAAAGCAGGTGAATCAGCTAATCCCTGACCAAACACAGGCACTACTGCTCCAGGCAATGATAATATACACATTAAAAAAATTTCTGGATCACCTCCCAAACAGTGGTATAGTGGATAATAGTAAGCCTTGCCATACAGTCTGCACACCACCCCTTCCAAACAGATGTGCCCTACCCCTGGATCAAGCTTTTTATCCTATTACTTCCCTGGATTATATCTGAAAAGTGAATTAATTCCTGCAACCAGCCCAAACTTGATATAATTTTAACAAGCTTGTTTAGTCTCACAGTAAACAAGCTACTTCCATGCCTTGGAGGGCCCTGTGGAACTTCAGTAATTTCTAGCCCTCTTCCTCTCTTGTTTCAGGAATTGATGTGACTGAAGGGTTTCTTTTCTCTGAATGTGTCCTGTATCTGTGTACCGTAGACACTCAGCATTTGCACAGCACCCAACAGCTTAAAAGCTTATCCAAGACATTTGGCTTGTTAGTCCTCAGAACACACAGGAAAGGTGTTATTACAGTAATGAAGAAACATACACAGAGGAGTTACTTGGCCTGAGAGCGAAGGGAGGTGGTGCTGGAGCTGTGATTATAATCTAGTTGTATGTGGGCCAAACTCTCCCTTATTTACACCAGTGTCACATTCTGAAATAACTCCACTTCTCTCAGATATTGATCTGAGATGTTGATAGACCAGGTGTATCATGATGTTTGTGATATCAAAGTTTTTTACAACAACAAAGAAAAAATGAGAGTGCCAGACACACCTCATTTTTCTTCCATGTTAGTCTGCTGGGGTTGGTGGAGTTGTTCCTTGTTTACACCCAGTGAGACTGAAATGATAGTCCATCCAATCTGATGGATTCAGCTTCAGTTGTAGCACCTTGAAGAGATAGCCCAAGTACCTAAATTGTTTTTTTGCACAGGGTTTCTCATATTGCAATTTGGGCCAATGATTCAGACACTGACGTGTATAAATTGAATGACCTATTTAATACCCTGTCGCATACATACTTATATGACCCGTTAGCATCTCCACACCATCTAATTTTTTCAGTGTGTTCACTAATACACATTCCTGAGCAGCTCCCATAACTATTATCCCATTACACAGGGATTTGAGGCACAGTGAGGCAAAGCTGTCACACAGGTTGTCTGTGTTACAGCAAGGATAGGAACTTGTGTTTCCCATTGTTGCCATTGTAACCTTGATCCCTACTGACAACACCCATCTTGCAGCTTTTGTCTACCCATACTCCAAATAAAAGCCTGTGCTTCCATAAGATTGGAGATTTTAATTTTATATAGACGATATGATTAAAAAAAAGGTGTAGGCAGGCTGTGGTTCACCCAGATGGAGCAGAATTGTAAATCTAAAGACTTAGCTGACTATTTAGAAATTTAGGACAGCTGGTCCCTGGCCTTTAATACCAGCATAATTTATAACTAGACATGCTTAAGTCTTGTAAACCCCGTGGAAAGTACTCTGACATTATATACACTGGTTTGATACTGTGATTAATCACCCCTCAGTCCCCTTTGCAGGATAATAAGGCTGTCTGTATCTTGCAGCTGGCAATCTCCTTCCTTAGAGTCCCAGTTCTTCTATAACATTTACATTTCTACAGCTGATAGAAATTTAAGGTTCTGAAAGGGGATAAGGGAAAACAAAACAAGCAGGACATTTCTATAAATTCCACTAAAGCTGCTCTGCTAAAATATACTTTGAGATTAAATGTTGGGAGTGCCTGGGTAGATAGGACAGTGCTTTTCCCAGCTCGGTTTTAGTAGTTTATGACCCCTTTCCGTCCGAAAGCCCAGAAAATGGGAAGCGATGGGTGATGGTGGCGGGGTGACCGAATGAGGAGCGTTTGGTCAGGATTAAACACACGCGGGGCGAAATCCCGGTTTGCACTCCAGCTAGGTCTTGTCCTTCTTTCCGTCCATCCCCTTCCCACAGCACTCTGCCCTTCTGATCGCTGCCCCAAAGCCCTGTCGGGACACCGTGCCACGGCCGCCTTCGGTTCGCAGAGTCAGCCTGCTGACAGCGCACATGGATTCACGGGGAAACACCCGGGGCGAGCCAAAATACCCCCGGGGAAGTTTTCCAGGTGCCCCCCGAGGAGCGGCAGGTCCCGGACTTTGAGGGGAGTGGGCTCCATGGGGCCGGACCCACCGCGGGGCTGCGGGGGCTGTGGGGGCTGTGAGAGCTCTGGGGTCTGTGAGAGATGTGGGGGGCTGTGAGAGCTGTGGGGTCTGTGAGAGCTGTGGGGTTTGTGAGAGCTGTGGGGGGCTGTGAGAGATGTGGGGGGCTGTGGGGTCTCTGAGAGCTGTGGGGTCTGTGGGGGCTGTGAGGGCTGTGGGGTCTGTGAGAGCTGTGGGGGTCTGTG